>JASAOG010000122.1:1200000-1800000 GCA_030265305.1 Biomphalaria pfeifferi | reverse complement strand
TTGATGCATGAACAATTTTGACTTTCCTTTTTGCATCTTATTTATTTTTCACAATCTTTCATTATTTTAATGAATATTTTATTGCACAAATATTATCAATAATGAAATGTATGGATATATTCTAAAAAGTAAAAATTATTTGTATAAAGATACTTTGTTGTTATATATCCTCATATTTAAAAGTTGACTTCCTTCAGTTGTGAGGTAACTCATCTGGTGTCGTAAGAGGTTTGAGAGCCTGGGTATTGGCTATGATCAGAATGTTGTCCCCTACAAAGCAGTTCCGTCCCTCTCCACACAGCTGATACAGTTTGAGGTCAGGCCTGCTATTGAGTGGAATATTAACCCCCCACTTCTTTCCATCAATTTGAGAAAAAACTGATGTCAATGAAAAAAACAATTTCAAAGACTATTGCTGACAATAAATAAAGAGCTATGACTGTGCACACCTTGTTCATTCATTGTCAAAGTTTCAGAAATATTTTTGTGTACACACACTTTATCTCTTCTACAATGTAGAGACTTGCCTATATAAAGTATAATGTAGAGACTTGCCTATATAAAGTACAATGTAGAGACTTGCCTGTATAAAGTACAATGTAGAGACTTGCCTGTATAAAGTACAATGTACTTATTCCATTGAATAGTCTTCAGTTGGTGGCTTTAATTTGTGACCAATAGAATTAAAGACAACTTCTTATTGTTATAATTTTATTTTGTCTTTTGAATTCTTTTAAATACTGTATGCTTTATTTCCTTTTATTTTGACTACACAGTGTAAATATTGACCAGTTATAAACAAAAAATTCAAATACAATTTGTATAGCTTAACATGGTGTCTGTTAATGTCTGTTTGTGGTGTTGACAAAACGTCCATCTGTCTGCTGCCTGTTTGTGGTACACATGATCTCTCCCACTATCCATTCTTGGCTCAAGTTGAAACTTTGCACAATTATTTATCAATCAATAAAAAAATCATTTATTAATCATTGGTACCGGTAATTAATTAGTTTTGTTTTACATAAAAAGTTGACATAAATCTCACAATATTAAGATATATTTGGCATGAATTTTGCAGCTCTTTCTCTTACAAAAGCCTTATTTTTATAAATTATATATTATACATTTTCTTGTTTAACCACATGGTCACTCTTTTTCACAGATTAATATTATTAGTTTTAAAAAAAGGTCTAAAATATACTAGTTTTTAGTAACTCTCAGTTTCAGAGTTTTGGTTGCTAGTTTGTTTGATTCAAATTATAATAAATAATGCAGTCTACATACAGTCAAAGCCTACATCTAAACAAAGAATTACGCATCTTAAATCACAATACAGGGGGCAAAAGTTAAAGAATAATTAGTGTTGATGTTGATTCAATGTTTTGTTTCGGTTACTGATGAATCCATGTTTTATCAATCTTCTTATGACGCTGATATTTTGTTCACATTGAGATCCTGTCGTTGTTCTGGGGAAACTTTGATCCTTTGTTCACGACTGCTGCATGTAGGCTTTAGAATAAACAATATATTTTCAAAGTTGGATAATTGGAAGCTAATTAGGCTACTTTATGCCTAATATGTAATACACAGTATATAGTCTTTGATATATAATGGTCTATAACAGTGGTCTACAACGGGGACGCTGGTAGCCAAAAGGGGTGGTAGTGGGGGTAAATGTGGGCCACAGAGATGAAAGAATAAACTCGAGGTGCACTGAAAGAAAAAACAAAAAATTAGATGAAGAAATTGACAGTTAGCTTGATTCTAATTTGAGAACAGAAACAACGTTAGAAATTGAGTTTGGGAATCCCCTTTTTTATATTTAAATTCTTACTGTTTCTGTAATCGGAGGGGTGGCGAAGTATCTGTTGTCTTAAGTTCTTGCGCGCGTAAACGTTTATCATTTGATAAGCAAACTAGGTAATAGGCTTTTTAGCTTATAGTTTATTTTATATACACATGTTAATATTAATTTTAAAAAACGCTAAAGCTAACATTCAAATATAATTTATGTAACCCTTTTATGAACTATTAAAACATTGACACAGTCGGTCGAGAGGAAAACTTACTATCATATACAAAGATAGGGCTGCACTGAAATGTTCCTGTACAATTATTTTCATAGTTATGTGTGTAACAAACTAAATACGTAAGCAAAGAAATAGACTGGTTGTTGCCAAGACAATACCTTCGTCTTGAAGTCATACATTTCTAAGGGACTCTTCTAAGGATTCCGCCTCGACAGGTCAGTAAAACCACAGATTCTCGACCTGTATGCTGACATGTAGGCCAATGCACTACGCAAAACAGCAGGGTTTCTGTCCAGGGCTTTTGTAAGAGAGGATTTGAGTTTCTCAAGCCCTCATCCATGGGCGCCCACAGGAGGGTGCAACCTGGATTCTGAGTTGCCACTTCTAAGTAGCAATTGAACAAGTAGTGTTTCCACTGGTTAATGTAGTAGTAGATTAGCCTAGACGATGACCAACCATGTACGGACACACCTCTGAATTCTAAGTAGCCACATTTTAGCCAATGAAATGCATCTTCCAGATCTGTTTTGTTTCTATTATGTAGATGTAGATTTAGTCGGGATCCATTTGGGGGGGGGGGGGGGGGGGGTACAAGTGCACAACCATGTAGCCACCTGCGGGCGCCCATGCATTATTGATTCAAGAGTTTAATAAATTAATGTTCAGGAAAATTTTGCACATCGTCTTTAAGTCTAAATCTAAAGGTCTATCATTGGACTATTATAAAGTAACAAGTAGTGCTTCCACTGAAGTACAGTTGTAAAAATATGCTATTATTGTAACTAGAATATGCAAATCTGTAGTTCATGTCCGACCATGTACGATTTATTATAGGCTTGGAATTCTTTGCACTATAAAGGATGTCACATATTCTATAGCATGTTAGTCGTGACGATTTGTTTTCATTTGCACATAGATTTAGTTATTATGAATGCCACAAGGTCGACTTCCACAAGACATTCTGTATGGTGATTTAACAGAAGGCAGGAGATCGGCTGGTCGTCCGCTGCTAAGGTATACTGATGTATGCAAACGCGACATAAAGCTTTTCAAAATCGACACTTACAGCTAAGAAAAAGTGGCACTGGATGGATCTATATGAAGAACGAGCATTAAAGGAAAGGTCCTGGATTGCAAATGCCATACACAACAGTAGTAGACAGAAGGGTGAAAGCCTACAAAGGATTGGCCTCTTTAGTCACTCAAGAAGTTGCAAAGGGAAAAAATCGTCTCGAGACGTAAAATGCCACAATTACTTTTTAAAATATTTTTTTTTTGCCCTGCCAAGTATCTTTCGATGTGAAAAATGTTCTAATTTCTTTGAACAAAAGTCAAGAGTGTAAATGTATTAACGTCTTGCGATCGGTGTCAGCGCTGGATAAAATAGCAGGTGAAACACGTCCACCAGGTTACAAATGAAAAAATACAAGAAAGTTCTTCACATGCCAACGTCCAAGTCAAAACGTTGATTTAGATCAACCGAGCACTGGCAGCAGCAAGAAATTTAAAAAATCCATCATGAACTGACTGCATTTGCTGGGTATTTTAGTGAAGAAATTTGTAGATATCTCAGGCACTGAGCAGACGTCTTTGAGTGTTCGTTTTGTTGATTGCGATTGTATTCGACTTCATCGGTTTAGTTCCTGTGGTCCAGAGAGACGCACTGCATGTGTCTAACGTCATTGTACAGTCTAGACATGGACAAACTACTCGTCTAAGGCTGTCTTCTGATTGCTAGTATTCTTTTTCCGTAACTGTCCCTAGCGATTGCGTTGGTGCTAAATTTATCTCTTTTGTGTGAGACACAATCATCTGAAAAATACGAATCCATTCGAGATTGAAGTCTCAACTTTGAGATCTTTGACTGTTTGGATGATCTTAAAAAATCCTCACGGGTAAAGTTGACAATGTGTACAGTGTATACTTTTTTTTTTTTTTTTAGTTTCTTATTTTTTTAATTTCATGAACTAGAAGTATTTACTGTGCACTAAATATCGATTAGGTATGAGGGCCCAAATAGGGGGCAGTTCTTTTCTTTAATATTATAACAAGAAAGTTGAGGCTACGACATTGAGCCATGGGTGACAACTGGCACCCCCCTGTAAAAAATCCTGCGAGCGCCATGCCCTCATCCAAATAGTTTGATGATGATATTGATAATGAAACATTTGAAAGAAAGTCATGACGATGTAATTTTCGTATGTAATCACTGTGTAAGTTATGAGATAACTGTTGTATAATAGTTATACAATTAACGATCTGTTATTGTTTTTTTTTAAGTTATTGATAGCGTTTTAATTAATAAATAAAATAGTAGCCTTTTCAAATTTTCTTTAAGTTTTGTTTTGTAAAATGTTTCGAATGTTCCTTCAGAGTTTAAGATAGTTTACTTCCTAGTCCAAGCCTCCAGCAGGACGACGGGGGACGGGAGCGGGCAGGGTTTGAATCTGGGACAATCGATGAATCCAAACGACATTCCAGTGCGCAAACCGCAAAACCAAGCAGCCATCTTTCTTACGCTTCTCAATTAGAATTTTTCTGTGAGAAGGCGCAGGTGAATTTTTTTTTAAAGAAAAAAATACGAAAATCTGTTCTTTCGTCCCAGCTTTTTTACGAAAAAATTCTCTTCACTAGATCCGTCGTCATTCGGGCTAGAAGAAAGCAATTTTGTAGTCATCATCACTAAATAGAGCATGAAAATGGGGTCCATATTACAAACAAATACTTTATAAATGTTACATTAATTGTATTTAGGGGCATTAAAAGTGCGTTAAGTAACAAACAAAAGATCTAGTTGATTTGTTTAATGGATTCATTCTGAGAGACATAGTGGAACAGAAATAATTACAAAACATATGTCCTTGGACATTTGAGTTTAATTCGCTATCTGATTTTTCTTTCAATGTCTCAGTCCCCTCCCCTCCTCGCGTGTTTTATTCTTTCTAATTGAATGTTACAATGTCTTTTGGGTGCACTGCACTCACGTCCTATCTGGCAGCTGTAGCCCTTGGCTATTTCTTTCACCAGTTTCAACTTAATCCTCGCCAAGTGAGACTAGCATAAATAACAGTCTGGGTCAATTGGTAGACAGCCACATCGTCTCAGCCAACGTTATCATTTCCCAGCATCTCGTGACTATTTTCAATGTTTGCGTCCATGTAAGTCTCTGGAAAGTGAAGACTTTTCAGTCGATTGAGCACAACTAACATATTATTGAAAGATGTCCCACAGGGACACAGTTTAGAAAAAACTAATTTAAATTTTATAGATGGTGGTTTTGCTTTTGCTGGGAGAAATTTAACAAAGATAACCAATATGCCAAAGTATGCAAGGGACTGCTATCTATATACACACACATGTACACATCCACATGCAAATGCACTCTAGCATATCCAGACGAGAAGGCTGATGAGAAATCAATGACGCTCTGCTAGTGCTGGCCTAGAGATGCATGTTATAACCCTCCCCCACCATTTTCGATAGGAAGACTTTTCTTAGGATATTGTTTTGCTAAGTACAGGTAGGCCTATATAACACTCTGATAAATTTGAATAAATGCGTTTCTACAAAAGACATTTCCAACCATGAAAAGAAAGGGAAGAGCTAGTAACACATAGAGTATATGGCTAGGATACGACACCAGTAGTTCATGTGAAAAGCCCTTATGGCAAAAGAATTTCAATATGGTTATTATAATTATTGCGACAGCGAAGTACGCAACAAAGTCCAGTGGGGAATCGGGGTTGAATGCGCAATTATCCCGTTTATTGTTTGAAAGGCTTTTACCCAACGAACAGGCTTGGAACGGGAGTTCTTCGCCAAAGTCCTATCTGAGGGCTATCAGCAGTGACGGCCATGGACCGAGTAAGAGCGCCGTACCGCTTATGCACCGCGCTTCGTTCCTGGTTACCAATTGCTATAAGTGGCCGAGGGCAGCACTAACCATGGGGAGTTTGCCTCATATTCCTGTACTGTAACTGTTACTATTCCGTGCAGGGACCTCCACTCCAGCTCACGGGAATCTGATGTCGGCACCTTTGTGGAACGGCCTGGCGGACTTTTTGGACTTGGGTCAACGGGCTGTTTGCTCCATTACCACCCCGAGTTAGTTAATAAAAAAAAAAAAGCTCACCCAAGGTATCCCGGAGGGGGCTTGTTTGCATCCCATTCTTAGCCTATCTAGTTCCACTACTAAATGTTTCCACAAGGGTGCCACGCTGAGACGACAGGGAGTGAGTCCTGCGAAAAGGGTTACCAGACATCCACAAAGAAGAACAAAAAGGCGGAACCAATCCGGGGGACCAAAACGACATGAAGTAAGCTGTACAAAATGGACTTCTATTTATTGGACATTCAGTCAATCATAGGATGTAATGCAGTTTTATTACATCGGCCTTAAATTACATCTCATATTTCTCAGAAGAAATGATTTTCCCAGTAGTTCATCATTCGCGCTAACATTCGAGTGGAACTGCATGCAGGACATTTTGTTCAAATAGTACTTTGTGAGAAGAATAGCTCTCACTGAGTCAAGGCAGAGTTTAGTTCTCTTTGTTGTTCACTGTGTATTGACCAGCACATGATTTTGACATTATGTCCGGGAATACAAAAGAAAAATGTACACATTTTGTGGAGCTCTGAGCAGACAATTTGAATCAGAACAGATTTGTGTATACGCAGACGATTTTTCCCCAAAAAGTAGTCGTCACACCTGAATTTTGCAAGCTGCATAATATGAAATCGGATATACACAATGTCAACATTTTGCCTTTCGATGGTTAAAATGGAATAGCAAGACCAATTTGATTCTATCGATCTAGATTAGTTTGCGCGGTGCCAATACAAGACTGAACTACCACCCTACACAATAAAAAAAAAAAGCCAGTGTGGATATTGTGATGCTGTTGATGATTGATCAATCTTATAGTTGAGTGTAGATGTTATACGCGAGTTCTTTAATATAAAAAACAAGCTCCAACAGAAACAAGAAAACAATATATACAGTGAAGAAAGCCAGCTATTCATTTGAACAACAATGTATTACAAAGTAAGAGCACAGCCTACGTCGTCTCTATACTACAAGCCGGTCTCTTTCGTTGTCGTTCGTCTGTTCATACTTTTCTCTCTATTTCCGTTCTCACTTTTTAAAGTATCTGTCGCGTCACTCAGGAAATACCCGATTAGACCTCAACTTCTGCGCGTCTTGCTATTGTGTCCATACAATGCCCACATTCTAACTCATGCAAAGGATGTGCCTCAGTTACTGACACCCTCGTCCTTTCTTACCTCTTCCGACCAATATATTAATGGCTTTGGGGGGATCACTACACTATATTTTTGTATTAAAAGTGCATGGCGTAATTAAGGAAATTAACGACAACATGAAAATCAATAATGAATTATTGTTGGGTGATAGTTCTGAAAAGGGAGTTTAGGTTTTTAAAAAAGTGAATACATTAGGTGTAAAACTATAGCTCTAGGACAATTACACGCGTGAACTGATGTACTTTGGGCGCTCGTATATAATACTGATTAATGAATTGATTGATCGGTAGAAACAGTCCACGGCACTCTCGATCAATACAAATATTCCCAGACGGCTAGAATTTGTTGGCGCTTTAAATGACCTCCAGACCGCCTCCAGTGATTCAGACACGACTTACTTATCTTACGGTACATGACACACATTCTGGTACTGGTAGGCTTATTAAAATGAGAACCACTGAACATGATCTCATGCAGAGCATCGGATAATTAAAGACATTTTTCATCCTTAGTAAGGTTCTCATTTGGTACAGTAAGCCTAAATGATGATATTATATTTGTATAATTAGATCTAGTAATAGTATAAAGAACGGATATAAATAGATGTCTTTCCTTTCTGACATTACATGTTCTACGTTCTGGCCCATTTAAGAATGAAGTGGCATCTCCTGCATTAAATAGCCAAGCCGTTTCGGCCTCCAATAATGTAAACAAGTGTTCAATGTTCAATTAGTTGTTTGTTGTTGTTGTTTGTTGTTGTTGTTGTTTGTTGTTGTTGTTGTTTGCTGTTGTTGTTGTTGTTAGTTATTGTTGTTTGTTGTTTGTTGTTGTTGTTTGTTCTTGTTGTTTGTTGTTGTTGTTTGTTGTTGTTGTTGTTAATGTTTGTTGTTGTTGTTCTTTTTGTTGTTGTTGTTTGTTTGTTGTTATAGTTGTTGATTCAGACACGACTTACTTATCTTACGGTACATGACACAGATTCTGGTACAGGTAGGCTGTTGTTGTTTGCTCTTGTTGTTTGTTGTTGTTGTTTGTTGTTGTTGTTTGTTGTTGTTGTTTGTTGTTGTAGTTGTTGATTCAGACACGACTTACTTATCTTACGGTACATGACAAACATTCTGGTACAGGTAGGCTGTTGTTGTTTGTTCTTGTTGTTTGTTGTTGTTGTTTGTTGTTGTTGTTAATGTTTGTTGTTGTTGTTCTTGTTTGTTGTTTGTTTGTTGTTATTATTTGTTGTTGTTAATGTTTGTTGTTGTTGTTCTTGTTTGTTGTTGTTTGTTGTTGCTGTTGGTTGTTGTTGTTGTTTGTTGTTGTTGTTTGTTGTTGGTTGTTATTGTTGTTTGTTGTTGTTGTTGGTTGTTGGTTGTTATTGTTGTTGTTGTTGTTAGTTGTTGTTGTTGTTGTTTGTTGTTGTTAGTTGTTGTTGTTAGTTGTTGTTGTTAGTTGTTGTTGATGGTTGTTGTTGTTGTTGTTGTTGTTGTTGTTGTTGTTGTTGTTGGTTGTTGTTGTTTGTTGTTATTGTTTGTTGTTGATGTTGTTGTTTGTTGTTGTTTGTTGTTGTTGTTTGTTGATGTTGTTGTTTGTTGTTGTTGTTTGTTGTTATTGTTTGTTGTTGCTGTTGTTTGTTGTTGTTGTTTGTTGATGTTGTTGTTTGTTGTTGTTGTTTGTTGTTATTGTTTGTTGTTGCTGTTGTTTGTTGTTGTTGTTGTTTGTTGTTGTTTGTTGTTGTTGTTTGTTGTTGTTGTTTGTTGTTGTAGTTGTTGATTCAGACATGACTTACTTATCTTACGGTACATGACACACATTCTGGTACAGATAGGCTTATTACAATGAGTTGTTTGTTGTTTGTTGTTGTTGTTTGTTCTTGTTGTTTGTTGTTGTTGTTTGTTCTTGTTGTTAATGGTTTTTGTTGTTGTTCTTGTTTGTTGTTGTTTGTTGTTTGTTTGTTGTTGCTGTTGTTGTTTGTGCGTTATGCTCCAACTTTTTTTGGGGGGATAAATGGAAAGAGTGAGGAATCTGCGAAAAGGTTCTCATGCTGCCTTTAGACTTAAGATGCTCGAGTCGGGATCCGAACTCGGGCCCCTTTAAAAGGTGGCCATGCGGTTAGTGCAACTGTAACAAAAGATCTAAAAATCATTCATGGTTATATATAGTATTCGTCAATTCTAATTAGGCTGAATTTTTTTTTTGTTGCTTTTTCTTCAATTAGATTTTGTAATGAAATATTTATAGTGCGTCACTTTAAGTCATAACTGTATTACTGTATTCCTCCTTTTGGAAGCTGATAACTTTGTAAAATGGATTACTTTTGCTCATAATAATTAATGGATGAAAAGATAAAGAAAAATGGAAAAAAAAATTCTCCGCCACTATTCCCCCCTTTCTTTTTTTTCGAAAAAAAAATCCTAGTTACGCATATGTAATTTTTTTTTTCAAAGAGTCCTCAAGGGGCATGAGCGCCCGCAGGTTGGTGCAAGATGGTGCACATGCAACCCGTGGATTCTGAGTAACCAAATACTAGTCATTTTTTGCACAATCAAATCAATAAAAATCTAAATAGCAACTGACGAATTAATACTTCCACTGGTGACTGAAGTACATTGGAACGATAAGTTAATGTAATAGACTAGCCTAGGGATTGATGGCTGACCATGAATGTGTATTCTTTTCGATTTTGAGTTTTTTAGCCAATTTTTACACCTTCAAATCAAGTAACTTATGATGAGTAGCAAATTAGTAAGTAGTGATTCCACCGACAGTAGTGTATTATTGTAATTAACTAGAATAGGCTAATCTATAGTTCCTGTCCGAACATGCGCGCATTATTAGGCCTATAGGCGTGCAATGCAATATTTCTACAGCACGTTAGTCGGGACGATTTGTTTTTATTTGAACATAATTAAAGGTTTTAAAGGGGAAGAAATCGGTCCTGAAAACTATATTTACCAATAATGTACGCGTTATTTCCCTTGTTCAATCTCAACCACAACAATTAATTACCAATCATTAATTGACTAATTAATTAATTTTGTTTATTGGTTCAAGATTTTGTTAGGTACAGTAAATAATTGTTTAAAGTATTCACTTGATCGGAGAATGCGTGAGGGTGAAATAGCGTTAATAATTATGTGAGGAGATTAAACCCAACAAATTGAGCCATATCTGTGAATACTGAAGCATTTGTGTTCCTTGTTGCTATTAAACAAAATAATAAATTACCAGAAATTGTCTTCTTTTTCTTCGTCCTCATTTTTATGTTGCTCATGACTAGACCATTATATGAGATGAACTGCGCAGTGGTTTCCAAATCATGGAGTTCACCATATAGTTTTCTTGGGGGAGCTACCATCTTCTACCAAGCGCGTCCCCAGGTGGTGGATAAGGGAAGGACCCTTATATATATGGGTTAGCTGTGAATACCAAATAATCAGCCGCGGACCAACTGATTTGCAGTCATGGAGGATGAGGTGAAGTATTCCAGTGGTTAGAATATTTACTAAAAAATCTTAGAAATCAAGGGAAATGATTGCAAAAAGCGAGTATAGGGCGCTCTAACTCTAAACCCGGGTAGATGAAGCTCGTTAGCTAGGGATAGCAGTTCATCTTGGAGAGAAAACTCGGAAAATAAACACCTGCTCCTTTGCATATGATCTTGGATGATCAAAGGCTATGGGAGTACACCAAAAAAGAAAAGCAGGCTGAAGTTGGAGTCAATGGGCCTCCTGGCGCATAACACATTGACACCTAACATCATTAATTGTCTAATTGAATACTTTTTTTTATTGATTCATGTCTTGTCTATGTCAATGAATAATTGTACGAAGTTTCAGCTTGATCCGAGAATGGGTTTGGGAGAAATAACGTGTACACACTTTTTACAAGATAGACAAAGTGAGTTGATATAAGCTATGAAAAAAAAAAAAAGTCAGATGTAATTTTGAATTGTTATCACAACAACCGTGAAAGTAGTTCTGACTCTACCACCCGTGTCCTACTGCGTAAAAGTTCTTGACATAAATAGCTCACACCAGAGAAGATTAAAAATAGACAGAGACAGAAATAGACCAATCGCTTCCCTGTAACCAGCGCACACACACACACACACACACACACGCACGCACGCACGCACACACACACACACACACACACATCTCTTCTGATCCTTGAATACGTCTTGTTTTTCTTATCCTGGTGTATTGACTTGGAGCAAATCGTGACCAGCCTTTTGTACGTTTCTAAATTTAGGTTTCGACGAGTAAAACTGGGTCATTTGACTGACAAATACAGTCTATGGCAATGTAATGGCGGCAACACCAAAAACATAAATGTTATTTGTAAATGAAACAGAGAGGACAAACTAAAACCCTATCACATCAGTTTAGAGGCTCGGTTGACTTGTGGACCACCTTTGTTTTTGTGCTATGACACAATTTGTTAGCTATTTGATAATCTGACTTCCTAACGCTGTAGATGACCTACCTGTCTACAGAGGCAATGGTCTAGTTTCTAAAAACTGGACCGCGGCAGGAGAGATACAAATTATATTGTTATTGCAAACTAAAAGTTTTCTATCATTCCAAGGCGATAAAGAAAATTTTTTTTTTTTTAAATCCTTGCATTTGAATGTCTTATACTTCTTATGACTCTTATTTTACCTTCAAAACCCAATCCTTAACTTTTATATTTATCAGAAGGCAGGTTTAGGATTATATACCGTATGTCTGGCTAAATCAGGAATATCTTCCTTTTCTATGTGGCGTCTTCTGCTAGGCAAACATTGACATTCTTTCCAAAAAAAAAAAAAAAATATCCGGCTTTGACTCTGACGTATACTGCAATAGCAAATTATTTAGCAATAGAATTTAATCCTTCATATCTTCGGGTTTAAATATAAGACTGCTAAAAAATATAATGTATTGTCATGTGTAGGTTACCTGAAGGAATGGATTATTGACTTGTAAGAGGTATCCCGACAAAATAGCGCGAACAAAAAAGTGTACTTTGAAAACAGGCAAAGATACTTGTCAGATTTATATACACACACACAAACTTTCTCTGGCGACCAATAAAGTTGTCCTCCCAATAATCTTACAAATTCCCTAAAACATCTTGTCTATCTTGTATTTATCTTGTCTGTACCAGTAGCTTATGTATGCCGCTATTTCTTTGCCTTTTTGTGACAAAAATGTTTCCATGACGTTGGCTACTTCAAAGGTCCTAGCAAGTTATGCATTTTCAACGTTGGTGAAAAAGTGGAATGATATAAAATTTAAAGTATTCTTGTTCTCTGTAAATATGGCATGCTTTCAAATCTATTCATATTGAAAAAGAAAGAGACATCAACAAAAATGTTGCTCAGGACATTAAATAAGTAATAATTACACATCATATATAAGTCAGCACTATTTTGTCTTGCGCTATTTTACCAGAAAATTTCGTGCTATTTTGTCGGCGCTATTTTGTCGGGTCACCCGTGTAAGATGTTCAGTTACGACAATTAGGCCTACCGTAAAATCCTTTACAAGACAGAAAGTTAACAAGTTGTCTTTTCTTTTTAATAACCTCCTGTTCAATGATCATTACGTGAAACCTGTGACTCAGACCGCGTCAGGATCAGAGAACTTTGCTTTGAAGAAGCTATTTTTGGAGTAACGAGCAGTCGCGGCCTGATGGACGGAGAAAAATAAAATGTCCATTCACTCTGTGAGAAACGTTCCAGTCACAATGAAGAGACTGTAACCCAAATTTTAAAAGCAAACTTTTTTTCCATCTTTGTCAAGTTTTGTTGAATGACGAGTGGTGACGCTTCAATAAAGACCTGTTGTGAACACTACTCATGCCAGTCACGCCGGATTACGATCGGATGTGGTCATGTGATCATCCAGAAAAAGCTAACGATGTTTTGTTAGTTTTGATAAAGCCTTCAAGGACCTTAAATAAAGAGCCAACAGAGTCGAGCCACTTTAGGATCCATGATTCAGTCCGGTACAGCACAGTCCAGTACGAGACGGAGTAGCCAATAGAGTTTGTCATAGCTGTATTGAGTTCATACGGCGGTACAAATATTGTACAGTCAGTGTTACGTGCTGCTAATTGTACAGTATTGATTGTTGATTTATTGGACATAAAAGTGTTGCGTTACTTTGTTCTTTGAGTTGGTAGTGTCGTGTGGCGCAGTGTTGCAGTGAGACCAATAGTTATAGAAGGCCTGAACACTGACCTGCAACGTCACAGCCTGTTGGCAGTTTAGACCAAAAGCTCTTTGCCACGTCGTGCAGACGAGCTATTGGTCGTTCTCTCTGTAAGTTGAAGAGTTCAGGTAGAAAAAATTGTTAAAGATCCTAGACAAAACATTTTTGCTTCTAGTGAATTGTAATGAATGTACAATTTGGGCCGAATTTGTGTGGAATTTAAAAAACAGATTTCCCCATCATTTCTCCGTGATTGCAGCTTGATTTTTGATAATAATTATATTATGTTAAAAAAATCGATAACAACAAAATTAATGTTTAGATTTGCACTCGATTTCATGAATTTCTAAAATGAAAATGACTTTAAATTAGTTTTCTCTTAAAAAAAAAAAAAAAAAAAAAAAAGGAGCGGGGTGAAACTATAAAAGAAAATGAATTTGCTTCACTTAGAAATCTTGGGGGCGGGGGGGGGGGGTTTGAATTTATTTTTTACGCTTTCTCTTCTTACAGTTTGCTCAATATAATAATCATAATAATAATTATAATAATAATAATAATGTTGTCGACAAATGCCGAAAATGTTTAAATGTGGGCGAGTCGATTGAACACATTATGGCAGGATGTCCAGCCTTATTAGAATAAGCCTACCTAGGTCGCCATAAGCAAGTTGCAAAGTTAATACACCAACACTTGGCTTTGACGTACAAATTGATCGGTAAGGACACTCCCCCTTATTATAAATACTCTCCGCAAGAGGTTCCCGAATCTACTGAACATCTGCTGTACTGGGATAGGCCTATTCTGACCGACAAAACGGTAGATTTCAATCGCCCAGATCTGCTGTTCATCGATAAAAAAGAAAAAACTGCTACCATTATCGATATCGCCGTACCACTGTCTCATAATCTAAGAAAAACTGAGATAGAAAAACAAAGAAAATATGGGAACCTGGGCTTGGAGATTAAGCGTCTATGGAAATTGTCCAAAATAACAATATACCCCATTGTTATATCAAAGGAGGGGATAATAACAACTGACCTCACAGACACCTTCAAGGCCCTTAACATTCCTAGGAACATCTTCGTTGCCTGTCAGAGGGCGGTACTGCTGCAGACCTGCCACATCACCAGAAAATTCCTCAGTGGAAACTGTTAAATGGACCACGATGAATTTTGTTTCTCTTTAGCGAAACTCGACCCTGGCAGCGCCAGAGAATGACTACTCGTTCATTTCTAACATAATAATAATAATAATCTTTATTGTGCGTAAGGATATTTGTCTTACGATTTGTGCATTACACCAAACAAAACATTATAAATAAAAAAACAAGGTTACAAAGATAGTTTGTGTGGAAACACAAACTCAAAAATCGACCACCGAAGTGGTCCACCTTGAGTCTTCACCAGGATTCGAACACGAGACTTCCGGTTCCAATTGCTTTACCCCTCAGCCACAGCATCTCCATATATGCATTTAGCGTACACTTATATTTTAAAAAATAATAATTAGTAACTGTCACGTACGCTTTGTCTATATTTAGCCCAAGGTTGTCGGCAGAATTTCAGCTACCTCGGGGAAATACAAGTAGACAGAAACCTTTTATTAGAATAATTGTAATTGGTCAGAGGTGTTGACTTTTGTATGTTAAGTTGTATTTTATTGGTTGGCCATGCGACGGAGAGATGTTGGTCGCGTGGTAACGCTCTAGAGCCCGGGAAAGATTCTAGATTGCCTCCATTGTCGAGCGGAACGTGTTAGAGAGAAGATGTACTAAAGTCTCGTGTTGTAACTCAAAGGAAGATGACATGATTATATTCTTGTGTAGATCATTTAAACTACTAGAAATTTAGTTTGTGTTTTATTCTATCACAGTATATCATAGTAATTATTTCTGAATAGTTTCTCCAAGTTCTGAATTAAAGTATTTGTATTTGTCGAAGAGAAGTTTATTCATTGAATTTAATAATAACATACTTAGATCGTCTTATCGACTAGCAACTTCTAGATGATCCTCTTATTAACTGGCAACTTCTAGATTATCATCTTATCAACTAGCAACTTCTAAATGATCATCTTATCAACTGACGATTTCTAAATCCTCGGCAACCATGATCATTGATTGTGCAATATAGATCAAGATAATCTTCAACGTAACATCTATCTTAGCACCATCTTAGATCGTGACAGTAACCTTATCCATTCAAAATTAATAACATGTTACATGTAATAAAGAGAAACTAAAAAAAGTTAATACTTTTTACAAAATTAGATAAATTGGCAACACACAAAAAAAATATTGTCTTACTTTAAGCTACAATTGTGTAAAATGAAATGACTACAAGACTTTCCCCTCGCAAATAAAAATTAATATATCCATTGTCATTTGTCATATCTAAATCTAGATTCAAGATCAAAGTCTAGGTCTAGAACTAGATCTAAGTCTAGATCTACATATAGATTTAAGTCTAGATCTAGATCTAGAGTTAGTGAGTTACTTCTAAGTCTATATCTAGATCTAAGTCTAGATCTAGAACTAGATATAGAATCTTGATATAGAATCTACTATATCTAGACTATAATTTAAAGGTTTAAACTATAAATTACTAGATCTAGGCCAATGTTATGATCATGAATTGTAAGCCTTTTAATGTTAGCTGGTAATGGTGTACTATCTATGCTGTTCGTATCCGATTCATTTCTAAATGTGATACTATTGTTTACATAATAAATAAAGCTGCACCCCTAAGTTGTCAAAAGATAAGTTATTATTGCCTTAATAATTAAAATGTTGTTCAAATTATTAATACAAATTATTAATTATATATATATTATAAATATATCTAGATCTGAGCTCTATTTAGTCTTATTTAGACTGTCAATGAGGATATGTAGTTTGTTATTTTTTAAACTTATAACTTAAACGAAATTCGTATCAAAATTCTTTTAAAAAAAAACATTGAATCAGTATTCTACGCAATGAGTTAGTTAATAAATGGAAAATATATTTTATAATGAACCATTGACACTTTTACCATTGTGATTCAAATTTTTTGTACCGATGAGCGAATCTATGAATGAAGCTTGATTTATTCATGAAGAAGTCTGTGACCTTTTTAGAAGACTTACCTTCCCTCAAATCTGAAGTTTTTCATTGAAAAGTGGTTTGATTTTTTGAAAAATCTGCTTACATATATAATTTTAAAAATTAGATGGTTCATTTTCGGAAAAGAAAAAAGTAGCCGTTGCATCAGAACTTTGAATGATCTAAAATATCATGATGTCCGATTTTCATTTTTTCATCTAGCTTCTAGATCTAAACGGGACGGACGGACAGACAGGCCACACAAAGCTAATAGCGTCTTTTCCCCTTTCTAGGGGGGCCGCTCTAAAACACAAAATGTACATTCACACCAGACTCACTAATAATTTACATGTGAAAAGTTTACGTCAGATTGTTTCTATTTAATGATATAGTTGCCAGGGGAACAAAAGAGTTTTGTGTCTGTTTGTCTTTGCTATCGGTGTCTTGTATCTCTTTTGTAATGGTAAAATCACAAAATCCTGACCCAAAGGGTGATTTTTTTATTTCTAGAATCTTTTTAGCTTTTTATGGATGTTTGTCTCAAACAACTGTCCAAATGGGTTTTTTTTGTTTTTTTTTTGCCAATGACTTTACCAGCAGCATTTAGGATTCTGTGAAGTCTATTTTTATTTTTAATGCTCAGATTGCCATACCAGGCAGTGGCATTAAAACTTAAAATATTGCCGATGTGAGCGTGATAAAACATAGCCAAGGTATTTTCGCTAACATTAAACGAGGACAGTTTTCTTAGTAATCGTAATCTTTGCTGCCTTTTATTGCTGATATAATCAGTATTTGCAGTAAAATTTAGTTTATTGTCTAGGATAGTAACAAGGTATTTAAAAGTTTGCACTATTTCAATAGTCTCTCTAGCTACAGAAACAATATCATTTTGCTTCTTTTCCCTACGAAAATCGACTATCATTTCTTTGCTGTTTTTTTTTTTTTACATTTAATAATAAAAAATTATCTTTACAGTATTTTTCAATGTGCTCTATTTCTCTGAGAGCAGGGTAAGAAGAGCCGCATCATCAGCGAATTTTGTGAAGGAGCAAATAGGACTATCGAATTGAAAATCATTGGTGTACAAAATGAACCACAATATCGATGTCACAGCCCCCTGGGGCTCCCCTGTGTTAACTATGTAATGTTGAATTTCATTTTGTACGCTTCTTCTTGAAAAGTTGCCCCACCCTCTTAGCTTTTGTAAATGCTAACAAAACAAATCAGACCTGGACACTCTGTCCGGCAGCCAAAGAAACAATAAAGTATAAGCCGCTCAAGTGCATACTTCTGATAGACATATATAATTGTCGAAAGACTAAACTATTTGAATATTTTCTTTCTGTAGCCTACAAAGGTGTAATTCATTAAAATTACAATATAACGCTTTCCTATTTTTTTAAATGGTAAGTTGGTCTAAATAAACTTTCACAAAAGTGGCACTTACTTTTAATGTCCTACATTTATTTATTTTATTTTCATTGCTATTACATAGCGCATCTTTCGTGCTTACAGCATACTCAGTGCACTCTTGTCCAAATTCTTCTGTGCACCCGTTTGGTAAGGGGGAGGGGGAAACTGGGAGGTTTCCGTGTTGTCTTTAGGTGCGAACCTAACACAACTCAGAAGGATTCGAACCCCCCTTGATAGGAAAATAAGTGTGTTTTGCATATAGGCAAACATTCAACGCGAATTAAATCGTAATTTCAGTAGCACTTTTTGGACAGACGAACTGATAGACTGCACAAAAAGAAAGGCTTTTCCATAAGTGAGCTGCTAAAAATTTAAGAAAAAAACAACCGCATAACAATGGCAAATGTAGGAACAAAATATTTAGGGTGCTAATTGCAACGAACAAATCCATTTTAAACCTTATCGCCGTTATTGAAATTCATTTAGTCCATTGTAGAAAGTGATATCTGCCTTAAAAGCACTGGGGGATTCAGAGAGGGGCGATGAAAAAGGGGGAGGGCACATTTGAATAGAGAAATCACACAATTTGTATTCTTTACTTATGTTAATAATATGTACTATAATTATTTAAATTTTCGCCAATTTTTAGCGCCCCCCTCTCTAGTATGTTGGTCGATATTGCGATTGCATCAACCCCCTCCCTCCCGAGCGTAACCCTACGTGTGTATTAGGAGGGAGGTACAATGTTTTTTGTAGAAATCACAGTTTGTTAACATAATTAGTTACATATCTATATTGTTATAAACCTGGCGGTGGCACAAATGGGGGTAGTGGTGTGTGTGTAGTCAGCCGACGTAAATCGCCTCAGGCCAGCGCTAGACGAGTTACGACGGTCAGCAGAGTCGAGTGTCAACAGGACGGTTCGGGAAGGATCGACGTCGTGAACAGAGCTCAGGAGCGTCACGAGAGTTGTAGTCATCTGACCACCTAGAAACGTCGAGCGGCGTTCTGTCCGGTTCGAGAAGGCCAGCAGGATACCTATATAAGAGCGGAGGTGTCGCAGTCAAGACGGTTGAGAAAAGAGGCTCAATACAGCAAGGTTCAGAAAAGGGTTTCACGACAGAAGGTGCACAGTTCAACGGTGTGGTTCTGTACGGAGCATTACGACGGTTCAGTGCGGAGTACTGTCAAGTACAGTTGAGACGACTGGCGTCTTGATCTTGGTCTGTGATCGAGTCCGACACAACAAACCTAGTGTGTAAAGTCAGTCCTGAACTGTTGAACCCAGTGCAAGCCCGGAACGAGACGGAGAGACCAGTGCAAGAGTTGATACGGCGGAACGGTGTTATCGGAGAGATATTTGTACAGTGTACGTGTTGCCAATTGTACAGTATTGGCTGTTACTTATTCAACTATTAAAGTGTTACGTTACTTTGGAGCCCTGAGTTGTCCAGTTCTTTAAGTTGGTGGTGTATGGTGCAGTTTGCAGAGAGCCTGGATAGTGAGATTCATAACAATATGATATACGCTACTTATTGATAACTGAACAATCTTTATACAATGTCGTCCCCACGTTTGGTATGTTGGCTGATTCGGTGGCGGGGAAGGGGAGATTGCATCTACATCTACCCTTTGTGTGTGTGGGGGGGGGGGGGAGGATGGTCCAATTTTGTATACATATATCATAGTTTGTGAACAAAATTAGTTCAAGATGTATATAATATAATTTTTCATATATGTCGCTCCCTTCTGGTATGAAGCGCCTAACAATATATTCCGTGTGTGTGTGTGTTTATACAGAGAGTTAGCATTTACTGGAGGTTAGGATTTTTCAAAGAAGTCGCCACACTCCAACACGAAAATTCTTGATCTACTAGTGCTTAAAATGCTCCAACGTAGCCTATTACAGGGCCAGCCATTACGCCTCTAGTTAAATTAATGTTTAGGTAGAAAACAGAATCAATTCTTAAATTATCTACCTTTTTTTTTTAACAAAATGAATCATTCTCCAGAAATAGCAGTGTGTTTACGCTCATACATTTTTAATTAGCAGTCATGTGTGTCCACTGCGCAACGTATACAACCATCAGGATGATTACTCGCTGAAATTACTTTTGCCACATCAAGTCTCGTGGTCGAGGGAGGCGGAGGCGGTGAAGGCGGGAAATCGATCACCAAGGAGATTCAAAGTAAAGAATGCGGATTGAAAAGATGACGGAAATTAAGCAAGGGAGACAGTCGTCTGCTAGACTTCAAGGTTGTATGGAACGGTAAAATCCTTTTACGGAAACTTATTGGTGTCATTTGTCTTTTTTTCTTTTAAATTAAAAACAAAACCGAA
This sequence comes from Biomphalaria pfeifferi, assembly GCA_030265305.1. Taxonomy (NCBI): domain Eukaryota; kingdom Metazoa; phylum Mollusca; class Gastropoda; family Planorbidae; genus Biomphalaria; species Biomphalaria pfeifferi. The sequence goes on along the minus strand of JASAOG010000122.1, from coordinate 1,779,678 downwards.
ACCTTCATCTTTTGAAATCAAGTTTTGATAAAATGCTGCATTTTACATTGCTTTTGCTCCTGGATCTTTAGCAGCCAAAGGTAATTCTTGTATGTTATGGTTTTTGATACCAATAAGCGGCAGTGGCCACACCGAATGCTTGTGTTAGTAACATCACTTAACACCGTTATTCGGCTGCGGCAATACAGGTGTGAGGCAGACATAGGATACCTGTGGATTGTAAATCTTAGCATTGCATTCTCGTTTTCATGCATACACTTTCATTAAATCTGTTTGTGACAGGTTTTACAAAAAAACAACAACATAATAATAATATGTTGTAATTTCAAAATATATTTATGTATCTTAAAAGTGTATAATGAATCAGTACTTCAAAATATACGTAGACAAAAGGAAATGATTTTGGATTTTTTTTCACAGAATTTACAGTTTCTAATCAAACTGGGCTTCCATAGTTTTTTTTTGGCCCTGGTGCTGAACGTCCGTGTTTCCAAGATATAAGCAAATAATTCCGGACACACGTGAATAATCAGCATCCGACAGCCTCTCGTTCTGAATCTGTGTAGAGTGATTTGTACCAACATTTGTCCTGCAAATTTGTTCTAAGTGCAGCTCTGAAGGTAATAGGCCTAATAGTCAAATAGTTTGTTCCTAAGTGCAGCTCTGAAGGTAATAGTTCAATCATTTTTTTTATTTCTTATGTTGTCTAAAGTTTGTCTTTTGACTTTTAGATTTAGTCTACATATAATCTCCTTCTGGATTTTTATTTTACGTACAACCTTATATAGGTTAGTATGACCTATGGTCATACATTAAGTCTAAGAAAATGGAAACAACAGGCATAGCGCAATTAAAAGATAAACATAACATAATACATAATGATAATGAAACTAAAGCAAACATCCTAAACAAATACTTTGCATCAGCATTCTCAGCCCCGGGAGACAAAGACATATTACTGAATTTAAACCAAGTAGACAACATAGAAGATATATTAGTACAAGAAAATTGAATTCAAAAACTATTAACCAACACCAAACCAAATAAAGCGTCTGGACCTGATGGTATTCCAGCTAGATTACTCAAAGAACTTAGCAATGAGCTAGCCCCAGTGTTCAAAATACTCTTTCAGGCTTCGCTTAACCAGGGCAGAGTACCAAAGGACTGGAAAGAAGCTAATGTCACCCCCCCCCCCCTATTTAAAAAAGGAGAAAAATCTGACCCAGGAAACTACAGACCAGCATTACATGTAAAATCCTAAAACACAAAATATGTAGCAACATCATAAACCACTTAGACAAACATAATGTCCTCACACCATACCAACATGGCTTTAGGAAATATAGATCATGTGAAACACAACTAATAGGACTAATTGATGATTTTTCTAAAGGTTTAGATAATAGTGAACAAATAGATGCTATCTTACTAGATTTTTCTAAGGCTTTTGACAAAGTTCACCACGATACTTTGCTTAAAAAATTAAAATATTTTGGCATTAATGGACCACTACATCAGTGGATTAAAGATTTTCTGATAGGGAGAGAACAAACTGTAATAATAAATGGCTCTAAATCAACACCGATAACAGTAAACTCAGGTGTACCTCAAGGAACAGTTTGGGTCCACTACTATTTTTAATTTACATAAATGATTTACCAAATTGCATTACTTCAGGAACAAAAGTCAGATTATTTGCAGACGATTGCATAATATATATAGAACAATAAAAACAACACAAGACACAGATATTTTACAAAGAGAATTAGATGAATTACAGAAATGGGAATCAAATTGGAGCATGTCTTTCCACCCAGAAAAATGTCAGTTGTTAAGAGTAACAAAAAAACTAAAACAAATTAATTCCACTTATCTTATTCATGGCAAACCAGTAACACAGACTAAAAACGCAAAATACCTAGGTGTTATAATAAGTGAAAAATTGTCATGGAATCCACATATTGATGTAACTATTAAAAAAATCAAACAAAGCATTAGGATTTATTAAAATAAATTTCTATAAATCAAATAAGAACATAAAATTAATTTTTTTTTTAACCTTGGTTAGGCCAATAATAGAATATGCATCCTCCGTTTGGGACCCCCTCAACTCAAGAAAACATTAAGAAACTGGAACAGACACAAAATAGAGCAGTGAGATTCATAACAAATGAATATTCACATTTGACTAGAGCAACACCTTTAGTAAAATCACTAAATTTAGAAAGCCTTCAGGACAGAAGACTCAAAAGTAAAGTAGCAATTATACATTAAACACTGAACCATATCTTTAAATACAAAAACAAAATTTAATAAAATACTCTGAAAGACACAAAGATAAAGGCACATTCCTCGTCCCATATGCTAGGACAAATTTGTACAAATACTCCTTCTTCCCTAGTGCTGTTAGAGCATGAAATGGGTTGCCTGAGCTAGCCAGGAAAACCAGTGACTTGGCAGAATTTAAGTCATTGTCATGACTAGAAGCATGACGCGTAGGACGTAATCATCTTCTTTTTTAAGTAAAGTCTGTATTATATAAGATAAGATAAGATAAGATAAGATAGGTAAAGATCTAGATTCTAGATTATCTGGTTTCCTTTGAAGACGTTATGAATTACTCTTAAGTATAGATTAAGATTAGAATAATCCTCTCCTTATAGATGTATATATAAAACTAGTTCTAGAAGTGTCTCAGAGCGTTTGAAGAGTTCAGTGGAAAGCATCTACAAGTGGATTAAAAAATGTTAAGGATAATTAGATCTAGGTCAAGGTCCAACTGGAGCTATTGGACGAAAAGGTTAAAAAAAAATAATTTAAAAATTTAAATATTTCAATGTCAGTGAAAACTTCAGAAGAAGAAAAAAGTTTTTGAAAAGGGAAAGAAACAAAAAGTGCCAAAAGTCATGTCATACAAAAGTTAGGGTTAGGGTTAGGTCTCAAAATAAATTGCTTTTTAAAATTAAATCCACGTATCAGCAAACCGTCTGTTTTTGTTATACACATATATACATTTAAAAAAAAAAATCTTAAGGTATTTATACAAATTTAGATTTAAAAATAAAGCAATGCAACAAAGATGATAATTGATTTATGTTTAAAAAAAACACCATTAAAAAAGTAACATATTTTTTAGAGACTCATTCATAACAGAGGGGTAGCATCCAACTCTGCCGACACTAAATGATAGTGAAAAAGGAACAATTTTAACCCAATCCCCCGCCTCTCCCCCTTCCCCATCACAAAACAAAAAAAAACAAATGGTTATGCACAGAGAATATAAAATTCGTGTTTGGTGATCCAGACTTCATAACATTTAACGACTGTAGACTAGACTAGAATTCTTGATTTAATTAAAGATATGACATAGAAGATTCTAGTTTTTGGTGATATAGACCCAGATTTAAGTATATAAGACATTATTCTAGCAGGGCCGGCCTTAGATAATTCGAGGCCCTAGGCAAAGTAACTTTGTTGACCCAAGATGAAATAGAAAAATTATAAATAAATAGTGAAAAAAAATATTCCAACAATAACATTGGCCATAAATTTAGCTATTTCTTCTCTTAAAAAATTGTTGGGGGTTTAATCTTGCAAAATATTTCAGTGCTGTCTTTTCTAAAGCAGTTTGCAAAATAAGTGTCGAGAGTATGACTTCGAACTCAAGGTCTCATGCCTCCATTATGACGGCTGTCGTGCTAGCCACTGAGCTATGCAAGTACTAATGAAAATAGCAGCTTTTATAGACAACTAGTCGACAGGCGGCGTAGCATACGCCGCTATTTTGCAAGGCCGGCCATAGGCATCCTATCCGACCGCAGTGGGCCCCACACTTTCATAGGACCGCGCTAATTCTAGGTGTAAATTATTAAATTAAACCATTTTACAATTTATAACAGATTTCCTGATTTACCAGGAGCTCCTTGAAATCTCATGAAATTGCAAAATATATATTAAATATATGAAAAATTCATGGAAATTTCCGGAAATTCTTAAAAATCTTTTGAAAACTCATACAAATCTCATGAAATATATAGGCCTAGACGAAAATTGTCATTTTGGGGTGTCATTTAATATGGAAAACGCCAATCCTACTCGCGATGAATAAAAACGGCATTATGCATTAGCCGTAATTGTCTAATATGGTGAAAGAAGCTTCCTTCTCGGGCCTCAAACTAATGAAGAATTACTTAAGATCAACAATTCTCGTAGATAGATTGAAACATTTGGTAATTCTTGCTATTTAGCGTGATCTATGTAAGAAATAAAATTATTATGATATACTGTATGACTTCGCTAAACGCAAGGCTCGTAAAGTAATTCTGTACGTAGTAAAGAATGAATAAAATGCAAAGACGAATTTTTTTTCAAATACAAACTCTTAAATTTTACTTATTATCCGTATCCCTATCCAAACTTGGCCCCGCGAAATCCGTTTCGCAAAGGGCCCCACACGGTTGAGTCCGGCCCTGCTTTTTAGTGACGGGTGAATACAGAGTATATTACTTGTTCTCTCCCCCCCCCCTCCCTCTACTTTCGCCGCTACGTGAGGTAGAAATAAAAAAAAGAGTGATCTTTCTTGGTCACAACGATCCGGCCCAGCTTTTTAGTGACGGGTGAATACTACTTGTTCTCCCCCACCCCCTCTTTTTTTCTCTTGGCATAACTCTAATTCGTCCGACTAGCAGAAATAAAAGAGTGATCTTTTCTTTACTTCTTGCTTGCATGTCCAAACTCTTGAGCCATGAAGAGAATTATATATATATATACATTGTTAATTTAAATTTTTTTAGCGAACCACCTAATTCTCCACTCAATGATTATCTCCCATAAGCTCAGTACATATTCTATATAATACAGTTATCAATTGCGACTGATTAATTTATTGTTGTTTTTTAATTGTCTCACGTGTCCTCATCGACATTAAATGTTTGTGCAAAAATTCAACTTTACCCGAGAATGGGAAACGTTGAACTCATGTGTCAAAGACTCCACCCAGACAGACCGAAACCATTCGTTATAGAAGGCCTGACACTGACCTGCAACGTCACAACCTGTAGGAAGTTTAGACCAATAGACAGACAGACGAAGTGAGTTAAAATAATGTTAAAAAAAGAAACACAGACTTTGCATAAAATAATATCTCTCAAATGCATTATCATCACCATCTCATTGTCGTCGTCAAGCATATGGTCATTGACTGGATGTGCACAGCCAGAGTGTTTGTCTCCCTACTCTGTCCACCATGTCTGCATGCACACGTGACGCGTAAATCCTGGAAGTAAACAGAAGGAACTCATCTTATGTGTGTGTGTGTGTGTGTGTGTGTTTATGCCAGTCGAGAGTTGTGATTTTTTTTCAAGATCCGAGAAGAAGGATGTGTTGCTGGAAAATGTCACGCGGTAAATTTGTCATCAGAATCCAAATAAACGGAAACCTGCTGCTTGCGGCTACAGCGACGTCTTGATTAGTCCTTGACTCTCTGGTTTTCTAGTAGGAACAAGTTAATGAGTTGTTTTGTCGTGGAAGAACTTTATCTCGTTGTGTCAGCATCCTCTAATCATTAGTCAGCCTCGGTGCTTCCAATTAAAAAAAAATCAAGATTATTTGTAGGTTACAATTGTACTAAGAGAAGGTCCTAAGAACTTATTCTGTCACTATTGAATCTCAGCTATTTTGTTCTTTTTAGCGGCCCTCTAAAGGGGAATAGCCGCTTTTATTTTTTGGTTGGTCTGTCTGTCCGTCCGTCCGTCCCGTTAAGATCACAGATACTAGAGAAAAAAACATTGAAAATCCGATGTTGTGATATCTAAGACCTTTCAAAGTTCTGTAGCAAAGCGAATTTTTTTTTACTGAAAGCGAATTATTTCTTCTCAATCATCAGTTCATTTAATACATATGAATATTAAAAATGTAATATAAAAAAAAAGGTTAATATACGCTTGCATCTCGTATTCTGTGGTATCATGTAGTCAGTCGCGGCTTAACAATAGAATAATATCTGCAAAACTTTCGATACTTTCACGTCTCTTCTATTTGTAGTGTCGGAGACATGCGTGTGGTTGTTGGGAGTTTGTAATTCATAGCTTATGATATTCTTGCTGAAAATACTGAAAGCTGCCTTTTTACCTGAGTGGGTCCGATTCTGAGTTTGTGTTTACACACAAACTATCTTTGTAACCTTGTTTTGTGTGTGTGTATTTATGTCCCAACACTTGGATCTATATTATGGGTATAAAAAACGTTGTACAGACATTGCTACAGAGAAGACTTGACTTCAAACCTTAAAGTTGTTGCAATCGGGTTCAAATCCTGGTATTTCTAATCGGGCTTATAACCCTAACCGTATCACCCTAATCTAATTAACTGTACAAGGATTACCTGATCTCAGTAGGGGCGTTTGGTCGTTGTGCTGGTTCCATTACACTTACGTAATGAAATGTCTATAGAAACGTCTCAAGTCCCGCTTTTCTATGAATCCGTAGGTCTCAGTCTCAGTAGAGTTTACACACACCTTTCTCAGTCGTGCTGAGATGTCATCCTCCCAACTAGGAGAAAGGAAAGATCTCTGTATTCAAATACCAGCCGCATGCAGCTATATCTAAATTATCTATACCCATGGGAAAGGCCTTATCAGTCAACGCTGAGAAAAAATAAGGAGTCGGTGAACCTTAGGCAGTTTTCTGCACACAATGCTACCATGGCACACAATGATACACCCTGTCATACAGTGCTACACCCTCGACACCCTGGCACACAGTGCTACACCCTGGCACACAGTGCTACACCCTGGCATGACCTGCGATGCCGCTGATCTCAAATTTCCTTTCGATACATCAGCTGCAGTAATGCCCAGGTATTCATCTCATTTCTCTCAGACGGTCCATATCGCTTTGCGACTGGAGACCACAGATAGAGAAATTTAAGTTTTACCAAATAAAAACTTACAGTTGATTATATGAAGCTCTCAACTTGGCAGCTATTAAATTACACGTAGTTTTTTGTAATTTTGGGTTAGCGAAAGAGTTTGTAGGCCGCGTAGACAGCGTTAAGAGCAACAACAATGGAGGAATTTTTTTCAAGTCTAGCTCTTATCGGTAAAATCTCTAGAAACAAGCTATCTTTTCTATTTACTTTTATTATCTAATTCTTTTTCATCATTAATCAGCCGGGAAATTGTAAGATCGCCACAAGATCTTAGATATCTGTCTTTAGTTATGATGACGTCATTTGATAATAGCATCCCCATACAAGATAACTTTGTAACACCTGACAAAGTGTGAGACAGATTATCTGCCCTTGATTTTTTTCAGACAAAATGGCGTGGTCAGTTGTTTTGTATTCGGTATCGCGGAACTTATAAGCGACACTAAGTGTGTAATCGATAACACCATAACAACAGTCCACCATCACGTTCCTTCACCCTTCATAGTCGTACTGACACCTTCAGACGACACATCGATTACGGTGCCGTTATCTTGATGTTTCAGTTCACAGTGTTCAGGTGCAAGGTTCATAGTATTATTCCCTCTGTCAAATGTGACCATTTTTTTTTACCACTGACGATACATGTCTTTAAAACGTATTATTTCCTTTTTAAGATATGATCTTTGTCTTTCTATTCCTACGATTCGGATGGTTGCCTGGTCGTGTGGTTTGCCTTCTGGAAGTCGTCATAAAGGTCCTGAGTTCGAACTCTACCTGTAGTCCGAACTTTATTAAATAAATAATACAATTAGCCTACAATGCCGTAGATTAGATGCTAGCTTCCCCTTGAGTTTTTTTAGTTAAAGAGTCTCGACAATTTTAGGATACTGACTAGCCACTTGCAATCGATGTATGTGAAAAGTTCATAAAGAGCTTAGTAGATCATTCTATTTAATTTGTTTTTTTACAATGCCTCTATTCAAGTCAGAACTTCATGGAAGTCGGGTGGGCGGAACCTGAATGCTGATCTAAAAAAAAATGGCTCTAATGGTTTTTCTAGAAATTTAACAGTTGATGTATACCGCTGAGAAAAGAATTTACTAGCTCGTTGGCCACATAGGGAAAACTTTAGTTTGACCTTTATAATTTTTGATGGTAAAAAATTAATAAATGTAAATTTGGCCTGTGTACTAGACTTGGATCTAGAGCCAACATAGGTTTTGAAAGGACTATCGCGTTCTTCAAATGACTATCGTGTTCGGAAATTTCCGAATGTAAGAAATTATTGATTCAAGAGTTTAAAACATTAATGTATAGGAAAATAGTCTTCTAAGACTAGATTTAAAGGCCTAGATCTATATCATTGGAATTATTCAAGAAAAAAACAACTGTTGCTTATTAAATTTAAAGGTGCATTAAGTTTATTAGTTTATCTAAGCTTTGCTTATATTTATTACGTAATTCTAATGTAGAATTAGTCTAGATCTAGACTAAATTTTAAGAGTTGTATGTGTAATAAAAGGTACCAATAAATAATTGATTTTTACAAACCTTTTATCAACTCACTCTGTCTGTGTGTCTGTCTGGCCAAAAGTTTGTACACGTTATTTCTCCGACACCCAATATCGAATCAAGCTGAAAATTTGCACAATTATTTCTTTTACCTGACAACACAAGAATCTATAAAAAAAAAAAAAGTTACCAATTATTTAATTAACTATTCGTAAAAAATTACTTAACAAAGGGAAGAAATAGTACTTGGCTGAAGTGGGATTATAAGTTAAATTAGTCCTCTTTATATTAGGCTACCAGGCTTAGTGAACACTAGCATAAAGTAGAAACAATAGGCTGGGGATTAAATAGACAGTAAAGAGAGAAGGGATATCAGTTGACTACACGACAGTTTGTCTCTGTATTCAAATCAATCAGGTATTTCTTTAAGAAACGTTTTGGGTAATAATTAGGTATGTCACACAAAAGCTGGGACTAGCTTGTATAAAATAAAATAGATTTTATCATTGCGGTGTTATCAATATCGTATCATTCACTTATCTTCCTTTGACTTCAATATTACGGTAGACTGAGTAGTGCTTTTTAAATGCTTTTTTATTTTAAAGAAATGTTCTTCACAGTTGATCTAACAAGTTCAAAAAGTGTATTAAATATTTAAACATATACATAGATTTAAATTAATCAATCAACAGAAATAGTTGGAGTTCTTTTTCTTTTTATGTTACAGAATATTTTTATTTTAGTTGTTTACTTCGCCATTACCTAAAACTATCATTGTCATGGTTACAGAGACATCCAATTGTTGACGAGTACAAAGTAATTGCTCACACAAAAACAAAGCACGATTGTGCAATGCTGGTATTTGTATCACTTAAACCTCCCCAAGTGCCGCCTCATGTCCTTAACCTTGTCAGTTGACATTCGCTTGCAACTTAATTACCAATATGTAAAACCTCTACCAGTGATCTGATTTTGGTGTCCATTGCCTCAGAGTACAAGTTTCCTAGTACAAGTTTCCTACCGTGACATGCTGCAAGACAAATAATGGAAGTCGAAAAAGTTAAAAAATGTCTGGCATAATGGAGGGAACAATAAAAAGGGGTGGGGATCGGAACTTTAAAGTTCCCTCTAGTCTTGCTATCAATAGCGACTCCCAGTAAGTACATAGTTACTAGTTGAAGAGAAAAACAGATTTTTTTTGTTTCTTTTGGACGATAGTGTGAGTAATAATAGTTAGTTATGTTTAAGATATGCAAGACTGTCTCATACTTTTACCGATGGCGCGCCCCTTCCCTTGGGACTGATTGGTGTGATTTAGACCTGCATGATCTGGGATAATGAAAAAAAAAAAGAAACCTATAAATAAACATATAAAAAAGTATATATATATATATTAGGGGTGCACCGGATAGTCCCTCCGGCTCCGGCGAATATCCGGCATTTTTTACTATCCGGTGCTATTCGGCTCCGGTCGGATATCACTACCGGATAGTAAACCGGATAGTAAAAAATACACCTATTTAATATGCATGAAGTGGACCTCGTTCCATTAATGTCTGTTATAGAATGTATTAATGTTTAAAATGAAAACAAAATAATGTGCTTAAAAATAGAGCCATCATGAATATGCACCAAACATCGTTTAATATAAAGACAAGGCATGTTAATAACTTAATATAAATAGAGATAAAACTTTACATCATAAATGCGCTTTACATACAGAGATGCATTGGCTGGCACTTTTTTCAATTTGTCTTGACCTTTGAGTAAGTTAGTTAACATGTTAAAATGTTACATTCCTTGACTACGTCATGCTGACCAGACGTCTGTCTAGCTGTGTGGGTATATCTCCAGAGGTAGAGGTGAACAACTCCCACCCCCTTTCATTTGTTTAGTCCATCACATTGAGTTTTTTATAGGCAGGTAACCACAAGTTAAATACGATGGACGTAGGTTTAATGTCAGCGTATAGACACTCTCTAGTGGTCACACCTTTCGTGGAACTGAGTTTGTTTACTTAGTAGTTAATCTTTATTTGGAGGGGGGGGGCTGGACTACAAGAGCCACACCTCTAAGGTAACCAGGTATATTTCTCGATGAACAACTCCCTCCCCCTTTTATTTGTTTAGCCCATCACATTGAGTTCATTGATTGACAGGTCAGATACGATGGACGTAAGCACTCTCTAGAGGTCACACGAGGGAACTAGGTTGGTTATTGGGGGGGGGGGGGGACTAGACTTTACATTATAAATTATAAATTCGTATTACATACGTAGCTGCGATGTCTGGCACACTGGCTTGTCTTGACCTTTGAGTGGTCTAGTAAACATGTCATATTCTTTAACTACGTCACGCTGATAATTTGTCTATATGTGCGGGTATATCTCCAGAGGTAGAGATGAGCTACCCCAGCTCCTTTTGTTTGTTTAGTCCATAACATTGAGTTCACAGATAGGCAGCTGACCACATTAAGCCAGATGTCAACGTGTTGACACTGTCTAAAGGTCACATCTTATGAGGGAACTGAGTTTGTTTACTTGGAGTAGAATTTTTATTAGGGGCGGGACTACAAGCCAAATCTCTATAAGGGTCTGGACCACAAATCACACCTTTTATACTATTGGACGGGTAATAAGTTTGTTTATTTTGAGTTAAGTCTCAATTATGAGTTAGGACTACAAGCCAAACAGACACTGACCAAGGGTATCTTTAAAGGGAGGGCTCAAGAGACTCAACACCCCCAACTTCTTATTTGTTTAATTCTGACAATGTATTGATAGAGAATATAGACATTGACCATTCTTAAGCTAGAATGGATTAACGCAAATTGTTAAGACATATTGACACTGTCTAGAGGTCACTAGATGATGACACTAAGTTTGTTTACTTGGAGAGAAATGTCAATTAGAGCGCTGAACTTCAGGACACACCCCTACTAGTATTTTGTTACACAAGCCACGGGTATAAAAGTGGCTCGCAAGGCCATTTAGTAAATTGAAGAGTAGTAATAATGGCTGATAAAAAGTCATCACTTATATGGCGTTACTTTAATGTCAAAACAATGGACAACTCTAAAGCAGTTTGCAATGCTTGTAAAATAGGTCTGTCACGTGGTAAACTAGGCAAACCTAAAGACTTCTCAACCAGCAATATGATTAATCATCTACGCTCGAAACACCCAGACTTATTCAACGAAATGACTGCATTGAAATCAGCATCAAGTAATATCACTGCCTGTGCCAGTACGTCTACGAGCTCCAGTGAATCGTCAAGCCTCACACACAAGCAGCAACCAGGGATTAAAGAGGTCTTAGACAAAGCTAAATTGTGGGATATTAATAGTGATAATGCTAAACGCATTCACTTGGCCATAGCAAAGATGATTGCAACTGACATGGAACCTTACCAAGTAGTTGAGAAACCTGGATTTATTGTACAGGAGAAAAGATACACTGTGCCTAGTCGCAAATATTTTACAGATCGCGTTATTCCAGATATGCTGTCGTGAAATGCTGTCTGAAACTAAAAGCATCGCTTTCTCTACGGACACTTGAACAGCTGATAATACCACCGAATCATATTTTGGTTTAACTGCCCATTGGTTGAATGAGTCATTTGACCGAAGCAGCTATGTTTTGCATTGTACAAAATTTAATGGCCAGCATACGGCTGCAAATTTGCTGTCAGCATTTGAAACATCGCTTGAAAATTGGAACATATCTCAAGAAAACTGTCATTTGGTTCTAAGTGACAATGCAGCAAATATCACCAAATGCTTTCGTGATGGTAAATTTGCAAGTGTTGGTACACGACGGTGTTTTGAGTCAGCGATGTGTAGTGGATATGATTATTGCAGCACGAAAAATAGTATGCCATTTTAAACATTCGTCCTCGGCATCTAACCGTTTACATAACCTACAGAGCGAACTCGACCTTCCACAACATCAGTTGATTCAAGACGTCACTAACCGCTGGAACTCGACCTTCCTTATGTTAAAGAGGCTGTTGGATTTTTTTTTGGAGCAACGTCGAGCCATAACACTGTACTGTGCAGAAAATGAAAAATTAAGTAATTTATCTCCAAGCCAGTGGTCTGTTGATGAGAAAGTGGCTGCTCTAAAACCTTTTGAGGAAGTTACCCGTGAAGTAAGTGCAGCGGCAGCTTCTATTTCCATTGTGATTCCATTAGTACGTGTTCTGAAGATATCCTGCAGCGTGAGGGTAATGATAAAGGAATTAAAAATATGAAAAGTACATTTCTGGAATGCTTGAACAGCAGGTTTGAAAACTTAGACAACAACCGTCTGTACAGCATAGCAACATTGCTTGACCCTCGTTTTAAATCTCTTGTACTAAATGAGAATGCATGCAATGAAGCAAAGGCAGGAGTCCTAATGTATGCAACACGTCACCAAAATCCTGTCACAGAAAGTGTAACACAAGCACACGTCTTCTCTGAAGCAGTTGAACCGCCAACAAAAAAGGCCAGGTTAGCTGAATCCAGTTTGTGGGACTGTTTTGATGAATTGGTGGCACAGGAAGAAGCTAGTGTACCAACGGACGTCAAAGTACAAAGCCAGCAAGATATAATTAATGAAGAGCTGTCCAAATACCTGAGTGAGCCACTGATTCATCGAAAAGATGATCCAGTTTTATGGTGGAAGGTTAATGCCAGTAGATTTCCTGGATTAGTAAAGGTTGCTCAAATCTATCTAGCACCACCTCCAACCAGTGTGCCATCGGAGAGACTGTTCAGCGTTGCTGAACGAATTATCAATGACTATCGTACAAAACTTATACCAGACAATGCTGAAAAACTTATTTTTCTGAAATATAACTCATCTTTAATGTAACAAACAACTAATGAATTCAATTGAAAGCTAGTTCTTGTCATATCGATTCATTTTCTTTTTGCTGTGCTTTAATCCTTTAACTTTTAAAGGATGTGTATATTATTATTATATTATTATATTAAATTAGCATTATGTATTCTTTTGTAAATAAATAAATATCACTGTTGAATTACTTTTTCTAACTTGTTAACTTTAAATCTTACTCTTGTGTTATGTGTGTGTCTTGATTGAATCACAATATTCTTAATAAATGTCAAGTAACTCCTCGTTATTACTGGTATTACTTAAGATATTTACTAAGCCACTATCTGTATAAAGTACAAACCAGAAGCGATTTGTAGCCTTTAAAACACGAGCCTAATGACAAGTTGATGGTGTAAAATACATGAACACAAACATCTACCCACTATACAACTTAGATTGAACTTGAGACTAAGAGAGATTTACGCTATAAAACCAAGATTTAACTTAACCTCTGAAAGATTTACATTTGTTACATATAAGTTTATATATTCTGCATGAGTTATCCCACATTCTACTTTACAATTAGCGGCCTCATACATACGCACACACCATCTCATGTTACAAAGATTAGTTTATGATAAGCATATCTGTAAAAAAAAATGCTGTTGATTTTAATTTATCAATCAGTGATAGAGTTTAAAGTAAGAAAGTTATAACAAAATAATATGAATATAGGTATGTTATATAGAAGATTTGCAAAAACTTCAGTAAAACGAGCTGTTTGAGTCATGTAGATATTCGGCTCCGGCTCCGGCCAAATATCTAATTTTACTATCCGGTTATATCCCGCTCCGGCCGGATATCAAAAAGTACTATCCGGTGCACCACTAATATATATATATATATATACGCTATATATATTAAAAAAACAATACAATGTTTAAATGTTAATTTTTTTTATACTATAAAAAGTTCTTACTGTAATTTAGTATTGAAGAGGCAACAGGTTCTCCTTACTTCCAGCAAGGGGTCTGGGGTAGCACTCTTTCCTGCGGGGTCCAGGGCGGAGACCCACATCAAGCATTTTCTTCGATTCTGATATTCGGATATTCTTTCCTCCGACCTTTTTCTTATTTTTTAAATAAAAATTCCAAGATTTGAAAGTTAACTCAAGTTTTTTTTTATAATATTTATTTTTTTATGTCCGTTTTGTGTATCCCCTTCACATGTCTTGAAAATTGTAGAGGCACCGCACGTGATCTCTCGAACATCTTTCTCCATTCCTCTCTTTCAATGGCAGGTCCGTCCACTATTAATTGTTGTCTTTCCATTGCTTTCTCTTTTTGCTCTCTTCTTCTTTTTTTCCTGGTAGGCCTAGTGTCCCTTAAAGTAGGAGGACTTTGTGATAGGCCGTAGAGATTTCGTGTTTTTTTGTTGTTGTTTTTTTTGACAATGAGACCCAATTGTCATTGTTATCCTGTTTCGGATCTTCTCATTTGTGCGTTTTTTTAAATGTGATTCCTAGTTTCATTCTATAGCATTTCAATTTCATTGCTAGGATCCTCCTTTCTAGTTCTAGAGTTAGCGTCCAAGTATACAAGAATGTGACCATGACTAAGGAGAGCATCAGTCTGAGTTTAGTGAGGAGGGTTATGCTTTTGTCTTTTTCTTTGGTTGATAGCGTTCGCATGACGCGATCGATAGGAGACAGGCCATACTGGCAAATGTCAATGGCAAATGTTTAGAGGGCGACGTCACATGACAGACAAGGTCATTGATAAACTAATCAAGATTTTCTAAATATTTTTTTTTCCTTCCTACGTAGATATTCCATATCTAGAGTCTAGCTGACCTTATCATCTCAGACGCTAACAATGTAATACTCTTAACATTTATTATTTTTATTTTGTTTGTGTTTTTTCAGCGCTTTGTGGCTGTATTTTAAAAAAATCATTACAGCGATGTTATTAAGTTGTGTGTGAGTGTGTGTGCGTGTGTAAGTTTATCGATGAAAGATGAATGTAAATATTCTTTTTTTTTAAAATTCCTTCCACTAAATTAAATTGCATTTGTTATAATTTGATAATCCATTGAAGTTAATTGAACAAAAGCAATGTTAAGTGTTACCTTCCTTTAAAAAAGTGATTTTTATTCCCATCTTATTAAAATAAAACTAGATGGTAAAGAAAAAAATGTAGTAATTGGAGACGTGGTTTCAACCAAAGAAATATTGCGCAACAACTGGAATACACAACTCGTTTCTATCAATTATTATTACCAGGAGAAAAAAAAAACAAGTGTAAAATGTCACTCATTTCTATGTGGTTTAGGATGTTTCCGATTTCTCCCCACATTTACCGCCTTTTTTAGTGTGGCCTGTCTGTCCGTCCGTCCCGTTTAGATCTCAGAAACTAGAAGAGAAAATGAAAATCTGACATCATGATATTTTAGATCATTCAAAGTTCTGATGCAACGGCAACTTTGTTCTTTTCCGAAAGTGAACCATCTAATTTTTAAAATTATATATGCAAGCAGATTTTTCAAAAAAGTACATCACTTTTCAATGAAAAACTTCATGGAAGGTATGTTTTTTAAAGAGGTCACAGACTTCATCATTAACAAATCAAGCTTCATTCATAGATTCGCGCATTGGTAAAAAAAAATTGCATCTGAGGTCACAATGGAAAAAGTATCAATGGATCATTATAAAATAGATTTTTAACTAACTCATGGCATAGAATACTGATTCCAATGTTGTTTTTAAAAAGAATTTTGATACGAACTTTGTTTCAATTATAAGTTTTAAAAAAAACGAACTACTTTTATAGCGCGCAGTTTTCACGTATCCTCATTAGGCTATACACTTGACAATAATCTAAATGGACCTCATTCACCAATCGTAAACAAACAACATTTTGCCACATGGCTCTCTATATCTTCAATACAAATTACGCAATAAATAAAGGCTGTCACGTGATACGTAATTTTCATTGTTTTATCAATATTATATGGCTAAATGTTGTTTGTTTACGATTGGTGAATGAGGTCTATTACAATAAATAGAGGCTAGACATAGATCTAGATTTAGATTTAATTGTATTTAAAATTTGAACACAATTTTCATTTAACATCCATTAAGAAAATAGTTTAGGGGTGCAGATTTATTTATTATGTAAGCAGTAGTAAGTCTATCACATCAAGAAGTGAAACTGATGCGAACAGCATAAGTGCACTATAACCCAGTAGTAGGCCTACTAATCCTGATCATAATATTGACCTAAATCTAGCTCTAGTAGATCAAGATTATATTTCTAGATCTAGTCTAGATTAGGCTATAGATTTAGTTCCGGATCTTTATCTAGAGTCTATTTAGTCTAGACCTAAACCTAGTCAGCTTCTAGACCTAGTTTAGATTCGAGATCTAGTTAAGATCAAGAGTTAGATCCAGATCTAAACCAAATCTAGAACTAGTCTAGAAACCTAGTTCTAGCCTAGATTCCAATTCTAGCTCTAGTCTCTATTCTAGTTCTACTTTTTAGTTCTAGATTCTAGTTCTATCTAGATCTAGATCAAGAACTAGTCTAAAATTCGTCTAGATGTTGATCTAGATTCTAGATCTAGACTATATCATATCTAGAACTAGTCAAGAAATCTAGATCTTGTCTAGATTTAGATTCTATATATATTCTGTAAACTGGATCTAGTCTAGACCTAAATAGAGTAAATAGAGCGATTATGATCAGGATTAGTAGGCCTACTAGTGGGTAATAGTGTATTAGCCTATGCTGTTCGCATGGGAAACCTGTTAAGTTGTGCAGGCTCATTTTTTTTTTATTTCTTACTGGGTCGACTCCAATATATTAATCGAAATTGTTGGGAAGAAGTAGGTATCTTGAAGCAGTGGCGTCATTGGGGGGGGGGTGCGGTCCGCATTGGTCGACACCATTTTGGGGGTGGCAACTAGTTGGAAAAATTATATTTCGGCAAAAGCAGACACATCGGAAAAAAATAAACAATAAAATCTCAAGATATATCTTGGAGCAATGGCGTCACTAGGGGGTGGGGTGCGAGGGGTGCGGTCCGCACCGGTCGACACCATTTTGGGGGTGACAACCAAGTTGGAAAAATATAATTTAATTCTCAACACCCTGAGCTACCGCACTAGGTGCCACCGACACTGTATCGGGAGGTTCCATGCTAATCTTAGGTGATCACTTAACGCTACTCTACTTATTCCAGAAGAGTTAGAAGAGTCTAATCAAAGACGCGTTGCACTGTTAGCTTTTATTCGAAAAATAACGCCAATTTTTTTACATTCTTTAAACGATAAATACAAGAATATTGCTTGAATATATTTCTCGTCCATTGGTGAATTTGATGGGGGCCGCCTCTGAGTTTGTGAGATAACACAAATTCTCTTTGTAATCTTGTTTTTCTTGTCTCTATGCTTGTCAATCTGTTTCTCACTGATGTCAGAGCTGTTGGCAGAAGTCTATGCCTTAAATACCATGGGATGACATTAACAATCATACTAAAAACAATCATAATTTTGTTATAAGCTTTAGTCTTACTGTTGTATCAAATTAACTATGATGTAAACAAAAAAAAAGTCCATTGATATATATATATATAACCTTAGACACTCCTGACTAGAAGAATGTTCTAATACCTGAGACACTCCTGACCAGAGATCCAAGGACCGAGACACCCGTGCACATTTTTGTTTTATATTTTACCACTGACGGAAAGAAGGGGGGGGGTGGCGATGTCTCTTTCGGACTTTGTAATTAACATACATTTTTTAATTCAAGGATGTGACGCACCTCGTGTATGACGTGTATGTGTGGCTTGTTAGGTGTGTAGGGGATGATTATTTTTTAAATTGCCACACACTAATCCATAAGAGGTAAATCGGGAGCAAACAAGCAACGAGACAAACGATGGAGAAAGATACAAGTAATGTAAGATCAAAGAATATTTATTTACATTAATATACAAAGTATAATAAAATAGGGGAGGGGATTTGCATCTATCTCGTTAGCAATATCGTATCATCATACTAAGCACTTAATTGGAGAGTATGCCACTTTGTCTTCTGAACTTAGCTGGTGATGTAACAGCTGGCGGTAATCCTGGCTGAAGGTTTTGCTGCTGGAGGTGGCGCTCTAGCGGGTAGAGGGTCGCCGGTGATACAGTTCTTGAGGAGTCTCAATCCAAAATTCTGATATCTGTAGTGGGCACAGTAGGGCGGGTGGCCGGCTACTGTTGGCACAATTGTGCTGCGGGTAGAGCTGATCTGCCGTGGGCAGCGTCGTTAGCAGAATAAGTCCAGTGAGTTGTTGAGATCTGCCGGAGCTATGACGTCTCGCACAGACGCGTGGTCTATAGGGACGTCGTGCCTAATAGGTTGACAAGTGAACTGTCAAAGAGGAAGGCAATTAGAGCCGATAGCGCCAAGTAAATAGGTGACACCAGGAAGCAGCAGTGCAGTGCTGAATAACACCTAGTAAATAGGCAGTAGGCAAGTGATCCGATAAATAAGTAGGCAGACACCTGAGGGAGGCTGCGGAAAAACAAAGACAAGTTAGGACATGTCTCTCGTGCATCTTATCGATGCCCTCGACCGAGGTGCATTCGTCAGATTGGTAAGATCGCTTTTGAGTACAATGGGGAGATGATGACAAATAGGATTGGGAATATAAATGGTTGATAGTAGCAATACAAAATGTACATAGTAAGGGAGATAATAATCTAAATTAAACATCAGAAGTTGGAAGAGAAGAAAAGGGGGGGGGGGGAGAAATGGACGGTGGTCACCAACCATGACGGCCAAGAACAATGGAGTGCGCTTGAATGGAGAGAGTGTCCGTTCAAGGGGCGCAACTCTCGTTAGAGTAAAATGAGTAAAGGGGGAGATGATTCATATATCTTTTCTAATCTCGGATCAAGCTGAAATTTTGCATAAATATTTCTTTACCTGATGAAACAAGAATCAATTTGTAAAAATGAAAAATAGCTAATTAACTATTGGTTATTAATTATTTTGTTTGGTATCAAGGGAAAGAAACTGCACTTGACTGATAAGGTGGTATAAGCTGTATTAGTCCCTTTTATACTTTGTAGAGAGAAAAGTTCAAAACTAAGAATAGATAACTATAATATCGTTTATTTTCATAAGCACTTACCTTGCACAGTGGTTGGTTACTTGACTTGGGGAGGCTTTTTTAGCCCTCGAGTTAAAATTCAAGTCGTTTACCTTTTTTTTTAAAAATAAATGCATTTAAAAAACGATCACCCAGATGCAAGCTTATTTCTACACCCCCCCCCCCCCCCGCTTTACCTTTTCTAACTGGTCCGGACAAGTGATAGAATCAAAGAGCATTTAGAAAGCTTAAAAAATGTAATTGCACAAAACAAAAACAATGGGTAAAAATATTTCTAATCACACAGATTTATTATCATTTGTCAGTTATATTACAAATTATAACAGCACGAGTGATCCAAACTAATTAATACAATATCACTTAATATAAGCTTTCTTTTTTTAAAAAGTATTTTATGTTTTTCTTGTTCTTGTTATTGTTTTTTTTTTTTACAAAGCTCATAGATATGGCTAAATTTGTTGGGTTTAGTCTCCTTAAATAAATGTTATCGGTATTTCTCCCTCAAGCAATCTACGATGAACTTGATGCTTCAATCTGCCATTTGCTGTACATATTATAACATGAGTAGCTAAAAAAAGAAAAACAATTTGACAATTAATTATTGGAAATTAATTACATTGCTTGATATCGAATAAAGGAAATAACTTGTATTTATATTATATTTATAGTTACAGTTTTAAGGGCTAAGTTCTTCCCCTCTAGATCAGTTTTTTTTTATATCAGGATATTTTATAAATTGCTTTTTTATTGGCATTGTCCTATTCATGAATTCAAGTTTGGATTATCTGCTCTTTATTTCATGTTATTTTGTAAATATCCCTTAATTAGCCTCACTAAGTAGTAGGCCTATATGAAATCAATAAATTCACTACTTTATAAGACTCTAGCCTAAACTCTACAGTTGGTGTGTAATTAGTCGGTTCAAGTCTTTAAATTAAAGTAGTGTTCTGAAATCGATAATCATTGATGTACTTCTTAAAGGATTAACATGAAAGTTCAAGACAGTCGAGGTCGGAAGTCACTATACAGACAGACAGACAAACAGACAAAATGAATTATATAAGCTTTGTAATAATAAAAATATAAGCAAAACGTAGATATAAACATCAATAAACTTAAAGCAACTCTTAATTTATTAAACAACTTTTTTTTCTAAAGAATTCCAATGATATATGCTAGATCTATCAATACTGTAAATTTTATTCTCCTTATTCAATATCAAACTTAATTAATATTTAATTTATTAACTGGTTAATTTTTTTCTACTGGTTCTTGTTTTGTTAGGGACAATGAATAACTGTGCAAAGTTTCAACTTGATCTGAGAATGGGAAGTGTGAGAAATAACGTGTACAGAAATTGAACCTGACAAACAGACAGACAAGAGTTTTGTAATATCAATTTTAAAAAAAGCGTTGTGTCGTCATTAAAAAAATACACCTTGTTTTAGTGAGAAATACCCAGCAATAGTATCCCTGGTAGTACTAACTGATAGCCTGATAAGCAAGATGACAAATACTAGTGTCGTAGTGCCGTGGAGGGTCATTTGTTTCCGTGTTTCTACACCGCCCCCTAGCACTCTTGGTTGACAGACAAATGAACAGCCTCCCAGTCGTAATCTGGTTGATAATCGCCATGATTAAGTCGCTTTGACTTGGTGTATGTGTTCACGTCGGTACGTGTAGGACTGAGTCAGTGCTAGCTCGGTTTGAGGTCATTAAGGCCATACATTGTCTTCCGAATAATTGAGTGGCTTAAGATAGAAGTTCGACACTTCACGCTTGCTGCATTGTACTGAACAGTTTCTCATATACTTTAAAACCGACCTTAGGCAAAGGCAAACTAGGCAGCCGAATGGCGTGGGACTAAACACATTTTTAGAGAAAAAAAAATGCAAAACTTGGAACAAATTTCAAACCTAGCATAACTATGACTTGTTTGTTCTCTCGCCACTCGTTGGTCAGGAAACACGAAATGGACTAAGATGGCTGCGTGTAGTCGCTCATTGAACTCTTCATGTTGTGTCTGTTCTATTTATAGGTTTCTGTTGTGTTGTTCTTATATGAATAAATTGTCCTTGTAATCACAACAAATTTGCATAATGATCAATAAATCAGTCTTAGTCTTAGCCCTGGCCTAGCTCTAATTACATCTCTTCTATAATTTTAGATGCCAAACAAAACGCTAAGGGTAAAGAACTATTTGAATTTTTTTTTTTTTTTATCGAGATGTAGAAACTTTTACCATGGTTCAAACTTTCAAACTCATCGCTTCATTTTTTTTTGTTGATCTTTTTATTTTTCTATTGCATTTGGACCTTTGCCTTTGTCCCTGGGCATCTGTCGCCTTCCTGGGGAAGGTTTGGATTAAAATGTAATAATCTTCACTTTTGAAGGAGCATTCGTTACGTACAAAACAAACAAAATACACAAGAAAAATGTTTCCAATATGCCACACTATAACTCAATGGATCTCAAAGTTTGCGATCTAAACCAAGACTGAACAAATGTGAACATATCATGTTTCCAGAATCAACAAGCGATATAGGAGAGTCCATAAAAGTCCAAGTGAACATGTTGAACGCATTTTAATAATAGGCTTAACATGCGGTGTAGATATATATATATATATATAGAGAGAGAGAGAGAGAGAGAGAGAGTGAGAGAGAGAGAGAGAGATAGAGAGAGATAGATAGATAGATGTAAAAAATCCTTGAAATTACAAATTCATAAAGTATATTAATTTATACATGGTAAATTTTTCGTTTGAATCATTATTTGTACAGTCAAGATAAAACCTTATTACTTTTCCATTTAAGTTTCTATTTATTTTTTTTATTGTTTTTGGTTTTCTAATTATTTTCATTTCAAGTTTTAGTTACCATAGTGACGCTTCTATGTCCGTTATCAGTTGTCATTTTAGCATTTGTTGACTGCAACTCGAGCTTTTGGTTTAAAGACACAGTGCAACGATCTGCATGTAGAGAAAACAATGTGGGACAGAGTTCTAGAAGTTATGCTCTGTTGAAAATACGTTCCACTTGAAATGATTAAAGACTACATTGGGACAGCTTCCTGTTGCAATCGATAATGAATATCGATCAATTGATTTACAATAATCCGATCACAAAGATCACAATGATTTCTGACAGTTTGAGAAGATTTTTTTTTTTAATTTTTTACTCTTGACTCCATTCTAAAAGAATATCTTTATTCAGAAGCTATATAGTTATTTTTAGATCATTTAAATGGACATCTATTTTTTTTTCTTTTCCTTTTAAGAAGATACCTATCTTAGAGAGACACTTTACCAAATGTTGAGGATGTATACAAATGTTTCTAATCATAGAAGAATATTATAAATAATAGATAGACATAGACAGACAGGTAGATAGATGATATTAAAGGAATCAACTAGAGTTATTTTTTTCTAAAGCTCTTGTATAACATATTTGTCATGCTATTTCATGGCCAGTGTGCTCCATGGTCCAACTTCTGTTGTGGACATGTGGGGGAGGGGGGTATCGGAGAGAAAGATTTCGAGCCACATTTTGGCGCTCACCAAACACTTCTCAGATTGAGTCGGGATTCGAACACCCTTGAGAAGTATTCATGTGGTTTCTGCCACTCGGCTAGACATTCCAAATTTTACGAAACAACACATTTTGTATAGGACATACATGAATATCTCGCGACAGACTTGAGAAGGCTGAAATGTTATCCATCTATTCAATGAACTAGTTTTAGTCATTCTAAACCTGAAGTTTAAAAAATAATAATTTTTACGTATTAACTATATGTAAACAAAACGTTTCTACTACATCTAGATGTCTCTAAACTCGACTCAATACATTGTTATAAAATTATTAATCGCGTCATAAAGAAATCCTACACTTCCTGCCCCCGTATCTGTTCCATAAATAAACATTTATCTACGTCACTCGTAGCTCGCAGCCTCAAAATGAGTACAGGTGACGTAAAGCTCAGAGACATTGAACACGACGATGACGTCACACAGCCACAATTTTAATAGACATCGATAAACAAAAAAAAACCGTCTGCTTGTGTGTTTTTAGTTACTCGGAGCTTGTACTCGGCTAAATTCGTCTGTTTCCGTAATTCAATATTGTTGAGATCAACTATAACATTCTGAACTCGACACTGACTTGTGTTTTATTAATTTTGTTCTGTGTTTTCTACGACTAAGGAAGAACATTGCAGGAATATACACTTCTACACGTGAAATAAGGTTTGTTACCATCATATAAGTAAACTTTGCTCAGTCTTTTGTTAATGTACATTTTTTTACAAAGCTTTTATTAACACGCTTTGTCTGTTTATCTATTCATCTGTCTGTCCGTCTGTCGAAATTTTGCCATAGCCGAAGGGATATGAACCTGCAGGACAGTGGCCTGTCTTGCATTGTGCTATAATAGCTTGCTCAGGCCTGATAAGCCTCCTGCACTCCCAGACTCCACGGGCTTTTTGGGACTTGTCCCAGCACTCAAACCACTTTTCCATTTGTATTTTTTGGATTGTTGCCCGAGCATGATGAAAACTTATAGCCTGCTCGGCAGGTGGTGTTTGCCCTCCCTGGTGGGCCTAGGAGTCAGGAGATGGTATTGCCAGTCACACTTGAGTGACTCGGTACCCACTGCATCATTACAGGGGTGCCATAAGGTTGATTTATATTGCGCGAAGCTACGATGACAGTGTCAACTTTGAGGAGAGGGGATGGTCCAGGGCTTTGAAAAGCCTGTAGTACAGGTTTTGACTCAGTGACCTCAACAATCTGTGTCGCCCTCAAATATCCCACGACGAGTTGAGAGTCAATGACTTTTAAGGCTTCACAGACTGCTAAGGCCTCTTATCAAATCTGAAAAACACTACCACATGGTTCTAAGCCAAGAAACTAAATGTGAGCTCCATAGCTAGCTCTTCTAGATATTGATGTCGACACATCAGTAGATGCAGAAATGGCAGTGGTCTAGTAGGCATTAATGGTCTCCAGTGCTAGTATTTGAAGGCGAGACCAAGGGGGAAGGCGATGAAAGCGTTGAATGTTTTGTCGGTTGGTGGAGAGGCCAGCTTCATCAGATAGTCTAGTGGCATGATGCATAATAAACTGCATCTGAATACGTCTTCTACATCTCCAACCATCCACTAGTTTTCTAGCTGGGAGGTATTCATCCAGTGTTTTATACCGCTCCAAGCACGTCAGTATTGACCTTTCTCTTCTAAAGGTTTAATGGACCTGCAGTGGCCTTGCAGAGACATTTTAAGACAGGAATACGTGTGTGTGTGTGTGTGGGTGGGTGAAAGCCAGATTTGTTGTCTCTTATATTTCGTTCCAACCAACCGCGTATGCATCTAGCAAGCCTGTGTAAATATGGCATCTATTTGTATTTCCCTATGAATGCAACGACTCTTTAAAACACATGAAGTTAAAGCCACGTAACGATCTTGTTTCTCCCCGGCATGATATGATGAGTCTTCATAATCACCTGCCACACTGGATATTCACTAATGACGTGCTGTTTGATTGACTGTTTCTAATTCAGGGCTGGGAATGTATGTTAATTAAACTTAAAGTCACGTAATTGAACGAGTTGGCGTATGTACTAGTTAACTAGAATGTGCAGAGATGTAGTGTGAGGTCTTCCTACTAGAATGTTGGAGGGATGTAGTGTGAGGCCTACCTAATAGAATGTTGGAGGGATGAAGTGTGAGGCCTACCTACCAGAATGTTGGAGGAATTTAGTGTGAGGTCTACCTACTAGGATGTTGGAGGGATGTAGTGTGAGGCCTACCTACTAGAATGTTGGAGGGATGTAGTTTAAAGCCTATCTACTAGAATGTTGCAGGGATGTAGTGTGAGACTTACCTACTAGAATGTTGGAGTGATGTAGTGTGAGGTCTACCTACTAGAATGTTGGAGGGATGTAGTTTGAGGCCTACCTACTAGAATGTTGGAGGGATGTAGTGTGAGGCCTACCTACTAGAATGTTGGAGGGATGTAGTGTGAGGCCTACTTACTAGATTGTGAAGTGATGTAGTTTGAGGCCTATCTACTAGAATTTTTTAGGGATGTAGTGTGAGGCCTACCTAATAGAATGTTGGAGGGATGTAGTGTGAGGCTTACCTACTAGAATGTTGGAGGGATGTAGTGTGAGGCCTACCTACTAGAATGTGCAGGGATGTAATTTGAGGCCTATTTACTAGAATGAATCAGGGATGTAGTGTGAAGCCTACCTACTAGAATGTTGGAGGGATGTAGTGTGAGGCCTATCTACTAGAATGTGCAGGGAATTAGTTTAAGGCCTATTTACTAGAATGTGCAGGGAATTAGTTTAAGGCCTATTTACTAGAATGTGCAGGGAATTAGTTTAAGGTCTATTTACTAGAATGTTGGAGGGATGTAGTGTGAGGCCTACCTACTAGAATGTGCAGGGATGTAGTTGAAGTCCGATCTTCTAGAATGAACCAGGGATGTAGTGTAGGCCTATCTACTAGAATGTTGGAGGGATGTAGTGTGAGGCCTATCCACTAGAACAGGGGTGGGCAACCTTTTGGGATTTAGGGCCGCATTTCTTTAAATTTGGGAATGGCGGGCCGCATATGTATATACAACTTAGAAAGATACTCTAGCTATAACTTTTATTTCATAGTTACACTGTATTATAGTCACGTTTTTTTTTTCATACTCCACGTTAAGGAATTACAAGAAAAGTTAGCAATTTCTGAAATCAATTAATAATATTTTTTTTTATTACTGTTGTCTTTTTTATATTACAATAACCCCACTAATATACAGTTGTACTTAATGTGCAGTATTTTACTTTTTACACTCGTGCATAATGTTTCGGAACTGTGGAACTAGCTTACTAGTTTGTTACCCTTGTGACTGCTGTCAAATTACAGTCAGTTAAAATCGACCAGTGATTATACTTGTTTAGTTTCCCCCCACCCAAAATATAATGCTTGTTCACTGGATGAGGCAATATATGTTCCGGAAGTTAAATGTCGGGACGAGCGAAACTTGCCCTTTTGGAGCATTACCAGAGAATGCTGGCCATGTCCTTCAATGGTGCATACTAAATCAGAGACCCGAATAGGACCCTGGCCCCAAAGCCCTCCTATAGAACCAAAACTATTTGGAGAACTGCCTGTATCTGGAAAACATTGCGCAGTTCATCTTAGATACTGTTCTGAACCCTCCAACATGTAAAATGAGAACAAAGAAGAAGAACAACAGATGTATGTGTACACAAATAGTGTGAACAGCAGCACATTTGTTAAAGTGTTGACATACAGATTATGGCACCCATAAGACTCCTGTGGACGTACTGACTGGAAATCCTCTTTGCTCGAAGTTATGTCCTCTGGAGCTAAATCAGCTTCTATGCTAAATGGTGAGCTAAGGGTATTGATAACCAGTTGTTGACGTCTTAAAATTTGCTTTTATAAATTGCGAAATTAAGGAATCTAAATAAGTGTTGTACTTTTAATCATTTCACTAGAAATAATTTCACCTTTCGGCAAAGGAAAATCACGAAACCTGTTTTCTTTTGCTTGATTGTAGAAATGGGAAGGCCTTGTTTGAAAAGATTTAACATCTATTTACTTTTCATATGCAAAAAACTCATTGTAATGGCAATTACGAAACCTGAAATCTGTCTTCCACTCTTCATTAGAAATATTGGTAACGAAGTCACAGTCAATGTCCTTCAAGTAACAGAACAATTTCTTCCTTCAGATTTTATAGTGTTTTCGTTTACCTTGCCCATGTTTAGTTAGAGGAAATATTGGATTATTTTAATCATGATCGGAACTAACTGTGGTTAATACAACCCAGCTTTAATAAGTTTGATAACTATCAATATTTTTCCATCTTTAATTTGAAATTTTATGAAGCTTTGTGCAAACTTTGCTGTTTTAAGTTTATGGTTGAGGTATTTAAAAAAAACACCATTTTACTCAGTCAAAGATCGAGCTCCACCAGTTGTTACCCTTGCCATCTTCTTCCAAGCATACCCAACATTCAATATAGTTCTTCATAGCTTTGAATAAATACTGATCAGAGATTGTGTCTTCAATTGAGTGTATTGATGTATAGCCAATAAGCATAGTCTTTTGTTTGCTTGAAACTTTTTATAATGACAGTTTCAATAATTTATATTTATATTATTTTAATATATTTGCATTTTTATAAGTATATACTGTGGGCACACTTGACTTCTTTAGGTGTCGGCGGGCCGCATAAAACACTCCGGCGTGCCGCATGTGGCCCGCGGGTCGTAATTTGCCCACCCCTGCACTAGAATGTATCAAGGATGAAAGTAGAAACAGAGAACTTGCCCTAACTCCTGAGAGACTCAGAACTACAGCCTTGCATGTAAGAAACTTTGTAGACAACGAATTTTCACACACACACAAATTCTTAAGAATATGTACGTATTATTTTACCGAAATATCTCCTTAAAAAGACAAACTGATCTCCTCAGTAACACTAAATTGTATACATCCATATTTCAACCTTTATTCTAATGTTTGACGTTACTTGGTAGACTGTTTTATTGTGAAGCTGTCTGGACAAACCATTAAAGTTTGTTTTCATCCCGATTACGGACTTGTGCGAAACATTTGGACAAAACAACTACATCAACATATCGTTGACAGAAACTTGCAGGTCAGTTGAGAAATAGTCACATGATTAAAACAAAACAAGACGGAACTATTGATCTAAAAAGTACAAAGGTCCAGAAAAATACAAACTTTTTATGGCTTCACCTTTTGTTGACGTTGCTGACCCTTTTAGCCGTGACTAATAAAGTCAGTGACAAGGTCAATGCCATGCATCGAGGCGATCGAAATCGTTGGCACAGCAGACGTCAAGAAAGGAGAAAGCCCTGACTGATCGACTTCCGCTAAGAACATTTCGAAATGCCATGAAGAGAAACACAAGGAGAGTAAAAAACTCGTAAGTTTCGGACGCAAGCGTTTTGTTATGGAGAGTTCTTCTAGAGGTTTTGGAAAGTCATCTTCTAGTCAATAAATCTTTCGAACCTTCTACGACAAAGTCCATGGAGCTAGCGAGACCTAGCGTTTTGCTAAGCATGGAGCTAGCGAGACCTAGCGTTTTGCTAAGCATGGAGCTAGCGAGACCTATCGTTTTGCTAAGCAGAGACGTGTGCATAACGTTGTTGTTCCATTGTTTCAGATGACAAGAGAGTTCTATGGAAGGTGAGAGGCTTGGTGAACACTCTAAGATTAAAAGTCACATATTCCTAGGACGTATCGTGTATGTTTCTTAACAGATACCAATATATATATTTAAAGCAAGCCATGCTTTTACTTGGATATATAATTATTTTTGTTTAGAGTCGTGATTTCTAACAGTTTGTTTAATTGTTTCAGGTTAAAATATTTGCATTTTCCATGTTTCCTATTTGAAAATATTTTCTGACACAAATTTAGAGTTGTTAAGCGCTTGGCTTCCGAACCTGGGGTCCTGGGTTTGAATCTCGGTGAAGACTGATATTTTGAACATCAGTATTTTTAAGGCGCCCCTGAGTCCACCCAACTATAATGGGTACCTGACTTTACTTTGGGAAAGTAAAGACGGTTGGTCGTTGTGCTGGCCACACGACACCCTGCTCCTTAACCGTTGGCCAAAGAAACAGATAACCTTAACATCCTCTGCCCTACAAATCGCAAAGTCTGAATGGGGAACTTTACTTTTTTTTAAATCATACAATAAATAAAAAATTTTGATAGAATAACTTTCAAGTGTAAATTGCATGTTGGAAATGGAAATTAATAATGAAACATACATACATAGTACATGGCTTAACAAAAACAAGATTACAATCGGCCCCCGAAGTGGTCCACTCAGGCGGGTATAAAGGCAGGTTTAATATTTTCAGAAAGAACATCAGAATTAAATTCTATCAAAGACAAATGACATAAGAATGGAAAAAAAAGGTTGGCAGATCCTTGTGGTGCCTCAACGGTCCAGAAGACCAGAGGATATGTGAAAGTGGATGTAAAGTTAGATGTGAACCTGGCCTAACTGATGTCATATAATGATTATCTAATTGATCTCAAATTTAGTATTTTATGGGACAGAACTTACATAACGTAGCAATACAAATGTAAAAAAAATTTTGACAAAAATCTAAAACCATTTGCATAAATGTGTTGAAAATATTGCAAATGGTTATTCCCCCTCCACAATAGCCTCCCATGTTTGTTACTATTAATAATGAATAGTTGTAAAAGTGGTGTATTTTAATGAAAAAAACTGGTTGTATAAGTGATTTGAAAACTAAATTTTTCGCTTTTAGAAAAGAAAAAAGTAACCGTTGCATCAGAACAGAACTTTGAATGGTCTAAAATATTATGATGTCGGATTTTCACTATCTTTTCTAGTTTACGAGATCTAAACGGGACAGACGGACAGACATTCCACACAAAAACTAATAGCGTCTTTTCCCCTTTCGGGGGCCGCTAAAAAAACGTAATTGTTTTGCTTTAGTTTCTTATTTCTAAAAACTTGGCTATCGTATTCAGAATCTATTAATTTTGTTTGCTTTTTATTTCAATTTTTTTACCTTATTATATTTGAATTGATGAAGTCTCACCGACTAATCGACTTGGAAAATGGAGTAAGCGATGACGCAAGCAGAAAAATAAAAATTCTTTTAGATGAGCTCTTTTATAACTCAATAATTTTTACTATATCAAGACTTGGCTATAGAGAAATAAATGCTATACATTCCAATTATATTTCCAAAGTATTCCAGCGAAACACACACACACCAACACACATTTTTATAAGTTCTACTGTGGACATACTTGTAAAGAGTCTATGCCGCTATCATGGTGAACTCTTGACCTTTGGAAAATATCCAGGATCAAGAAAAAGTATGTATATATTTATCATTTATTATCTTTATCATTCTTTAATCAATCCACATTCGATGAAGTGCCGCCATGGGAAAACGATCTTCGCGAGGACAAACGAAATGACAATTTTTGCGTTTTTTTTTGTTGGATTGGCATGTGACACTTTAGTTAACGGTTTGCACAGAAAATGTATGAATTCTCTCCCAAAGACTTTAATACCTGGAAAGTTAACTTTGTTTTTAGACTATATTGTGTATTAGAGTCTAGACTTTCTCAACCGACTACGTTAAATTTTCAATGTAACTATTTCTTTTTTTGGTGAGTAGAAGATACCGGGACTTTAAACAACTCTGGGGCTTAGGATTAGTAGATTGACAAACAATGTACCATTTGGCATCGTTCTTCCTTTCTCACTCAGTGTTTGTTTTTAAATAAATATACTTGATAAATATTGAAACTTTACTACCATGTTCATTATTAACATTTCACAGATCAGCCATCTAAGTAGCAGTTCAAGCTTATTGAGGTCAACCTGTGCAAGGCAGCACCTAAACACCATGTTTACGATTTCCGCTATCAGCCACAATTCCTCAAAAGGGAATGACGCGCCTCTGGGTGGCATGCACCTTAACGCCATCAACGGTTCCTCTGATACTTTCGGTTCCAACTCTCTAGGCGGAGGGAGCTACTTCAACCAGCCAAAAGCTAACGGCGGCTTGTTTGGGTCAAGCTTGTCGGACAGCCCACTGTACCGCCCCGTGGACACTGGTTCATCTTACTTAAACTACGGTCAACCTGCCACTGTGCCATCTCCAACAGTGTGTGAAACGAAAGAAGAGAGTGACTGCAGGGCAACGTCTGCCTACTTGTACCAGACGACATCGCGTCAGAGGCAAGCGTTGGAGTGCCTGAGAGATTCTCGGAAGTTGTCTCCGGATGTGCCGCGTCGTCACAGCCTCGATTCGGACAAATCGTCCAGCAACCGTCAGTATAACGAAGAACTTCTGCTGTCTCTTGACGAGCTCGACCTTGACCTTGCATCATTAAATCTGACTGAGGTATGTGGTGTACATAAAACAATAACAACTCTATGTATGTATGGGAGACGAGTTCATCTTACTTTGTGTGCGACGTTGTCAATTCATAATCTAAATTAATAAACTAATCTAAATAGTTTGTGTCGCTACTGAGCTGAATGTAACATTCATCATTCTCAATGACATCCCACGAATCAATAAAAAAAAGTAACCAATTAATTAATTAGTAGTAATTAGTTTATTTTGAATTACATTGAAAAGGGAATCTTGCAGAATTGGGAGAAATGGCGGGAACTGAGCTGTTCTTTACCTTACATGTGCTTTTTTAAAAAAGTTTTTTTTGGTTGAAATTTCGAGAAAGAACTAAAAAGTTTCTACCAACTTTGATGCATGTGTGACATGAAACTGTTCACGCTTCTCTTACTTAGATGGACACTAGCGTAGACAACGACATCAAGTCTGACAGCCAGACAACGGACGCAACTAAACGCCGTAGATACCACACAACAGACTCAGCTACGGCGGAAAGGGCTATCAAACTATTGGCCAGGATCAAAGGTAAACCAACAAATTTCGTTGCAACTGTGGCTAGTCTCATGGATGAGATGTATTTCAAACAATGGAGGTGTTCTCAACTCTTTGTCAGTGCAAAGTTCGGACGTTAAACTCTAGTAAACATTATTGTCTTCATCAATCTTCATTGCAAAAACAAAAAGTTTGAAACTTGATATTTTCTGAATAGATTCCTCAGGAAAAAAAAAACGCTCGATCATACTTTTTTTTAGTAGATTTAACTTTTTGAATTTTCTCTCTCTTTCTCTCTATCTCATTCTCTGTCTGTCTTTCTGTTTCTGTGTCTCTCTGTCTGTCTGTCTCTCTCTGTCTGTCTGTCTGTCTCTCTCTCTGTCTCTCTTTCTGTCTCTCTGTCTGTCTCTCTGTCTGTCTGTCTCTCTTTCTGTCTCTCTCTATGTCTGTCTGTCTGTCTCTCTCTGTCTGTCTGTCTGTCTCTGTTTCTGTCTCTCTCTCTTTTTTTTAATGTGCCTCATTTTTTTTCCTCGTCTTTCCTTCAATTATTGCGTACAAAAAACCTACGTACATATTAATGCTATAAATTGTGACATTCAGAAATGCTTGTCAATTACCTTTACATAAACGAAAAGAAAATACAGTTTTGGTATAATTGCACTCTATGTAGATGTAATATTGAAATTAAAATAAATTGTTTCTTTCATGTCATTTAAAGGCGGGTTTGTTTGTTTTTTGTTTCGCTAGAAAATCGCCAAGAGAGAAGTAACAAAGCCAGCAAAACCCACGACGTTGATGACGTCACTCAGGGCAGCTCATCCTCGAAGGTAGCATCCGGAAGCTCCCGTCACGGAGTGCAACGCCATTGGTCGGAGGCTGGTCAACAAAAAGATAAGAGCCAGAGCGAAGTGCGGAGACCAAAGGACAAAAAACTCGTATCTCGGTCCAGTTTTGATTAAGATGGAAGATCCACTGATCGATAGTTGTGGATTGAAGATATGGAAATGGATTGGCTTTTTATTTATCTTTGAACTGTTTGTGCGCATTTCCAGTACTCACGCTAGGACACGCTAAACCACGCTAGGACACGCTAGTCCACGTCCCACGAGCAATGTGACACGTTGGCAAAGATATAGGAAATGTTTTGGTGGATCCTCTTTCTACTCTATTACATTCCCATTTGTTTTTCTTTACTATGTCGGTCTACACTGTAAATATCCAAATACTTACCTTACACTGCTTTTAGACTAGTCTAAAGCTTCTCATGTCCAGCTCTTTTAGACTAGTCTAAAGCTTCTCGTGTCCAGCTCTTTGATCTCTTCCCAACAAGCTATTTTTTCCAACAATTTCTTCTGTCTCTCTCTCTGTCTCTTATTCAATCTTTTCCTCTCAATGAATTCTCTTTTTCTCTCTTATAAGCCAACATATACGACCGCTGTCATTATCATTTTTACTTTTATTCTTTCTAGCTACTCTATCCTGCAAGTGACTGAACCTCCGGGACATAACCTAGTTTAATGGAGGCCTACATACATTCATTCTTTGAAAAGTAAAAGTTTAGGACGACATTTTTTTTGTTCACATTTTTAAAAATATTTAATATTCTATATCATGTATTTGGGGGGCGCACTGGTTAAGCGCTTGGTTTCCAAACCTGGAGTCTTGGGTTCCAATCTCGGTGAAGAATGGAATGGAATGAAGAATATTGAATTATGGGATTTTTAGGGCGCCCCTGAGTCCCAACTCTAATGGGAACCTGACTTTAATTGGGGAAAGTAAGGACGATTGGTCGTTGTGCTGGCCACATGACACTCTGCTCGTTAACCGTTAGCCAAAGAAACATATATCTGCCCAATATATCACAAGTTCTGAAAAGGAAACTTTACTATCATGTATTTAACGATTGCTTGTTCTCTTACTGTGTATGTTCTGTTTCTCTTCTTAATGTCCTCGCATCATTTGGACATAAAAACTATTTAACACTTAAAGATATGAGTTCTATCAATGAGGATGAACTAGATATTCGGCTGGCCGAACTATCCAAGCATCTCTCAATATGTCCTTTTAGACCCCGATGAATGGTCCATAAATTTGAGCTTGAAACATGTTTTAACTAGCCCGGAGTTGAATCAAGTACATAAGAGACTGTGTTGTCATGATTAGCCTGTGTTGTCATGATTAGCCTTTGCTGTCATGATAGAGACGTCTTGAAATACACATCATTGTTACCGAGACTGTCTTTGTATGTTCAGCTGGTTGTGTTTGTTATCATCTATGTTCAGCTGGTTGTGTTTGTATGTTCAGCTGGTAGTGTTTGTTGGTATTTAGACTTATGGTTTGTTTCGTTTAATGTATGACTCTGTGGATTGTTACATTCTAGGTGTGTGTTTTTTTTAAATTGTGAAACTGAACTGTGGTGTTTGTATAAAGCCTATAGACATATGTACACACGAACAAGTATGGTGGCGGTGTGTATAGCCTATAGACATATGTACACACGAACAAGTATGGTGGGGGTGTGTATAGCCTATAGACATATGTACACACGAACAAATATGGTGATGTTTGTTAAATGGCTGAAAAAAAGTTTGAAAATATTTGAAACTATCAAAATGCGAGAGAGGTACTTTATTAAATCAGTAAAATTAATTTTAGTACCTCCGCCCCCCTCCTTTTTTATCCCCCTCCCCCCCAAAAAAAAAAGAAAACACCAATCAACATTGCTTAAACAAAAAGTTTTAAAATAAGAGGCCTAATTGTTTTAAGGTGAAAATTAAGGAAACAAATTTTAGTTACAGGAAAAAACTACATAGAGCTGTTCTTGGCCTAAACACACATCTCCACAACCAACTTTATGCACATGTGCATAATTGAGTTATATAGAATTATATAAAAAAAAAAAAAAAGACCCAAACACCACTGGGTTTGTAGTAAGTATGTATTCGATACTGATGATAAATATTTCTTTGGATATTTTGATACTTTTGTTAAGAAATAGCAACTCGCGTTGATCCGAGAGGGTTGATCATTTGTATTTAACTGAGTAACCTGAGTCTGAGTGGCGTGAGTCTAACTGAATGAGGTGAGTCTGAGTGGCGTGAGTCTGAGAGGCGTGAGTCTGAGTGACGTGAAAGTTTGTGGCGTGATTCTCATTGACGTGAATCTTAGTGGTGTGACTCTCAATGACGTGAGTCTTTGTGGCGTGATTCTCATTGACGTGAATCTTAGTGGCGTGACTCTCAATGACGTGAGTCTTAGTGGCGTGACTCTCAATGACGTGAGTCTTAGTGGCGTGACTCTCAATGACGTGAGTCTTACTGGCGTGACTCTCAATGACGTGAGTCTTAGTGGCGTGAGTATGAGTGACGTGAGTATGAGTGACGTGACTCTCTGCTAAGGAGATTGTTTAGATCTTGAACTGAACTTTTTCAGTCGATCACGAATGTCTATTTATAGAAAACGATTTATAGAAAGCGATGCTTGCAGACTCCTCACTAACATGTATTTAATGATTATCACTCCATAATGATTTATAAATAGATTTCTCATTACATGATTGACAAATTGGAAGGCCAATGTTTTGTTCTCCTGGTTGCACTTTACCACTAAAATCAATTTAACTGCACAGTTTCATGCTTTGAAAATCAATAGTGCCGTCACTAACTGTCACTAAATGTCAAGATGTGTTTTTGTTTTGAAATTATTTATTTCGTTTGAACAAAAAGAGATGATGACATGCTCACGATTTTTTTTTTGTTCTGCTTCATCTTGAATCAAATTATGATCTTTAAATATTTCATTCTTGTAGCTCCTTTAAGCATCGAAAATAGCACGCAATCAATACTCGACTAAATGTGTGCATATTGCTGGTCCAAGTTATATTGATATTTGTTTATGCATTGACTGAAACCTCTAGTATTGATAGGTATCATTTTAAAAGGCCAATGTCTTCTTTATGTGTAGGACTTGTATTGCTAGACATCACTTAGAAAGTCCATCATGTCTTCTGTTTATTGGTTATGATCTCATAGGTCTACGTTTCAGTTCAATGCTGTGCTAGTACGACGTGTTCTTGACCATGTCTAGAAGGTTTTAGGTCACAAAGTGATTCGTGTACTTTATGTTTTTTTTTCATTCTTGCCAAAGAAAGTTTGTATCATGTTTTATGGACTACTGCTGATAAAACTCGATAACTTTTCTGAAACTTTTCCCACACTCTAGTCCCAACACAAGCCTACAAATACACACACACACTACTGAGATTGGCTTAATGTGCAGGCTTATTTTCAGTTGTTAAAGCGAGTTTTGAGTCGAGTAAAATTTAATTTATAAAAATGTATGCAGGGCAATGCATACTTTTAAAAATACCTTTCTGTTCATTTACAGTAAATAGTTTTGTGTAGTCCATTCCAATAATATCAATATAAATAGTTGACTATATTTATTTGTGTATTTATAAGGCATGTTAATATCTGGTGTCACTAAAATAGTTGCATGTTTTTTCTGTACTACATGAGAAACAATAATAATATTGGTTTTAATCTCCCTTTTCTATGTATAGCCTGTTTCTACATAAGAACGTTTAGTAGATAATAGTCCAACTTGAATATGTTAATACTTGCTTTGTTCATGTTTACTTCTATACAATTGTCTTAGTAGCTACCAGTTTACTATAATTGTTGTATATTGAGTTTGTGTCTAGCAGAAATGTTGTTCTTGTAATATATTGTTGTGAGAACTAAGGGCAGCCTTCCCTATTGCGGGGCCCAATTTAATGGATGCTTGCGAGGCCGCTCTTCTTATTTTTTTAAATTAATTAATTATATCATTATATCAACATTTATTATACAATATGTATAGGAAGCAACTCAGATGTAATAGGTGCCAGTGGGTTAAACTAAGTGAAGTCAATCGTACGATACACTTTAATATGTTAACCCTTTAAGTCCTACATCTTTAAAAGCCTGTGATAAGAGCCATCAATGATAGTGCTGATGATAGTGATATGCTAAATGTAAATTGCGGGGCCCCTGCCAAGCTCGGGGCCCACATTGAGCAATCGATCAAATCGTCCCTAGGCCGGCCCTGGTGAGGACATGGAAACTGCACTAGTTAGCGAAGATCTGATGAGGCTAAATCGGATTGTATCTGTTTCATTCATTGTCTGCTTCTCAAACCATTGTAGTGGATTTACCTTAGAAAAATCAAGTCATTAATTATCAATTAATCATAGGTCATATTCATGAAAAGTTCTGGATAGTTGTTATAGATATCAATCATGTTTTGACACTAAGCTATTGAATTAAGAATGCTAGAATGCCCTACTATGTATCAATTATTAAATGATCAACATGTGGAGTTTGATCTTACGACTCATTGAGTTATCGGACTTTAGGCCTAAACGCAAACCTAATTACTTTGACGTTTTGTTTGTAATATGTTCATCGCATAGGATAATAGGATAGTGCTCTCAGTTTTTGTGCAGTGCTACCAGTAGATGTCAGTTGAACTGCATTCAGTGTGTTCGTATTGCACTAGAAATATGTCTGTCTGTGTTGTCCATAGTGAGACAAAGAAACGATGTAACCCTAGCCCTAGGGACACGGCGCCATGTAGATAATAGTGATGACTCCCCACCCCTCAAGCAGTTCACCTTTTAAAGCTTTTCTGAAATGTATGCATCGCTAGATGGAACCAATAGTAAGTTTATGCATTGTTGTTATCAAGAATCGCATTGTCGCGGAATTCAGACCCCCTTGTGCACTGAGCCCGTGCAATAAATCCTGTCTGTTAACTCTACTGTAGGTGTAAGCATCAGTTTGTTCACGTAGCTCCACAATGGTTTGTTAGTTACATAGTGGAACGAAACTGTACACATACATTTGTATATACCTGGGAGGTTTTGTTTTCTTAAGAACTTCTGAATATTATTAGTTTTTGCAACCATGTATATAGTCAAATCATGTTAATATAATTGTCAATTTCAAACGAATGTCTCAGATGTAAACCAGTTCATAGAAATGTTTTAGTAGATGTGTATTTGGTCAGTTTACCCTTTAACAACATGTCAACAATTGTACAATAAAATATATGTATTTTGACATTTCTTAAAGAACAATTGTTTACCATTTTATAATAAAATTAAGTTAAGTTTGTTGTTTTTTAGATCATCTTTTTCTTTTTATATATTTCCTTCACTTACAAATGACAAACAAATTCAAAACAAACATTTCCTCGCTTAGAAATCTTTCCTTGTACTATTAGAACAGTTAAATGTACCTAGAGCTTGAACAAATCTAGCTTTAATGCAATCTAAACACACACGGACCTAACTTTGTTTTGTTCTGTGCTATGTACACGTGCAAGATAAACGCCTCAAAGACAATTGTAAGTTCTGTAGGTTAAACCAAACCAATAGTTTCAAATTCATTAGATTCCGTCGTCTCGTGATAAAAACTGTATGGTTTAAAACTAGAGTAATCATCTCGCTGGTGTGTGTTTCTGTAGCTATGGAGACACACATCATCCTGTTTGAAATATGTTTTTGTACAACTCTATGCGCTGTGAACACAGAGAGAGAGAGAGCTTTGAATTCATGTACAGGATTCACGCGCCATTGTCTGATGACACAAGGGAATGAACTTGCTTGAACACAATATATAAATGCATAAGTTATCTTGAAGCCAGAAACAGAGTTCAAAATAAATGTGAGTTATTCCGGAGGTATTTTTTGTATCTCTCTGGAAAAATCAATAAACTATTATGTATGAGTGGAATACTAGGTTGCAGATACAAATATTGATAATTTTTAAACAAAAACTTTTTACTCATTGGACATACAAACGCAATGATAGTCGAAAGTATCAACTTAGCACACTGAGGGAGTTACCGTGTTAAAGTCAAAACTAATCCTTGCTAGGGCACCACATCATTTAGTTCCAGAGTTGTTTGATAGATTTTGATCATTCTAAAACAAATATTGCACGATGAGACACTATATGCCAATACATTGGAAGGAGACCCAATCATCTCTTAGTCGAGTTGAATGAAAACAACAAGGGATTTAAAACTAAGTAGTAGATTTAATATCGCTCTGTGAGTCAAGACTCAACAAGACAAATTCAAATATTTTTTCAGGTTCAATAAACTAATCCTATGTAGGTGCCCAGTTTTAATGAAAAACAACTAAACTGTGTTTTATTCTGAACTAGTTTGTGTATGAAATGTTTTAGGATCCAATGTGATTTCAACAAACTTCCTATGTACACTACAGACAAATCTTGGAGACATTGACACACATACATATCAAATGAGACAAGAAGAAAGTGGTTCTTATAAATAATTGTATTAACTGTACATTTGTTTCAAGACAACATCAACAGAAAGGAAATGTGTGCAGACATAATACAACAATATGGTACAGGTCACAATAGCAACTTAAAGGTCAATATTTTAATTGAGGTCATCAAGGAATCATATTTTACAGCAACCAGAACCCAATAATAAAAAAATGTGACTCTTTAGCAGTGGCTCACACACACACACACGCATTAGTGAGGTAATAAATAGGTCTAGACTAAACAACATAGACACACTTGTAATTCTACACTAAATATATTAACCCTAAACCTAACAAAACACTAACTCAACCTTTAATCTTAACTTAGTCCTGACTATTCAGCTATACTTAATGTTGTAGCTAGCAATCAGACATAGAGATCTCATATAAGTTAAGTTCATTATTTTGAACACACTGTAATCTATATGTCATGATATGTTATGTTATCCACTCAATATGTACATTCAGTCAAATAACCAAGGGTTCAATTTAGTAAATACTTTGCCAACAAGGTACACCCTATTCAAATCTCCTATTACATATCACTGGCTGGTCAAATGGTCAGCACTTCAGATGGTCGGCACTGTAACAGAGGTCAAACCCTGTTCACTCTCCCCATCTACAATGTTAATTCAAGAAATGACTAAAATTCCTTCCCCTAGAAGTGTCTCAATAATTAGAATAGAAAAAAAATTAAATGATTTCTTGTTCATTGTTTCCACTGACTAGAACCATACAATCAATGAGTAGTGAATAGAAGTGTCAGAAAGAACAAAACGAACCATGATCACTAACAGTGCAGGTCATCTCAGGCTGCACTACAAGTCTGTCAGTTGTACTCAATGTCATGTTCCCAAGAGGTCAACATTGAAAGATATCTTGATGATTAGTCTGTGCCATGCTAGAAGAAACAAGTCTTTCACTCCTATTGAAAGTTGGAGGGGAGTGAGACTCTCTGAGACACTTCTGAATGACCTTGTGTCTCTAACACATCTCAAGACTACAAAGTGAAAGTGATATAGTTCAAACATTGAGAACTCTTGGTGTCCTAGTCGTCATGTTACAAGACTAATAGCTAAAGAACAATCTATTTGAACAGCACTATAGCAAGAGTACACTCGGGTCAAGGCAATATATATCTTTGTTCTGAATGGTATTTATGGAATATTCCTTATTTTAGAAATGTCTATCTAAGTAAGGATAAAGGCCAGAAGCTCAGTGTGTATTTAATAGGTAACAAGAAAAAAAGAGACGTACATACTTTGATATCAAATCGTGTTCAGCTTTTCCATATTTTCACTTTATTTCTGAAAATGCATTGATGTTACAGAACTACCATTCCATTTAATTGTTTTTTTACCTAATATATCCTATACTGATCATGAACTAAACTTTGGCTCAATCTAGATGTAAGTTTACATACTAAATCTGTGATCAAAACAAATGTATCCACTCAAAGATAGGTTCAGTTTAGAGAAAACTATTTTCATCATCTGCTGGGTGCTGACCACTACCATCAATCCATCACAGTTGAACTTTATGTCTTCTCAAGCCAAGTGTTTAGCTCCATGGAGTTAGTTGGAGTTAGTTGGCAGAAACAGAGGCAGTTTAGAAAATACAAGTATCACTAGTCAGTTCTGTGTTGACAAGTCCATTCAACAAATTTGAAACTTTACAATCAGTGCCTTCAACTTGACACAATCCTACTCACATGCTGACTCTAACTAGAGCTTTTCTGACTCGCTTTCCAGTTCTAACTAGTGATGGGTCAGTTCCTGATACACGCTTTCTGGAATACCTGGCAGGAAGAAACAAAAAGTATGTTCAAGTATCTAGACCAATCAAATTAATGTTATGCCTGATTATTGTTTACAGGGGAGGCTACACTAATAAATAGAAGCCAAAATAGTTTGAAAATGTCTGTACTTCTGTAAAAGTGGGTTATTACAGAATTTGTCTTGCAAAAAAATACCACTTTTCTACTACAAAAGTCAAAACAGAAAAGGACAGCAGTATATTATGTTAGTAAATTGTAACCAACCAATAGGTGAATTTTTAAAAACATTTTTACAAAGCTTATATCAACTCTCTCACTCTGACTTGTAAAAAGTTTGTACATAAACATTATTTTTCCCACACCCATGAAGATAAAATTTTGCACTATAATTTCTTTTACCTGACCAAACAAAAGAATCATAAAAAAAATAACCTATTAGTTAATTAACTATTGGTAATTAATTATTGTTTAGTATCTCAAACAAGGGAAATAAATTGTATTAAAGTATGATGTGGTGGTTGAATAAGCATTTAAAAAGGGATAGTGGTAATATTCACACCCAGATACCCCTCTCCCCCCCCCCCCCCCACCTCTTTCCCAACTAGTCCACAAAAGTGATAAGATGGTAGTGTATTGAGAAAGCTAAAAGCATTAAATTGCGCTAAACAAAAACAACTGGTAAAAACTTTTGTAATCGCACAGATTTATTTTATTGTTAGTCTAGATCTATTACAAATGTTATTACATGACTGATCCAAACTAATTGATACAACTACACTTAATATTTAGCTTTGTTTATAAAAAAATATTTTGTATATTTTTCTTGTTTCTCATTTCATTCAAAAACTCAAGGTACAACTAAAGAAGTGAAACTACAAAATATTGATACATAGCAGAAAAAAAGATTACAAAGAGAGTTTGGGTTTTCACACAAATACATAAGGAATGAACTTTTGTCTTTGATAACATGGTTCAGTGTGAGCATACCTAAAGAATGTTATTGAATGATCACGTAAGGACAAAAGGGTTGGAGAATAGCCAATCTTTTATTCCTGGTCACTAGAAGAAGACCACACAAAACTATGATAGTAGTTTACCCATTTTCAGGAGCCACTAAAAACTGGCACTATTAATATAGCACTAAATTTCATTAAAGGTAACTTTCATGGTTTCAATTATTTGATATGAATACAACTTACTTTTTGTGTTTCTCTGCTATCTGCTCTACTGGGGGATACTCCAATTTGATGTGGTCACAAGCTTCTGAGTTGTTAGACTGTACATCCAGAGTCACACTTTTGTTCTGACTTTCTTGTGTCTTACTGCTTGTATCTGGTTCGGTGTGTATTTGTTGTGAGGTCTCAGAGACTTCTGGGAATATTTCCATGCCTACATCACTAGAGTCACAGAAATGCTCTATTGGGGACAAAGTGTCTCTGGTCATGTCTACCTTCGAGTGACCAGCAGTATCCTGTGGAGTTTCTACCGGGTCACTGGACAGGATATTTGTTTTAAATGCAATGAGATGAGCGGAGGATGGCAGTGGGGGAGAGACTTTAGGATTGGATGCGAATGAAGGCGATAATAGTTCCTTCGGTGGGCTAGTGTCCACATTGTGGGGAGATCTCCCCATGCTTAGAGCATCTATAGAGAGTGTAGCAAACTTATTCTGTTTGTTCAATGTCTCTTTGTTGTTGGCAGTTTCCAACGTAGAGTTAGCTTTAGATTCTTCTTCCAAGCATGTTGAGTCTCCATCAGCTGGGCCCAGAGTTGACCCATCTGTTAGGGCACAAACACTGGCAAGACCAGCAAAGTCACTTAATTGTTCAGGTGCCACAGAAATCATACAAGATTTACTGTCCAAGGAAATATTCAGAGTGTCCATGTCTCCTGCTATCAGCTGTACACCACTACCACCAAAGGAAGCCAACATTTTTAACAAGGAGTCTTTGTCCACTGCCACATTGACCAGAGTAGGTTGACCAGTTTCACTGGACAGGCAAGTATATCCTTTAACTACCACATACTGTGGGCCACTAGAAGTGCCAGGCTGGTCTGCTTCAGTGGTCAGCAGAGTGGGAGGCATGGAGGAAGGAGTGATGTCCTGCATAATGGAGGTCAGAGTCTCTGATGTATTGTCAGACATGTGTTCTGTAATGTGCTCAGCTATTTCTGATTGATCCAGCAATGAATCAGTATGAGACTCTGTAAGAAACTCTTCATCAAGCTAGAAGAACAAGAAAAGAATGCAAGTAAAGGTTTACTCAGAAATGCAAGATAAATATAAAAAAAAATCAAATAAAATGTCAAAGAAAATTGTTAGTAAACTGGTGAATCTAAAGAAAAAAAAAAAAATTAAGCAAAAAAAAAATGTGTCTTGACTCCTGTATGGCCAATTAAGGGAAGGGAAGTGATCACAAGGTGGACAAAGAAAACCCTTTAGGGACACCCTCAAAGCTTCTCTGAAAGCCTTCAGCATTGAACCAGCCACCTGGGAGACAGAAGCACATGACAGAGCATAATGTTGTTGCACAGAGAAAACTGGCACATAAATCGTAGAGGACAAGAAAACAGCGCTGGCAGAAGAAAAAGAGTCAGAGAAAAAAAAGCAAGGCCGATGACACTAGCTCCACCTGAAATAATCTTCCCAGTGTGCAGTCGAACATTCTGGGCTCACATAGGTCTCACCAGCCACATGAAGAGGTACAAAACCCCAGTGCAAAGCCCTCAGCTCCCTGTATGACAAAAGTGGTCATCATCGAACCATGATGAATGAACTATATTGATAAAATCTGTGAGTGTAGTTACTTACTGAAGTTTTATTCTCCAGCTGTTTCTCCTGTACAAAGTCTGTCTCTGTCTCAGACTCTAATTCAGCTTGTGTACTGGCCTCACACTGGAGATGGACATTAGTTGACAGTTAGGTATTAAATACAGTTGTTTACTGAATAGCTTTACAATGCTCAATTATCCTGTTTATTTCTTATATAATTAGTTAGTATACCAAGAACATTAACTACATCCTAGTCATTCTTGTTCTAGCAAACTTAAGGGATTCTAATAAATTACTATCATCATAACTGAGGTTTAAAAGATACTGAAAGGGAACATCAGACTAAAAAGCTGTTCAATCCATTCAACAGACCAAAGTTCTACAGTATCAAACTTTGTTATATTTACTTTATCAAGTCAAATGTTGTTTTTTT
Organism: Biomphalaria pfeifferi; assembly: GCA_030265305.1. Taxonomy (NCBI): domain Eukaryota; kingdom Metazoa; phylum Mollusca; class Gastropoda; family Planorbidae; genus Biomphalaria; species Biomphalaria pfeifferi. Next base: position 1,735,467 of record JASAOG010000122.1, on the reverse strand, counting down.
ATTTGAGGATGGACTAGTCAATTAAGATGGTGAAAGAAATTTTAATGATTTTGTTTTGTCATCTAGATTGAAACCTGCTTAAAACTATATCTGTCAGTGGGTTGGGTGAAATGTTGACGTGGGTTGGGTGAAATGTTGACGTAGATTGAGACCTGCTTAAAACTATAAGTATCAGTGGGTTGGATGAAATGTTGATGGCCTATCCACTAACCTGAGAAGACTCCCCGCCAGTGACATCATCATCATTCCCATGGTTAGCTGCATCTTTCTTCTTAAGGTTAGTATGTTTGACTGGTGACCTCTGGAGAATCTGATCATGACTGTCATCATCATCTGCACTTTCTTTCTCAGAGTTGACATCTGAACAGTTGGTCTCTAGCTCTTGGCTTTTCTCATTATTGGAGAGTGCAGAGAACAGATCATCAATGTTCAACTTGTCTCCCTAAGGGCAACAAAATAGTTCAGGGCCATAATTATTTTTTACAGATAAACCAAGTTACTACCTACCTATGCGTTGAGATAAATATGACATGAACTATTAAGCATCTCTAACTATCTACTTGGACTATTAAGCATTTCTAACTATCTACTTGAGCCCATTAACACTAGCAGACTGGTGGACCGCTTTTTCTCATTTCCAAAATGGTTGCAATGCTGGTGACCATTTTTTCAGTATTTTGACGATTTCATTAAAAAATGATTCAGAATCTAAAACTAACCAACCAGTCAAAATAAAACCATATGTTTAGTTTTGCAAATGGCTGCGCCCAAATTTTTACACTGAATTAGTGTGGTTTTGCATGAAAATTTTCAGAAAATTTGAAATAAACATGAATAAGGAACATATAATGTAGGTCTAGGCTTGTAATAAACTTTAAGTTGATCAATATTTTAGTTGATTTAGACTGAGAAATAAAAACTTCATACAAAAGAAAGTTTTTACTTGCATTGAATGATACTGTGAGAGATTGAATGATAAAAAAATTTTGAATTTTGTTAGATCTAAACCTTCAAAGATAGTAAAGAAGGGCATGACCTCAGGAAATGGGGAATAGTCTGTTTCAAGGGCTGGTAGACTTAAAACATAGGCTTGTATGTTTTGAAGTCCCAGGTGAAAAAAATTGTTGTCTGGTCTTGTATTAAAAAAACAAAAAGAAACTCTGAGTTGAATGAGTTACATCAATAGAAAAATGTCTAAAGAAAAAAGATATTATTGTGTATGCAGTGGAAACATATCAGTCCAGCATGTGGCTTAAAAAAACAGACCAAAAAAAACATGGTTCATCCTTGAAACCCAAAGTTCACTTACAATCGGTAGCTTGGAGGAGATTTCTTCCAGAGTACCATCGGGGTGAACAATGACAACCTGTGGCACATCTCCAAGTTTTCCATCCTTGATGTCCTGCAGCAGGTTCCTGTGTAGTGTACCAGAGGCCAGAGGACCACTGATCAGGTGACTAGAATTAGAGCTGGACTCATTACTAAGTAGTATATCATGTTTACTTTGATGGGTGTGTCCATTAGATGAGGTATTGTACATGGTCTGCTCTGCACTCTAAAAATGATGCAGATATAAACTAATGAAACATGAGAAGACTGGACTTAAGATAAACTCAGTGTTGTCATGAACTAAACTTATTTCTTATGAAAGACATTTCGGTAGGAATTCTTACAATAAACCATTTAAAATTTGTGATACATTTTCATTGGTATATATTTATGATTATTATTAAGCTATTAAACATTAAAGTCACTTTATGAAAAAGTCAATAAAATACAAATGACCCTAATATATCAAATTAAAAATTTGAAAGATTAAAAAGATCAAAACTGCATTGACTTCAAATGGATGAGACTTTCAGAAAACATTTAACACATTTACACATTTAACATTGTGTTAACACCAATTAGAAAGCAAGATTTAACATGAAGAATGACAGAAAACCAACTTTGTACTACTGCTGCTCAATGGTTAACTTGATTTAGAATCAAGCATTGCCTTACTTCTTTATCCCTAGAGGCGTTGAGGTTCTCTTCAATCTGGCAAGCAATTTTGTGTTTATCCAGGCTCTGTTTTAAGTTGAAAGATACATGACATGAGTCACATACATATTTCTTCCCATTGGAATGGATGGCAGCATGAGCATCAAAGCTACGCTCAGTATTGGCTATGAAATCACAGTCGTCACATTTGAAGCACTTTTCAATGTCGTGGCTTCGAACATGCTGTTTGTACGAGTATCTATATTTCAAAACATTTTTAAAAAAAACACTTGATGGTAAATACATTATTTTGTTATTAAAATATAAATGTAATAATAAAAACATTAAAAAGAATAGAACAGTTCATTTTTTAAATTTATACATGGATTTATGGGCAAGCAATTATACCTGTCAGAAAACATCTGGCCACATTTCTTACACTCTAGTGGTGATCCTTCTGAATGTAGTTTGTTGAAATGTATTTTTAAATCAGTCTTGCGTCCACAAGTGGTAGGACAGAGCTTGCATTGGAAGACAGGCTTGTTGCCAGAATGAATCAGTTTGTGAGCCTTTAGACTGTTGCTCTGAGTAAAGCGAGTGTGACAGACGTCACATTCATAGGGCTTTTCACCAGTGTGAATACGTAGATGACGCTTAAGCTTGTAAGTGTCCGGACTAGCATAAGGACAGTGGGGACACTAGAAAAAAATGGAAAATCATTAGTTATTTTAGAAAGCTTATATTAACTCACTCTGTCTATCTGCCTGTCTGGTAAAAAAGTTATTACATGGGAGTATTTCTCCTACACCCATTTTCGGATAAAGTTGCAACTTTGCACAATTATTCATTGGCATAGACAAAAGATGAATCAATAATAAAAAAAACAACAACAGTCAGTCAATTAATTACTGGTAATTAATTATTTTGTTTGATACCAACAAGGGAAATTATTTCTTCAGCATTCAAAGATATGGCTAAATATGTTGGGTTTAGTCTCCTTAGATAATTGAACACTTTATTTCAACATGAATCAATTTAAAAATTAACCAATTAGTCAATTAATAATTGGTAATTAATCATTTTGTTTGATATTGAATAAGGGAAATGACTTCTACATTAATGACAGATATAGCTTTAGGTGCAGAATTCTTTCCTTTAGATAAGCTTTGTCTTTTAAAAAAGGATTTTTTATATTTTGTTTGTTTAAGGACTACATTTGTGTAATTGTACATATATTTCATGTTCTTTTATTTAGAAAACTAGGAGAGAGAAATATTTACAGATAGCAATAAAATGCAGAATAATTGTCATCCACAAGAAAGATTTCGTAAAATGTCCTAGAGAAATATTTGGTTTTCAAAATGTTCACAGAGCACGTAGACATTAGAACCAGAATTACAATTGTATTGTAGGCTTTGTATTAGAAGAGAAAGACAATTTGTATATTCAATGTGTAATTAATGACTAAGATTCTGTTAAAAAACAAAAATAGATGAGCTTATTAGTCATGTTCATTCTTACCTTATAAGGTCTCTCCCCTGTATGTGAACGCATGTGTCGCTTCAGTTTAGACAACTCTACACTAGCGTAGTCACAGTTAGGACATCGATGAGGTTTTTCAAATGTATGTCGGTAGCGAATGTGTCGCACCAACTCTCCAGAAGTAGTAAATGCAGCCCCGCAGTCCTGTAAGAAAAACAAAACATGAAACACAATCAAATGTAATCAAAGATACCAAAAAAAAAAGATGACAGAATTCTATCTACTTCAAGAAAACTTTAATCTTCATTAACATAATGCCAGACTAGACAGAAAGTTGAAATTGTATTTATTGTGTCTTACTAAAACAAAAAAAAAGATAAGTCCCCTAGATTTCTAACATTGACCTGAATACATAACAAACATTATGCAGATGGTTATCAAAATACCTCCAATAAAGATCTTAGAGTATATTTCCATATTTATGTTATTTAAAAATTTCACTAACAAAATAAGATTAAACATTGTACTCTACAGTTTTCAATTGCTGGTGAGCCTTGAGTGCAACATTCTTGAAATTCTATCTCTATTTGAAATGATAAAGATTATAGTGACACAAAGATTCTTAGTTAAGACACACAAAAACAAAATCATTACCTTGCATTTATGTGGGCGTATGCCTGTGTGTGTGTTGACATGGTTCATCAAGGAAGCAGGTGTCTTGAACCCACGCTCACACTCCTTGCACTTGTGGGGCCTCTCATCTGAATGAGTTTTCATGTGTCTAGCCAAGAGATACCGCTTGGGGCTAGTGTAATCACAATAATCACATACCAGCTGCATGTCAAAATTAGCTGTCAAAAATTTCTTGGGCACAACCCTAAGAACATGTTTGACTTCCCCATTGATTTCAAGTAAGCCTTCTGAATAGTCTGGATTTTCTTTCTGTTGAATGAAAATATAAATCTTTTTCTAAATCTATGATCCACAACTTTCATGGTCACATTATCAAATAAAAATTAGAAACTTGGGAGCTAAAGAACTTGTAACATTGGTCACATATTTGTTTGTTTACACCAAAACAAAGTGATAGAAAAGTAAGGGTTAGAACGAAAGATTTCTAACTGAAGTGATACAAACAATGCATGCTGTGAATACAGCAAGTCTCCTAAGACTGATTACTTCATTGGAATTTAAATATTTGACCATAAATATCAAGTTTAGTTTCTCAATATATTAACATTGAGCTGAAGTTCCAATTATGTCATTAACACTTCTCAATACTAGATATTAACACACATTGAATCATTTTATATGCATTTATTATTTTTATGTATCCTTGAACAACTATAGCAGCTGTCTAAAGCTTGAATACCGATGTTCCACTCTAGACTTACTTCAATGTGTTTTAAGAGCTGAGTACATCCTTGAGCTAACTTCAAGATTTCAAGAATCTTTTGAAGACAAGAATTTGTTTAGTACTGAGCATGGACTTTTCTTTTGACATCAAACACTAGACTAAGTCCTTTCTTTAATGTCAAACACAGAGTTTACAAGTATAGAAAGAACTAATTGTGAAAGAAATTATTGGGTTGCATAAAACATTACAATTTGTTCCTTCTACACCTTTCACACGACTGAGTAACAAGTGACAGGTTCATGTAACAAAAAGAACATGTAAACAAGTTTAGTCTGTGTCAAGTGTGACAAATTAAGTAGGTCACTACAGGGTGGACACAGTCAATACTGCAGTCTTCCTTAATCTTTGGGCTGGAAGATACTATGTCTTCTTAAGATGTATTTCTAGATAACCAAGGGGCAACACAATTTATTTCATGGTGAAGGATCAATATATTCTTGACTATCAAGTGCATGTACCATTATGTCCAAGATTTCAGCCATTTGCTGGTTGCTCTCCTTAGAGCCATCCTGTGGAGCCATGATCACATAATTCATCTCACCACCTTGGCTGAGTTCTGGAGGCATGATTGTTATAGTCTGGAAACCCAGGTCAGGATTCAGAGTCCCATCACTGGATAATAGAACAGACATCTGTAAATAAGAAACATTATGTTTAATATTCTTATGTTCTTGTCTTCAAAGATATAAAATGCTATGTCTTTTCTCAAAAAAGATGAATATGTTAAAAAAAAACTGTTCAGAATAATGCAAATGTTAAATTAAACATTGTTCGCAAAGTAAATTTAGACATATTGACTCAATTGAGCTTCATACTTTAATGTAGTGGTTAAGTTGTATGTACAGTTCCCAATATACAGACCTTGAATATACAAGACAAGAAAAACATGTTCCAGTAAGAGAATATAAAGCAGTACATTTTGTACTTCTACATTTTATTTGCACTGATATTGAATTAATTTCCCAAAGATTAAAAATATTTCAAATATTTTTTTTTTATTACTTTAACCACACATTATATTTCAATTCAATAATAAAACTTTTGATTAAATTGCAGATATTAAACAAAATTAGGCTCTTATACTTAAATAATAAAGCCTTAATGCCACAATAGCACTATATATACAACTAGATAAGGAGAAGGGAGTGTAATTAGTTCAATATACTAGATTTGTTTCTAGCAGTCCTCTGCAGGACACAGAAAGGTCTAAAAATCTAACAAGATTCATGATTTCTAAGTTTTTGTTTACAATACTTTGATATCCATCAAAGATTTTAAGTCTGAATGATGATCTCATTGTGTAAAATAAAATGATGATCTATAAAATGAAATAGTTACTCTTAGAGAGGTCACAAAACAAACCTGTAAAGCCTCAGCACTGATCTGTGTCCCCTGAGGTAGAGTTATGATACGAGGTTGGGAGTCAGATGAAGTTTGAAGCTGAATGATCTGGTTTTCATTGCATGACTTTGCATCTGTTGCCATGACATCTCCACTGTCAGCCACAGAACCCAAAGCAGAAGTCAAGATGGGCGTTGTATGAGTAGACCCAGCACTTACAAATGTAGAACTAGACTATAAGATAAATAATTGAATGCAACACAATTTTACAAGCTGGTAATAATCCAATCATCTAAAAAAAGAACAGCTCTATTGAAATATATAAATAGCAGAGTTTTACAGGTAATTGGGCTTGGTAATGCAAGACCTCTAGATGTTTGTGTGGACAGAAGAAAGCTATCCTTAACAAAAGTGCAAATGAAATTCAACTGTACCTAGACACTAGTTAGTAGCGTATTTAAGCTCTTCTTCCTGGTTGTAAAAATTAAACTAACACATTATAATTATTGAAAATGTGAATAAAATAATAGATCAAACAGCAGTTCATTTCTCAAACATCTCTCAAGTTTTAAGGTGCCATGTAAATTAATTAATTAATAAATAATTAATAATTTTATTTATAAAGAGCTGTTAACAAACAAAATGTAGGCTCAAGGCACAGTAATAACATTACAAACACAAACACGACAGCTAAAATGACAAACTAATCTAAAAAAGTTTTAAACAGGTAGGTCTTATTGTTTTCTTGAAAGTAGTGTAGCATGTTGTCTGTCTAAGATCAATATATTAAGGCTACAATATACTGTACTGCAGGGGAGAAAGATCCATACTAATTTAACCTTATTAGATCTAATCCATTTCATTGGAATCAAATGACATAATGTGACAAAGATTAAAAGCACAGATCTTTGAAAACGTTTCCCAGAGAGAGTTTACAAAACAAGATTGAAATGGCTGAAGTTTTGAAAACAAAAAAGGTCTTACCCCATGGAGTGTTAGAACTCCATCTGTTGAAGTCAGTGTATTAGGGACCATATCTAGATCCTGATGTAATATTTGGGAGGTGTCCCCAAGTGTTAGGTACTGACCATCTTCATCTAATGACACAATCCTGATGACCTTACTCCCAGTAGGGTCAAGACTGTCCCCAAGTGATGTCATAATGAGACTCTGAAATCATGGAATAAATGGAGACTTTTTATAAACAAACAGCAATAATTACACTGGGCAACAGCCAAAAAATCGTCGGGGGTTTCTCAGCTGATTTAGACTAATTTTGGTGTCCTGAGTCCGAATATCACATTGGTTTTGCTCAATCAGGTCAAATTTTTGAGCTATCTGACAATCTACACAATGGTAATAAACGCACAACAAAACACCATCGATATCTTACCAACATAGAAATTAATTTAGATCAATAGAACCGATATTAAAATAACATAAAATGATACAAAGACTACTGATTTACAAATATGTATATATAGGGCTTACTCTGCTGCTATTTCATTTACTAAAAAATAACTATCTAACTAATATCTAAAATGGCTTCAGCACGACGTTCGTGCACGAATAACCCTGACGTTTTCTGCTACATTTGCGGAGAGTACACACTGTCAGGTGATAGGATGAACATCACAAAATTTGTGAAATATGCCTACCAGGCTTACTTTGAAATCAAGCTGGGTGACCAAGACAAGTCTTGGGCACCGCACACGGTGTGCAAAACATGCGTGGAATACCTCCGGCGGTGGACGAAAGGCGAGAAAACATCACTAAAGTTTGGAATTCCGATGGTATGGAGGGAGCCATTTGACCACGCATCGGATTGTTATTTCTGTGCCATCAATACTGCAGGCATCAACAGAAAAAATCGGCGCAGCCTCCAGTACCCCGACCTTCCATCTGCTCGTCGTCCAGTTCCTCATTGCGAAGAAATACCCGTGCCAACGTTCCGAGAGATTCCAGGCAGCGACGACGAGGCCACCACTTCAGACGAGAAATGTGGTACAGAAGAGGAGTATGAAGCACAATATGGTCCGCAGCCCTTCACACAATGTGAGCTCAATGATCTAGTTCGGGACCTAAGCCTGTCGAAGAATTCCTCCAAGCTGTTGGCTTCCAGGCTCAAAGAGAAAAACCTGCTTCACAAGGACGCGCGTATTACCTTCTTTCGTAGAAGGCATGAGGAGTACATGGACTACTTCTGCCAGGAGGAAAACCTTGTGTACTGCCGAGATGTCGCCGGTCTTCTTGATAAACTGGGCGGTCCTCAATACGATGCGAGAAATTGGCGACTCATTATTGACAGTTGCAAGCGTTCTTTGAAGTGTGTGCTCCTCCACAATGGGAACCAGTTTGCCTCAATCCCGCTTGCGCACTCCACGACTCTCAAAGAGAAATATGAAGCAGTGAAGTATGTGCTCGAAAAAATCCAATATCAGCAACACCAATGGATCATCTGCGTCGACTTGAAAATGGTGAACTTTTTACTTGGTCAGCAGTCTGGGTTCACGAAGTACCCATGCTATATGTGTATGTGGGACAGTCGAGACAGAGCCCAGCACTATGTAAAGAAAGAGTGGCCGGCGCGAGAGCAGTTAGTACCTGGGGCGAAAAACATCATAAACGAACCTCTTGTTGACTGGGAGATGATATTGATCCCACCACTACACTTGAAGTTGGGTTTAATGAAACAGTTCACGCGCGCTCTGGACAAGGATGGGAGGTGCTTCAACTACATGTGCCGAGCATTTCCTCAACTAACTATTGAGAAGCTGAAGGCCGGCATTTTCGATGGCCCACAGATACGGCAGCTCATAAACGATGCAGAGTTCTGTAGCTCCATGAACTCACTTGAGTGCGCCGCCTGGGAATCCTTTGTGCAGGTGATGAACAACTTCCTGGGGAACACTAAGGCAGCAAACCACGCAAGGCTCATCAGCACCATGATTGAGGATTTTCAAGAACTCGGGTGTTTGATGAGCATAAAGATGCATTTCTTGTTTTCGCACATGGATAAGTTTCCGGAAAACCTTGGGGCGATGAGCGATGAGCAGGGAGAAAGATTCCATCAGGACATGCACCAAATGGAGGAAAGGTACCAGGGGAGGTGGGATGCAGTCATGCTGGCGGACTACTGCTGGTCGCTTAAGAGAGACAACCCAGCAGCTGCTCACACACGGGAATCTAAGAAACGCAGATTTATGCCCTGAACTTTTTCTTCATATTATGTCAATTATGCTAATAAAATTTGATAAACTAAACAAAAACTGAATTAATTGAATTGTGTTGACTTTAATTATTGAGGAATACCGAAAAAATCGGCAGGGGTTTATCGACTGGTGAGCCGCAAAAATTTTGTTTTTTTACAAAAAACGATTTTTTAAAAGTTTCTGTAGCAAAACATTCTGACCTGATTGAGCGAAACCAAGCTCATTTTCGGACTCAGGGCATCAACATTAGTCTAATTCAGCTGAAAAACCCTGGACGATTTTCCCAAAAATTTTTTTTGTTGCCCAGTGTTATAGAATAAATTCAACACTGATGTTCATTTATGCGAGTTTTAAATTCATTCTAAATCAGGCATGTCAAACAATGCGTTTGCAGTGACACTTTGCATGCGGCCCACTTGACCACCTAAAGAATTATCACAATAATGTAAAATTTGTAAGCATTTAAAACAACAAAAAAACTCAATCGTAACAATCAACTTTGTTGAACTTATTAAGCAATCCTTCATTAAAATATTTTTTTAATAAATAATTTTTTGAAAATTTTTTTCAAAATTCAATAAGATGTAAATTTGTTTATTTATTAACTTTGAATATTCTTTAAAGTTTAATGTTGATTTGTTAACTTTTTAATTATTATTAATAATCACTTCATAAATAAGCCAATATGTTAGAGTTAGACTTACAGAAAAAATATTAGTGATTACTATTGTAATTCAGTGACTACTAGGCCCCCTCTATATTCAGTACTGTCAGCGGTAACAAGACAATTTACACTAGTTTACTGACAATTTAATTTCCCAGAATAATGGATTTAAATACTGATGAAGAATAACTACAGCAGCAAATGCTAATAAAAGAAAAATTAAGGACAAAGATAGATTGTTTCAAGAAAGATGGGAATAAATTATTTCTGCACATCAGTATCAAATAAGATTCACTGCTTAATATGCAATTCCTGCATTAAGAGTATAAAGTCAAACGATATTATGCTAATCACAAAAAGGCTTACACCTGGAAAATGAGGGATAATTTAAAATAATTTAAAAAGGCAACAAAAAGTATTTGTTAAACTGAACAACAAGAGTGAGTCTGCCATGAAAGCCAGCTATATTTTGTCAAACTTAATTGCAAGCCATAGCAAATCATTTAGTGAAATTGATTTTATTGAGGAGAATGTTGTTAAAGCTGCCGAAGTAATTTGTCCTGAAAATGTGAAAGCATTCAAAGAAATAGCGTTAACTAGGAACACTGTGGCAGATAGAATAAATGGCATGTCAGTCAGCTTGATTGAACAATTATAGAACAAATTAACTGATTTTGAATTCTATTCATTGACTCTTAATGAGTCAACTGATGTAACTAGCACAGTTGGTTTTATTCATAAAGGCCTGTGACAGGAATTTTGAGCTACATGAGGAACTACTTGAGCTCTGTTCTATGCCTAACACCACAACAAGCAAACATGTTGTGAGAAATTAAAGGAGGTGATTTTGAAGTACAATTTACTTCGGTAAGGTTAAGTACAATTTACTTTGGTAAGGATAAGTACAATTTACTTTGGTAAGGCTAAGTACAATTAACTTTGGTAAAGCTAAGTACAATTTACTTAGGTAAAACTAAGTACAACTTACTTTGATAAAGCTAAGTACAATTTACTTTGGTAAAGCTAAGTACAATTTACTTTGGTAAAGCTAGCTAGTTTAGCAACGGAGGGCGCACCAACCATGATTGGGGTTAGAAATGGTTTTTGTGCAAAGCTGCTTGCAAAAATAAGAGAGACTGATGCTAATTTTAAATTTCATCATTTTCAATGCATCATTTACAAAGAAGCATTATGCTCAAAGCAATTACAGTTCCTACATGTGCTAAGACCAGTTTCAGTTGCTATCAATTTTATTTGTGCCTGTGGCATAAATCAATGCCAATTTTCAATGTTTCTTGATGATATTGGACATGAATTTGATTGTTTTCCCTACTACACAGAAGTCTGCTGGCTCTCCTGTCATAAAGTATTGAAGAGATTTTTTGCACTGCGTGAGGAAACATGAATATGAAAGGTGAACTTGTTGAACATTTACAAAATGACAAATGGGCTCAGGATTTTGCATTTGCAGTTGATCTCACTGGTCACCTGCAAGAATTGAATTTGAAACTTCAAGGTAAAGACAGAATTGTCACAACTGCATGCATCTCTATTTTCACTTGCTCCTGAAAATACTGCTAATAATGTGCAACTAGAGCTGATAGTAAGATTCTTTGTTGAAAGCGAACTACATAGAAGTGGGTGTGCCAAAATTTTACAGTTATATACCTGAATGATATGTTGAATTGCGGAAATTTGCAGCGATAATTCTTGCTATGTTAGCAAGCACTTATATATATGTGAGCAGTTCTTTTCCATAATGAAAGCTACAAAAACACAACACTGTTCAATTGTCTGATCAAAATTAGTCATCAGTGATGAAAGTGTCAGTGGCAAACAAACTTCATTCTGACATAAATAAGCTTGTATCCCAGAAAAGATGTGTAGCATCAGGACAATGAAAATAATGCGTACTCATAGTGATTTTTAATTAACGAAACAGCACTACAAATTTAGCCCATACACCTTGAGTATGAGTATGACATGCCTGTTCTAAATGCTGGGAGTGTTTCAATTTGATAAAATTTAGCCATTTAAGTTAGCCATATATGTTAGATCTCAGGGGTCTAACAGTTTAAGATAGGTCTCAGAGGTCTAACATTTTACCATAGACCAGAGTACATATCAGGTTAAAGAAACAGATGCCACACAGTAATTATAGAAAAATGTTATTTTATTGTGAAATTTATAAAATGGCTGTGCTGAACCTGTCATTCCAGGTTGATAGAAAGTGGGGAAATGTATAGATATGCAATTTTACCTCAGGCATTTTGAGTAAACATGATATGTTCCAACTTTCAAAACAATATCAGTAGCTATAATTTTGAATTTCAATTTCAACACAATGAAAAAAATATGGTATAAAGTGAATAACTTACACCAGACATGGCATTTGTTTGGATGTCAGCTATTCCATGGTCCAGTGAAGAATCTCCATAGCTGACCATCTGAGTCTGAACTGAGCTAAGGTCTAGTGTTGCTACTTTATCCTTCATTGCAGAAGACATATCTGTTTCAGCAGTGGATACAATTCCTTGAATCTGTTGCGATGGGTCATCATTCAAATGTGTGTCTAATATACCTGTCAATACAAGTGTAATTATTCAATTAGAACAATATTTCAACAATAATTTGAAACAAGCAAAATATAAAAAAAAAACTTTTTTCTTTAAAGCAAAGCTTATTTAAGGGAACTAGCTCTGCAAATACAATTATATATCTCAAGAATGTAGAAGTTTTTTCACTATTTCAATATCAAACAAAATAATTAAATTATCAATAACAAATCGACTATTTGGTTAATTTTTTAATGGATTAATGTTTTGTTAGGTGAAATAAATAATTGTTTTAAGTATTAGCTTGTTCTGAGAATTGGTGTGGGAGAAAAAAAACAACATGTATGTGTGTACAATTATTTAAGATGACAAAACCAGACATATTTAACAATATCTGAGAATAATTAAGGACTTAATTTCCCTTGATGGTATCAAGCTCAAAGTAAATAAGAGTTAAAGTAGGATGTATCTTTTCAGACTTCTTCTAGCAAGCTTTTTTATGCTGAGCTGTTAGCTCTTTTGCAGAATCTTTTCAGACAAAAGAACCAGACCTGGCTATAAACTTAGACTACAGCTGCACTTGCAAAGCTCAAACAATTTGAAAAGACAAAGGCATAGCCCTTGCACAAAAATCATACTGATGTATCAAGGCCACATTCCTCTATGCTTACAATTCTTTAGGTTGCCAAAATTCCAAGATCTTAGCCTTGAAATTGAGATGTGGAAGGGATCTAGGTATACCATATACAAAGACATTACAAATGAATAGAAAACAGGGCCACCCAAAATGATTTTCTGACCATGCCAAAAAATACAAGTTAAGAGGATTCTGTCTGTGCAAGAAAATGTCTACTTGTTTCAAATAATAATACAAATAAACAAAAAAATTATTCACTGAATCTTGTTAGCACTATATATGGCTGTATTAAAAGAAAAAAGGATGGAGCCAATGGTTTAAAAAGTATTTTAAATTTGTGCAAAATGCTAAAAGTGAGGTAAACAGTATTCATCTAGCAGTAATTTGGTTTCTTTCTTGACAAGGTCATTTCTGATAAAACTCAAATGAATCTTTATGGAAACAGCATACTGCCCAATGAGTCAAAAGGTGTATAAATCTCAGTAAGTAAGAATCTGAAAAAATACTGGCATTGATTTGGATGACATGAGCTATAAGATTTATACATATGAAAGAAAAGTAAATTGCAAAGAACATTTCAAGTATTATTAGTTGCATTCTTTATAAGTTTAAATCTGTAGCCCAGGACCTTTTATGTTGCAAATATTGTTTTGAAATTCTTTCAATTTCTTCTTTTCCCCTTTAAAAAATCAATCATTTCTTCAATCTTTTTTTCCACAATTTTTTTTTGCAAAACAATATCTTTTAGACATTTTAATAGTCAATTATTCAATAGTTGATTATTTCCTTTGATTACAATAAATAAAGCTATTTTCAATCACTACCTAGTATAATTACCTTGCTCAGAATAGAAACCAGAAGTAAACTGGGACACCACACTACTTTCACCTGTGGAGCTATAAAGATCATGGACATCACCAGTGTCAACATCTATGTGTGACAAGATGTCATCACCTGGCTCTATCTCCTTCTTAAAGGTGGACAGATAATTCTGTAAATCATGAAGGCTCTGCCCCTGACCACTTGATCCAGTCTCATCTTCTGGATCCATGTTATAATGAAAGGATAAAAGCTAGATAACCTTTCACTGCAACAGAAAAGGAAACAAAATGAAAGCTTTGAGTCATTAACAGAAGAGCAAATCACAATAAAGAATAGAATACTAAAACTTATTGTTAATAATTGTGATGCCAATGACTATTTCATTCATCTAAGGAAAGAAATTCAAGTTAATTTGATAACGCAACAAGCAAAATATAAAAATCCTATCTAAAGGAGAAAAACACCATTCTTAAAACTATATCTACCAATAATGTACAAGTTATTACCCTTATTAAATTCAACATCAATATTTTTGTTTATTGATTCATGCTTTGTTAGATATGATAAGTATAAATAATTGTTTAAAGTGTTTAAAGTATCAACCTGATTGGAGAATGCCAAAAGAAGTAAAAGTGTTAATTATTTAAGGGGACTAAACCCAACAAATTTAGCCATATATGTGAATGCTGAAGTATTAGTTTCCCTAGATGCTATTTAAAAAATAATGAATTACCAGTAATTAATAACCTAATTGGTTGTAAATTTTTTTTTCCTATTGAATAATTGTGCGAAGTTTTTGTACATTTTAACTTATAATATAACTAGTTGACCTGCAGCGTAGCAAATACACTAAGTATTCATGTAGGCAGTGTATTGTCGAGCAGAGTGTGTGACTGTGCTTCCCTGAGTGAGAACAATGGACAGGGCATCGCCATAGTTATCCCAAATGTTCGCAAACAAAGCTTACAGCCATCTTGCGAAGTTTGAAAGCACAGTTATTATTATTATTATAACTTTTATATAGTGCTACTTTCATGCTTATAGCATGCTCAGAGAGCTTTTGGTCCAATCTCATTTGTGGACCGGTGGGGGGAGGCGCATCTAGGAGTTGGTTTTCCGTGCTGCCTTTAGGCGCTTAGTAAACAAAACTCTGCCCTAGTCGGGTGTCGAACCTCGAGCCCCCTTCTAGGTAGCCAAGCCAAGCTCAAGCGCACTTGGCCTCTCGACCACGCTTCCACGTTTTGTCAATGACATTTTTCCAGAAATAGGTGACTGATAGAAATAAACAGTAACCCAATGCAGGGATTTTGACTACATTGAAAGACCTGTTGACTCCACCAAATATATGTGAAGCTGTGGCCATGGTTAGGAAAAGAAGGGCAATACAAAGGGGCAAAAATCAAAACAAAGCTACAGAAAAAAACATGCAACTATTTTAATGACACCAGATATTGACGTGTGTAAAAAATACACACATATATATATAATGTAGTCAAATATAGAATGTAGTAATAAAGAGAAAGATTACTTGTTCTCCATCCCCCTTTTTTTTTCTGAGCTGAGCTCTCTGTCGCAGCTAAAGTTATGTTGGGTAACTCTAATCCGACTTGCAGAAATAAAAGAGTTATCTTTCTATGACTCTTTCATTGTATCCCGCATGGTTTGGCCACAAAGAGAATTATATATAGATACATATTGTATTCTACAAATTTTACATGATGCATTGTTTCATTTGTCAATACAAAGCTAGCAGTATAACAGTATAACAGGCTATGAGACGTGCACGTGGGTCTCCGATAAAGAATCTCAATTCAGCATGTTAGTGACTTTAATTTTAAAATTTTTTCATACACACACATTTATGATTTTTACCTTAGAAAATCCCTACAATTTTTATCCTGCCAATTAAATGAAAAATTGTTTTATTTACTTTAAGTGTATATAATATGTAGTTTTGTCTAGTTATAACTTAAAAGTATTTGAACTTCATTACTTCCTTGTCAAACAAGCAAATGTCAATGTCAGATGTGCCATTTTTTAAGATGATGCTATGAAACCAATTAAGCTGGAGGATCATTTGAGAGGATGCCACCCTAATAAAAAGATAAAGGTTTGCAAAACTTTCAAACACGTAAAGATAAAGTTCAGAATACACACACAAAATCTCTCTTTGACCTGATATTGAGAAGATGATGATTAGTGAGTGTTTTACTATATCTCTTTACTTATAGTAAAATACTGAAAACCTCACATGATAGGCAAATTATTGATTTTACCAGCCATTGAAGGAATTGTAAAAACTCTTACACAAACTTATATAATTAAAAATATTTCATGTTTGGGTTTTATGACAGGTGTCTTGTTTTGTAGCCAGTGTCTTGTTATGGACCTTTTGATGAAGAATGCAATTTTGAAGACATAGTCGGCATTCTCTGATGACACTCCAAAAGGGAAAATTTCAATGGTCCCAATTTTGACCTTCCGGAACATAGGTTTTCTCATTATGATGTGTACGGTTCTGATGTGAAAAAATATAGTTGGTCCTATCAGGATAGTTTATAATAGGTGTCATCTATCTTGTATATCAAATGAGAGCTTGTCCATTTCTCGTTTTTACAATTCAATATTAGTTTCTTCATTTCTTCCGGATAGAGTGAGATGTTCAAGTGTGTATTTATTTTCTCGCATTTGATAAGTGTGTCAGCCTCCTGTTGCCTTCTATTTCAACATCGGAGAACAGTGTTCTTGCTGTTGTTGAGCTTTACAAGGTCACACAATATGTTTTGTACAAAATCTTTTGGATGTTCCTTCAGATTATGTGGATAATTAAATCCTAGCCCAAACCTCCAGACGGAAGATGCGAGCAGGCAAGGTGACCACCGAACGTCAGTCCAGGCATCATGAGTTGTTTTATTTAGGAGGCATCAGAGTTTGTCAAGCTTTAAAGGAATATTTTTATATTGGTCACGAAAAAATTTAACTTTTTGGAGAACTTGACTGATTCGCTAGCATGGTAGCTGTTAGCTCCAATGCTCCTATTAGTTACAATGAACTTAATTTTTAAATTATTTTTTCTCCATTCGGCCATTCAATGAATATTCCAGCTCCTCCGTTTGTGGTGACTTTCTGAGAACCATCCATGCAAACTTTGACTAATCGGTTGTTAGGGCAATGGATTTGTAGAAGAGTTCACTAAATTCTTGAGCTCTGTTGGTAAATTGTCAAATATTTATTTCTTCTTAAGTAAGTCTTTGCAAATGACATATTTCTGAAAAAAAAAACATTACATTTCTCTATACAGCTAAGTCAACCTTGTCTGGTGATGATGTATTTTTTTATTCTGCTCTTTGTGAAAACTTTTACTATGATACCTAAGGCACATTAATATATTAATGTTTTTAAAAACTACTTCATAAAACAACAATCCCTAGGCCTATATAAAAAATAATCTCCGTAGCTTGCAAACCTTTAAAAACAAAAAGTTTTCAATGTATTTAGTGATTGTATGCTTTACATATTAACTGTTATATAATGGGTTTAGTTTTAATTTTGTTAATAAATTTATTTTTAAAAAATTAATACAACTTAAAATGTAGTTTTAAATTACTTTTTCACTCCTCGTGTCTCTGGTTAGAAATTATTTTTCAGAAACAAAATCTGTTTTAATTTAATTGAAATTTATGAATTTTTAAAAATCAAATATATAACTTAAGCAGGGGGTCTACGGAAAAACAGAAAACAAGACAAAAAAGTTTGGGAACCACTGGGCTAAACTGATCTTTAAATAAAGTCTAGATAATATGACGAGATTTAGATTCTAAGTGTTATTATATATTATATTCTAGTATGATATATAGCAGGGGTTCTCAACCTGTGGGTCGCGACCCCTTCGGGGGTCGAATGACCATCTGTCAGGGGTCGCCTAAGACCATCATAAATTCATGTTTTTAGTCTATGTATCATTAACTTTTTTGTCATTTCTAACAAGAATATTAGTACCATAGTTCGTATACATTTTCATTTGTGAATACAAAACAAAGGAACATTATTACTCATATTGGTTTTATTCTTATAAATTATGAAATGATGTTGAACTTTTATTTAATAAAAAAAGTGAGGGTGACATATTGAAGAAGAGAGATATTTTACCAGAGGATTAAAAAATAAACTTTGAGTTAATGAGAGTAGTGTCATTGTTTAAAGGTAGACATGTTTTTTCCATTGATAGAGTTACAGCTTTGTACTGAGTCTGATGTGTTCAACGTGTTCTGCTATCTTCAAGAAGTATTTTTTTAAACCAGAAAGCAAAAATACAGAAAATAGCCGACCTGGTAGACCTCTTTGTCACCTTGAAAAATTAATGTTTCATTGTAAGTATCAAATACATTGTGCCTCGATTTGTTTGAAAATATTCGTTCGTCCAATTGAAACTTCAACTTTGGCAAATAAAACTGGATGAAATTTAAAATATCTAGAGTCTGCTTTCTATGAGGAAAAAGGGCATTGAATCTGACAGACCGATTAAAAAGAATATTTGCAAAAGCATGTAAACTTCCAAATCTACATGACATCCTGCTTACATTTTAAAAGTCATAGTTTAAGATGTTCCAGAGACATCTCAAGAAGTGTTTATTGAGGTCATCAAAAGCGATGCAGTTAAAAATGATTGGTTTTCAATGGCAATTATACAATTTTGGATCACGTGTTTGTCTCATTTTGAGATTGTGTTGCGCCTTCTTTAACCATTTCTAACAGCAGACTTATATCTTTGCGAAGCAAGGTTTTCTAGCCTGTTATTTAGTCTAAATAAAGAAGTTGACTTGATGCTGAAGATGATATTATATTCTTTGTGCTCTTACAAAGACTCCCACAAGAATTGAACCTCCCCACTAATGTTGGCGTATTTACAAATGTGTAGCAATGCAGTTGACTTGATTCTATGATCCTTCATATTTTGCCCTACTTTCGAATTGTTACACTTACAAGTCTGTGCACAGGAATAGGATGAATAGGCAATAGAAAAATTAATAAATGCAAGTCATAAAGATAAACTTTTTGTTAGCAATTTAATTAAAAAACATTAATTTTACACTAATTACAATTGCATAAAAAGCTTTTGCTATTTTCAAATTTAAACAATGAAAATGCATGCCTGATAAATCAAATATATACATTACGATAACGACTTTATAACATTAGCTAATTTCCATTTTATTATCTATATATACCTATTTTCCAAAAACAAAAAAATACTGTATGGGGTCGTTGCCTAGAGGGGAATCGTATTAGGGGTGTAGGCACTAAAAAAATTGAGAACCGCTGATATATAAAATATAGTAGGCCTATAGACAGTATATTATATTATAGTCTAAGATTTTTTTATTATGATCAATATATTGTACTTTTTATTATATATTATATATACTAGATAAATTACTAGTCTATTTAGACTTAGACCTATTATCCTATATTATAGAATATTAAGACATATTGAATTTAGAGTACAGATTGTCTTCTTCTGTGATGTTACACATGACATTATTGACATGCATTGTAATATTGTATTTTAAGTATTTGTAGAGATTTAGATATAATAGTAATACTAGATCACTAGATCTAAATTTAGATAATAGAATTCTAGATTACTATTTATTAGTATTAGTAAGTATTAGATAGCCTCTAGATCTAGATCTAGGTCGGTCTATGATCATGCAATCATGGCATCTCTACTAGATTCTAGTATAGATTCTATATAGATCTAGAATCTAGGTCTATATATATATATATATATATATATATATATATATATATATATATATCAAATCATTAAATAAGAACAATCTGGTATAAACTTTGTCACTTGTAAATTATGAGTGAGTCTGGTGTGAATGTATACTTTGGTTTCTTATAGTAATGTTTTTTGTTTGGTGTAATGCACAAATTGTAAGACAAATTTCCATACGGACAATAAAGATTATTATTATTATAGATTAGAAATAGTATAGATCTCAGCATTTAGATCTTATCTAGATCGATCTAGAGTCTATTAACTAAGTAAGACTTGGACTTGGTCAAGAGCCTGTCTCTCTAGAGACGTCCAATCTTTAAAATCTATATTCTATACAAGACTATAGATCTATCTTAATCTTAGTCAGTCTTAGAGAAGACTAGATAGTAGATTAGATCCCCAATGTGGATTAGTCTTCTATATATATAGTCTATATTATGACTAGATCTATATCAATACAATAAGAATTAAGATCTCCTACGACTTAGTTAATTGGAATTAAAATTTAATTTAATTTTGAGTGGGAATGAGGAAATTGTGCTGATCATGAATGACATGATGTTGAAAATCAGTTTGCAAAATTGGGTCAATATGGTGGACATTATTCTTGTACTTAAGGAAATGCAAAAAGAGGTGTGGGTCTTTTGTCAATGGGTCCAATCTAGCTACTTCTCGCAGGAGCTACTCTAATTGATTGAAACGAATTTCAGATCTATTTATTTGGGAAACGAATTAGTACCACCGCTAGGGGTGTCTACAGTGTATGCTTCAAGCGCCCTCATTGTAAACGTCTAACTAAGCGCCCTCTGCAACTGTGTGTTGCTCGGAGACGGACGCTTGATGCTGTATATGCTACTATTATACACTTTATATGTAGATTTCTGACAAATATAAGCATAAATCTATTTTTGTTACCTTTAACATTGAGGAATATGTTAATAGTTGGCTAAAAGACTATCATTATTTGCGTGTTAGATCCATTTAGTTGTTTCTTTCAAGGTATCAAAAATGTCCGGATAAAAAATTCAAGATGGCGGAAACTTTAAAAAAAATTAGTTCCTGAAACTGAAATTGTTATTTCGCAAAGTTGCTTTCTTAGTCAAAGAAGCACTTTCAAACTTGTACTAATCATATTGATCTTTATATCTACATTTAAGTGAAATTTAAATAGGTTCTCACTTGTTTTTGTTGTAATGGAAATTTAATAAACATTAACGATGAATAGATTCGATCTATATGACCCGTGGATCTACAAGTGTATGTAGGCCTTTATATTGCCTATATATAGATCTATGTATGCTAGCTTTGTGATCAAGCTTTTTGATACTATTGGATCTAGATATGAGCGAGCCTTTTTTTTGGGGGGGGGGGGAGGAGGGGGTAATTCCGTTTCTTTTTAAAATGTACTTATACCATTGAAAACAATTACCCTTAATTCGCATATGGGTGCAGGGGCCATATATGCACAGGCTTATTAGGCGGCCGCCTAGGGCCTTGCACAGGGTTCAAAACAATTGTTTTTAGAGAAGAAATAGTGAACCTTGCGCCCAATGTTATTGTTGGAGTTACACAAGGTTTTTAATAAATTGCATAAATAATTGCACTTAAATTTCTTCTGGGGCACATTTTGTTACTCCATTGTTCATTACGCTGGTTTCATCTAGATCTTGAGTTTATAAATAAATACCTTAGACTCTAAAATTGCAGAATCTGGCACTTAATGGGCATAGCGAACAAGTTGAAGAAGAATGACAAAGACAAAATCTAGGTCACTTATAGGGGTTTGTGAAATTACTATTCAAGTACTATCCACTCCTGAGAAAACATGTGCTCCGAAGTATGCTTAGTTCCAAACCAAATACGTACATGTCTCCACAAATACAAAGTGAACTAATTGTAATATTGGGTGCATTACTTCAGGAACAAAAGTCAGATTATTTCTTCTTCTTATCTTATATAATACAGACGTTACTTCAAAAAAGAAGATGATTACGTCCTACGCGTCATGCATTAAGTCATGCATATTAACCAATGACTTAAATTCTGCCAAGTCACTGTTTTTCCTGGCTAGCTCAGGCGACCCATTCCATGCTCTAATAGCACAAATAATCTGACTTTTGTTCCTGAACTAATGCAATTTGGTAAATCATTTATGTAAATTAAAAATAGTAGTGGACCCAAGACTGTTCCTTGAGGTACACCTGAGTTTACTGTTATTGGTGTTGATTTAGAGCCATTTATTATTAAAGTTTGTTCTCTCCCTATCAGAAAATCTTTAATCCACTGATGCAGTGGACCATTAATGCCGAAATATTTTAATTTTTTAAGCAAACTATGGTGGTGAACTTTGTCAAAAGCCTTGGAAAAATCTAGTTAAATAGCATCTATTTGTTCACTATTATCTAAACCTTTTGAAAAATCGTCAATTATAGCAGACGATTGCATAATATATAGAACAATAAAAACAACACAAGACGCAGATATTTTACAAAGAGAATTAGATGAATTACAAAATGGGAATCAAATTGGAGCATGTCTTTCCACCCAGAAAAATGTCAGTAGTTAAGAGTAACAAAAAAAACTAAATCAAATTAATTCCACTTATCTTATTCATGGAAAACCAGTAACACAGACTAAAAACGCAAAATACCTAGGTGTTATAATAAATGAAAAACTGTCATGGAATCCACATATTGATGAAACTATAAAAAAATCAAACAAAGCATTAGGATTTATTAAAAGAAATTTCTATAAATCAAATAAGAACATAAAACTAAAATGTTATTTAACCTTGGTTAAGGCCAATAATAGAATATGCATCCTCCGTTTGGGACCCCTCAATTCAAGAAAACATTAAGAAACTGGAACAGACACAAAATAGAGCAGTGAGATTCATAACAAATGAATATTCACATTTGACTAGAGTAACACCTATAGTAAAATCACTAAATTTAGAAAGCCTTCAGGACAGAAGACTCAAAAGTAAAGTAGCAATTATACATAAAACATCTTCAAATACAAAAACAAAATTTAATAAAATACTCTGAAAGACACAAAGATAAAGGCACATTCCTCGTCCCATATGCTAGGACAAATTTGTACAAATACTCCTTCTTCCCTAGGGCTATTAGAGCATGGAATGGATTGCCTGAGCTAGCCAGGAAAACCAGTGACGTGGCAGAATTTAAGTCATTGGTTAATATGCATGACTAAATGCATGACGCGTAGGACGTAATCATCTTCTTTTTTGAAGTAACGTCTGTATTATATAAGATATATAAGATAAGATAAGATAATGAGAGAAATATTTTTCGATTTTTTTTTGACAGTTCACCTGACATCACAAAACTAGATCAATTTTTCCAAATGTTGAGGTTACGTTGTCATGGATACTGACGGGGTACAAATTCTGTAGTCTTTCATTCATTTCATCTAAATTCATTATCTACTCGAAGAACCATTCTCTGAGTTTGGCTGCAATTCAGGCTGAAGCTGAAATGTATTCAGTAAAATTTTGTTCGGTACACTGGGCCATTTACACGCCTTTGTTATCGACTTCAACACACCGCTAGGACTTCCTCAAGAAAAGAACTGAAATTGGTTAAAACCCGCTGTAGCGCAAGAGGAGAAGTCTTTAATTAAGATAGTTATGGATTCATATTAAAAAATTATAGAAACACTAGAGACATTGACTAGAACAGATGAAAACTCTTCTACTAGATCTGAAGCAGGCGTATTGTTAGTTAACATGCCGTCTTCATTTTTTCTTCTACCTTGGGTTTTAGGCCCCTGTATTAACGCGTAAGTATACCTTCAAAGACAAGAGATTGTCAATTAGAGAATTAAACGGATTAGATTAAAAACATCGCTGAAGCCAGTGTTACCTTTACAGAATGCATTTTCTCAGATTTGGTGCTTAGCGCAGAATACGAAAGACGTATTTGCCACAAAATGCCAGACGAAAAAGGCGAAGCTACTCCGGAACAGTTGAAGCCAGTTCAAGTCCTGGACGAAGCGGCGAGGCCAATGGAGTTTGATACAGCAGTACAAGAGTTAATAAGGGGGTAGGTTATCAACGGTGAAACATTTGTACAGTTATTGTTGAATGTTACCAATGATATAGTATTGGATGTGATTTAATGAACATTAAATTGTTACGTTATTTTGGTGACGAGTTGTCAAGTTCTTTCAGTTGGTAGTGTGTGGTGCAGTTTTCAGAGAGCCAGGATAGTGAGAATCGTTACAATATAGACATCTAGGACTATACCAGACTTCTGATTTAGAACTCTTAAAATTTAACTACTTCCACTGAAATAAAGTTAATAAGTAGGCCATAGGCTATTATTTAATAAACTAGAATAGGCTAATGCGTAGTTCATGTCCGACCATTTGCACTTTATTACAGGCTTGCATTTCAATATTCTATAGCACTTTAGTCGTGACGATTTGTTTTTATTTGCACATAATAGAATATGATATTTTTTTGAACCCTAATGCTGTTGGTGTCAAACGAGAGCGTTGGGTACTAAATTTACCTCGTTTGTGTGAGACATGATAGACTGAGAAATACGAATTCATTCGCGCTTTCAGTCACAACTTTGAGAAGATCTTTGACTGTTTGGTATATTTTAAAATAGCGGCTCTAAGTGAAACCAGACAAACTGCTTATGTGTAATCAGGGCCTGCTTCTCATGTGTTTCTGATTTATCTTTTAATTGTCGCCAACTATTCATCCGTTCTTGAACCAGTTCCCTTGATGTTGCAGTCTGTCCATCTTAGCATGAGTGGCCGCTCAACAGCACATCAGCAGTCACATTAATGACATAATCAAAAACCTACTTGAACATGCTGAGGAACACTTCAGGGATGGCATCTTGAGGAAAGCGAGACTGTTGGCAAACAAACGTGGTATTGGGATGGTGCTGGCGAGAATTCGCAGTCAACAGACAAAACGAGCAAAAACACATGTTTGGATTTTGGGATTATCACAGAACATGAGACTTTATATTTCGTATCTTGATTCGTTAGTTTCTTCTCGCTTTTCAAGCAATGATAATGCTCAGTTCAACCTGTTTTGTCTACATCCTGAAACGATGCAAGAGCTGCAACGTAAAGAAGAACATTAGCACTGACAGTTGAACGTTCATCGCTGGCTTGTCCATCGCGACGTGAAGCCATTCAGTAGTAAAGGAAAGTTAGTGGCAGTTTTGGCAGCGTTTGCATTTTTTTGTTTGTTTGATGGACCGTCGGTATGAACGGGTTGCACGGATCAACTTACCAAATTGTATAGTAAATAGTTTGTTCACATATTGTTTTTTTAATGTCATAAAACATGTACTTACAGTGAACTTAATATCGTATTGGAATGGGGAAGGGGTGGGCAACATTTCTTTTCTTTCATATCGTCTGTAATAAAAAAAAGTTACGACTTTGACCCGTAGGTGGCAACTTGCACATATAAAGTCACTTTGTCTGAATGAGCGTGTTTCTTTGTATTATAACTTTTCTGGTATTATTGGAATGTTAATGGTGTATTAATTAAATATCTTAATTCAAGCCAAATTTGTTGTTGCGTATGTCTACCATTGCTACTGAGTAATATCACCACAACATATAGATTCAAATAAACTACACACTATGTAGCAGACAATATTTTATTTATGATGAATAAACGTTTCAGAACTTCAGCCATCAATAAACTGCACATGGAATCAGGTTCACAAACATCAATTATAATCCCAAGAAATATCAAATACACAATTAGTAAAGCTTTCTATTCTACAGACCTAACACGTCTCTCTTCTGTAATGTGTATGGAGTCGACTGCCTTTTGACCATCTGGTCGGTTCTCAAAAAAAGATTTGTTTCCCCACAATGCAACTGTGGCCCCTTGATTTCCCCGTGCAAGATCATATTCTCCGTAAACAACTGAATCTCGTGGTCCATAACCAATAAATGTCACGGACTATCAAACAATAATGTGACAGCACCCCCCCCCCCTTGCGAAAAATCATGCCAGTATGCAATTGCCACCAAGGTAGTCAATGGTCACATGCCCCAGCTAGCTCCGCCCTACCTCGTCATGTATCATTCGTTTCAGCCCTTGGCTTCACATTTAGGCCTATATTACTCATAAAAAGTATGTGAGGAATATTATAGACATTAATATACGTCTAAGTTGAGGAAGCAGTAAAAACTAGACTCATTTTTTATAAATTTCCGCAGTATTGAATATTCAAGTAAAGAGTTTAGGTACTTTGTCTTAGTGTCGTGTTTAGGACAAAAAAAAAATGTAATAGAGCTAATGTTCAGAGTGTCCCTCTGTCACAACAACGAGGTATGAGAGAGGTCGAAGGGCTTAAGAGATGTGTCAGGACACGAGAGAGTTGGCAGAGCATGGAACAGGTGGCAGGATGTAAGAGATGTGGCAGGACACGAGAGTGTTGAGAGAGAGGTGGCACGATTTAACAGATGTGTCAGGACACGAGAGAGTTGTAGAGCATGAGAGAGGTGGCAGGATGTAAGAGATGTGAGCTTATACTCGACTTTAATTAAAATGGTTATTAGGCATCTTGTAATACTTAACCAAGCAAACAACACAAATCCTTTTGCGCACTTCCACACAATACAATGTTTTATCTAGATAGGGAAAACATTTAATGTATAAAAGAAGAACACAATACATTGTTTCTCTATTCACACTGACACCGTAGATTTCGAGGAAGCGCTGTTGTTTGGTTCTTTATTTACAACCAGAACTTTGGGCTCTGTTTCTCAACGCTATGTCTCTAGCGTGGTTTAGTGAACTACAGTCAATGGCTTTACACCTAGGGCAAGAACTTCAGTCAGTGAAAAGGTGCGTTCAAACTGTGATTAATTAATCAATCTTAAAATGAAGCCATTGGTTCTAGAACTAAATCTAGTTCTTGTATATATTTGAATGCCTTAGTACAAATGACTTGTATGAGGCTTGTCTTCAAGTATCTAGAAGAGTGCAGTATTTCAGGTAGATACACAAACCTAGACGCAGACATAGCACATTTTGTCACATTCAATGCAGACACAACCATTGCGGTGGTCGTTTTAACTACTCATTTTGTCGTCTGCAGTGCAGCCTTCCTTTTGGTTCTAAATGTGTATCTGCGGACTTTGTAAGAGTAACGCAGCAGTCTTATTTGAAAGTTATTTGCCGACAGGTGCTTTCCTTTATACCAGTTAGAGCACACATTTAAAGCCGTCATGTTTTAAGCTCGCAAAAGCTGCCCGGCCCAGCACAGCTGTAGAACTGTAAGCGAGGTCTAGACACTCTTTACACATTCACCGAAACATCTTCATGAAACCTGCCGCCATCTTGTCATAGTAATAGTATTCCCCTTAACATACTGTTTAACTCGTGAATTGGGGGGGGGGGTAACTCTTAACATAAAATACAACGCCCCCCCTCCTTTCACCTACTACACATTTAGGCACCGATGCGTTTGGCTTGTGATTTCTAGTATCACTTTTATGTATCTACTCCTCCCTCCCATCCTCTCCCCCTACCTGCTGATATGTAGATCTGTGTCTCGGACATTTCTTCGGCTTCTTAATATATAACTATTTTGCTTTTCAACTGTTACCCCCCCAGACACACACACACACACAAACACCCGCTTCGCACTTTTCGGCCTTTTATTATTACAAAGATAACCCTTTAAGGTTTTAGCATTCTCCGATTGATCGATCCTTCACCACACACTTTTCAGCTTTTGAATTTTTGTTTCCTACACAGCATCCTTGAATGGTTTAAACCACATACTTTATAGTATACACACACGCAAACACACACACACACAAACACACACACATAAATATATATATATATAGAAAGATAGATAGATAGATAGATAAATAGATCGTTAGATCGATAGATATAGGGATAGATAGATAGATAGAGGGATAGATAGATAGATAGAGGGATAGATAGATAGATAGAGGGATAGATAGATAGATAGAGGGATAGATAGATAGATAGAGGTATAGATAGATAGAGGGGTGGATAGATAGATCGATAGATAGAAAGATAGATAGATAGATGGATAGAAAGATATATGGATAGATAGATAGATAAACAGATAGATAGATAGACAGATAGATAGATATACAGATAGATCGATAGATAGATAGATAGATAGATAGATAGATAGATAGATAGATAGATAGATAGACAGACAGATAGATAGATAGAGGGATAGATAGAGGGATAGATAGATAGATAGATAGACAGACAGATAGATAGATAGAGGGATAGATAGAGGGATAGATAGATAGATAGATAGATAGATAGATAGATAGATATTATACCTAGACTGGACGAGCCGATCTCTTAACACTACAGACAAATGTGAACAACTTCAAAAAGCTGAAAAAAGGCGTTGTTTTGTAAAGAGGTGATGAGTAGAGTAGTGTTTTTTTTTCCAGACACAACCTATGTAACCTATCATACTAATAATCATTATAATGTTTAGTCGTAAATAAGAGTACAGTCGTCTCAAAATTACTAGGCCTATTTTGCAATTTTTAAATCCAGAATCTTGATCTATAAAGTTAATAAAGATCTAGGTAATCAATCTATTTAAATGTACATGCTAAAATCATCAAATGAATTAAATGAACATGCTTGAATTATTTAGATCTAGGATTGTTCAAACATAATCTCAATAGAATTTAACAGGAAATGGACTTTATATCATAGATTTGTGTGAATATATAGTTCTGTCATTAATAGCCCATTCTATTTTAAATCCGTAAAATAGGATTGCATTATTTCTAAACTTTGAAAACTAACGTTCATTACGTTTCTAAGACAGAAGAGCGATTTTTCCAGATTCACGGCGACTTACCTTACAGAAAAAGAGTTACATAGATAACGATCGAATTAGAATTTGCTGCGTTTTCCAGTCTAGGTATAAAATATATATATGTCTGGTTTTTTTTTAATCCCTTGATAACAATAAAACGATTGTAGAACTTTTCAATGCTATTAAAAATGCTTTTGTCTTTTTTAAATTTTATTTTTATTTAGCTTGCGTCTGAAAGGAAGCGAAAATTACGTAAGGTATATTAAAAATGGAAAAGAAAGAACTGCTTCAAAAATACGAAATTTGTGTGGTATTTCTTTTCATGCTTTATACATAGACTGCTGCATTTTTGGGAAATACTGAAAATATAATACAAAGGTTTGAGAGAAAGCTTGCGTTTTTTTTGTTTTTTTTTTGGCGGTGGTCAGGTTGCGAATCTGTCAAAACTGGTTCTTAGCAAGCGTATAAAAAGAAACTGTACGAAGTTTTATGCGAATCAGTACAACAGTTTAAGAGATCTCTTGATCAATGAGTCAGTGGTAACTCGCAAATATACAGTAGATTGAATTATTAATTCCATACGTTGAACATTAATAGTGATGCATGTACAATATGTATGGGTGTTGTTTAGGTCTATATTCATATGTAGACCCAGATAACTATCCAACTATATGTTGTGTGTGTGTGTAGTACCTCGCCACCCACAAACTTGAAATAATCTTTTAGGAACAAATCAGCTCAATTTTTATTTAAAGATACCTATAGGCTTTCGATCTTGATTTAGTAATATTCAACTTATCAATTGAATCAGAAGATCCCAAGTGAAATGTCTACACATATTCCCGGTAGAGATTTTTACGTTCCTATATGTATACGTCCAACAAACACAAACAATAAAGTTCCTTAGAGAAGATCAACATTAGATCTACTTTGATAGTCAGTGCAGCGGAGTTTGTCTTCTGTACGATTATACATATATGTTCTCTCGTTTATTTCAGACATCATTTAGAGCTAATCTTTATACCTTTGGGAGCTTTAGTTCTTTGTGGAGCGTTGTTGCTGATTCAAGTCTTAATGGAAAGGTCCTTAAGTACTCCCTTGATGCAACGTTTTGTGGCAAGGTCAAGAAATTTAGATAAAATATTAGCTGCCACTAAAAAAAACGAACAAATTTATTTTATTTAGGTAGAATTATAGATAAAAATATACGTAGCAATATAGAATTGATATTATAATAGGACTGTAGACAGTCCATTTACTTAATCCTTTACACTTCGTCCATTGGAACCTAGAGCCGAACACAATACTTCACCATCCTTTTAGTTCTTCTTCTCATCTCCCCCATGTTGGGTTTCCAAGTCTTTCTCTTCCCCCCAGACGGTTGCAGACAAGAGCCTGTTTTTTTGTTGTTTTGTTTTTTTTTGCGAGCAATATTTTCTGTTGTTTTGTTCGTGGTAGGACAATTCACGTAGGTCACGTTGGGTTCTGATATTCAAGATCCCTATTCTGATTTGGTCGTGCGTAGATTCTGTAGATTTGTCGGCTCACAAACTTGCCATAGGATATTAGCTACTGATGTTCGATAAGAACTATTATTGAGGAGAAATCATTGCTGCTTCTAGAGACAGTTATATAGATTTAGAAAAATAAAAACAACAATAGATAGAAAGCAAACGTCCTGTTATATGTTATATGGTTTCATGTTATGAAAATTATATGCTGTATCGGTTGTCGTTCTTATCTTAACATATGCTTGTAACTCGTCCGTAAGAATGTGTTCACGAAATGTGTGTTGTTTAGTCATTCAGTGTATTAAAGCCATTCTAAGCGGACATGGTTTTCGACTCTGTTATACACTAATATTATTGTAAAACCTCTCGCCAATCCTGGATGCTATTTTTTATTGTCGCATTCCTCTTATTAAATCTGTCGCTTTCTAATCCGCCTCCAGAATCTAACAGATCGTGTTTAGCTTAGGTTCGCTCTCATTTTAATTTGTTTCAGTTCTAACACAAGGTCTCATGACATCGTTTCTTCATTGAAGTGTTTCTTAAATTTGACATGTGACACCCCCTAAACCAAACATTTACTCACACTTTTAGCTATGTATTCTACTGACATCTACAACGCACTACTTCTCCTAATAAGAAATAAATCTTTACAAGTAAAAAAAGAAGAAGCGAACTGATACTGAAGAGCGATAGACATTTGAGGCAGTAGAGCAAAGCACATTTGAGAAATAGTTTACGGGTATAAAAAGACAAAGACCTTCGACATAAAATGTTTTTGAAGGTTTCCTATGACCCAAAGTTACGCTTTAATCTTTATATCAACAATTATTTAATATGAGAGATCTGTATTGAACTATTATTGTTTTGAACAAATATCCTATTTCATATGTTCGTAATGTTCAAATATCGATCAGCTTTAACTACTTTGCTTACTTTATGTGGACCCGTTTGGGCCGACTAAGAGTTTGTGTAAAATCTTTTGTTACTTGTGTTGTTTTTTTTAAAATCTGAATAGAAATATGACAAATTTTAAAATACTCAAATACTTTTTTCTTGTCCTCTTTTACTCTACAGGATAGTCATTATAGTCGAGGATCCACAGGATCTTAGACTTAGAGAAAGGCTGAGAGTTTCCAAAGCTACAAGTGGGGCTTAATTTGTCTGAAACATCTGATAAACAATGATAAAGTGCGACATCTGAGAAACAGTGTAAACTAAATTTGTGACGTCTGATAAACAATGATAAAGTGCGACATCTGAGAAACAGTGTAAACTAAATTTGTGACGTCTGATAAACAATGCCAAAGGAACATGTGACATCTGAGAAACAGTATCAAGGAAACGTAGCATCTGATAAACAATTTTAAAGAAACTCGTAACATCTGAAAAACAATGCTAAAGAAACATGAGACATCTGATAAAAAATGCAAAAGAAACCTGCGACATCTGACAAACATTGTGAAGGAGACATTTTTCATCTGAGAAACAATATGAAGAAAACCTGATATCTAATAAACAGTGTGAAAGAAACGCGTGACATTTGAAAAGCAATGTTAAGGGAAGATGTGACATCTGAGAAACAGCAATTTAAAAAATCAATATAAGAAATGAAGAAGAATAAAACGATAAAACACGGAAGTAGTGTGGAAAGGAAAATAAAAATGTAACATCTAAAAATGGCGAGCATGAACTCTTTAATAATAGTTCTTGACAAGAAAGTTTAGCGTGTATAGTAACACCATACTTAGTCTTAGCAATTATTAATAATGGTAGCATTTAAACAGGGTAATAATTAATGTGTGTATTATGGCGTAGGTAAAATAAGCCGCGTACACAAAATGTACACAACACCACAACACGTAAATTGTTGCTAGAAAATCTCAACATCTCACTTCATTTGTTAGCATCGTTGAAACGACATTCTATATTATTTTCTTTTAGTGAATGTTCCGTCAGATTACGACATACTTTAATCTTAATCCAAACTATCCGCAGGATGATGGGTTTGAACCCGGGACTATTGAGACTATCGATCGATAGCCCAGAACGCATGCAACACGATCAGGAAGCCCTTTCATAACATCATTTATTTGTGATTTACGAAATAGCAGAAACATTTTTTTTTTCTAATACCTCCAAGTGAAATACTGTCAGAGATATCTAAATATAGACAGCAAATTTATGAAACACGTATAGTTTGAGTTTGCAAATGAAGGAATTTAGTAAAAGTGTTGATTTTAGTAAGGGACATGATCTAGTAGCGCTCAGAACGTCACCCTCTTCTAAACCCAGTCGAGTGGAAAGGGGTTTTGGCCTATTTTTAGACGATTGCATTTTTTTTCATTAGTTTACTAACTAGGGTCTTCCCTGTATAACATATTGTAATAACTGAAGGGAGGCAACTCAAAGAGACAGGTGTTTATCTACATGGATACATGACAAACACATAGGACATCTGCCTTGAGCACAGCAACTCCATATCAGCTCTAGACTTGGGCTGAAATCGTTCTCTCCCCTTCTAATGTCAACATCCTTCCTAGTCTAGTCACTAATAGTGCGCACCTTCTGCACTATCTTGGATGGCGGTGTGCATGGCGGGGTTATATAACAATATGATGTTTTTGCTCCTTAGTCAGTCCTGAGAAACAAATCCCCTGACCTTGACCTACATAAATACTAGTGTGAAAGTACATGAAGAGTGTTCTCCTTGCTTGCGGAAAAGTTTGTAAAAATGTTTGTAAAATGTTTTAAATGTTTCGTATGTTCCTTCAGAGTTGATAATTTACATCTAGTCCAAATCTCTCGCAGGACGACGGGGGATGGGAGCTGACATGGTTTGAACCCGGGACCATCGATAAGTCCGAACGATAGTCTAGCGCGCAAACCGCACGACCAGGCAGCCATCTTATGGCGGGAAACTGCGTTCTATTTAAATCTCCAGTTTTCAATGGGATCATCATCATCGTTTTCTCAAACTGTTATCTGGAGGCGCGATGGCTGAGTGGTAAAGCACTTGGCTTCCGAACTGGAGATACCGGGTTCGAATCCTGATGAAGACTGGTATTTTTACTTTCGGCGTCTCTGAGTCCACAGAGCTCTAATAGTTACCTGACATTAGTGGAGATAAGGCGGTTGGTCGTTGTGCTGACCACATGACACCCTCGTTAACCGTGGACCACAGAAACAGTTGACATCATGTAATTTTAAAAAAGCTAATTTGTGATACATTTTAATCAATAGGCATGTTTGCAACTTTGTTTTGTTACAGAACTATAATTCAAAGCTCTAAACAAACAAATCTTGGAAATGGGAGGAGAAATTAAGTGGAACAATTAGATTCTTCTCTCTTTTTTTTTGTGTGCATTTTTAGGATTCAAGTATATAGTGTGAGTCAATGGCGTAGCTACCAATGTGCGGGTGGTGCGGGCCGCACAGGGCACCAAGTGGAGAGGGGCACCAAAATTCCCCCAGTGTGTATTAATTTCCTATTTCCGTGAGCTTTTCAGTAAAAACGACTAATTGTATGGACACGAACAAACATAAACGACTGTATTTTAAACATGAACTAACGATTGATAAACTAGTCATGTCGCTATTTTGTTTAATCTCCATGACTATTTCTTCAATACAATGTAAGCTATAGAACAGTTTGAATCTAATTTACTAGATTTATTTCGGACACACGGTACATGTTGTTACTACACTGATCAATGCTCTGTAATATAAGGAAGAAGAAGAAGATAGGCCAACCTTTTTTTACTTCATTGTTTAGTCCACTGGTTTAATCTAGATATTTAGTTTACAAATATATTTCTAAACTCTAGCTCTAAACAATTGTCTTAGTTTATTCATTTCTTTAAGACTCTTTATAGTTTAATTTTGGAAATAATTCTATTGTAATGTCAATATTTTTAAATAAGCTATAATCTTTGTTTTCTACGAGCTTTTTTTAACTAACTAGTTAATTGTTATACTGTAACGTAAACAAAATGATGAATAGTGCTCAAGACTGACTAGTCTGGCTGGCACCTCAAAACCCTATTAAGCTCAGACGGAGAAATCGGCATTTCTGGTTCTGTCCGGTCTGGGTAGACTATAAGGGCCCCATACCCAGATCTATCAGGGTCCCTCATTGCCGACTTATCGGTATAACAGAAAATGGCATCTAATGGGTAGGACTTTAGTGTAGCTGATGCCAAGTTTTGGAGTATGGCAGGTGTTAATCGCCTCTTGGTGGCTCCCTCTTGCCCTATAAGGGACATGTTTATTTGTGGGGCCGGCAATTTCCTCCCCGGAGGTCAAGTACTAATTCTTCTTATAGGAATTCTATCAGTGAAGAGCCCAGCTGATTTTGACAAATTGGCCGCAATGTGGAGGATCGATCGCATTTTTATGCGGTTCTTCTCTCTCCACTGTTGCACTAAAATTGTGGTGGGTAGCCTAGAGTCGCCCCTTTTGTAGCGCTCGTAGGCCGTAATCACCGCCCTCTCCCTCCTTAAATGTAAAGGGGCCACGTTTGTTAAGATTTCAGCAGCGTTTGTTGGGCTTGTCCGAAAGGTGCCACAAATGAACCTTAGTGCCTGTGATTGTACTCGGTCGAGTGATTCGAGGGCAGTTTTACTAGACTAGCATATACTTGAAATGTATAGCTGTACTCAATTTGTGATCTGACTGCCCCTAAGTACAATGTGCGTAGCATGTAAGCTTTGTCACCCCACTTTGTGCTGGCCAGCTTTCTTAGTAACGCTAACTTCTCCGAGGCTTTTCTTTCAACTTCCTGGACGTGCTGGAACATTGACAACTTTCTATCCAGGGTAACCCCTAGATATTTTGGCGTGTTTTCACGTTGGAGTCGCAGCCCACCTAGTTGAAGCTCGAATGGAGCCTTAAGAATGTCGATCCCTATGCTGAACAGGGACCACGTCGTTTTGGCAACGTTTATCTGAATGTCATTTGTCGCAATACTAGGAGATGGTTTGGATGTCTGCTTGTAATGCCGCCTGTATTTGGTCGGCTTTCTTCCCGGTTGACCAGAGGACAATGTCATCCGCATAAAGCAGTTTCTTTGACCGCAGTGAGGTGCGTTTCTTAAATTTCTTAAGTCTAAAGAAGCATCGAGAGAATTTCAAGTCACATCATTGCCAGAGTCCACCTACTATAGGCGTATAGACATCAAGAATCAGCAAAAGAAAAGGCTAGAAAGCTTTCAAAGGCTTGGTTTTTCCGGCGAGAAAGTTCTTAGAAAGTGGATGCGTTATTCGCCAAAAAAAAATCCTTTTTTTTTGCTTCCTCTGCATACTCTTCTCAACAAGATAAAGTACCAAATCTTCATTTAAATCCAAACATGGATTCAATGAGTGGTGGAGGTTATTCCCGAAAACAGAAAAACATGAGACCAGCAGAGCTCACATTCAGTCATCGCTTGCTTTGAGGGAACTTGAAGTTCGCCTGAGAGTAGGGAACAATATTGACAACAATGCCCAAGATTTGATTATACAAGAGACGAAAACCTGGAGAGTTAGTAAAATTACTATCAAAGTACGATCCACTCTTGAGGGAGCATGTGCTTCGAACTAAGCTTTGTTCCAGACCGAATACATACATGTCTCCACAAATACAAAATGAATTTATTACAATACTGGGGGATCACGCTAATAAACAAAATCATACAGCAAGTAAAACAAGCCAAATATTTTTCAATTATTTTTGACAGTACACGTGACATCTCAAAGCTGGATTTTACGGTGCGTTGTCATGGATAATGACGGGGGTGCAGGTTCGTGAGTCTTTTGTTGACTTCATCGACACAAAGGACAAGCATGCTGCTGGAATCGCTGAGATGACTCTAGAGAAACTGCGTTCAGATGGCTTAGACATAATGGACTGCAATGGATTGCTATTCAGTCTTTTAATTTTCTCACCTATCTTGGATTTTGGGCTCCTGTATTAACTGAAATTAAGGATGCCTTCAAAAATAAGGATTGTTTATTCGAGACTGCTTATTCAAACTAATATCATTAGAGACATTTTTAAGTAGTAATCTTGAGGGCATCGCTGAAGCCAGCATTACCTTTGCCGAAAGCGTGTGTTCAGATCTGAGAGTCAGTACAGAACCTCAAAAACGTATTGGCCATAAGAAAAAGATGCCTGGTGAGAAAAGTGACTACTCTGTACTTATACACAAAGAAGAGCTACGAAGGGAAATTCATTTAACCTTGGACAGGATTGTTCAAGAAATAATCACCCGATTTGAGTAACCTCATGATGTAGCAGATAGATATGAATTTTAGCCGCCTTCCCAGATATTAAATCGTGAGGTCGAAATCTATTTCGATAGTACTCCTAGCGACATTGATAAAAACGAATTTATGGAGCGAAAGAGGCTTCAACGGTTTGTCACAGTTTCATCAGAAGCCTCCGCACTTCCAAAACAAGGACCTGTTGAGCTCTTGAAATTTATAAAAAAAATATCAGCTAGATGATTCAGTCCCGAATATCGTCATCATGATTCGCATATTTTTCACTATTGCGGTAAGCGTCGCTACATGCGAGATAAGATTTTTCCAAGCTAAACTGATCAAGAATTACTTGCGATCAACGATGACAAATTTACGACTCACTAATTTGGCCATTTTGTCCTTTGAACAAGAGCTGGTGGAAAAAATTGATTTCGATAAAATTATTGATACTTTTGCCAGCAAGAAAGCGTGTAAAATTCATTTGTAGTATGTTTATGTAAAAGTGAATTAACAATATTTGATTAATGAATACATATTATTCTGAACAAAAAAGTAAGGTTTTGCAATGTTATTAATAAGTTTTTTTGTTTTTTTTTGGGTGGGGGGCATCATGATGAGGTACCGCACCAGGCATCATATACTCTAGCTACGCCACTGGTGTGAGTCATAGTCCCAAATTTATTTATACAATAGAAAAATATCAGCATGAGTAAAGGTTGGGAAATGGTGACTAGGAAAACAATATTTGGTTTCAGAACTCATCTCAATCCTTACGGTAGAGTAAAAAAGTTAATCCTCGCTTCTTTTTTTTTTTTTAAATAATTTCTGCTAATGATTGCATTCGGCATTAAAGAATAGGGGTGGGGCGACTCAATATAAGAATTTAAATGACATTTTTAAAAACATTTATTTTGTAATTTCTTAACTAAAATACAAAAAGAAAAAAGTATTGGTTTGTCCAATGGGCGGAGGACGATTGCACGTATCGCCCCTCCCACCAGGTACAACCATTTTTCATTTAAATTTAGGCCTACTAATGATAAAATTTGAGGTTATAGTATATGTACGACAAAATATACAAATGGGTTCCAATACCAATATGTAGCTTATATTATATAGATATTCAACTAATTTTGTTCACAAAATTTGATTTCTCTATAAAAGTAGGACCGCTGTTATGCGTTGGAGTAGATCCAGCTGCTTCAAATATTGAATGAATGGGGGGGGGGGGGGTAAATTGTGGATAAAGTTTTGAACTTCTTTTGTTCTTCTACCCATCATTCCTAAGTTTTAAATCTACACACACACACACAGGCTTCTCCGTGTGAATACTTCTTATCTTGCTTCTCCTAAACAAAACAACAAACATTTCCAGCTTCCATTATGCAGGTTGATGTCAGGTTCTTGTACTTATCAAACTATTATTAGATATTTCAAATGTGAATATTTATTTAAATTAATACTATTTTCAATGTGTGTTATTGTTATTTTTTTCTGAACTTGTAATATTTTGACCCAAGTTCAGCCTGACAAACACAACATACACATAGAGTTGTATATTAAATTAAGTGTATGATGTTAAATAACAATAAAAATTTATTCCAGTGATATATTTACAAATAAACTGATGTATGATGAATGATAATAATAGTATCAATATCAATAGATATATGTGTAATAATATGGAATCTAAAATGATCCAGTTATTCTCTTTGCGACATATAAATGATCATTATTTGAACAATATCATTACCTTAATATATTCATTACAAGTTGTTCAAATAGACTTCCAACACAACAACTGGTAATCCACATAGATCTAGCCTCTAGATCCGATACTGTTCACTGACGACAATTCTAAAAGTTTATAGTTCATACTATAACATCAGGTCTGACCAAGGCAACCCGCAGTCTGGAATCTTGAACCTCAGACTTATGAAAAACCAACTTGAACACCAGAAGACCAACAGGGATTAGTGAGATGAAGACCTCAGTCCTGTAGACTGTAGACCTAAAGTTGTACTCTCAATATAGAAAATTGAGACTGGATAAACAAGTCTTGACACCAACACTTTACACTGAGTCTAACACATAGACTTGACACCAAGCTAAGATCACTACTTAGACTTGACGCTAAAATTTGAAATAGAGTCTTGAACTGAGACTACGACCAAAACTTAGACTTGACGCTAAAACTTGAAATAGAGTCTTGAACTGAGACTACGACCAAAACTTAGACTTGTCGCTAAAACTCTATAGAAGATAAAAGAAAGGATTCTTCTAATCATCTAGATCTAGTCTAATTATAGACTTACAAATACGAACGAATTCAAATAGAAAAACTATACAATGAAAAATAAAACTCAACCTAAACAGGGGTCAAGATAATCCAACAAGAAAATGTCCAAGGCAAATGTTAAGGCTATCCAGTAACAATAACTAAGGAGAAATTCAAGAGCTCTCAAGACACGTCTATCTGTACCAACGTACAAAACAATGGAGAGACTGTACTAGACGAGAAATGACGCAAACCACACACACACACTAACTTTACGTCACTAGAAGTTGTGACAAGCAACAAAAGCTCAGTCCCCTAGTCTACAAAGTAAAATATTAATAGTGTAATGACGTCATCAATATAGTGATCAACGCCGCACTATCAATTAGAGAAATAATTCTACTATACAGTTACATAGATAACTGCGACAGATGTATTACAAAACCTTGAGAAAAATGACTTAGCAAAGTTTAAGTCATTGATTAAAATGCATGACTGGATTGTGACAGGAACGTGATTATCTTATTTTTTTGAAGTAACGTCTGTAATCTATAAGATAAGATCAGATTTGTTCAAATCCAGAGTCTCAAGTACAAGCAAATAATTTGCTTCTTTTACCCTAAGAATAATTTTATCGGTAACATAGGATCAAATTTGGATAACAATTTCAACAAGTCTTGAAGTAGCTAGAATTGTAAGTGTTGTCGCCTGATTGAAATCTTAACTTTTAAATGCCAGACTCTGAGAGGCCTAAATAGCAATGCAAGTTCAAACTTCTGATAAACGAGGCTCCTAGGAAAGTAGGATCTCAAGGCTGTAGGCGTCCGTCCATGTAGGTTATGCCTTATTTTGCCATTGTAGCCAAGAGTGTAGATCTCGATCTATATTCGTATAAAAATGTAGATATTTTGCAACGAAAATATAGCAGAGCTAATGCCTAAAGGCCAATACATGGTCAATTTGTTTTTGTTTTCTTCTTTGAAATTGTGTTTTTAGATCTGTCCAAGTTTGATCAGAAGTCTAGCCTTGTCTTTTTAGTCCTCAACATGATATGGTTATTTGCGACAGATGGACTTATAATACTTATTAGAGTAAATAACTCGATAAGCATAACAATAATACTTAGAAGTAGATCAGAAAGACTGATTTAAGAAGATCAGGCGGACTTATTATACTTATAAATAGATCAAATAGACTTATTATACTTATTAAAAAGATCAGATAGACATCATATGTTTAAGTAGATCAGTTAGACTTATTATACTCATAAGTAAATCAGACTTATTTTACTTTAACTAGATCAGACTTATTTTACTTATAAGTAGATCAGACTTATTTTACTTATAAGTAGGCCTATGTCTTGAAAGTTTTGCCGATATTATTGCCGAGTGACGACAGTCGTGCGCATCTAGAGTTGCTTCTAGTGTGATGTCTCTTTTGTGCACC
Source organism: Biomphalaria pfeifferi (assembly GCA_030265305.1). Taxonomy (NCBI): domain Eukaryota; kingdom Metazoa; phylum Mollusca; class Gastropoda; family Planorbidae; genus Biomphalaria; species Biomphalaria pfeifferi. Next base: position 1,695,252 of record JASAOG010000122.1, on the reverse strand, counting down.
ATAATGGTTTGTGCGCTCTAGTTCCTAAGGTCGCGCTACATTGATGTCATTGCCTTTTTGCCTCTGTTGTGGTTGTGCTAATGGCGGATCTTTTGTTGGAGTTTTCTTTGGTGTTTTCTGTCCCCAGTGTTGAGTAAGTTAGTTTAGTTTACTTTATTTTTCGTGGTGTAGCTCTAAATTCGTTGGTCTTGTAAATGGCGATCTCAAGGAATGCGTATTTTTCTTGTTTAGGCACGCAGGCTTGGGACTCAGCTGGAGTCGAGTCTGATTTGTAGGCTTTTTTAATGGTATTTGATTATCGACCATGGTGTTGGGCAGAGGGCGTTGAGAGCACTGATTGCCTGTGGCACTGAGATTATGGTGTGCGGTAGTTCTTTTGAATAGATTGTATAACTCATAATTGCTTTTGTAAATGGTACCAATATTTATTCGTCATTTTTGCTTCATCAACCATTGCTTCATTAAACCTTTGTTTTCTAATATGCAATCTTGTTATTCACTAGTATACGTCACTCTTTGCATTATTCGTTCTCTTGATACTCATTTCATAAATTGATTGTTAGGGGTGCCCAGGCAGACGAGCCACGGCTAAATTACTACCCCGACAGGAAGTTAATGATCAGCATTCAGGTGGGGAGCCCAGGATCGTATATCGTACCCTGGATGAACCCGAACAAAACACACCTGACAACGACATGATACTACAGTGTACGGAGATACGAGACTATATTAATCTTATTTTTGATAACATTGTTAATATTCATATGTAGTGAATGAACTGATGATTGAGAAGATTTCGTTCAACCTGGCTTAGACCTATGTGATTTATTGAATGATTGTCTAATTGATCGTTTTCTAAAGGGCATATCTCTCGAGGAAGAAATTTGTCCGTTTGTTTAAATCTCTATATAATTACTGATTATGGAACACTATACAGATTATAAGAAACATTGGTTATTAAATGATGACTTAAAAATTAAGTTCGATATAAAAAGATAACATTTTATTTAAAACATAAGGAACTTATGTAACAGAAAACACTAATTTTAGTAATGAAAATATTTTAAAAAATATTTTTTTAGATAAAAAAAACTTTGCATAAATATTTTTTAAAATATCAATGTCGACAATCTCCTTAGTTGTCTCCTGTGTATTGTATTATTATTACTGAATTGTAAAAATTGTGTATTTGTGTGAAAAAAAACAACAACAACTGAGTACATATTTACTATTTAAAAAATTATTAGCTATAAGAAAAGAACAAAGTAGCCGTTGCATCAGAACTTTGAAAGGTCTAAAAAGACTAAAATATCATGATGTCGGATTTTTAATAACTTTGCTAGTTTCTGTGATCTAAACTGGACGGATAGATCACACAAAACTAATAGCGGCTATTCCCTTCGGAAGCCGCTTAAATGACATGTTTGTCACTAATAGTACGCCATCTATTTTGTGTCTGCCAGATTCCAATAGTGTTTGTAGTGTTCCCCTTTGCTTCCTATGTGACCATGTATGCCATGTATGACTTTCTAGACTTTGTCTTTACCTATGGAGGAGTCATTGAGAGGTAAGAAGCTAGTTCTTTTTATAGTAGCCTACCCCCCCCCCTCTGTCGTTTGCTTACTTTAGACGTATACATGTCATTCTCTCTGTCTCTCTTAAACACGATTGTCTCGTACCTCCCCTCTCGGATCTACTAGTGTATTCAATCTACCCACTGTCTGTGTATTTCAATCGATGTATCGTAGGCCTACTACTCAACTTTTTAACAACTTTTAATTGGAAATCGAAACACGAAACGTTCAAAGTAAAACCTACTAAATCCTTTTTCCCCCCCTTCTAACATTTCTTTCAAAGGACCTTGTGGTCCATGTTTCCTCTGTGTTGTCAAGTAATCAAGTCGTCCAATCGTATGCTAGTATGTCCATCCCAAGGTTACATAATTAAACAGAATCAGACCAATAACCTATTTACTTCTACCGCAATTCCTCTTGCACCACAAGTGAATTCGACTAGATCTGGAGGAGCCTCTTTCTTCACTCTTTCTTCACTCTTTCTTCACTCTTTCTTCTCTTTGTTAGTTCACAGGCGATCGAAAATATTTTTCTCGTTAGCTATTGTATAATTACAAAATCGTTTACATTAAGAACAGGAAGAAACATATTTATACTAGCGCCCATATCCCAGCGACACTTTCTGTTTACATCTAAAACCATTTTGGAACTTCATGAATTATATTCTAATTTTAAGAAATAAAAAAAACCTTCGACAGTAAGGAGCCAACCCGTTGAAGGCCCTAGTTGAAGGCTGTTAGAATTCTTCAAGATTGTCACACTCTTAACGTTTGAGACATCTGAAGACACTGTGTTTTCTTTTGTGTTACTTCTGTTCTCTAAATATGCAATCGTTCAGCCCCGTCTCAATTATAGAAATTACAATGAGATAAATAATGTTCCAGGGAAAATATTTCAATTCATATTAAATGTCCAAAATAGTTCTAGTACACTAATACTGGGCATGAATCCATCCTTGATCTTATAAGTAAAAAAAGACATGGACATTTCTCTCTATAATAGCCCAATAGTTTTACACGAAAGAAGCAATGTAAAACATTAAGACGTGAGCTGTGGTTTTCTATAGGCCTACTGTTGGGGGGACTTTCTATTCTACTCGCCTTGTACAATTACATTGAGAACCGACAGAACGAAAAAGCAAATCTTCGGATTGACAGTCTTTACCCGATCGTTCATTTTCGTAATTAAAACATTCCCAAAATGACTTCGGGAATATATCCTTCCTTAACAAATTATTCATCCGAGCGAGGCTCGGTCACCTGATATTTGCTCACTTAAGAGTATAGGATTAGAATCGACAATCTTAGTCTCATAGTAGGAAATTATTGACATATAATCGACCATCTTGGTGTTGTCTTCATTTTCCAGAGACGATGATGAAGAAGTAGATGAATAACTAGAAGAAATCGAAGTGCCAAGAGACGTAGTGGATGGAGGCTAGGAACATCACTACATCTTTGAGCTACCTAGATGTGTAGACTTGGGTAGCTCTATATTTATCTAGACTACATCTTTGAGCTAACTAGATGTGTAGACTTGGGTAGCTCTATATTTATCTAGACTACATCTTTGAGCTAACTAGATGTGTAGACTTGGGTAGCTCTATATTTATCTAGACTACATCTTTGAGCTAACTAGATGTGTAGACTTGGGTAGCTCTATATTTATCTAGACTACATCTTTGAGCTAACTAGATGTGTAGACTTGGGTAGCTCTATATTTATCTAGACTACATCTTTGAGCTAACTAGATATGTAGACCTAGATTTTTTTGGCTTGAAACAGTGACAAAAAAAATAACATTTCTTCTCTACCATAGAAACATTCTTCTGTTGACATACGAATGTAAGACCAGGAAGGAGGCTAAACGTAACATCAACATTGAGAAGAATCCTAGGAGTAGCAGGCCGAGATCTGCCCGACACTCAACAAAGTTCTGCCCAACTGACACTTAACAAAGTTCTGCCCAACTGACGCTCAAGAAAGATCTGGCCGAAAAGCGGGTCGTCCCCCGTATAACCTGGAATCGTAATGTCTTGGAGAATGTAAAAAAAAAGGTTGGTACCTGGTTGGAAGAGGCTGTACACGTGACTGGGAAATACTTCACTGCTTGAACGTGCTCAGAAGTGGAATAGATCGTTAGAGGAGACGTTTAGTTCAATAGGGTAGAAAAACAGAACATCTATTGGGACCAAGTACCTTGCACTGGCAGTAGGGCCGGCCTTAGGCCACTGCAGCCTATGTGACCGCAGTGGACCCCGCACTTTCATAGGCCCCGCACTTTTCTAGGCCTCCTGATTTTCTATGAGACCCTGAAACATGATTGCAAAATATACGAAAATGTCCTGGAAATCTCCTGAGATTTTACAAATCTCATGAAAAATAGACAAAAGCATCTACAATTATACACTTTTGAATCACGACATTTTTGGAAACCGTAAAAATGCCCCCAAAAATTCTGACCTGTCAAAATTTGAATATATATTTTTCTCTTTTGTGGAGACCGTTGTGGAGACCGTTGTGGAGACCCCTTTTCTGTGGAATATCCGGGGCTGAAGGCCCGCCTGCCCAACGTGCCATGTCTAGAGATCTAACGCTGGAATTAAAATGAAAAGGTTTAGATCTATTTGATCTAATTAATAACCTTTTCCTTTCCCAGATTCGGCCCCGCGCAATTCGAAATTTACGGCCCCTTCATTGTTAGTGCCAGGAAGGACCACAACCCTCTCCCAATCCAAACAGTTTCACAAGGTGCGTTTTATGGCCGAAGCCCGCGAGTCTGTTGTAGTGCTGGAAACTCTCTCTCTCTCTTTCTCTCTCTCTCTTACAAGTGTCTTAGGATACGCGCCATCGGCAACAGAGATTTATATAAAATTGCATCTGTTTGGATCTTTCTCAGACAGAACAGTTTTGTCCAAACAGATGGAAGCAAGCTTCAATGTGACTAGAATTCCAAGAAACTCCGATTCAACTCTTAGAAAAATTACAAATATAAGAATAATAACTTTAAGCTAATCTCCACGCCAGTTCCACCCTGACAAGTATATATTAATAATTAAGTTTGAAGCTTTTACTTTCTAAATACCTAAACCTTAAACAAACCTTTTTTTACAGCAGCCATCAGAAGTATTGTATTACTTCACTGGCACATCGATTTAATAGTCTCACACTCTGTTGAAGAACTATTTTATGATATGTTTTTCCAAAATATATAAAATCCTTAAAGACTAGTTGCACCAACCATAGTGGCCTCAGATCTGGACGTAATGGCCGTCTCCTCTCCATCAAGACTGTAATAGAAACATTACTTTGCTTTTAGTCAGGGTGTTTTAAGGTCTTTTGTCATCACACAGGAGTACATATGCACTCAATTCATCAAGCGCGGGCTGTGTGTGTATTTTGCTTGCAGCTATATTGTTAGTGTTGTAATAGTAATGCTGAGGTGGACTATAGTAGTCAAACTGAATTCTCATTTGCTTGGACCAATCAAATAATCTAAACTTATCTGGTGAATTTTTCAGATACGCCAAAACACAATTTAATAAGTCGATGAACCAGTTCCTAAGACGACAACTTTTCCAAACAATTTTACGTTTATCCCAAACAGCAGAACATCTAGTAATTTGTTGTCCAGTAATGCCACTATCTAATGTACAGACACATGTAGATGCCATCAAAATTATAATTTTCTGACGCCGGAAGATATAATCAAAATTACTAGTGTACTTAGGCCAGTAAATGACTCCAGCTGAAAAATAAATGACTAATTCTTGCTATATCAATGTGAACTATCAGACAAGACTGGCTCAAATATAATCAAAGAGTTCTTTATTTTTTCAGCAACTTTGCTGTAAAATAAATAACTTGTGTATTTTAAGAACTACCATTATGTGTTTGTGTTACTTTAATGATCTATATTTTAACTATAACCGAAAGGGTTTAATTTGAGCAATTTTTATTAAGGATGATGAACTTTTAAGATTGAACTCTGAACTAAAATAATGAGGAAAAATTTGATATAGTTTTTAATATTTAACTTCTTAATACAAAAGGAGAAAACTTAAAAAAACAAAAAAGGCCGAACGTTTAATAGTATTCAACTGAAAGCAGAAGTGAACATCAATAAAAGAACAATAAATCGCAAGTGAACATTTTCTCTTTTGTTGATTTTTTTGAAAAATATACGTTTTTTTTTCTGTTTTGAAAGCTGTTTAAATTGTTTGTTTAACAAGCCTTCTGGTCCCACGCAACATTTTTTTTTCTTTCTATTGAAATATGTCTTTTGGATTTTAATGAATGGGTCTGATATTTACTTACAGTAATAAATGAACTTATTATTTAAGAAAAACTTAAAAAATACTTTTAAAATCAATATTACAAAGAGAGTTTGTGTGATAGTTATCACACAAACTCAGAGGCGGCCCCCGTCTAATTCACCAATAGACCAGAAATATTCAAGACATGGTCTTGTTTTGATGGTTTAAAATGATACAAATTTTAAAAATCCTTGGCTTTATTTTTTACTTAAAAGCAAACCGGACAACATTTCATCAATGATAAGACTCTAATAACTCTTCTGGACTAAGGATTCGAACTAAAGCTCCTCTAAAAGTAGAACTGGGTTACTAACTGATCACCTACAAACAGCACGAAAACCTCTCCCCAACAATGTCGCTGAATATATTGAAATACAGCGCACTGAAAATGCATGAGAATGAAAGTTGCGTTATACAAATGGATTTTAAAAAATATTCGATCGTGATTCAAATGAAGCGCACTTTCAGATTTGATCACACAAATCACTTTATCATTGGTGATTTCTATGCTCTGACTCTCTACATTTTTAAAAATTTCATTACAATTTTAGTTTGCATGCAACGTAAAGCAATGAATTTAAAAATCATAAAATGAGCAAAACTGTTTAAATATCATGGTGACGAACTAATATAACGTGAATCTTTTTCGGTAACAATTTCTCGGACAAGGTGCGTTTTCTCAATACGCTATAATCTTATCACTTGTCTGAACCAGTTGAAAAGGGGTGGGGGAGCAAAAATATTGGGTATCTGGGTGATCGCTTTTAAATGTATTTTTTTCTTAAAAAATGGGAAATACCTGAATTCGAACACATGGGCTAAAGCCTTATCAAGCAAACGAGATAAACACTCTGCTAGAGTCTATGAACATGGACGATTTTATAGTCATCTATGAAACTGTTTGTGTTCACAAAACATAAAATAAAGGGGACTAATTCAGCTTATACCACCACTTCAGTCAAGTGCGATTTCTTTCCCTTTTTCGAGAATTTTTTTAAAAACAATTGATACTTGTGTTGTCAGGTACAAAAAAATGTGCGAAATTTCAGCATGATCCGAGTATGGGTGTTGGAGAAATAATGTGTACAAACTTTTTACCAGACAGAGTGAGTTGATATACGTTTTTGTTTCGCGCAAATTTTTGTACTCATTGTGCTATGGTCCGATCTTCTATCTATATATATTTTGAATGGGGACAAGGTTTCTGCGCTGACTTTAAGCGTTAAGACAACACAACTTAGTTCGAGTCGGGATTCGAATTCTGAACTCGGTCCCCTTGATAGTTAGCCAAGCATCCACATTAAAAAAAATAGTATGGTGTGCAGCTGATATGTACACAGCTCTTCAGTAACACTTACCTATGCAGACTCTGAAAAATAATAAATTATGCTTGTAAGGGAGACTATTCTATTGTTTCAGAAGTTGTCTAAGAACATTTTACTTACTACCTCCCTTTTCAATTCCTGATATATATATATATTACAATATCAGTACCAAGTGGCGGAGCCTCGCTCGGATGAATAATTTGTTAAGGAAGGATATATACCCGAAGTTATTTAGGGAATATTTTTGTAATTACGAAAATAAACGATCGTGTAAAGACTATCAATCTGTAGAGTTGCTTTTTCGTCCTGTTAGTTCTCAATGTAATTGTACATGGTGAGTAGAATAGAAAGTCTCTTAGGTCCTCCCCCCCCCCCCCCAACAGTATAGAAAACCACAGCTCATGTCGTAACGTTTTACATTGCATCTTTCGCTTAAAACTATTTGGTTATTATTGGCTTATAGCATCAAATGACGCCTAACTTTCAAGGGAAATGATAACCGTCTGGCCAGGGCCAATAGCACTTTTGGACGCCTTCAGGCGATAGTTTGGTGTAACGAATCGCTCCGCCTGCCTTCAAAAATCAATGTCTAACAGGAGGTGGTTCTCTCAACCCTTCTATATGGCTCTGAGACATGGACACTATACAGAAAACAATTAATACTTCTTAAGTGCCTTCACCAAAATGCTTGCGCTCTCTCATGGACATACGTGGCAAGACCGCACTACGAACAGCACTACGAACTTTCCTTGACTGACATAGAAGAGAGCACCTGGTTGCATGCGGCCTCAGAACGAGACAGCTGGAGGTCACTCACGAAAGACGGCGATAAGAAAATTTAAATCGACCACCTGCGGACATTGGTTATGTCTGCTTTAGATGTGGCAAAATATGTAGGTCACAGCTGGGGCTGCGCAGCCACGGGAAATCTTCGGACTCGAGGACAAGCCTGATTATTGTTATTATTATTATTGGCTTGGAAGAAAGTCTTTGCAGTGTAACTTCTAAAATGGTTACGTTCTGACATTTAATATTGTAATTAGTTTATTCATTATGGCTTTAGTAAGAAGCATCGTGTGATGTAAAATCTCTACGTTCTAGAGTAAAACGTGCAGCTTGTAACAAAGTAAAATAGCGCATTTTTTCTTAAGAGACTTAACTCTTTCTCTCCTAATCGACGATATCATCTTTGATTTGACCCCATTAAATTAAATTATTTTTTTATTTTTATAAACTTTAATTTTGTGTTTTATAAAAAGAAATTAAAATTCTATACGAAAAGTAACGTTTTCTGATTTCAAAGAAAGATGTTATTGAAGTTTTATCCTAACAGGGTAGAATGTACACATGTGAACAAAGAACTCTTCTGTCAGAATGTGGAAAAAAATTACGGAGGTAAAGAGTTAAAAACATCGCGTTAGTATTCTAACTAAGCGTACACTCCTACCACCTTTTAGCTCACACACACAAAAAAAAAAAGACTGCCCCATACGAAATAAGTGTCCTGTCCAGCGTGACTGTCGGACTATAAGAAGTTCATACCGTTTTGCAAGAATATCGCTTGTTTGTAGTGAGGTCTTGTGCAAATATCTTTGGTGAAGGCGTTCAAGAAGTCTTAGTTGCTTTCTATAAAGTACTCATGTCTCAGATCCACAAAGAGGGGTTGAAAGAATTACTGCCTGGTATGGCAATCTGAGCATAAAAAATAAAAATTAACTAAATGCTGCTGGTAAAATCATTGGCAAAAAACAAACCCCATTAGGGCAGATGTTTGCGACAAACATCTATAAAAATGCTAACAAGATCCTCGAAATAAAAAATCACCCTTTGTGTCAGGATTTTGTGATTTTACCATCACAAAAGAGATACAAGACACTGATAGCAAAGACAAACAGACACAAACACTCTATTGTTCCCTGCCAATCAAATCATTAAATAGGAACAATCTGATATAAACTTTGTCACATGTAAATTATGAGCGAGTCTAGTGTGAATGTACATTTTGATTTCTTATAGTTATAATGTTTTTTGTTTGGTGTAATGCACAAATTGTAAGACAATTTTCCATGCGACAATAAAAGATTATTATTATTATAATTATTTATTTCGCCACACTCTCGCTTGGAGGCGTCCAAAAGCACGACTATCTCTGATCACATATCAACCTCTCTTTAAAGCAATGGGTCATTTGATACTATGCTTCCCAGATATGTGAACTTATCTACCACGTTAAGGGGTCTACTTCCTCCCCCGCAAAGAACAATCTACAATCTTCCAACTAAGAACAGGACACACACCTCTATTAAATTACCACCTGAACAAAATAAACTCCACACAACTTCCCCTTTGCAGACACTGCGCCCACCCCTTTGAAGCCGTAAACCATATCCTCTTTGAATGCCCCTCCCTAATCCACCTTAGGCAGACCCTACTTCCACTACAGCCCAACATAACCAACACCCTGTAAGGCAGTGCTGAACAACTGAAGAAAACAGCACACTTTTTTTCCTTGGCACAGTCTACAAAAGAGCTCACAGCTCAGCAGCAATAAAGCTGGCTAGAAGAAGAAGAAGAAGGGGTCTACGCGTGGTGATCTTTGGGTTGAGTAGGTTTTATTGGGTGACTTCTGGAACATGACTTCCATTTTACCGAGGTCTATAGTTAAACCAAAAGAGGCGGCAGCGTAATGAAAATTCATTGACCGCGAACTGGATATCACCAGGACGGGCTTAGGCCACTGCAACCTATGCGGCCGCAGTGGGCCCCGAACATTCATTAGCCCGCGCTAATTCTAGGTGTGAATTATTAAATTAAGCCATTATAACTTATAACAGTGTTCCGGAGGTCTCCATGTTTTCAAGGACCTCCTGGAAATCTGAAACTCATAAAAATGTCCTTTAAAATAAGCCAATTTTTTTTTTTTTGGAGTGTCAATCAATATGGTAAACGCCAATCCTACGTGTGATAAAAAAAAACGGCATCGTCAACTTTCATTTAATAAAAATGTAATGCAAATTTCTAATAAAAATTTTTAATTTTCACTTATTATCCTTATTCATACAATGACTGAGCCACGCCCAATCCATTTCACATAGAGCCCCGCAGATGTTAGGACCGGCCCTGGGTATCATGTTCAGTGTGTGCAAGTAAGGCTGTGTTATGACATTTCCTATGCTTGGTATGGGATAGTAGACTTCGAAGTAGAGGAGAGTAATCCTTGAAGGATTACGGGCACGACATGGCCTAAATTGTGCCGATGTGCCAAAAACTAAAAATTTGAACACATTGCAATAATTCACCAGCAAAATAATAACAAAGTAAAAGCTACCTACAAGTCTACGCAATGAAGTGTAAACAATTTATAAAGCCTTTAAAACACAATAACTCAATAAACACAAAGAAAAGAGATAAGTTAGAGAAAAAAAAGAGACAAATGAAAGATCTGAAGAGAAGATTTGAAAACACACACACAACTATTTGGAGAAAATCCATGAGTGACTGGGAGACACAATGAATACATTGACATAGTTTCATAATAGAGGCGGTGCGCAAATGTTTAATTACGCCAATTGAATCGTTAAAACTTTTTCTTGTTTGCGAAGAAATGTCTTAGTGTACTGCTGTGAGCCTAGTGACGTAAGCGGTGCCAAGTTTTTTCCTTTTGACGTCACATAGAACATTTTCATTCATAAAACATTCTTGCCAAAATTAATTTTTTCGATATCGAGACATTTTCAAACCTATATAACGGTCGAGTTTTCCCGACGTGGCCAATAAGTTGAGAATTTTTTCTCACTAATATGCACGTACCTTGAAATTTTAAAACAAATCGTTTGGGCCGTTAGGATTTTACCACACTAAGCGTTGGCCAACAAATTGCAACAATTCGTTTTAATGAATGGCGTAATAAATTAAAATCAAAAACTACAAATAAGTTAAAGTGATTTAAAAGATCTGCGGCCTGTGTATGAATAGTCTTTATTTTATTCAAGACTCTAATCATCAATCCTATTACGTAGTTACAGTTTTAAACACCAACATCTTATAAAGGTGTTATTCTACTGAATTACTGTAGATTTAAATTTATCTTTAATTATATAATTCTCCTCATGGCTCAAGAGTTTGGACACCACCTCTTTTATTTCTACAAATCAGACGGACTAAAGTTACCCTACGGAGAAAAAAAGAGGGGGGGGGGGGAGGCAACAAGTAGTATTCACCCGTCACAAAATAGCAGGGCCGGACTTAACCGTTGTGACCAAGAAGTCATAAAAAGATCACTCCTTTTTTTTTTTACTTCTACGAGAACAAGTAATCTACTCTGTATTCACCCTTCACTAAATTGCAGGGCCGGACTGAATCGGATTTCGCAGGGCCAAGTTTGGGCAAAGATACGGATAATAAGTGAAATTTAAGAGTTTGTATTAGAAAATAAATTCATCTTTGCATTTTATTCATCCTATACTACCTACAGAATTACTTTACGAGCCTTGCGTGTAGCGAAGCCATACAGTATATCATAAAAATTCTGTTTCCTACCTAGATCACAGTCAATAGCAAGAATCCCCAAATGTTTCAATCTATATTCGAGAATTGTTGATTAGTTTGAGACGCGAGAAATTTCTTTCACCAGATTCCACAATTACCGTGTGATTGTCAAAAGAGCTGAGCCGAAGGCTCTTCGAGCTCTAGGCATGTAAGCCTGCTTAAACAAACCGTTCTGTCTGGAAGAGATCCAAGTCAATGCCTATGTAAAGCATTAGTATTTCCGACATATCTGGCACTCCGGGAGCATGGACGAATGCATGGCCGAAGGCCGAGTACATCGGGAAACTCCGACATTTTCCTAAGTTTTACTAAGCTAACCTTACAGGACTCGCCATTAGTGTAACAGTCCCTTGAGGAACGGCGCATGGGTATAGACAGGGACGTGGAAGCTCTCTTTCAACTCCGCACCGTGCAATGGGACAAGCTTGGACACTCCCACAGGAGTTTCGTTTTGCAATTCAATTAGCCTAATTACTTCTTCAAGTAATCGTTTCCACCCTGGTGCCACGTTGAGGCAGAATAGCATACCCGAGATTCCACAATTACGGGTATTGCATAATGCCGTTTTTTTTCGTCGCTCGTAGGATTAGTGTTTTCCATTTTGAATGACCACCCAAAATGACAATTTGATGTCTTTATATTTCAGGAGATTTTTTTTTTAGTTTTCAAAAGATTTTAATAATTTCCGGAGATTTCCATTCCAGGACGTTTTCGAAGATTTTGCACTTTCAGGAGATTTCAAGGAGCTCCTGGTAAATCAGGAGGCTGCGGGAATTCTGTTATAAGTTATAAATGGTTTAATTTAATAAATTACACCTAGAATTAGCGCGGGCCTTTAAAAGTGTGGGGCCCACTGAGGTCGCAAAGGTTGCATTGGCCTAAGGCCGACCCTGCAAAATAACGGCGTATGCCACGCCGTGGGTCGACTAGTTAAATATAAAAAAAGTACCATTATAGGTACAACTCAGAAAATAAAATTCTGCATAGAGTTTAATTCGTCAGTCAGCTTACACTCGATCACGTGATTTGATTTATGTTTCATACTTTATATGAACTCAAAGATAACATTTCAACAGTGCAGCCTAAGAGAAACAATAGAAACTGACATTGGAGCAATCAAATCTGAAAACCTTGAATTAGTTCTCTAAACACTTGATAATCCAAATCTGGGTACAGGGATTTCCTTAACGTGAGAATCGTTGCTCGCTTGAAATATAAACGTAACTATTGAAAATTAATAAATAAAAAAGAATTTATAAGACACCTATGTGTCTTTACAAAAATATCAATCTATAGAATAGTTAAAGTTATAAGCATTTCACTGCTGCCAAAGTAAATGAGTAAATGAATGTGTACAAAGTAAATGAGCAGAATGTAAATGAATGTGTACAAAGTAAATGAGCAGAATGTAAATGAATGTGAACAAGTGTGTGTTCCATCATTTCCAGTTTGACTATTTGCATTCAAGTCAGCGCCAGTCGTGAAGAAGTCTTTATTTCTTCTCAAAAGTAGAGACTCACTGGCTTAATATCCTGTCTGGCTTGGAGCTAGACAATACTTGAATTAACAGCGGCGGCACCTGTGTACAACGAATGGAGGGAGGCTAAACAAAGCATGAAAAAGGTTTTTAAAAGAGGGAAAAAAATAAAAACTGAAATGGTAGAAGAGAAACACTTTTTGCCCAAAAAAATGAGTGTGTGTTTTGCATGTGGGTGGACGGGAGAACTGACATCCTCAAAAAAGTTCCACCTACGTATCTGCCACTGTGCACATAGACTTAAGTGATCCTTGGAAAAAATCTTTCCTATGACGTCATTGCTCCCAAGACTTCCAGTCTGATCTTTCAATAAACATTTCTTTCAATTTTCTCTGTCTCATTCTTTGCTATAGACCTAGAAGGAAAGAGACAAGTTTGAGAAAGAAAAAAAGAAAGAAAGGGAGCGCGGTAACTGAGTGGTTAAGCGCTTGGCTTCCAAACCTGAGGTCCTGAGTTCGAACCTCGGCGAAGACTGGAATTTTGAAATTCGTAAATTTTAAGGCGCTATTAAGTCCATCCAGCTCTAATGGGTACCTGACTGTAGTAAGGGAAAGAAAAGGTGGTTGGTCGTTGGCCAAATGATACCCTGCTCGTTAACCGTTGACCGTAACATCATCTGTCACATAGATCGGAATGTCCTAAAGGGGAACTTTACTTTTGCTTAACTTTAGTGAAAGAAAAGAGACACGTTAGAGAAAGAAAAGAGACATGTTAGAGAAAGAAAAGAGACACGTTAGAGAAAGAAAAGAGACATGTTAGAGAAAGAAAAGAGACATGTTAGAGAAAGAAAAGAGACACGTTAGAGAAAGAAAAGAAACACGTTAGATAAAGAAAAGAGACATGTTAGAGAAAGAAAAGAGTCATGTTAGAGAAAGAAAAGAGACACGTTAGAGAAAGAAAAGAGACATGTGTAAGATCTGAAGAGAAGATTTGAAAACACACACACACACACAACTATTTGGAGAAAATCCATGAGAGAATGGGAGATGTACCAGACCAAATCACTCTGACATCTCGCCTATATCCGATTCTCTGTGAGGGACAAACGTTTTGGCCTGATGCCACATTCAGAACTTGTCAATTTCTGGGACAGAATATTTCTCTCGGAAAATATCTTTTAATACAATCCAATTCTATTTTAAATGTGTGAAGTTACTTTTTTTTTCTAAAGGTCGAAAGTTTTCGGAAATTATTGTCAATAAGACTTTATCAAGATGAGACTACAGGAAGTTTATATGACTTCCTTGTCAATGAGCTCATTGTATGCACTAGTAGGATTAGGGTTCGACTTTATTGGTTACAATAATTAGTTCGTTTTTTTCTCTTCGCCCAAAGCTAATTCAATAATAACCAAAAGTAAACTCTATAATTTACAGCCCATTTGTTCGCTGGCTATTTGGTAGACTTAGGAATCGAGCCCAACTTTTAAAGTTCGGCTTCTGATCGGTTTGATGACGAGTATAGTTCGGGTTCGGTTCGGTAGGATCTAAAGTTCCGGTTCGGTTCGATGTCATAACATTTGGTAAAAGTAAAAACATGTTATAATGTTCAAGTAAATTTATTAGATAAAACAGCGATGCCGAACCTTATTAAGCCAACGGGCCATTTCAATGTCCCTTATTTGTGTCCCATCACAGAAAAGATACAAAAAAACATTTAATAAACAAGATTACAAAGATAGTTTTGTGTTAATACAAACTCAGAGGCGGCCCCCATGAAGTTATCAATAGACCAATGGACCAGCAATTTTTAAGCCATAGTCTTGTTTAGATCGTTTAAATTAATAAGATTGTAAAAATTCAATTGGCGTTTTTTTTTCCAAATAAAAGCAAATAGGACAACACTTTGTCTTTGATAAGACTTTTCTAGCTCTTCTAGAAAAAGTAGAGTAGAGATCCTTTTGATCACCTAAAAAGAGAATGGAAACCTCCCAGTTAGTGTCAGCGGTACCTGGTGCGGTAGCTCAGGGTGTCATCCCTTCCCCATCAACTAACTTTCTTCAAATATGTTGCAATAAACACTATTGCTAGTTTGTTCTTTTTGTTAAACAAAAATACAGTGAGCTGATTACCTACTAGTATTGATTTTTATTCAAATGTAAAATTAGAGTCAATTCTATTATAAAATTCCACTGTTTATGACATTTATTCAAATGTTATTGCAAATTTTACAATGATATTTAATTAAAATTAGAAAAAAAAACTTGACATCACCTGAACAGGTTTCTTTTGTTATACTTTAAAACAGAAGTGGTATAACGTTGTGCTTTGACATTCAAACTTAAACTACCACCTTGACGTGTCTAGCATGTTTGGGCATATATCTAGAGATTTTAATATAATTATTTTTTCCGATGTGTCTGCTTTTGCCAAGATATATTTTTTTTCAACTTGGTTGTCATCCTCAAAATGGTTTCACCCAGTGCGACCGCACCATTCGCAACCCCCCCCCCCCCCACCCTTGTGACGCTACTGCTCCCAGATACGTACCTCTCCCCAACAATGTCGATTAATATATTGGAGTAGATCGGCTATGAAATTTAAAAAATTTGTCCGCGCAAATAACTGGTTTCCCATGCAAACAGCATAGTGCTCTATTACCCTACAGTAGGCCTACTAATCCTGATGATAATCACTCTATTTACTTTATAGGTCTAGACTCTAGACTATAGCTCTAGAATATAGAATATATCTACAATGTAGAGCTAGAATTCTAGACAAGTTCTAGATGTAGTGTACATATCTAAGTCTAGACCTAGAATCTAGACTAGGTCTAGAGCTAAAATCTAGACTAGGTCTAGATCTCGAATTCAGACTAGATCTAGAACTAAATCTAGAATCCAGGCAATATCTAGAGTCTAGACTAGAATCTAGACTAGACATAGAATCTAGATATGTATAATCTAGATCTAAAATAGAATTCGTATGACTTTAAATATTAAAATTACTAGACCTAGAGTTAGAACAATATTATGACGAGGATTAGATGTAGATCTAGTAGGCTGGATAATAATGCACTTACGCCGTTTGCATCACATTCACTTCTTAATGTGATACTACTGTTTACATAATAAATAAATATGCACCCCTAAACTGTAAGACGATAAACTATTTCCTTAATAATTTATAGATGAAAATTTTGTTCAAATTGTTTAATACGTTTAAATCTAAATCTAGATCTACATCTGGCCTGTGTTGAGTCCAATTTACACTTTTAGGCAGTGTATAATGAGATATGTCAAAACTACGAGTTGTAAAGGTAGTTTTGTGGGTTTTTTTAAAACTTTCAACCA
Source organism: Biomphalaria pfeifferi (assembly GCA_030265305.1). Lineage (NCBI taxonomy): Eukaryota > Metazoa > Mollusca > Gastropoda > Planorbidae > Biomphalaria > Biomphalaria pfeifferi. Next base: position 1,678,661 of record JASAOG010000122.1, on the reverse strand, counting down.
AATCAAAGTTCTTATTTAAATTATTTTTAAAAGCAACATTTGAATCAGTATTCTATTCCATGAGTTAGTTAATAAAGGAATCCATTTTATAATGATCCATTGATACTTTTTCTATTGTAACCTTAGATGCAAAGTTTTTGTACTAATGCGCAAATCTATGAATGAAGCTTGATTTATTAATGAAGAAGTCTGTTACCTTTTTTTTAAAGACTTACCTCCCCTGAAGTTTAATTTAAAAGTGGTGTATTTTTTTGAAAAATCTGCTTGTATAGATAATGTTAAAAATTAGATGATTCACTTTCGGAAAAGAAAAAGTAGCTGTTGCATCAAAACTTTGAATGATCTAAAATATAATGTCCGATTTTCATTTTCTCTTCTAGTTTCTGAGATCTTAACTGGACGGACAAACGGACCACACAAAACTAATAGCGTCTTTTTCCCTTTTGGGGCCGCTAAAAATAAAAAACTTTATTAGAGACCCGTTGATATAGTAGTTACTAAGACACGATATGTTGGAAGTTTATCCGAAACTAACTTCTGAAAATCCCGCATTTGACACCATGTCGAAACACTTAATCTATATATTCGTCTATGAGGCGTTTTTCACATTTCTCCTCATAAAAATTTCTGTTTCATGTTTCATATCAAAAAAGGTTTTAGAACCTTTCATCTGTAAAATAACAAGTCTTCAATAAATTATTAGAAATTTTGTAGTTCGGTGCTTGAAATGTTATAAAATTTACAGAGGTTTGTTTGACTCGACCATTTTTTTCTAATAACTCTTGCTGCCATTTCGCTATGACATCCAACCATACCTCTGACGGTGCAGCCATTTCGATATGACATTCAGCCATACCTCTAACGGTGCAGCCATTTCACTATGACATCCAGCCATACCTCTGGCAGTACAGCCATTTCACTATGACATCCAGCCATACCTCTGCCGGTGCAGCCATTTCACTATGACATCCAGCCATACCTCTGGCAATGCAGCCATTTCACTATGACATCCAGCCATACCTCTGGCGGTATCAGAAGTCACTCCCACTTATTTCTTCTAAAGAAGGGAAACATCCTCCATGATGTCTGAAGCTTCTTTGAGTAAGTTTTCGCCAGTGGTGATCCCATGTACGCTCCTCATAGCAACTATCTCTTATGTGTTTTTAAAATTCCTTTTCTTACTGCTAATAAGTACCAAGAATAACAGATATGTTGGGGATGATAGAAAATATTTCTAACTCTGATGCTCTAACTCTTTGTTTCAAATTGAGATTTATAATCGTCATGCAAAAAAAGGGTAACGACTTCAAATGCATTTATATTCTCATGACACATTTCCTCCATCACAGAAAGTCCGTCTAAAAAAAAAAAAGGTTCTACTACACTACATAAATTGTGAGCAACCCAGTAGCAACCTTGACCTCCAACTCATTTTCGTGTCCTTTTTAGTAAATATTCTCGTCAATCCTTTAATCTCTTGGCGTTCCTTTGTAATCTTTTCTTGCTGGCTCAAACTAAGAATGCCGCCACATGTGTTTACTTTTTTGATTTCAGAATGCTGTTAAAGTTGCTTTCTACATAAGCAGTCACAAACATCTCTATACAAATCAAACATATTGGCTTATTTTCATGCTCCATAAAAGGCAAAGATACGACTTTTCTTGGTAGTTTCTGCCTTCAGAGTCTACTATTTCGTTTCGTCGACTCTCCCATTTCATTCACCCACCAGGCGCCCTTCGTGTTGATACAGAAAAAGATGACACATCAAAATGATACAGAAAAGATGCACACACAAGTCCTCAAGAATACGGCTTAAGACAGCAAGAGAATTTTCAAAGATTAAAAATGTTAAATCATGTCGCTAAAAACTATGTTGTTTTTTTACAAGAATATTGCAAAATCTTGAATCGGTTCGGTTAAGGTAAGGACAGTTCTTTCGGTTCGGTTCTTAATTATCAGTTTTAAAGTTCGGGTTCGGTTTGGTAGTGAGGTTCGAGTTCGGTTTTATTTCGTTTCACATTAGCACTCTAAAGTACATATCTTAAACGAAATTTTTGAGTTTTATATTTAGGTAGCAAGCCTCATTTTTACATAAGCTTCAAATACTTACATGATTGCTATATAATTTGTGAAAAAAAAACAACAACTGAGAATTCTTTTCTTTCGTTGGTACGTACGCTAATGTCTCGTAAGTCCACTTTTGTATAAAAATGTTTAAGCCTATGAATATAAATATGTAACAGAAGATTTTAAAAGCAATTCGCGTTAATGCGATCTACGAGTATGAATTTGTCAGTATATGAGAAAGTATAACCCGAATGGGCATCCTAGGGGCCGAACATGGATTCTTTAATCGCCATCAGCCCATTATAAACATAGAAAACTATAATTTAAAGCTATAGACTGAGATACAAAGTAGTGGGTGTGTTTGGAAACAATGTTCTAAGCAAAGACTTGTTCATCATCATTGTTGAACCTTTTCCAGCATCTAAACCAATTACAATGAAAGCCTTTAGAACGATGTTTTCTTTATTTTTAGGATAGGCTCCACCTATGACACTCGCCCAGGACACTGCGTATTTGTAAGGCCGCCTCTGTCAGAAGTTAGTTTAAATAGAAATTGTTATTATCCCCTTAGACACAGAGACATAAAAACGTGTTTAAATACGGACAAGAAAACACTGTGTTTCTATTTGAACACAGCCTACAGCCAAAACCAAATTTAATTTCCAGGATTGTCATTATCTCTACCGCTGTAAGGTCTGTGTCCATTATTCTTTGCTTTCTCTTTTATTTGACCCCCCCCCCCCCACCACATCACATATACATGCACACACAGAGACAACTCCGTCATATTGCATAGTACTCCCCGACCCCACACACTCTTAATCCTATAAGTACTCTTACTCTGATTGTATGTTTGTATACAAATTACAAAAATTAAAAAAAAAAGATTTCAAAAAAGTTTTTTTCAGCCGGACTCTTGCAGTAGATCGTCTTCGACTCGTTCGTTCCAGTGAATTGCTGTCCTCTGAGCTGAACATTTCAAGACCAGGACTTCGTGTATACTGAAAACGAGATTTCGATCAGCTCCCAACGTGACCAAGAAACTGGACACAAATATCTTGATCTAGACTTTATATTGAACTTCATCACTTCACAAACATTGAAAACAAATTGAAAAGTTTCTAATATTTCTTCTACATCTTAAACCAGGAACTCGCCTTTAACTAGGAAGACAAAAGCGTTTTTTTCTTTTCTTTTCATAGAAGAAATTTTTTTTCATTGATTTTTGTCTCAAATTTCGAAGCACTTTTGATTTAACCAACGATTTTATGTGTTACAAAATGACCTTTTTAGTATCGACCGGTGACGTGTACATGATCATTCCTTTCCTCGAAAAATATCTCAATAGTAATTTTTAAAAGATATTACAGATATTACAAAAACAGTTCTTTTCCTGGATTAAATCGCTATATATTTATTAAACATAAATTTGCCAACTTTAGATAGCTACTTACAAACAACAACTACTAACAAAATCATTTGCAGTGAAGTCACAAAGTTCTTAGTCAACGTTTGGGTCATAGAAAAACAAAAAGCAATTTAATAATTAAAAAAAAGTATAACAAAATTAAACATGAGAAAGAAATAATCATAATTAAAAAATAGACATTTAAGAAGAGCAACTCCTGATAGACAATCTTCTAGCCCCAGCAAATAAGATTATCTCCTCTTGAGCAGGAGTCCTATTCTCATATTTCTCTAGGATAGTTGACAATTCAATCAGCCCATGTTTGGAAATCAAATTATATGCCATTGATTGCTTGTTAGGCTTGTATTGAGGTGCTGCCACGCACTGAATAGAAATAAGAACGAATCGCACTTAGAAAAGAACCAGTGTTTAGTGCACACTAGAGGACGCTGTCTAGTTGTTATACAGTGATCCCACGTTTTGCGCGGGGATGCCTTTCCAATACCGCGATTCCGAGCAGAAAGAAGCTCGAATTAGCTAATTCCGAGCAATATGCACCTCGAAGTAGCGAATCCAAGCAAAATACCGAAGTAGCGTACTGAAGCGAGATGAACCTCAAAGTAGCGAATCCGAGCAATATTAGCCTTGAAGTAGCAGGGATTACTAAATAAAGAGCAAAAAAATTAACCCTCTAAACTCTAAAGCAAAGATTCCCCCCCCCCCCATACACACACTGAAAACGCTTTAAAGACCAGCTTAGGCACCAGCGCGCTTTAACTTACACAGAAAAGATAACCTGGCAACAGGTGTCTTCCAAACGAGACAGCTAGAGTGTCACAGTCTCGCGTGACATTAACTGTTATTTGTTCAGCTGGGGTCACGAAGGTGAAAAGCCACGTGAAACCTCGGACATAGAAAGAGGAAGTGAGAAAGACTAAATTCACTTTTACTGAGTAGCAGTCGTCTCTAGGACTTGAGACAGTACAGATATTTTAGTAGTAGTTAGTTGTACTCGGAGCTGTACAGATATTTTGTGCCCGCTGAGATGCGGATCTCACTGTAACTTATTATTACTTCTATAACTACTGTGAAGGATGTCGTGCTACCTCTTATCTAACCAGTGACTAGTGATGGGAACTAAACTAAATTATTTTTAGTTAAACTAAAACTAAGTTTGAACTAAAAAAAAAGTAATTAAACTTTTAGTTAATCACAAATTGAAAAAATTAGTTAAACTAAACTAAGAAACTTTAGTTAAACTTTTACTAACTATTTTGACCTATTTTAAGGACGAAACAGCCAAATATGAAAAATATAAAGCACAACCAATCTCTTTAGCAAAATGTAATAAACATTAATTTGTGCACATGAAAAAAGATTTTAATGTCTTTATGGGATAGATGTAGATCTTAATATAATCACTAGAATTAGAATGAAATTAGAAGTGATCGTCCAAGTTCTAATATAAGTTACCATTAGAAGTAATGATAAAACTGCATGTTGACTCGCTAACTAACTCTAGATTCTAGAATATTCTGGATCTAATATCTTCTACAAACGAAATGATCAGAAATATAATCTGGATCTAGAATTAGATCTAGATACTAGACCTAGATCAAATAATTAGTATTTTAATATAAAAATAATCTAGTAATCTAAATAATCTTAGTAATTATCTAGATCTAGAGAGTTTAGATTCGGGTGTCGAACCTCGTGAACAGGTCACTAGAAAGCCTTGAGGTAGTCAAGCCAAACCAAGTTCAAGCGCACTTAGCCTCTCGACCACGCTTCCCACAATTATACTAGATAATACTAGATCTAGATCTATATTATTGACTTATAATTTTAAATTTACATCTAGATCTAAGACTAAGACTACTAAGAGTTAGACTCTACTTAAGACTAAAATAATTAAATATAGACTATTATGACTATAGTGACTTAAGATCTAATAGTAGTAATAGACTAATACTAATAGACTAGACTCTAACTCTAGATCTAGTAAAAAGTTTTAAAATAAAAAGAGTCGACATTTCTTAGCCTGCAGCTATACAGGAACACACTAATTAAACTTTGGCCTTAACTAATTTTGTTTAGTTAAACTAAACGTTAGCAACTTTTTGTTAACTTTTGCCCATCACTACCAGTGACTTATAATTGAATGCTTGAAGTTGCAGTAAGTAGTGTCCTTTAATTTATACGTTATTTGTCTGCTGAAGCTGGACTCAAGTCAGAGTGTACTAGTTCTGTTTGTTACGTGTTAAGTGTAGCTCCAGGACACACGAACCCAGCATACGACACGTTGATAACCAACACTGTAGACAAAGGCTGCGGGGATTCACACTTGATATCAAAAGGAAATCCACTGCCAAGGTCAGATGTAAACGGCGGAAAGAAAACTAAAATGACAAATTGCAGACGACAATGCCTGCGCTGCGCAACATATTTCAATCACATCTGGGACTGCGTATCACGTTACATACTGCACTCCTCTTAGTCTTTGGATTCAAAAGACAAGCCTTATTATTATTTTTTTTATTACTAGTCGACAGGCGGCGTTGCATACGCCGCTATTTTGCAGGGCCGGCCATAGGTGACTGCAGTGGGCTCCGCACTTATGCGACCGCAGTGGGCCCCGCACTTTCGTAGGACCCGCGCTAATTCTAGGTGTATAAATTATTAAATTAAACCATTGTATAACTTATAACAGATTTCCCGTGGCCTCCTGTCTTAAATTACAAAATATACGTCAAAAATCCTGGAAATATTCGGAAATTATTAAAATCTTTAGAAAACCCATACGAATCTTCTGAAATATATAGACGAAAATTGTCATTTTTGGGTGTCATTCAATATGGAAAACGAATATCCTATGCGCGATTAAAAAAACGGCATTATCCAGTAATTTTGAAATCTGGTGAAAGAAGCTTCTCGCGCCTCAAACTAATGAAGAATTACTTTAGTTCAACAATTCTCGTAGATAGATTAAAACATTTGGTAATTCTTGCTATTCAGAGTGATCTATGTAGGAAATAGAATTTTTATGATATGCTATATGACTACGCTACACGCAAGGCTCGTAAAGTAATTCTGTACGTAGTAAAGGATGAACAAAATGCAAAGACGAATGTATTTTTCAATATAAACTCTTAATTTTCACTTACAATCCGTATCCCTACCCAAAATGGGCCCCGCGAATTCCGTTTCCCATAGGGCCAACACTGTTTAAGTCCAGCCCTGCTATTTAGTGAGGGTGAATACAGAGTAGATTACTTGTTCTCCCCCCCCCCCCCACCCCCACGGCCGCTACGTGAGGTAGAAATAAAAAAAAGAGTGATCTTTCTTGGTCACAACGGTCCAGCCTTGCTATTTAGTGACGGGTGAATATTACTTGTTCTCCCCAACCCCTCTTTTTTTCCTGGCGTAACTCTAGTAAACTCTAGTTCAACCGACTTCCAGAAAAAAAATAGTGATCTTTCCTTTACTTCTTGCTAGCGTGTCCAAACTCTTAAGCCATGAAGAGAATTTTATAGTGAGATTGTTCATATCTTTGTTCTCTTTAAGGATCTATTTTCTTTCTTAACAAAATCCTTTCATGTAGGATTTAAACAAACATCTTTTTCTATTTTTCATTTGCCTAAAAAAGTTTTTAAAAATTCTTCCATTTATTTTGTTTTCTTTACTTTGAATGTTCCCAATTTTTCTATATCTTCCTCACCTTTACATTAGTTGCTTTCTGAGAAGCTTAGTTTCAAATTGCTTAACATCTGTCCGAATCTGTTTGTTCTTCTCAGAAAAACGTAAATTTAAAAAAAAAAGAAATGTCCAATGCTCCAAATAAAAGTCTAGAGGTCAGAGTGACCTAAGAGTGACATTCCTGGATTAGACAACCCCCTCCCTCCCTCCACTTCTAAACTCAGCTCACATCGGTCACACTAGACTATATTAATGGCAGGAGTGAGGAGGGTATCGCTGGACAGCGGTCAGTATCCGTGGTCACTTTGGATGCGTGGGGATAAATCAAGATTACTACATCTACTAGGCTTAATGTTCCAGTCCAGGAGAGACTTAGTGAGCGCTGGCGCTGGTTTATTTAGTCAATAGTCATTGTCCGGCTGTCTGGACTTTGTTTTTTTAGTTTTCTATTTATTTATACACCTTCATGTTATGAATAATGCTTCAGGTCGTGCAGTTGATTAGTATCATTAATTCATCAAATAATAAATTAAAGGCTAAGTTTATTTGTACCGCCCCCATATGAGAACATACAGATCAATGACACTCAATAGAAACTTTATAAATACATAGAAACTCAAATGTATTCTATCAGCCTGTTACTCTGTACATAAGAAGGTCCATCACTCAGTTCTGTACAGAATTAGACAACATATGTTCCGGAAGCTAAACATTGAGACTAGTGAAACTTGCCCTTTTGAAGCGTCACCAGAGATTGCACATCATGTCCTTGAAAACGACGAACCTTTTCGAGACATCCGAACAAGACCCTGCTTAATCTTGGAACCACTGCGCGGTTCATCTCAGATAAAGGACTACTCCTCTATTGTTCTAATCTTTCTTTTAAATTTCCTGTAAATAAATAATTATATAAGCCGATTATTTTGCAGCATTGATTTCATTTTCACTTAAGCTAATTTATCACTTACTTACTTACTTAGACTTAGGTCCTCCAGCGCCATTCGGCGCATTGGGCGGCAAGCTGTCTTTATAAAGATCTCTCATTGACAATGTCTGAAGCCTCTTCCCATCTGGTGTCCACTGTTCTGAGGTCCTTCATGAAGGTGTGACGCCAAGTTACACGAGGACGTCCCTGTTTGCGCTTTCCTCGTATTGGCCTCCATGTCATTGCAACTCTTGGTATACATAGTTCATTTTGTCGTAGAACATGTCCCGCAAACCTCATGCGACGTTCTGTCACAACCTCACTAAGTGTTCGACTTCCAGTTTGGTTTAACTGACTTTCAAAATATGTCTCAGCCAATTTTGTTGACCCACATTTAGTCTCTTCTCAATTTTGACAGATGACTTCCATGTATCACATGCATATGTTGCAGTTGGAATGACGATTGTGCTGAGAATGTGTATTTTTGTCTCGAGTTTAACGGCTTGGCTTGTCCAAATAGGCTGCAGTCTTTGGGAATTGCTCCCTGCCTTTCTTATTCAGCACGTTACATCATGGTAGGCATCCATTCATTAGTTATGATGCTGTCAATGTAAGAGGAGAGGAAAGAGGCCAAAAGTAGACGAGATCAGAAAAATGAAACACATGATCGCAGCCTAGCGTAAGAAGCCTATAGGGAAGCAGATCTGAATGGAAAGCGAAGCTGCTTGCGAGATAAACGGGACTGGATTGAGCAGAAGGGTCAAGAGACACAAGCAGCTGCAAGCAGAAATGACACAAAAACTCTCCATCGTATTGTCTGAGATCTCACTGGAGCGAAGAGTGGACATGGGGCACCGATAAAAGACAAAGCAAAACTTTGTTAACGAAAGAAGAACAGGATGCAAGATGGGTAGAGCACTTTAAAGAGACCCTTAACCAACCGTCGCCAGACCTAACTTACACATTCAAGGACCCTTCTCCGAACAATGATCTCAAGATCAAGACAAACCCAATATCCGCAGAAGAGGTTACCATAGCCATTGCAGTGCTAAAGAACAACAAAGCACCAGGGCTAGACATGGTGTCTGTAAAATGCTAAAACATGGGGGACAGTGCATTGTTAACAGAATGACTGATATCTTAAATCTCGGTTGGAGAAAAAAACTTCAAAAGTCCCTGAGGACTGGCAAAAAGAAGTGATTCTAAAGCTTTCAAAAAAGGGCGACTTGGAAGACTGCAACAACAGGAGGGGTATTACTCCCCTCTCTGTCCCGGGCAAAGTTTTCAGCACTGTTTTGTTGAGACGGCTTCAACAGTCTGTAGATGAGAGGCTCAGAGAAGAACAAGCAGGCTTCCGAAGAGGCAGATCATGTGCAGAGCAGATCTTCGTTCTACGAAATATCATAGAACAAAGTCTTGAGTACCAACAACAGCTAATGATCAGTTTCGTAGACAAAGAAAGCGTTTGATAGTGTCCACCGAGAATCACTTTAGAAAATAGCTAGAGAATACGGCATCCCAGAAAAATTCGTCCAGATACTACGACACCTATACAGCCAGTCTAGTTGCTGCATTAAAACAGAAGAAAGAACAACAGAGTTATTTAGCATCGAGACAGGTGTGAGACAGGGGGGCATCTTATCTCCCTTCCTTTTCCTACTAGCCATCGACTACATAATGTGGAGAGCAATGAATCAGACTGTCTTTGGTATTTCATGGCGTAGTGAACAACTCCGATTGACGGACTTGGACTTCGCCGATGACGTTTTATCACTAGAGTACTCATACTTAGTCAAAATATAGTAGACGGATGTTTTTTTGTTTTTTTTTTGTAAGTGTTATCTGTTATTACGTACGTTATGTTCCAATTAAAGCATATAGGATTATAGATATTTCAAAATATTGACTTTACTGAGTTGTAACTAGCCTACTATAGATACAATTAATTAAAATGTTATATTTATGTAAACTTATCAACAAATGGTAGTATATAGTTTCTCACTAACCTAAAAAAAAAGTCTGTTTCTTTGCCGCTCGGAATAACCATGTACTTGGATTTTATAAAATGTTCGTATTCTCTGGGTGTCTAAGACGAGTCAAAGCAAGACTAAAATACTCGTTCAGAACACAAATACAGCAACGATGTTTTACTGGATAAAGACATTAACAGCAGGATAGTCAAGGCAACAGGCACCATGTTGCAAAAAAGAGTGTGGGATAATAACTTGCTGACTAACAATACCAATAGCCTCCTGAACCTGTGTGAAGTGAAACATAGTCAACCTACTCATGATAGAAAAAAAAAGCTAAATACCTTCCACCTCCGATGCCCTCTTTAAAATAAGATGACAAGATTAAAATAGCCAATGTGGAAGTGCTACGAAGAGCAGGGTACCAGGACATCCGCTGCGTTATCAGAAGCAGACGCGTCGGCTGGCTTGGCCAGATTCACAGAATACCAGTAGGTCGAATTCCACAAGACATTCTGTACGGCGATCTAACAGAAGGCAGGAGAGCAGCTGGACGTCCACTTTTACGAAATACGGATGTATGTGAACGCGATATGAAACTCTTAAAATTAACACTAACAGTTGGGAAAAAGTTGCACTGGACAGATCCACATAGAGAGCGAGCATAAAGGTAGGCTCCCGGATTGCAGTAGTAGAACAACAGTAGTAGAAAGAAGGGTGAAAGTGCAACGGCGCCTGGTGATCACAGATGCCAAACCTGTGACCGCAGCTATGTATCAAGGATTGGTGTGACATAATGGGATTTAATTATTTTTGAGCAATTACATATTTAGGAGCGATTCTCTTTAAGAAGACTATACAAGACCTTGCAATGTGTGTTTAGTTGCCACTTGCTCCTGATTTACCAGCTTGACCACTGGGCCTGTGTTGTGAAGTGTATAATTTTTTTCTGTTAGTTATTGGTCGTGTGTCTTGGGGTACTCGGCAGAAGTGAGCCCGTTTCTGGAGATCTTTGGGCTAAATATATCTTAAATCAGTGATGCTCAATTTTATTCGGCCAGCGGGCCATTTTTATTTCCAACACTCGTGCCACATCAACAAAAAGTGAAAAAAATGAAATAGACAATAAACAATTTTCATTACAAACTAGAAAACCTAGTTCTTACATTAATTCTTGAGAAGTTTTTCCTAAACGAACTTTTAAATATCCGGCTGCAAAGATGAGAAGCCAGGTCTGAGTACTGAAACTAGAAATGTAGATGTTCCTACGTAAGACAATTACGTAACATGGGATTCGCCCAATTCATCAGTGAAAAGTTTTGTCCTCACTAATAATGCTTGTAATTGTTGTCATCATCGTTGACGCTTGTTTGTTTTGAGATTTAGAAAAAGTTTCTTCAGGTTTCCTAGAGTGGACATCAATTATCTGCATCACTTGAAATTTGTCAAAGAGTTTATAAGTCAATCCGTTCAATTAACAGCTCCATCTGGACACTTGACACATTGGCCGCAGAGGAAGTTTCTAACGCCGACACGATCATCATCCCATGGTCAAGACTGAACAACTTGTCACATAGATTTTGTTGGTGAATACCTCAATGAAGCCGCAGGGGCCCAGTTCCATTCGACTCTACAACTTTTCTAATAATTATTTCTGTCAACCATACTTGGGGCCAGGGCCGGTCCAACAGATTGCTGGGCCCTATGCGAAAAGGATTGCGCGGGGCCTAGTCTGGGTAGGGATAAGGATAATAAGTGAAAATCTTAAGATTTTTTTCATTAGAAAAAAAATACATCTTTGCATTTTATTCATACTTTACTAAGTACAAAATCACGGTCAAATTAACTATACGAGCCATCTACAATAGAATGTAGTTTTCCAACAAAAAGCCGATAAACATTCAGATCTGCTTTTTTGATTTACTATCGACTAGCAAAATATCGCTTTTTGATTTTTTCAAGAGCTTGAGATAAATTTTAACCTATATTTATATGCCAGTGACTAAGGTATTGGAACGTCCTTGTTTTGGGTAAACTTCACCTTATTATTTTTATTAATTGAAAGCTGACAATGCCGTTTTTTTTTAATTGCGAGTAGGATTGGCGTTGTCCATATTGAATGACACACATAAATGTCAATTTTGTCTATTTTTCAGGACATTTTTATGAGTTTTCAGAATATTTTAATAATTCAGGAGATTTTAATGACTTTTTTCTTATACTTTGCAATTTCAGAAGATTTCCAGGAGCTCCTGGAAAATCGGGAAGCCGCGGAAACCCTGTTAAGTTAAAAAGGTTTAATTTAATAATTTACAGGTAAAGTTAGCACGGGGCCTATGAAAGTGCGGGGCCCACTGCGGCCGCATAGGCAGCACTGCTCTAAGGCCGACCCTGATGGGGCACCATCAGTAGTCATTCCAACTAATTTCTTCCAAAAAGAAAAAGATTCTCTGTAATGGTTGTAACCTCTTTGATCAGGACTTCGCCATTGTATGCTCCTCATGGCTAACTTTTCTGATTTCAAACTGCTTTTTGTATCGAGAAAAAATGCCAAGATTTTTAGCGGTATCAAATATGTCGGTGGACTCTCAGTGACAATAAAAAAACATTTTGAAATTTGCTTTCTCTTGTTAGATTTGAATGGACATATTTACCCCATATCTTTTACTTGCCTTGTCATTGTCATGAGAAAGGTTGAAAGCTTCAACAGCATTCTTCTTTACAGTTCTCGTTTCTTCAATCCCTGCAAGCGAGTACCTTTTTTAAGCACTTGCCTTCGGAAAATGGCTTCATGTCTCTACTTACAATGTGAACAACTCTTTAGCTTGATAGCCTTTCAGCCGACTCATTTTCTTGTCTTTTTATTGGTATCCTCCACTCAAAGTGTAATCTAACAATGATGTCTCATTCTGTCTTAAAGTATGCCATCTTATTTCTGTACCTGTTATGTTTCATAAAGTTGTTTAATGCTGAATATGTTCTCTAAAAAAAATGCATTTTCTTAATGAAACAAATATGTTGAGGCTTAGTAGCGGCGATACTAGTCCATTTACTCGGACGTCGAGAAAGATTTTTTTTTTCAAACTTATTACATTTTTTAATTTTTTTTTGTGGAGAAGGTATTTTCTACACTTTGTGCCTACGTTTCGAGGCCTATGGAATCACTTCGCGGGCCCGCGATGTGGCCCGCGGGCCGTACTTTTGGGCATCACAGTCTTAAATCATTATTGTATTTATATATATTGATTAATTAGTAGTTATAGCCTCAAATGATTTCCAGGCAGTATAACTTAACCCTGATGTTTTTCATCCTGGGGTACTCCCAAACTTATTTTTTAGCCTTTTGTCTTTGATGGATTCAAATTTGTTTAGAACTATCAGATAGGGTTTTTCGAACGGATTACTATACTTGGGTTTCCCTGAAGCTTATAGTTCAACAAGACCTTATTTTGGCTAAAAGGGGCTCCTGTCTTTACAATTGCTCAAAAATAGTCAACTCCCTATTATGTCAATCTCCCTCTTTAGTCTGACAAGAAGTTACATAGGAACAAGATCGTCTCTCGAGACGTAAAATGCCAGAGAACAAAACGAGTAATGAATCAAAGTACAAAGAGCTGGATGAGTAACAAGTGATGGATATCGCTGAGAAAAGAATTACTAGCTCGTTGGTCACTCTAATTTTACCGTTATTATTGTTTAAAAAAAAATAAATAAATGTAAATTTGGCTTAGAATAATTTAGATCTAGAGCCAACATTGGTTTTGAAAAGACTATCGCGTTCTTGAAAGAAATATCGTGATCGGGAATTTCTGAATGTAAGGCTTTATTGATTCAAGAGTTTAATAAATGTGAAATGTGTTGGACGTAATGATCATCTCTTTGGTATTGAAGTTTGTAACCTATAGGATAAGATAAGATAAGATAAGACAAATATATATTTCGTATATATTTTGAGTATAATATCCAACTGATCTCACATAAATATCCTTATAAGTATCTAAATATAGTCGATTATCACAGCAACAATGACACCCGAGCCTGCTCCAATCATTTGGCCAACACTACTACAATCACTACAATCTATAACACTCTCAATGTCAGTAGTAATAAAAATAGAACTCTTAGACCGACATGTACACCTGGACGCTATCAAGAACTTAATGTGAGGATCAACTCCAAGAATAACATTTGTACACTGGAACAGGCGTCTTATCAATATAAAACAAAAAAGCGTCTAAACTTACACTAGAAAGTACGAAGTGATTCCTATGAGCATAGAAATATAGTAGAAAACGCTCCCTAAAAGTGGGACAACACAGTCCAAAAAGAAAATTTTAGAGGCAATAGGACCACGGTTGTCCAGTAGTTTGCAAACTAAAGACTATTTAAGACCAAAAACAAGATCTCTAAAGCAAGATGGCAAGAGGGAAGACTGACTAAACGACGACATTTCCAAAACATGGCGACTGATACATTTCCTTATCTCCTGTTCCAACAATGCTAAGCTTGTATCAGAAGTCAAACCTGTATCTGGACATACGAAAATGACTAACAGAAAAGATTTATCAAACTCGTTTATGTGATGTAACTGAGAGAAATAAAAAGTTTTTCTATTTCAATAAATTAATTCTTGTTATTGCTGTCTTTTCTCATTTCTAGTTACACTAGCCACAAGGTTTGCAATGTAATGTAATGTAATGTAATATAATGTAATGTAATGTCTTTAATCTGTAAGAAAAGATAAGATATAGGTATTATTATTAATAATAAGCGATTTTTTTATTAATGCTTTGAAAATGTGTACCGACCCGGAGCCTCCACTTGCTTAAATCCGGCCCTTTTTAGAATTAGACTGAGTAAATATATTTATAGGAAAGTGATTGCACTACTTTTTAAGATCAGCCAAAGTGATGAATTTCAATAATTCGACTTTGTATATAAACTACGTATCCAAATGCTAGTAAGACTGTTCAAATAGACTCAGTTTCAAGTACACTTGGTATCTTGATCTTTCCAACACAGGAACATGACATCCATCGTTTAAGAAAATAAAAACTTTCTCAACAAAGAAAATAAAACAAAACAAGGTTACAAAAGACAGTTTGTGTGGAAACACAAACTCAAAATCGGCCCCCGAAGTGGTCCACCCAGGCAGGCTTCAATATTTTCAGAAGGAACATCCGAATGAAATTATATCAAAGACAAATGAGAGACAAGAATGGAGAAAGAAGGTTAACAGATCTTGTGTAGTGCCCCCAACTTTCCCGATGAAAGTGAATGTAAAGTTAGATGTGAACCTGGCCTAACTAGTTCCCCTTTCAGACCTTGTGGTCTATAGGGCAGATGATGTAAAGTTCATGTTTTTGTGCCCTACGGTTAACGAGGGTGTCATGTAGCCAGCACAACGACCAACCGCCTTTACTTTTCCCCAACTAATGTCAGGTACCCATTAAACCTAAGTGGACTCAGAGGCGCCCACAGATTCCAAAGTTGAAAATCCCAGTCTTCGAACCCGGCACCCCGGTTCGGAAGCCAAGCGCTTTACCGCTCAGCCACCGCGCCTCCCCTGGCCAAACTGATGTCTTATAATTGAAAAATGTTTAATGTCTTATATCATAATATGTACTCATTATACATAGTACAGTAAAATGAAGTTTACAAGATTACTATTCGTTTTTAATTAGGTCTAACTTATAATGCATATTAATTAGCTTTTTCTCTTTAAAAAACTGTTTGCATAACTTATTTTAAAAATTAGATTTTTTGCTTTCAGGAAAAAAAAAGTAACCATTGCATCAGAACTTTGAATGGTCTAAAATATTGGGATGTTGGATTTTTAATATCTTTTCTAGTTTACGAGATCTAAACGGGACGGACGGACAGACGGATGGACATTTCACACAAAACTAAGAGTGTTTTTTCCATTTTTCCCTAAAAAAAAAAGCGTCATATAGATCTGTCACTCGAACACGGCTACCATCTCTTGAAGAATAGTTTACTTTATAGATCTATCACTCGAACATGGCTACCATCTCTTGAAGAATAGTTTACTTTATAGATCTATCACTCGAACATGGCTACCATCTCTTGAAGAATTGTTTACTTTATAGATCTATCACTCGAACACGGCTACCATCTCTTGGAGAATTGTTTAGACCTCATGGATCTATCACTCGAACATGGCTACCAGCACTAACTCTTGAAGAATTTTTTTAGTCCTTATAATTCTATCACTCGAACACAGCTACCATCTCATGAACAATTATTTTATATAAAAGATGCCTTTCCGAAACGTATTATATCCTTAAAGACAATGTGCACCTATTACACCAGTTTCATCAGATCTGGACAAAGCGGTCAGCTCGTCTTCACTAAGGCTAGAACAGAAAGATTTAAAAACTCCTTAATTCACTTTCAGTCAGAGTGTTACAATAATCGGCGGACTGGGTATCTAAATCGGCCCGGGCATTACCATATAAACCGGCCCACAAATGGCATGTCTTATATATTCGGTGGGGGGGGGGGGGGGATTTTCACCCCACTCCACAATTTATATATATATATATATATATATATTAGTGTGTGTGTATGCTCTATATGTAATTAATCTTCATTACATTCTGATCTTTCATTCTTTCAAAGGTTTTTCTACCCTAGAATACTCTCTTCCTATAATTAGTGGAAAGACAGTACACCGTCAACGGGCAGCTAGTTAATCCGGGGGAGCGCTGTGAGCTCACCCAGTGGGGTCCGGGGCGAACCGGAACCAAGCATTATTTCCCTTTTTTTAAGCTTTAAAAAATGGCTATTCTGAGGTATCTACAGTGCAATTAGCCTGCTACTCTTCCGTTAAAAAAAAAAAAATTCAAAAACCAAAACTGTTATTAAATGGAGTCCATCGACTGGTAGAAAATGGTAAAAATGCTTTAGTTTTTGTATTGGAGGGGGAAGGGAAACCACAAAAACCCTTTAAGCTAAGCTCATGAAATTTGGAAACTGTAGTTTTCTTACGTTGGCTGCACTGGGGCAGTAAGTAAAGTTTCCCTTTCAGACAATGAGGTCTGAGGCAAGTGATGGTTTGAAGACCCTCCCCTCCCGGCTATGCCCATGTTTTATATTATAGGTGTAAGCCTAATTCTCTACAAAATATATAAAGTTTGATAACGCATCGAAAACTGAATGTATGCATTCGTAGGATTACATAATGTATTCTATTTATACATGTATGTAGTCTGAAAACTATAAACAATACAATAGCCGCCTAATGAGTTTGAACCTTTTTGTTATTACATATAGATTACAGACGTTTCTTCAAAAAAAAAAGATTGTTACGTCTTACGCATTTCATGTGTCACGGTGTGGTCAGTATTATACCCAATGGTGTACACCACATTTACTCTGCATGTTTGAAATTTTCTTCTTGAAAGTTTCGACATCAAATGAATAGTTGAAAAAAGCTATACATTTTTTATTTTGGAGAGATGTTACATACAGAAAGAAGAGAGAGACAGAAGGAGAAAGATAGAGGGAGAGAGAAGAAAAAAGAAAGAGAAGAAGAAGAAAGTTAAAGAAAGAAGAAGAGAAAGAGAGGTAGAAAGGGAGAGAAAATAAGGAGAAAGAGAGAGAGAAATAGAACGAAAGAGACAAGAGAGAAAGAAGGAGAAAGGGAGAGAAGGAGAAAGTGAGAGAGGTGAGAGAGAGAAAAGAAAGAGAAAACCAAAGAAAAAAAGAGTATGAGAAAGAGAGAGAGAAGAGGAGAAGGAGAAACAGAGAAAGAGAAGAAGAGAGAGAGAGAAGGAGAAAGAGAGAAAAGGAGAAAGAAAGAGAGAAGTAGAAAGAGAGAATGATAAGGAGAGAGATGGAGAAAGAGTGAGAGAAGGAGAGAGAAATGGCAAAAAATAGAAAGATTTTTAAAAAAAGACGAACTAAGAGAGAGAGAGAAGAGGAGAAGGAGTTCTTCAAGACACCACCTCAGACAAAATGTATCCCAGACGTCAGCTTACTGCACTGCCATTACTTTAAAATCATCAAGTGTAATTGAATGCAACATCTTGCCAGGGTGGTGACTTGCCAGGGTGGCAGGGGAGCCAGTCAATCAAACTACGTACAAGCACCACCATAAGCTGCATCATCCTAGTTACGGCCCTTTAACAAGTAAGGAAACTGTGTTCTTTAAGTGTACTGGGCGCCCTACCCCAGAATAAACCCCTGCCTCAAAGTTTGACCCTAAAAAACACCTCCTCCTTTTCCTTGCGCCGATCTAACTGTCTGGTGTCGTTCATGTCAATGCCAGCGCCTCGTGGTCAGTTTAATAGCAGGCCGTCCAAGGGCGCCAGGAAACTATATATCTGACAAATAACATTGACACGCAAAATCTATCTTTTTTTGTGTGTGCTTATGTCAGCAAAAGAGTGGATCTAGAAACAAGAAGGGTCGATTACAGACATTTTAAAACAAGAAGCTTCTACATTATCCTTTTCTTCCAAGTAAAACTTTTTTTTAAAGTTCATTTCATGTAAAAGAAAAATTTCTCAACTTGTACATCCTCCTCCACGTTTCATTTCTCACTGAACCTATTGGAAGGAATCAAACAAACAAACACACAAATACTAAGTAGACTTCCAGACTGAGATCCCTTGGCATGGCGTTACTTCCCCCATTAGTTTTGAAGGTTGCATTCTTACAAACCAGAGACCTACTCTAACCAGGAAGTAAAAAATAAAAAGTTATCTGGACTTCATCAGGAATTACAAGCGAAATAATACAAACAAAAATAAATAACAAAAGCTAAACCCAAATATTGTATCAATTAGTTTGGATCAGTCATGTCAATACATTTATAAGAGTTCTAGATTAACAACACCAATTGTTTTTTGTTTTTTTTAAGCGTAATTTCATGCTTTTAGATTTCTCAATGGGCCATGACCCTATCAATTCTCTGGACCAGTTGGGAAAATGGGAAAGGGAGTACCTGTATGAATGTTTCAGTGATCACTTTTTAAATGCACTAAAAACCTGTTCACACAGGGTTCTAACACCTCAAGGGGACTCATTCAAATTATACCACAGCATTTAGTCAGTACAATATCTTTCAATACCAAACAAAAAAAATTAATTATCAATAGTTAATGAACTTTTTTTTTTATTGATACTTGTTTTTTTTTACAAGAAATAATTGTGCAAAAAAAAAAAAAGTTATAAAAAGCAACACTTGCATTTGTATCCAGCTTCACAATTAATTCCCAGTCTTTGAGAAAAGTTTACCTCCAGGAATAACTTAAATACAAAAGTATCCTCATAGAAAACTCAAATATAAGACATCGACTAGTAAACATTTAATTCAAATAGTCACGCTAAAAAAATGAAAAAAATTTGTTAGACATATGGATAGATAGATAAGATAGAGAGATTAGATACATAGATACATAGATAGATAGGTAGATAGATAAATAGGCTAGATGGATAGATAGATAGTATATATATATGTATATATATATATATATATGTATGTGTGTGTGCACATTTCATACTTATAGTAAAAGATAAGTAAATGTACTGCATACACGGTTTTTTCTTTTTACAGCAAACACAAAAACTGAATAATTTGAATATTTTATTTTTGTTATATGTTTAGTTTTCGCTATGTGACCTATTAACTAATCAATACATTCGTTACGACTCATAAAAAAAAATCTTCTTAATTTTTTTACCTTTTCTGTTTGACTAATAAATAGATGCCGGGAGTAAAACAGAACAACAAAATGTTCAAACCACGAGTATAGAATAGAACAAGCCACAAGGAGAATGGAAGATCCAAACGCCTCTCCCATTGTCAAGTTTCTACTTGCTAACTAGAACCACTCACTCATTGTCTAGACATTGAGATGTGCGGTGGCTGAGTGGTAATGCGAATTGCTCCTGATTCGAAGGGCTCGAATCCTTGTGAGACTGGAATTTTTAATTTCGGGATTATTTTAGATCTTCAGATCTACTGGGTACCTGACATTAGTTTGGCCGCAGAGCTTTTTTTGTGACAGTACGCACCGGTGCGGCGTACCCGCACCTTTTTGAAAAAATTATTACTTTTTTTGTATTTTAACGTATATTATTAATTTTTAGTAGTTAAAAGTTAGGCAATCATAGTACCGGCACCTATTTTTGTTACAAAAAAAGCACTGAGTTTGAGTAAAGTTAAAGCGTTTGATTATTGTGCTGGCCACATGACACCCTAATTAACCGTGAACCACAGAAACAGTTGATTTTTACATAATCTGCTTTACAATGAGAACACGCTGTGTACACTTATAGATTAATTTTAAAAAAAGAAAACAATACAACCAGGTAATCAGGGTAGCCAAGTATTATACTGAAATTATTTATACAAATAATTACTTAGCATAAACATAAAAAAAAGCAACGATTTTAGTTTGTCCTCATCTATGTTTGATTATTTATCTGTTAGAACCAAACGAGTAATGCTGTTGTTTTTTTTAATGAGTTGACATTATTTGTATGTATACATTTTAATTAGCTCCCTTCCCATTCACCACATCTCCTAGTCATGAGTTTCATAATTAGAACATATAATACATAAAAGCTACTTGCGCTAGAGCCAGGTAGTGGCCTGTTACTCTCAAATACCATCTTCTAATAATGAGACACCCTCTACCTTTTCTGCAGCCTTCCTCATCTCTGCACTCTATAAATCGGCGAAAGAAACAAATCACATCATGTAACAGAAGCTATGACTCACTGGGAAGAAAACAGTAATAAAAAAATACTAAAAGAAAACAAAAGATCAAACACTGAATGTGTATATTCTCTTAGCTTTTATTTAGTGCAGGCTTCACATGACTGCACGTAGTAGATAGTAAATTGGAGGTTTAATGCTTAATGAGGTCAATATCACTAATATCATCAACATCTTCAGAAATTCTCAATTGAATTCAGAAGTACTTGTAACTTAATGTAAACCAAATCACAGCTACCTGCACCGTCTTTTGACAACACAGACTCAAACCCATCAATTATGACATTTGAAAACATTATTTTCTGGCAAATTTCTTAACCACTCAAATAAATTTTGTGATTAGATTACAGTTTTTGTTCTGCCTGAGGAGAATCTTCTCAGGAGGCTTATGTACATTTAATTTAGCATGTGTTCTAGATTAAATTTGGATATCATGTCAGGTTTTATCAGCTTAAAGAATATCCTAATATCAAGCTACTAGACTACACGGTGATATATTTGTTCTCATTTATTACATACACTCTAGGGGACTTTTTGTTTTTGTTTTGATAAGATAATATTTTTTTGACAATATATATATGGCATATATATATATCATGGGCGTAGCCAGGATTTTTTTTCTGGGAGGGGGGGTTGGGAGGATTTTTTCTTTCCCCCGGCAACAAAAATATATGTGTGTTTGCGTGTGTGTGTACATAATTAAATTTTATTACATTCTGACCTTTCATTTTTTCGAAAGACGTTTATTGTACCCAAGCAATATTTCGGCATTAAAAGCAAACAAAATGCATATTCTGAGGTATCTACAGTGCATTATGCTACTATTAAAAGTTTCATTTAAAAAACCTAATGTGCTATTCTTACTGACTTTAGATCTTCCCGCGTCGTTCGGCGCATTGGGCTGCAAGCTGCTTCCACAAAAATCTGTCACTGGCAATGTCTGAAACCTCTTCCCACCTGCTCTAAGGACCTTCATGAAAGTGTGGCGCCAAGTTGTACTAGGATCTTCCTGTTTGCGCTTTCCTCGTAATGACCTCCATTTCATCGCAACTCTAATTATACGTAATTCATTTTGTCGGAGAACATGTCCCGCATACCTCATGCGACGCTATGTCGCAACCTTACTAAGGGGTCGACTCCCAATTCGGCATAGGATTTCCTTGATTGAGACCCGATCTCTATAACTAACTATAACTCCTAAAATGCGTCTTAGCCATCTTTGTTGAGCCACATGTAGTCTTTTTCAATTTCGGCAGATGACTTTTCACTGCACTTTATTAATATAGCCTAGCCACTGGCAGAAATTGGTAACCTCTATGGCTACGCTCTTGGAATTAGGTGACTGTATTTGCTTTATATTTTATATCAAAAAGGGAATTTTTTATGTCAAAATCATTTTTTGGTGGGTTTTAAACTAAAAAATCTGTCGAGTTTTCTTTTTTTTAATTCGAAACCCCATTAGCTATGGTCACAGAATTTGGTGACTGTAGTTTTCTTTAGAATAAAATTGAAAAGAGGTTTTCAACTTCAAAACTCTCAGTATGGGGGTATTTAAACTCAAAACCATCAGTAGGGGTTTTAAAGTTTTAAAAAAGCCCTCTGGAAGAGGGGGTTTAAATTTAAAACCCCTTTGGCTTGGCTACGCTCATAGAATTTTGAGTGTGTAATTTGCTTTTTTTATATTGAAGTGGCATTTTTTTTAGCTTCAAACCGCGCTGGAGGAGTGTTTAAGCTCAAAACCCCCTTTGGCTACGATCATGGCATTTTTGAGTGTGTAATTCTCATTTTTTTATATTGAAGAGGTATTTTTTAGCTTCAAATCCCAGTGAAGAGGGGTTTAAACTGAAAAACCCTTTGGCTAAGCTCATAGAATTTTGAGTGTGTAATTTGCTTTTTTATATTAAAGAAGTGGTTTTCAGCTCTAAACCCCGCTGATGGGAAGTTTTAAACACAAAACCCCTTTTGGATACGCTCATAGAATCTGGTGACTTATGTATGGATAGTCTTATATTGAAGAGGGGGTTTTATCGAAAATTTCGGAAAGGGGTTTAAAATCACAATCTCCCTTAGCTATGCTCTTGGTATTTGGGGATTTTCGTATTTTTTTTTTTGGTTTTGTTTTATAGACGAGGGGGATTTTACTGCAAACCCCCTTGGCAGGTTTTTTTTAAAAACTCAAAACCCCCTTGGCTGCGCTGGGGGGAAGAGATGGTTCAGTATTAAAATCTTATCTAAAAGACTAGAATCAAAGCAAAAAAACAGTCACTAAATTCTGATTCCCCCCCCCCCCCCGGTTGGGGATTTCATTTCGATATATATATATATTTTAGGGGTGCACCGGATAGTCGCGCCGGCTCCGGCTTCTGCCGAATATTCGGCTCCGGTCGGATATCACTACCGGATAGTAAACCGGATAGTAAAAAATACACCTATTTAATATGCATAAAGTGGACCTCGTTCCATTAATGTCTGTTGTTGACTGTATTAATGTTTATATTAAAACAAAATTATGTCCTTAAAAATAGAGCCATTATGAATATGCACCAAACATCGTTAATTATAAAGACAAGGCGTGTTAATAACGTAATATAAAATGAAATGAAACTTTACATCATAAATGCGCTTTACATACAGAGCAGCAATGGCTGACACTTTTTTCAATTTGTCTTGGCCTTTGAATAGGTTAGTTAACATGTTAAAATGCTACATTCCTTGACTACGTCATGCTGACCAGACGTCTGTCTAGCTGTGCGGGTATATCTCCAGAGGTAGAGATGAACAACTCCCACCCCTTTTATTTGTTTAGTCCATCACATTGAGTGACCACAAGTTAAATGCGATGGACGTAGGGTTAATGTCTAGAGGTCACACCTTTCGAGGGAACTGAGTTTGTTTATTTAGTAGTTAATCTTTTTTACGGGGGCTGGACTACCATAGCCACACCTAACCAGGTATAATTCCAGATGAACACTTTTTATTTGTTTAGTCCATCACATTGAGTTCATTGATTGACAGGTGACCACAAGTCAGATACGATGGACGTAAGCACTCCATAGAGGTCACACGAGGGAACTATGTTTGTTTATTCAGTAGTTAATCTTAATTGGGGGTTGGGGTGAGAATGGACTTCAAGCCAAACATCTACACGGGTATCCGGACAAAGAGTTTGCTTATTTGGAGAAAAATCTTAATCACGTGGTTGGGCTAGAGGCCACACCTTTTCAAGTGTGCCGAGTTACTTGAACATAAATCTCAATTAGTAAGCTGGACTAAAGATCACACACACCTAAACGAGTGACCTTTAGCTACACAGAACACAAACCGCGAGATTATATAGCCCAGTAAGCCAGTAACTAATTATTTTGTAGAAGACACGACCAGGGCTATCTTTAAATGGAGAGCTAAACACCCCCTACTCTTTATTTTATTTCTTTGGTCCTTGACACCCAATTTATTGATAGACATTGACCATTTTTTTTTAAGCCAGAATGAAAAAACACAACGTGCCAACAAAGGATATTACACTGTCCATAAATTTTACGGTGAAATACTTTTTCTAACGGGTTAACTTGAATATTATTCCTGCAAATATGTGTCTTGATTTGATAATAATATTCTTAATAATTTGTGACAGTCAATTAACTCCTTGTTATTACTAATTTTTTTTACTTAAAATGCGTACTTAGCCACTGTGTATCAGGCTAGGACGAATTTTACACATAAAAAACGGAAAACCTTACAGTAAATTTTAAAATCGCATAAAATAAATTGAATAATAGTACCGCAGTTAGATCTAGCAAACAAAGAAACAATATACTGGATAGTAAAAAAAAAAAAAACAGCCCTTGACCTCTAACTAGTGAACGGGTATAATTTATCTACATGCTTGACTGACCATGCCAATGTGTTATCTTTTTTGACTGACACCCAACTCTATTGCGTGCGTATGCTCAAGGAAAAAACAATGCTTGATGGTTAACACAAACAACTATACACACTACACTAGGACTACATGTGTAGGCTCACTAGGTATATATGACCAGGTTGTTGGTCTGAAATTCATGAACACATACATCCGACCACTATACAAGGCAGATTGAACTTTACTTATGAGATTTACATTAGTAACTAGTTAAATATATACTAACATTATTTACATTGACCTTCCTACACACATCCTTTACAGTTGGTGGCATCGTACATACACATAGACACACTCATGATATACAGTTTTTTAGTAATACTGTTAAGCTTGAATAAATCAATCAATAACAGAGTTTAAAACAATAAGGTATATAAAAGGAAAAAAAATAAAACCAACCAATATGGGTATGTTATTTAACAGTTTCGTAAAATGTTCAGCAACACAAGCTATTAACAAGACACTTAGGTATCCGGCTCCGGCCCCGGCCGAATATCAAATTTTACTATACGGTCTTATCCGGCCCCGGCCGGATATCAAAAAGTACTATCCGGTGCACCCCTAATATATATATATCTATATGTATATATATATATATATTGTTACGAATCTCACTATTCAGGCGCTCTGCAAACTGCACAATACACCACCAACTTAAAGAACTTGACAACTCAGGGCTCCAAAGTAACGTAACAGTTTAATAGTTGAATAAATCTTCTGAGCCAATACTGTACAATTGGCAAAACGTACACTGTACAAATATCTCTCCGATAACACCCTACAGCCGTATCAACTCTTGCACTGACCTCTTCGTCTCGTTCCGGGCTTGCACTGGGTTCAGCAGTTCCGGACTGACTTAACACACTAGGCTCGTTGTGTCGGACTCGATCGCAGACCAAGATCAAGACGCCAGTCGTCTCAACTGTACTTGACAGTACTCCGCACTGAACCCTCGTAATGCTCCGTACAGAACCACACCGTTGAACTGTGCTGTAGTCGACCGTGTTCTGAACCCTTGTGAACCTTCAGTCGTGAACCGTCTTGACTGCGACACCTCCGCTCTTTATATAGGGTCCCTATTGGCCTTCTCGAACCTGACAGAACGCTGCTCGACATTTCTAGGTGGTCAGATGACTACAACTCTCTAGACGCTCCTGAGCTCTGTTCACGACGTCGATCCTTCCCGAACCATCGTGTTGACACTCGTCTCGGCTGACCATCGTAACTCGTCACGGTTGATCGCTCGTCTAGCGCTGGCCTGGGGCGATTTGAGTCGGCTGTCTACACACCTACCACTACCCCCATCTGTGCCACCACCAGGTTTATAACAATATATATCTATAAATGTGTGTGTGTGTGTGTATGTGTTTCACTAGCGGATCCAGAGCTTTGGAATGGTGGAGGTCGATTTTTTTCCAAACCCTAACCCTAACGCCCAGTAAACCCTAACCCTAATCATAAAGGCGCGTACAGCATATCTCTATTCTTTAAAGTAGAATGTAAGGAGTATGTATGTTCCGGACAGAAATCAAAATCGTCTGACCAATCTTGAAACTAACTTGGCACAAATGTTCCTTGTGTGCTAACTGGAACCGTGAAGTATGTATAGTCGCTCTAAAACAAACTAAAGACCCTAATAAAAAAAAAGCTGCCCAACTCTATGAAATTTGAAAGTATTAGTATTTGATGAATCAAGGCCATTTTTAGATCGAAAGGATCTAGATCTAATTTTTAAAACTACACTTTGCACAGATAGTTTTTTACTTTGACACATTAAAAAACAAAATATAGTCTATTGATTTCATTATTTAATAAAATTAACTTTCAAAGTATGTTTCAAAAGCATTTTTACATAAATTCGTTCTTTATATCTGCGAATTTAGAAATCCTGACGTACATTCTTTAATTAGACAAGACCGAAATGTTACACATCTCATTATTCCTAGGACAAAAACTATAATTCATCTCTAAGCTTATAGAACGTCTCTTCGCAAAGATAGTTTTATACTTTATCACATAAAAATTCTAATTCTAGACCATGCATTTAATATTTTAATCAAATTAACATTCAAATTTGTTTTCCTAAAGCATTTTTCATACATTCGTTCGCTATAGCTGCTAATTCATATTGACATACATTTTAATAGTTCCATTCATGATTCCGTACATCTAACAAAAAAGGTCACGCATGTGCAGAGCGAAACTTCCAGGTACGCTCAGAAAGAACTCTATCCAAGCCAATATTTAACTCTAGATTAGTCTAGATCTAGGCTATCTCTGACTCAAGATCTAATTCAAAGATGATGTGGGAAGAGTGGTCGAGAGGCCAAGTGCGCTTATACTTGGCTTGGCTTGGCTACATAGATGGGGGCTCGAGGTTTGACACCCGACTCGGGCAGAGTTGTGTTTACTGAGAGCCTAAAGGCAGCACGGAAAACCAACTCCTAGATACCCCTCCCCCCCTGCTATAAGCATGAAAGTAGCGTTATATAAAAGCTATAATAATAATAATAATAATAATGATAGATCTACTTTATACTTTAACAAATGAACATACAAAATAAAGTCTATTCATTTCGAATTTTAATCAAATACAAGCTTATGCTTTTATTTGAAAAAATGATTTAGGTCGATTAGCTATATTGATAGCTCCATTCATGCTATTTTTACATTCACGCATTCGCTATACTTATAACATTATTATCTCGTTTAGTTGTTTACCAAACACTATTAGTGACTATATCGACAGTGATATGTAAATTAAGACCAGCGGGTCGATGTAACATATGGCTAGTATATATATATTGTTGCAACTCCGCTCCCGAGCCATATTATTGGTACGCATAAGAGCGCTATTCAACACAAGTAGTAGAAGACATGTTTATACTAGGAGGAGGGACTGTTGTAGATCCGGCTGAAGATATGCGAGTCTGAACAGTCTGGGGCTAAGTGCTGTCCTGTGTGATACTAGTGAACTGTTTGGGAAGACCTGGAGCGACACTGGGAAGTGTGTTTGTGGTCTGTTCTGCTGTTCTGGTATTCAATAGGACTATTAGAACTTAAAACATTACTCCCTGTGACTTGATAGCGGACCCTGTGAGACGTGATGCAGCAGCTGATGTGGGGGTCGGCATTGATGCCATCGCCACCTCCCCATCCCACCAAATTGACCAACATACTATATGGCTGGGGGGGGGGGGCGAAATAATCTAAAAAAAAGGTTGAAATAAAAATAATTAGTATATATTATTAACATAAGTAATAAATTCGTATACAAATTTTGTGATTTCTTTGCTAAAATTTGTCCCTTCGGGGGTACCGCCCCCCCCCCCCCCCCTGGATCCGCCAGTAGTGTGTGTGTGTGTAAGTACATCCATGATGCAGGTTCTTAGTTCCACTTTATTTCACTTACAGACAAACACTGATCTGTATAACAAGACAACACTGTAAAAGAAACGTTTGGAAGAACTGAAAGAAACATTTTAAATAGCACAGTAACACACTAGAAACAAAAGGAATAGCCAAATGAGAAAAATACATTTTCAACCAATCATACAATGAGAAAATGTAGCGCAAATTTGAATTACGAGAGATTGGGGAGAGCCGTGGAAGGGAAGGGAGGATGTGGGAATGAATAGCAAACATAAAGTATAAGTACAAACATAAAGTACAAACATAAAGTATAAGTACAAACATAGTCAAAGTGTGGCTCTTTTCTTGTGTTCAAGGACAAACCAGCTCTTGTGCTTTGCTCCTCAGTTCTAGTAGAGAAGGTCATGAACTGAACATAATACTGCGAATGATTATATAATTAAAATGTGTTTCTGGAGTCTTGATATGAAAATGGTTGTGAAAGAAATAACGCGTACATACTTTTGACCAGTCAGGCAGACAGAGAGAATTGATAGAAGCTTTTTAACAGCTCAATATTCATGTTACCACTAGTCTGTCAATGAACTTCAAGACTTTTGTCTTCTAAGAGTCTCTTTTACATTATGTTGCTGCCGATTTGACTGTTTATTGACTTTCGCTGTGTTCTAAACGATAATAGATCTTTTTTAAAATTTTGTTTTGGTTGCTAATAAGGTAATTAGTATCTAGTAACATCAAGGAGTTAAAGTTACGAAGGCAAAAATGGATGATTAAAGAAGGGGAAGTGGGCTGGGCTAGGTTAAAAAAATACACCTTGTACCTTAAGTAACCACCTAGATGTTTAGTTTTGAAAAACAAAACAAAACAAAGCACTAGCCAGGCCCCTTAGTTAGTTGGCATGAGCGGGCGACGGGAGTGCGGAATTTTCCAAGTCAATATCGTCCACGAGACTACAGTTAGCCCTAAAGGTACTGACAGATTACCCTCCCTTTTTGTTATCCAACTCCCCCCGAAAATGTTATTTCCATGCTTCTTGGTCGCAGCTTTCACAGGCCGAGCATTAGAACAATGACGTCAAAACGTAAATCTAATTTAGTAAGTACTTGAGTTTCATAGTGAGATAAAGACTCGCGTGGTTTGCATGTAACATTAGTTGACCTTATCTTCTTACCTTATACTTGGGAGAAAGAAGCTTAGCAAATTGAATTTGTCCATAAGAATAATGGTAAATGATCATTAGACCAAGTACATTGGAATATATTGTATATTAAGTTTGTATATTTTAGAATACATAATAAATCTATTCCCTATTTTATAAGTATTAACAGAGCTTTCACTAGACATTGTTTGTAAACTAACACAGAGATGCACTAATGAGCATGTCAATGACGACGTGAACTAGTATACTCAGTCACTGACTTAGTGTTTGCTTTTATTTATTTTCCATACTTCTATTATAGTTTCCTAGCACATAGCATTATAAAGAGAAACAGATATTCCAGTCTGATGTTAGCAGCTTTGTGGTCATCTTCAAAACAGATTGTTTGCAGAATACGTCACTTCCGTTTCAGAATAACAAACTTTCCAACGAAGTCGTTCTCACACTTAGCAGTATTTCTCTAGGATGTAGGCCATTACACTCTTGAGCCTGTCTGCAGGACGTAGGTCATTACCCGCTTCTGTTTGTCAGTCCACCTGATGGGACATAACATGTAGGTCACTGGTGGATCCATGAAATACTGGCCTACTACTTCATCTTACAGTCTCGACACATTTTACAAAATGTCATTAATATTTCAACAGTAGAGACACATACACTGATGACTCTAACAGATAAGTGTGTGTGGAGTGGGTAAGTATTTTGAAAAATCAGAAACAAAAAATCTAATCTAGACAGTCTAGTTACTAATCGAAACAAAAGCCACATTAATGTGTATTAATGAAATCATTATGGAACGTGAGTCAAGTTGTCTGTGTGCAGTTGTCACTCATGTCTGTGCCTCTTTGGTGCAATGCATGTAATACATTTCTAAGTAGTATCAGTAAACTAGTCTTAGTCATGACCTTAATTGGTACTAAATAACATGAAGGATATCAAAGACACAAATACAATAATTGGCAATGACTTGATTGGTGTCAATGACCTAGGTGATAAAATGTTATGAATGTGATTAACGATATCAGTTCTAGATACCAACTAAATGAAATGGTTGTGATGTGTGTTGCTTGGCTCTACCTACATCACTGCGTAAGATAACGAAGAGGTAGAGGGCAGGTAAGACAACTCTGTCTTGGAAACAGCGTATTATTTACTAGAAGTCGTCACTAGCTAACTTTAACATTCTTTTTTTTTCTCTGTCTCACCATTGTTTTTTAATTTAACCTTTCTCTAGCAATTGTTGAATACCGTGGAGTCAAGGGAGGTAACCATTATACAAATAAAACCTAAATGCTATGTTAAAACCAGACGTGGTATCTCTTTAACATTCTCCCCCTTTGGGAACTAGTGAGTATTGTATTCTAGGAAATCGCATTATAGCTGTTCATATAATAAAAAAAAAAACTTGATGGAGATCGCAGCAAGTATCGAGGTGTTATGATCAAGAAAAATGTTCCCCCAGCCTCAGTTCTCTGACACTTTCTTGGAGTCAAAGGTCAAGAGGTGGAAAGCGGTTAGAGGAAGGAATGGAAAAGTCAACTAAAAAATTGAAGCATTTCGCATATTTATAGTTGTATGGCTGGTTAGCTAAGCTGATAGAATGTTGCGTTAATAACGAGTAGTCGATTAATTACTGTTTGTTTATTATTATGTCTGATACCAACAAGGGAAATCAATCGTTCAGTATTTAAAGATATAGTTAAATGTGTGAATATTTATCCTCTTAAATAATTGTACACAATATTTCTCTCACACCCATTCTCGGATCAAATTGAAACAATTATTTATTGTACCTAACAAAACATGAATGAATAAAAAAAAATTAACCAATGAATCAATAAATTATTGGTAATTCGTTATTATGTTTGAAATCAAAAACCAAAAATAACTTAAACATTATTGACAGATATAGTTATAAGTGTGTAGTTCTTCTTCTTAGATGAGGTTGGTTCTTAAAAAGGATTTTTAATTATTTTGCTTGTTTTACTTGTGAGTTAACAGTTCTACTGTGCACTCACAGAACACATACTGTAAGTGCACATACACTGTACATACTGTATTAAACATATACTGTACACACACACTACACACAGTACACATTCTGTAAGTGCACATACACACTGTACATACTGCACACACTTATTGTACACACACTGTACACACATATTGTAAACACATTGTACACACACATTGTACACACATGCTATACACACACACTCTGTACACCAACTTGAAAATTGTGTCGTGGGGTTCAGAAAGTTGAATGTATTTTTTCTTTTATTTCTATACAAAGAGATGTAAGGGTTGTGTCAGCTCCAGATGCTCTAATGGTCCGGGCAACTTTTCTCTGCCTCAACGTGATGTCCGGGGCCCAGTCCGGGCTTAGAGAAGACAAATAGGCTAGCAGGGGAGCTAAGTAGAACCCACGTTACGGATGCTTAATGGAACCGATTTCATTGCACTGGTCAGGATGGAAGTAAGCATTAACAGCCTGTCATTAATAATCCACATACTGTTCCTCAAGGTTCCATTCCAAAACGTAGCGTTGCGCCAGCCAGGCTGATGTGGTAAAGAGAAGGCGAATACAGTGTCTTCCCATAATGAACATTTCCACAAGGAGCTATCATTACATACAGCCCAACACACCCCCACCCGTCAGCACATGGTTGGTCCCTTTGTCTACATGTAAACATTTTCACGCAGGCCATATTAAAGACAGGAGTCAAGCAACACAAGTCTAATAGTGAGTGTCAGGGATTGCAGCCAAGCTTATTTTAAATATTTAGTATGCAGGGGCTCCGAGTGAGGTTGCATTGTAGTTTTTAATAGTTGAAAGTTCATAGCTTCTGAGATTCCAGGTGAAATTATCGAAACTTGCGTTTTTACCTGTATATTCCATCAAATTGGGAGCCATGGGTTAACCCGTCTGGGTCGCGCCCAAGCTTAATAGAAAACACAAACTCTCTTCGAAACCTTGTTTTTTTTAAAAATTATATTGAATAATTTTACTTATTATTGTGATTAGTACTTGCAAAAGACAGCACCAGGGCTGAAATAAAGAAAGAAACACATTTAAAATACTTTTGACAAAGACAATAGGCCTCTACCTCCTTCATGCAACTTTGGAACGATTGTTTCGCTCTTTAAAAATTATGAAAGTAAGATTTAAGAA
Organism: Biomphalaria pfeifferi; assembly: GCA_030265305.1. Classification (NCBI taxonomy): domain Eukaryota; kingdom Metazoa; phylum Mollusca; class Gastropoda; family Planorbidae; genus Biomphalaria; species Biomphalaria pfeifferi. The sequence continues at coordinate 1,646,220 of JASAOG010000122.1, read as the reverse complement.
CATTTTTTATACTCCACCTCCCTTACCCTACCAATATTAAGCATTTAATGCAGACTTAGAAGACAAATGTGCTAATTTCCCTGAACATCTGATCACCTATAAACTCTTGAATCAATAAAGTCTTACATTTGGAAATTCCCGAACGCGATAGGCCTTCAAAACCGATGTAGATTCTAGACCTAGATTTTTTTAATAGCCAAATTTACATTTATTTATTTTTACTTTGAAAAATTATAACGGTCAAACGAGGGATACATGTGTCCAGCATAACGACCAACCGCCTGTACTTTTCCCCAACTAATGTCATAAAATAAGAGCTGGGTGGACCCCTTAAGATCCCGAGGTTAAAATCGAACCCAGGACCCCGGATCGGAAGACAAGCTGTTTACCATTCAGCCACCGCGTCTCCTTAGAGTCCTTCAAGGTTTCAGAAAATCTGGAGAAGAAATATGAAATCTGGCTGCTATTAAATGACAGCTTATGTATTTGTAAAATTACAGGCTCTTGTATTTAATACATGCAAGCAAAACCAAAAAAACATCTAACATTTACTAATGACAAATTCATTGTCTTCAAAAACTAAACTTTCATAAAGTGAAACCTCTATTAAATGCAACTCCCACATTTCATAGTCCATTACTCGCCACCCACTTGTTGCCCTTACATCTGGTACTTCCACTTTAATAGTAGATAGAGCACCACGTACCATGTTATGTCACTGTACCACCTCCCTGACACCCTCCTCGTTGTGGTCTTACAGCGCCCCCATCACCCCTCTCTCACGCTTTCTCTCTCCCAATCAGTCATTCATTCTCTCCTTTCGTCTCCCCTCCTCTGATAGTTAGCCAGCGCTATAAATAAAGACTCCAGAGAGATGTGCTATCTTCTCTTGCAGGATTCTCTCCAACAATCCTACAAGTACATTCAACTTGTGACTCTGCTGATTCATTCAATTGGATTAACACCTTCCTCCATCTCTTCATCTCTTTTTTAGTTCACCACCTGGCAGGTAAAGTGTCGATTTAAATAGGCCTCGTTTAGCACCTGTCATTAAGTTGTTATAGTTATTATATGGTGGCCGAGTGGGGAAGCATTTTGCTAATTAACCAATCGTCACGGTTTTTAATCTTAATGAAGGCTGAGTTGTTTCATTCGTCTGTTAACATACCAGCATAATTAGTTTTGTTTTTTACTGGTCACATGACTTATTTGCTAGCCATTAATCCCGTAAAAACCAATCATATTTACATTTGTCTACCGTGGAACGAATATCCCAAGGATAAAACTTGCTTACCTAGTTTCACCTAAGACTTACCTATCAGTGTCAAGGTCACTAATTGGCTCCAAATTTATAATCTTTTACCTCATTATATTGCTACTTGATCAAATAATGGACTATGTGTCACAAGGACCAATCAAGAGACCATTGTATTGAAGACAATTGGTCGCTATGTAATTCAGTTATTGGTAACTAGAATAAGCCTAACAATTGTTTTAAATGACAGTTCCTCCATTAATATAGCTTATAGAGCTATTATTTTGCTCTTAATAACAAACTAACCCAGGTTTTTTAAGCCCATGAATTTGCAAGCTGAAAAGAGGAAATTGTACACATTTTTTCGCTTATTTTCTTTTTCATCATATCTCCTTATATCTGAAAATTTCATTCTGAATACAAAGAAAAAGACAAAAATACTTTTTAAAAAAGACAATACTTCCTTTATACAATAATAACTAATAAATGTTAGATTTAAAATAAAGGAAACATTTTTAAACCCCTCCACCGAGAAAAACTGCTTTTGAAGGAAATATATAAATGTACTAGACTTTAAAATATTCAAATGCCAGGCCTTTAGATCTACTAGACTTAGAAGACGACGAGCAAATATTCCTGAACATTCATTTATTCAACTCTTGAAGGAATAGACCTACATGTCCCAACGATTTACAATAGTCAAATTTCTAGGAAATTGGTTAAGCCGATTTCGGAACTGTGTCCCTCGCTGATTCACCCTCTTTGTATAACCCTATTGGTATCAATCTCTTTGTATAACCCTATTGGTATCAATCTATTTGCATAACACTATTGCTATCAATCTCTTTGTATAACCCTATTGGTATCAATCTATTTGTATAACCCTATTGATATCAATCTCTTTGTATAACCCTATTGGTATCAATCTATTTGTATCCTAAAATCCTAAAACGCTGGGTAGAGCACTTGAAGCAGCTCCAGGAAAAATGCCAAGGTTCTCAATACACCTTCCATCATAAATGAAGCGGCCATAGACAGGCTACAGCAAGTACCAATAAATGAAAAAATGGATGACCCTACTACGCTAAAGGAAACCGATCTTGCCATTCAACAGCTCGCAAGCGGAAAAGCCAACAGGAGCTGACTCCATTCCCGCAGAGGTCTACAAAAAAGGTGGATTAGCCCTGATTGAAAGACATCATAAGCTCTTCTTAATTTTGTGGGGAAAAGAGTCAATACCACAAGACTTTAAAGATGCCACAATTGTTCATTTATACAAGCGAAAAGGAAACCGCCTGATCTGCGACAACCACAGAGGAATATCTCTTCTCTCTATTGCTGGGAAAATCCTTGCAAAATCCTACTAGATCGTCTCATGCAACACATAGAATATGGTCTACTACCAGAAAGCCAGTGCGGCTTCAGAAAAGAGCGTGGAAACATTGACATGATCTTTGCAGCAAGGCAGCTCCAGGAAAAATGCCAAGAACAAAATGCTGACCTGTTCTCAATATATGTCGACTTAACAAAGGCATTCGACACTGTTAGCAGAGAAGGACTCTGGAAGATCATGTCAAAGTATGGCTGTCCACAAAACTCATAACCATGGTGAGAGTATTTCATGATGGCATGAAGGCTCGTGTCCAAGAAAGTGGAGAACCATCAGAGCCCTTCGAAGTATCAAACGAGGTAAAACAAGGCTGTGTCCTAGCACCTACACTGTCAGTATCATGTTCTCCTCTATGCTGACAGATGGAGTTCACAAATAGAGAAAACAACGGGATAAATATATCATACAGATTTGATGGTGGCCTATTCAACCCGAGGCGGCTTAAAGCAAAATCAAAAACAAATGCAGCAGTAATCAGAGACTTGCTATTTGTTGACGACTGTGCCCTAAATGCCTGCTCTGAAAACGATCTGCAGAGCATCGTCAGTGACTTCTCAAGAGCATGCTCAGACTTTAGCCTTACCATAAATACGAACAAGACTGAAGTCTTATATGTACCTGCTCCTGGGAAAGCCTACTCGGATCCAAGCATCACTATAAATGGACAGGATATAAACGCAGTGGACAAATTCACATATCTTGGCAGCACACTCTCCAGAAATGGAAAAATCGATATTGAAATCGACCTGCGTATCGACAAGGCCAGTGCATCCTATGACAGACTGTCTAAAACTGTCTGGAACAGACGTGGCATCACCACAAACACAAAGCTAGGGGTCTATAGAGCCGTCATCCTCCCTACATTGCTCTATGCCTCAGAAACATGGACAGTGTACAGTAAACATGCAAAGAAACTGAACCACATCCACATGACATGTCTGAGAAAAATACTAAATGTCAAATAGCAAGACAAAATACCAGATGCAGAAGTTCTTCGAAGAGCGTGTCTGCAAAGCATCCACACAATCCTGATGCAGTCCCAGCTGCGATGGGCAGGTCACGTCTACAGAATGGAAGACCACCGCATCCCTAAACGACTCTTGTACGGCCAACTAAGCGAAAGATAGAGCTCGCAAGGTGGTCAAAGAAAGCGCTTCAGGGACAGCCTCAAAGCTTCTCTGAAGGCGTTCAGCATAGATCCAGGCACCTGGGAGACAGAGGCACATGACAGAGCATCATGGCGTCGCGCTGTGAAAACTGGCTCACAGGTTGCTGAGGAAAAAAGAACAACGCTGGCAGAAGAAAAACGCCAGAAAAGAAAAGCAAAGCAAACGACACTAGCTCCAGCTGGAATAACCTGCCCAGTGTGCGGCCGAACATTCCGGGCTCACATAGGTCTCACCAGCCACATGAAGAGGCATAAAACCCCAGTGCAAAGCCCTCAGCCCCCTGGATGACAAAGTGGTCATCATCGAACCACGATGAACGAACTATATATATATATATATATATATATAACCCTATTGCTACCAATCTCTTTGTATAACCCTATTGGTATCAACCTCTTTGTATTGGTATCAAATTCTTTGTATTATATTCGCATATTCACTCTCAGCTTCGAGAACTAGACCAAAAACAACAAAAACGCGGATGTATATTTTTTTATTAGGAAGTCGGATCTGCGAAAGTCAATGGACAATTGTACTGACTGTCCACTTTGTTCTTATATCAAAGACTAAAGGCAGTTTTTTGTTTTCCTAGTAAGTTGTTTGACACGATAGCTACTGGAGGCCAATTAGCAAACGAAAGCTGCTGCGACTGGAAACATTTTGATAATAAAATTCAGCAGCAAGAGGTTTCTGTAAATCACGTTAAAATGTTTATAAAATGTCAGCCACAAGGATCAGATGTCTTTTACGTAACGTTTTGTGGACGTATCAGATCCACTTCCAGTTTATGTAGGCCAATAGAACAGTACTGCAACGTTAGAGGCGGACGATCCCGTTAGCTTGACGTGGTACGATATATATTTAGTCTTCCCTTACTGCTCAGGGCCCCGCATATGACATTTGCCCAGGGTCCCGCGCACTGACAAGACCGCCTCTGGTGTCAATCCACAGTCAGCGTATCATCTTTTAGATACCGCACTCATGATGTCATAATCTTTGAATCAAACTCTTTGTTTCCCTTCTTTGTATCCTTTTCTTTGTAGAACGATCTTTGTATCAAGCTCTTTGTATTATCCTCGCTTAGTCACTCACTTTGAAACACCCTCGCTGTAACACACTCATTGTATCAAGCTCTTTGTATTACCCTCGCTGTATCTCTCTATTTAAATCACCCTCTTTGTACTGCCTTCTCTGTATCTCTCTATTTAAATCACCCTCTTTGTACTGCCCTTGCGTATCACTTCTTAGTATAATATTCTCTGTTTGACCCTTACAGTGTCAGTATCATCACCTTAGAAACATCCTCTGTTTATCCCGTCAAGTGACATCTAACAAACATATTTAGAAAAAGTAGGTCATTTTTTTTAAATTAAATAATCAACAGTCGTATCTGCAAGATGAATCTGAGCTGTCCAAGTTGTGGCATGGAGTGAACACAGGATGATATGAAACAATTTAACGTGATCCAGTCAAAAAAAACACTTAATTTGATTAAATAACAACACGTCTAGTGGAACACGTTCACTCGTTGATTTCTAGTCAGTCGGAGTGATGAAATAGAGAGAGAGAGAGAGATTGCAGGGTCTGGAATGGGAACTTTACTTTTTTATTTTTAGTGATAAAATAAGACGATAATAAGATTCGTGTCTTTCTCTTGGTTATAGTGTTATCAAACACACACACACACACACACACATAACGTTGTACTGTCAACACAAAAATAGGTGGAGGCTGGAAGAAGTTAGATTCTAACTAGAAATCAGTGTATCAAATATTCTCTTTAGCGGATAACTTTAAATCCTCCTTCACACTATTTTTGTATTTTCCTGTGCTCGATTAAAAAAAAAAGATGCGAGTGAATTTATTTATGATTTATTTTTAGAATTAAGTAGAAGAAATCTAAAAGACAATTGAATAGATTGCTCAGATCCAGCTGGAATTTTTACTTGTCGCAAATATATTTTGATAGTGTTTCATTGTATCTCCATTTTTAATGTAAAGAATGCCATTTAAAAATATTTTATAGATTCTATTACCTTGCGCTATAAATAATCAAATAAAAGGAAGTCCAATAGCGAATGTTAAGATATGCATCGAAATAAACTGCTCTCTTAAAATAATAGACTTTGCAGTCAAGTTGACTGAATAGAAAATAAATCTGTACTGTAGGCCTACACCACACAAGGATCACAAAGAAGAACAAAAAAATATTTGAAAAAAACAAAAACCATCAGTCACGTGTCCTTCAGTTTGGAACAAATCTAGACCAACAACAATACATCTGTGCAATTAGAAATATTTTTACTAACTGTTTTTGTTTAGCACTATTTCATGCTTTTAGCTTTCTCAATACGCTGTCATCCTATCCCTTGTCTGGATCAATTTCGGGGGGGGGGGGGGAGAGAGAAAGAAAGGGCTATCTGGCTGAGTTTCACCGTAATCTTTTTCAAAAGCATTTATAAAAAAAAAAGACCTGAATTCAAACTCATGACTCAAGCCTCCTCAAGCCTACCTTCTAACTACTCTGCTAGTGAGGTGCATATAAAAATAGAAGATTGTATAGTTATCTATTGTTTGTTTTAAACATAAACATACGTTATAAAGGGGATTAATTCAGCTTATATTACCACCTAAGTACTATTTCTTTGGAAATACCAAACAAAATAATTAGCTACCAAAAGTTAATTAACTAATTGTTTAATTTTGTAAATTGATTTCTTGTATTGTCAGGTAATATAAATAATGGTGCAAAATTTCAGCTTGATCAGAGATTTTGTCAGAGAAATAATGTGAATAAACTATTTACCAGACAGACAAACAGACAGACAGAAAAGGTAAGTTGATTTAATCTTTGTAATAAAAAAGACCAACTTGGTTCATATTTCGGTTAAAATAAACACGAGGCGCAGAGAGAATTCATAATCTAAACAACTTGTTTCTAGACACTTACGGTGCAGAGAGTAGTCTAGAGTTTCAAGTGGCCTTTTTATTCCATTATCATAGTACCAGGAATGGAAGTTAAAACTATTGTTGTGTTGTACAGCCATTTAGAAAAGTGGGAGGGAGTAGGGAGGATTCGCTAAACACCTCGACCTGACTCTCTCGTTCTAAGGCAATTTTCCAGAAGCAAGATTTTTCCAAGACGTCGATGGCTTCATATCAATGAAAAAATTAACTAATTAATGAACCAATTAATCGTAATTTTCTTTTATATGGAAAATTTACAAAATCGGCGACGGACAATAATGACATTAATGAAGAGAATGAGGTCGTGCGTTTCAATTTTTAAACTAACAATAAACTAATAAACCTATTTTTATAAGTACTTGAAATGCTCAGTGGCTAAACACGTCGGCCTTTCATCATAGAGAATCGAGTTCGAAATCAGCCATTTTCTTGTTTACTTGAACTGAGCTCTATCAAAGCGTGAATGGGACCCTTGTACATGCATGATAGAAGGTAAGACCAGGAAAGTAAATCACGCATATGTGTGAGATTATCAGTATTCTTATGTTAAATAGTTCAAGTTCAACCAAAATTTCGTATAAAATGACAAAAGAGTCCAATAGACATACACTGATTTCACAAATTCCAATAGCACTCTCCGATCGCATCAAAGAGGTCCAAAGGGGTAACAAACCTATTTGATATTGCAAGGATCTGGTTCAATTCTGTGTCATTAAAATGAATTACATGAATGATTCAAAATAATGAATGCAAATTCTCAGTCAATATAAGCGAGAATAAAATAAAATAAAAGGTCCAAGTCAGCATCCTTCTGACTGAACTAAATCTCATCTTTTAAATATCTAGTTTCCTCCCTACTTGTTCAAGTTCCTCACTTGTATCTTCCATTCTTGTAATTATGTCCTCACTGCTAAATTCCTCCGAGCCATATTTAAATCCCAGACCAAAATGTAGCGCTATGAGTCAATACTGACCTATGTAACAGTTCTTGAGGAGGTTCACCATTGGAACGGTAACCTTAATTTAAAAAAAAGGTTCAGCCAAGAGATTCTTATTCTTTGGTTATCAGATGGCCCCCATCAGATAGAGTGACCTCCCCTTGAATGAGTCATCTACCATTAATCCAAGCAAGTTTATTTTACAAAGCTTATATCAATTCACTGTCTGAATGGTAAAAAGTTTGTAGACGTTTTTCTCCCACACCCAATGCATAATTATTTCCGAATGCTAGTATGCAGTTCACGCGATAATATGAAAAAACTACTTATTAATTGTTGTTTTAAAGTTTGTTTCACTTATATGCATATTATATAGATTTTTTTTCTTTAACAAAAGTAAATATTTTTTTGTAAATGTAGTAGTTAGTTTGATATTTGTAAAAAAAAACAAAAACTTTTTTTGACAAAAAATCAAAAACCGTGTGTAAAAATGTGTTAAAATTATGGTAACTAGTAACACTCCTTACTAAATAGCCTCCAGTGTTTGTTACTATTAATATTTAATAGTTGTAAAAATGATGTATTTTTATGAAAAACTGATTGAATAGTTGATTTTAAAAATTCAATTTTTCTCTTTTAGGAAAAATAAAAGCAGCCGTTGTATCAGATCTTTGAATGATCTAAAATATCATGTCGGAATTTGAATATCTTTTCTAGTTTACGAGATCTAAACGGGACGGACGGACGGACAGAAAGACCATACAAAACTAATAGCGTCTTTTCCCCTTTCGATGCCTCTAAATATGAAATAATATCCTCACTATAAAGATAGAGCTAGAGATGTAGTCTACAGGCATTATGAGGAGCAGTGTCTTGTGCAGCGAAGTCTAAATGGCGGTAACACTCAATCAAATAATGGGAAGGCGAAAGACCAACAATGCAGCAAATACTTGACGCCGATGAACGATCTTGAACAAGAAGTTTAATACGTAATGAAGGGAACTGTCGAATGTCGCTCAGTTAAACATCTACTGCAGAAACTAAAGCCGACCTCTCTCTAAAGCTGCCAACAGTATTCTATGTTTACTTTCGCTACACTTCTAAACCTAGTCTTGTTTTTTAATAGTCACGTGACTGTCTAAACTTTAACCTTTTGATGCAACAGATAACCTTTCGCGCCTAATTCCTAATTGTGTCCTAACACTGGTGTATAATATCAAATCTGTTCGTCACTCAAAAAAGAAAAACAAAAGTCCGTGTATGTTACAGCTGAATAATGTCACAAATACTCAATAAACAATTTGTTTTTAATTTACGAATTCGTACACTTAAATCACAATTTGTATTGAAACTATTAACAGGATATGAAACAGTTACTTTAAAAGTTAAACCTCAAGTGAATCAAATATCACAAGGTGTCAATCTAGGTCTACACATAATCACTCACACAAGAAATGTAGATAGTTCATACGTATTTAGACGCAAAACACACAAGCACACACACACACACATAGTTTGTTTCACCTTCACATATCAGTCTGTTGAACAGTTGGGGTAGCACTTAAGATCTGCTGACCATCTTTCTTCATTCCTCTCTGTCTACTTGATTGGTTAGTAAGAACCTTGAACTCATGCATGTAACAAAAACAAAACAACTACTAGTAATACAACAGTTGCTACAACAACAATTGCTACCAGACGTACTGCATACACAACTCCTACAGCAACTATAACTACGCCTACAACATTTGCTGCAATTACTACAACATTTAGATACAACAGCTCCTATAACAACCACTGCTGTAACAACCACTGCTGTAACAACAACTGCTGTGCAATAAACTTCTGTAAAACAACGTCTACACACAAATAAACAAGGTTACAAAGTCAGTTTGTGTGGAAACACAAACTCAAAATCGGCCCCCGAAGCAGGTTTCAATATTTTCAGAAGAATATCGGTAGTATTCTTATCTTATCTTATATAATACAGACGTTACTTCAAAAAAGAAGATGATTACGTCCTACGCGTCATGCATTTAGTCATGCATATTAACCAATGACTTAAATTCTGCCAAGTCACTGGTTTTCCTGGCTAGCTCAGGCAACCCATTCCATGCTCTAATAGCACTAGGGAAGAAGGAGTATTTGTACAAATTTGTCCTAGCATATGGGACGAGGAATGTGCCTTTATCTTTGTGTCTTTCAGAGTATTTTATTAAATTTTGTTTTTGTATTTGAAGATTATGGTTCAGTGTTTTATGTAGTATTTAGTATGACAAAACTTACATAATTTAACAATAAAATTGTAAAAAAAAAATATTTTTTGACCAAAAATCTGAAACCATTTGCATAAATGTGTTAAAAATTGTTAACTAATGATCTCCCTTACTAAAATGCCTCCAGTGTTTGTTACTATTAATAGTGAATAGTTGTAAAAATGTTGTATTTTTATGAAAAAAACTGCTTGCATAATTGATTTAAAAAATTAGATTTTTCGCTTTCAAAAAAGAAAAAAGTAGCCGTTGCATCAGAACTTTGAATGATGTAAAATATGATGTCCGATTTGCATTTTCTATTTTGTTTTCTGAGATCTAAACGGGACCGAAGGAAAGAAGAACAGAGAGGCCACACAAAACTAATTGCGTCGTTTCCCCTTTCGGGTCCGTTAAAAATTACTGCTACCTCCACAACTAAACCTAAACATTTTCAAATGTGTCATCTCTAACAATTCAACCGATCATCTCAACAGGATACCAGGTCTAGTAACATCACGTGACAAGCTTGTCAAATGTGGGTCATAATATAACGCCCCGGTGTCGTCTGTTTTACTACTACTTCTGTCTGAGGGCATTCTCGTGTTTTGGCGTGGAAATAATGTCGGACATATACATTAACGTCTGACTACTTGGTCTGGTGTTACCAACTCACAGAGTTCATAAGTCTTAAATAGTTTTAATTTATGCAGGGGATGTGAAACAAAAAATTGAAATAAAAAAACTTCTGTTCAAAAACGTCGCATACATTGAGTTGCATCAATTAGTATGAATCCATCAAGTAATTCATTCTTAATGGCTCAAAATGTAATAATAAACATGCAATACTAAATAGGTTTGTTGTCTAAAAAAAGAACAAGGAATTATTTTTTTTTTGGGGGGTGAAGGATTTTTCCTTAGCAAACACACACACACACAAACATATGTATATACCCCTTGTATATACCCTGAGGCAAGCGATGGTTTAACATTAAAATCTCCCCTCCAATAAAAAAACTGAAAGCAAAACAACAGTCCCAAAATGTATCCCCCCCCCCCTCCGATATGAATTTTTTCATTTCAGGGAGGGAGGTTAAACCCTGGCTACGCTTACCAAAAAGGAGAAACCGTTTGGTTTAGTGAGGTACTTGTTTAGCGCAACATTCATGCGTATAGCGAGTTCAGTGCGCTTTGGTTCTAGTCACTTGTGTGGATCAATGGGGAGGGGGGGGGGGAAGGGGAAGTTTCTTGCTTTCTTTTTAAAAGAAAGAAAAAAAAAAGAAAGTTGCTGGAGTTTGAATACAAGCCTCCACGATGGAAGGCCGACGTGTTTTGCCACTAAGCTGTCAGGGACTTAGTTGTATTAATTACTAAGTATTATTAATCCCCCTAGGTATTAAAACTGTAATTTCAATTATAATATGTGTATGGGTTATAATTGCTTTAACTTTTAATATTTTAGGCCCAAGTTCAGTTCGACAGCCTCACCATACACACCCAGTTGTACATAAACTAATAAACGAGGTGTATGATTCTTTAAATAGAATTATGAATTTAATATCATGATATATGTACAATGTAAATGATATATGATCAATGATAATAATAAAGAAATATAATTGCAATATCGGACACAAGGAGAAATTCAAGAGCTGAACAAGATCGAGCCTGCTTCACTCTAGCAACATGGTCTACGATCTACGACGAAAATCAACGTCATAAAATATAATGACGAAGCAACAAGGGGAGATCACCTACTGCACACAAATAAAATAGCTCGAATTACGTCATCAGTATAGATGAAAACGGTGCTATTAAATAGAGAACATTTTTACAATACAACTCATTCAATAGTTGCGACATAAGCTATTCAAGTACTTAAAAAATTGGTTTCATTAAATGTTATTAATCTTTTGTTAGTTGGTTTTGCGGAGTGCAAACGTGCCTGATTATTGTCACAGATTACCGGCTGACGATTTACTAAATTTTCTATTTTAAAGAAAAATTAATTACGACGAATTAATTAACTAGTTGTTGTTGTTTTTTTTAAATTGATTCAAGTGTTGACATCGAGAATGAATAATTGTTTAAAGTTTTAACTTCATCCCAGAATTGGAAGTGGGGTAAATAACGTTTTCACGATTGTGACCAGACAGACGAGTAACCTTATCTAAGGTCGGTATAAAGGATGGATGCATAGCCTGGTGATTTGCTCTGGGATTATTTCCACGATGGTGCCGAGTTCGCCTTGTCTATCTGTAGCGAAGATGGAACTTGTAGGTCATTAAGTTCCGTGCTGAAAAAAGAAAGTCATCAATACGTATATCAAAAGATTGGTTGGTTTCTTGTATAAATTAATGTCTGCTTTGGGACATGAGAACATTAGTAAACAAACAAATAATCTTGGAATTAATTAGTAAATAGAACAATGTAGTTGGTGGTCGTTAAATCCTTTAATGCTTCACTTGACCGCCCCCCCCCCCTCTCAACGTGAACCAAAAGTGTGAGGTGATCATTGAGGTGTAGGGAGAGTAAGCACCTCGCCCACCCCTTTTCCTCTGCTTTTAAAACAGAACTAAGATTACACCAGACAAGTATGTAATCACACTTAGCTCTACATGGTATATATATACATTTTTTTACTTGCTTAATTAAGGTGATTTTTTTAAAAATTCTAACGTCATTTTTACATGAGTATCATTTGCACGTTTTTATTACGTCATTAACGTCATATATTTTTAAGACGTCTGTTTATTGTGTGCCAAACAATTCAATCCGGATCATTAAATAGTTGGCCCCAGGAAATAAGTTTGAAACTTGTGAAGAATGTAGCACTTGTGATGTTTAGGTCGTTTGGTTTTAACTTGTTTGTAAACATTCAGATTTACTCTTATCTTCAGTACAATAACTTGTTTGCAGCCTCTGGCGTTTATATTCTGGACAAAAAGACAATCTATGCAAAGTAAAAACGGACAGAAATTATATTTATGTAGAAATGTGAAAAAAAAGGGGGCAGCAACCTTCATGAAACAAAAATACCAGAATAACTTGCCACTAATTAACATTCCTTTGTTTGTAGGACTGAAACTTATGTAACAACATCATTGTATTATTGTCCAACATGTCGATACGTCTTAAGACTTGTAACAGTAAGTAATGATTATGACGTCTTAAAATGGACCCCGCAGATATTTGTATGAATCTTGACACACATAGGCACCTCGAATGAAGACCTAATCAACTTATCATATAGAACACATCAGCTATGACCTCTCAGAAACGAACCTTCAGAAAAGATCCTCAGATATGACCTTCAAATATGACATTTAGATTTCATTGCAGAAATGAAATCTAACACCCCCAGAAACAAAAACAAAAATACTTTTAAAATTCAAATTTTGTCAAGTAATCTAATATTTCTTACAAGAACTGCATATAAAAATACTATAGAAACACACAGACAAAACAAAGCACATTTTGGCCATGAAGTGATCATTAGTTATAAAGAAAAGAAAAATACAAACAATGAACACAAAATAAGCTTATAGTTATCTCATCTGTTCGATGTTGTTGTTGGTTAATATACTTATTGTAAAAAATACTCATGGCTCATAGTATGAACACATTTCAACATTATATCTGTATCCCTACCCAAATTTAGCCCCTTGAAATCCGTTTCGCATTGGGCCCCAGATAGGCTAGGTCACGCCCTGCTATTTAGTGACGGGTGAATACAGAGTAGATTAATTGTTCTTCCTCCCCCCTCTTTTTTCTTTTGCCGCTGAAAATACGTGGGGTAACTCTAGTCCGACTTGTAGAAATAAAAGAGTGATCTTTTCTTTACTTCTTGGTGTCCAAATTGTTGAGCCATGAAGAGAATTATATATATATAGATATTTAAAAAAACAACAACAAAACAGAGCTTATATTAAGTATAATTGTATCAATTAGTTTTGATCAATCATGTCATTAAATTTGTAATAGATCTAGACTAACAATAATAAATGTGCGATTTGAAATATTTTTAACAATTGTTTTTGTTTAGCGCACTTTGATGCTTTTAGCGTTCTCACTATCACATGTTGGAAAGGGTAGGGAGAAAGGACCGGGTATCTTGGTGATCGCTTTTTAAATGTATTTATAAAAAAAGGGAGCGACTTGAATTCGAACTCGAGGTCTAAGACCTCCTCAGGCCAACATGGTATGCACTGTGCCAGGGAGCTGCTTATGAAAATAGCTATTATAGTTATTTACAAACTTTTTCTTTCTAGAAACAATAAAGTGGACTAATTTAGCTTATATCAGTCAAGTAAAATGTCTTTCCCTTGTTCGAGATACTAAACAAAATAATTAATTACCAATAGTAAATTAACTAATTCGCTAATAATTTAAATTGATTCTTGTGTTGTCAGGTAAATGTAATAATTGTTCAAAGTTTTAGCTTTATCAGAGAATGGGTGTGGGAGAAATAATGTGTAGAAACGTTTTACCAGACAGACAGTGAGTAGATAGAAGCTTTGTAAAAATTGAGTAAAATGAACAATGTGGTGAAAATAGAAAGGTTAAAGAGAAAACCATGGGGTACAAAAAGGAAGCGATCCAACATTTTGATGAATTTAGTCTTAGTCAATTAGGACGACAGTCGATCAATACATCCCCCCCCCCCCTCCCCCGTGCTTCATTGACGAGAACTTTCATGTACGGCACAGATTTCGTCTAGGTGTTTCCGTCGTTCCAAACTGGAGACTAAAACATTTCTTTCTGTACCTCATTGTTTGACTTGGACTAAAACATTTCTTTCTGTACCTCATTGTTTGACTTGGACTAAAACATTTATTTCTGTACCTCATTGTTTGACTTGGACTAAAACATTTCTTTCTGTACCTCATTGTTTGACTTGGACTAAAACATTTATTTCTGTACCTCATTGTTTGACTTGGACTAAAACATTTCTTTCTGTACCTCATTGTTTGACTTGGACTAAAACATTTCTTTCTGTACCTCATTGTTTGACTTGGACTAAAACATTTCTTTCTGTACCTCATTGTTTGACTTGGACTAAAACATTTATTTCTGTACCTCATTGTTTGACTTGGACTAAAACATTTATTTCTGTACCTCATTGATGGACTTGGACTAAAACATTTCTTTCTGTACCTCATTGTTTGACTTGGACTAAAACATTTCTTTCTGTACCTCATTGTTTGACTTGGACTAAAACATTTCTTTCTGTACCTCATTGTTTGACTTGGACTAAAACATTTATTTCTGTACCTCATTGTTTGACTTGGACTAAAACATTTCTTTCTGTACCTCATTGATGGACTTGGACTAAAACATTTCTTTCTGTACCTCATTGTTTGACTTGGACTAAAACATTTCTTTCTGTACCTCATTGTTTGACTTGGACTAAAACATTTCTTTCTGTACCTCATTGTTTGACTTGGACTAAAACATTTCTTTCTGTACCTCATTGTTTGACTTGGACTAAAACATTTCTTTCTGTACCTCATTGTTTGACTTGGACTAAAACATTTCTTTCTGTACCTCATTGTTTGACTTGGACTAAAACATTTCTTTCTGTACCTCATTGTTTGACTTGGACTAAAACATTTCTTTCTGTACCTCATTGTTTGACTTGGACTAAAACATTTCTTTCTGTACCTCATTGTTTGACTTGGACTAAAACATTTATTTCTGTACCTCATTGTTTGACTTGGACTACCAGAAACCAAAAACATATCGGCAAGAGAGTTGCGAAACATTTGGAGTGATAGTCAACAAAATAGAAAGTAGTTTTGTAACTCGTTACGCTCAGCAGGCACATATCCATCTACCTGTCTGTCACAGGAATCAGGTTAACTATGCCAAGTTCAAGTTCGATACATTTCATTGAACACCTTCACAGAATTGATCATCTATTGATTTGTGTCCTGGAGAGAAATGTTTGTCTCATTTAAAGTTTCGGATATTTATGAGTCATGTTTTTAGCGGCCCCCGAAAGGGGAATAGACGCTATTAGTTTTGTGTGATCTGTCTGTCCGTCCGTCCCGGTTTAGATCTCGTAAACTAGAAAAGATATTGAAAATCCGACATCATGATATTTTAGACCATTCATAGTTCTGATGCAACGGCTACTTATTTCTTTTCTAAAAGCAAAAAATTCCAAAACAAACTGTCTTTGTAACCTTCTTTTTCAATAAAATTAAACTAAATGTTTGGTTTATATTGGGTACAATGATTGGCTACTGGATTTATATTGATTACTCAGCTTAGATTGTTTATTGGATTTATAATTCTAAGGGTCAATCATTAGGAGCGGACTGGGTGTCAAAATAGACCCGGGCATTTCTATACAATCCGGCCCACAAATCTATATCATGTGATGTGCATCCATTTCTAGGTGTACCTGTCCTCAAAATTATTATGTTAAGTTTGATAATGTATCGATATGCATGCATACAGTGAACTCTATCTCTTTATAAGCAATATAGGCCTTTTTTAATCAGCAAGTATGTAGGTCCCAAAAGGATGGAGCCTACTTGTGGCACTGTCTACATTATTTTGGAAAATGTGTTAGATTAAAATAGTACGACACTGTAGAGCAGTGGTCTTCAACGGGAGGGATTTGGGGAAATTGGGGGGCGCTGGGAGCCAAAGGGGCGGTAAGGGAGCGCTGGACACAATGGTGGGCGGTAAGGGGGCACTGGACACAATGGTGGGCGGTAGGGGGTGCTAGGAATAAAAGGAGGACGTAGAGATGGAAGAAAAAACTAGAGGGGCAGAGAAACAAAATAAAAAAAAATGTCTTCGAAATTCAGGCTAGCCAACTAAATAGATACAAAGTTAGCTTCCTACTGATTTAAGAACAGAAACAACTATTGAAATTGAGTTCGGGAATCCCCTTTTTGTCTACGTTTAAATTCTTACTCTGTTGCTTTAATTGGAGGTATCTATTGTGTGTATTGTCTCTAATTCTTGGGAGCGTTAAGATTTAAGATTTGAAAAAAAACAACAACTAAGTAATAAGTCTTTTTGATTATAGATTATTTTATTTACTATTATTAATATATTAATATGTAAATGTCAATTTTTAAAAAATTAACACTAACATTAAAATATAATGATCTAACATTATTTTTAAACAATGAAAACATTGACAAAAGCTTGCAAATATGAAATTTTATAACTTCGACATTCATATCAAATTGCCAGCAGTCAAAAGTATTCCAAAGCTTTACTTTGACATGTCCACACGAGGTTATGAAACCAATTTGTTTCACTAACATTCTAAAAGTAATTTTAGAATATTTGTGAAGAAGTTAACGAATAACTACTATTCAAACAATATTTTTTTTAAAAGACAAAGCAGACTATGGTTTTGTGGCCTCTAATTTTTTTAAATTTATTTTTGCAAATAAAAAAACCCAAAAGAAACAAATTAAATGTTATTATAAAACTGATCAAAACTAAAATTTAAAATTTGAACTAATCTGTGACACAATGCTAGTGATG
Organism: Biomphalaria pfeifferi; assembly: GCA_030265305.1. Classification (NCBI taxonomy): domain Eukaryota; kingdom Metazoa; phylum Mollusca; class Gastropoda; family Planorbidae; genus Biomphalaria; species Biomphalaria pfeifferi. The sequence goes on along the minus strand of JASAOG010000122.1, from coordinate 1,628,734 downwards.
GAGTATAATTTCACAACTGTGTTGTTATCTAGCTTATTAAAGCTTATAGGTACCATCGGTGGCGACAAATGCTCCATAAATAGGGCCACCGCCTATTTAAGAATAAAAATTAAAAGAAATTTGTAACAGAACGAGAGATAAGGTTCATTTGGAAGGGAGGATAAGTCTTTATACGTGGGGATGACTGCATTAAGCAAACAAATTAGTTAGAATTGAGTTCATTCTTCTCAATGTTCAAGAATGAGCTTTGGTCACATGCACAGTTTTAAGTGTCTACGTCTGTTACATTCTTTCAGTATGTCTGTCTGTTTGTCTCTATTTCTGTCTTTTTATTTGCATTATTTAGAGAAGCCAATATCAATTTATTTCATATACAGAGTCTCGGGATGCACATAAAGACCAGATCTAGAGGAGAAACAAATGATTTAACTTTTGACTCAAGAGCAGACACAATACGCAGACACAATAGAGTAGACACAATAAATTAGACACAATAGATTAGACACAATAGATAACACAATAGATCAGACACAACAGAGCAGACACAATAGAGTAGTCTCAGCAGACACAATAGAGTAGTCTCAGCAGACACAATAAAGCAGTCTCAGCAGACACAATAGAGTAGTCTCAGCAGACACAATAGAGCAGTCTCAGCAGACACAATAGAGTAGTCTCAGGAGACACAATAGAGTAGTCTCAGCAGACACAATACAGTAGTCTCAGCAGACACAAAAGAGTAGTCTCAGCAGACACAATAGAGCAGTCTCAGCAGACACAATAGAGCAGTCTCAGCAGAAACAATAGTACAAACATAAAAGAGGAGACACAATTCAATTAAGAGAACTAACATTTCCGGTGAATTTTTTTCTGTACCTTTCTAATAGGCGTGAGGATTTGTAAAAGATCAAATAGTTATCATGGTGCTTAACAACTGTGTCAATGGCATGCACTATTTTGTTTGTCAAATCATAGGTCATTCTGACATTGCATGTTGATCAAGACTAGTATGTGGCTTTTACACAAATATTTTCATTACAAGTCGCTCAATATCATGCGAGACAAAAATAGACTTGATCGATTGGCCAGTTTTTTTAAGACACATTCCTTTTGATTGTTTTATGTATTTAATTATAATAAAATATTTTTAAAATATATTTTTGTCAGTTTCATTGGCAAGGCAGCGATGACGATTATTAGGCAAGGTGGGGTAGTAGAAATAATGCCGATTATTTGCACTTGTAAGATACTTTATGTCTTTGAGTCGAGGTCCCTACACCTAGACTAGAATAAAGACACATAGTTATGTCATGAAAATACTAATTTTAAAAAAGTTCGGTTGACTAAAGGATGTTTGAATTTTAAGAAATCATTTTTAAAAGTTTACAAAGTGAAACATGATCAAAATTTTTAATTCTCTTTCTTCCGCATTATAGGATTATGTCATTCACTCTAAAATTGCCAAATTCCCCGTTGACCCAGGTAAAACATATTGTCCAACCGAATAAGACATTACTGTTTAACATCTCAGTTTTAATTGATATAATCTTGTTTGATTAACTATTTTCATGCAAGTTGTACACATGACGAACTATTCTAAACACAAAACTTTGAGACTTGATAATCGGCTTCCACTGAGCTTCTTTTCCGGGCAGTGTGTTGACTACTTTCATTAAATAGTCGCATAGAAATAATCTTTGGATACGTCCTAGTGAACTGAAAGCACTCGCCTGACCTCAAGCGCGCACTGCTCAGTTTAGTGGCAGGTCAAAATAAAGTCAAATAAAAATGCGGAAGGCTCTGGCCGTTACTAAAATGTAAGGGACACTCGAGGTACCTAGAGCGCACCTACGTATCTAATGCGAGGGGTCATGGTAAGGTCATATGTGCTACTTAAGACTTCCTGACATATCGTGTTTTTGTCCGATCTCTAAAAGACAGAAAGTCAAGTAGACTCAGGTCAGGGAAGACGTATTTCGATGTTTTCCAAAGACATATGAGTCGATTTTGTTGCAGACTCCTCGGTCGAAATTGGTAAAAGGTTTTACTTAAAGTTCATAATTTATGTTTGCGAAACACAGGCTTAAACATATCATTCTTTGCGTATAGGAAATTCATTTGACAAATAATTGTATTAGAAACCTTATTTTCATACAATGATTTTCTTTTTATACTCTATGAAGAAAATGGTTTTTAGAAAATTCACACAAATGCATAACAATTGGCTATATTGTTAATTTTCTTTTAACTTAACTTGGAAATATACAAGAAAAATTGAATTCCATTATTTCCCAAAACTCTATAAATACCTCAGTGCATATTTTTTATATCTTCTGTCGTTCACCCGATGTGATAATAGGCAGAAGTAACGAAATGAGAGAATTTTACAGCACCTGTGAGAATGCAGATTAAAGCTCTGCGTTTCTCGTGCTAGCGCTACATTAAACATTATGTTTATTGTCAGGCTATAGAATTGGCGCTGGTGTGTGCGCAGTGAGTTAACAGTTATGGCTCACATCAGACACAAGATACACGAGAAACAGGGACGATAAGTTTTGTGGGAGAGTTGCTTTGTTAGGTTTAAATCTCGTCGATATGCGTTGTGGAAGTGAGAGTGGATTTGATGATGTTAAGTTTCACAGATGCTTTAGCAGTCACTCAAACAAAAAGCAAAAAAACAACACATGTCATATACCTTATACTCAAATACATGTTATAGTAAAATACATGTGATAATCAAATATATGGTATAATGAAATACATGTTTTAATAAGAAAATCATTTTATTTATAAATGTCATACTTAAATACATATCAATCTCAAATACATGTTTCTTAACCAAATACATATGTTACTCAAATAACTTTCTTGCCAAATTACACAAAACACATTTTAAGCTCAAATGCGTGTCAAACTCAAATACATGTCTTATATTCAATACAAACACATACATGACTTAAACTAAAAATGCATGTCATGCTAAACTAAATGTCATATTAATACACTATGCTTCAATACACATGTTGCACTCGAATACATCAAATACATGTTTTATTGTCGTATACATGTTTTATAGTCGAATACATGTTTTATTGTCGTATACATGTTTTATAGTCGAATACATGTTTTATAGTAGAATACGTGTGTCAGAACAGTCAAGAAACTGAACGTTAGAAACAGTCACTCATCAGAACTTAATACGTCTCTCTTTAATCAGTGAGTTCCCAGAGTCTAGTGTTGACTACTAAATGTATAGGATTATAAAGTACACATCATGTTTATCAGTTGTTCACCGTTTCTTTTAAATACCCTAATGACGTTTTTCTTGATTGACAGCGTACACTAGTTTGATGATGCTTTGATCAGAAGTTGAATGTTACATTTGTTATTTTAGATCGAAGTCTAGACTCAAGTCAGTGACATTGTATGGGGTTGCATTTAGCAGTACGCTTGTGTCAGAAACAAAAATTGAATTGAAGCCTCCCGTTGATTTCGAACCCAAACAAGTGTCGACTTGAGGACAAATTAGGAGTTGGCAACTCTTAGGCAGATTATAGCTCTTATGGACCCAAACGCTGTGTTGAGAAAGGAGGACTGCTGTGTGGAGGGGGGAACTGTTGTGTGGAGAGGATAACTGCTGTGTGGAGGGAGGACTGCTGTATGGAGGGGGGAACTGCTGTATGGAGGGGGAACTGCTGTGTGGAGGGAGGACTGCTGTGTAGAGGGGAGGACTGCTATGTGGGCGACAACGTTCCGACCCTCATGACATAGTCCAATGCTTGTCACGCTAATGTCCAGCTTCATCTCATAGTCGTCCTACATCTGAAGATGGTCAACCCGCTTTATTTATTGTAATATATAAACACTATATAAACCTTAAGCAATATATAAACATGACACATCTGTCTAACTGGGGAAAAAGTTTGTACACGTTATTTCTCCCAAACCCAAACACGGATCAAGTTGAAATTTTGCACCATTATTTCTTGTATCTGGCAAAATATGAATCAATAAACAAAATTAAATTATTAGTTAACTAACCATTGTTAATTATTTAGTTTTGTATTGTATCAAAATAGGGAAAGAAATTGTTGAATTAGTCATCTTTATACTTGGTATAAAAATTGAAACTAACAAAAGACAGCTATAAAACCTTATTTTTTCATATACATTTGATTTAGCCGGCACAGCGGTTAGTGTGTCCGCTTGAACACTCGAGTTCGAATTTAATTTTTAAACAAATTTAAAAAGCATATAAAAGTGATCACGACAACATTCACCCAAATGGTGAGATACCGCTTTCTCCTCCTTCCTTTTCCAGCTGGTCCAGACAAATTATAGGAACATAGAGCATTGAGAAAGCTAACAACAGAAAATTGCACTAAACAAAAAACCATTGGTAAAATATTTCTAGTCTATATATATTACAAATGTAATTAATGACTGATCCAAACTTATTGATACAATTACACTTAACAGAAACTTTTAAAAAATTTTGTTGTTGTTTTTATTTATTGAATTCAAACGAGAAAGAAAAACAAAAACAAAACAGATAAAGAAAAACAAAAGAGACAACTGACAAAAAGAAACTGTAACAAATGTCTTTAGGAAATAGATTTCTTTGTCCAAACCTCGTTTAGTTTGATGAGTTTTTATGTTCCAGCAACTCTTGAGCTATCAGAGCAATGTTTTGATAAAGCTTGAAGTGGAGTTTTATGTTCCAGGTCTTCAGTAGAAACATTTGTTACTTGTTGACCACTACTTTGTACTGCAATGAACTTTCTACAGACTTCAATAACAGTGGCTAGTGCTTTTGTGTAAATCAAAATGAATCATTTGTTACTGTGGCAGTTTTGAAACGTGCTTTTTGACATTCAACTTGAGAACCTTCAATTCTTTTTGTGGCTATAACTCTCAATGAAACGGCTGCCCGATATTTGTTATTTGTGTAAGATATTTCTAAAGTGGACTAAAGGAAGGAGAGAGAGAGAGAGAGAGAAAGAGAGAGAGAGAGTTATAGCACTCATGTCATACAATCCAATTACTTTAAGTAAAACTTCTGAGGCTAACACGTATTTGGTTCAGTTTAGTTTGTCATTTTGGTTCTAGGTCCAACTATGGTAGAACTAGTATAACCACCCTTTGTATATTTGTATCAAGGCAGTAAAGTATTTATTAAACAACAAGCTTATCAGATAATCAATAAAAAAGCACTACCAATAATACGAAATCTTTTTACAAAAACGCTATTGTGTTTGTGTTGTCCATTCGTCTGTTACATTTAGATGCCAACAACTGCAATAAAAGCTATTTTACTATGGTCTTTATTAATCTAGACACGGGGGGTGGGGGGGGGGTGGAGCGGCTACTTTTGGTCTTCCAAAAATACTTCTTTTAAATTTAAGTACCTATAACGCACGCATATTCTTATGTATCTTTGATTTTAAAAAAGTAGTAAAAAAAATAAAACTTCGTTCAATGCACTGTCTTAAAGACAAATTAACCCTAACCACTGTCTTAAAGACAAATTAACCCTAACCACTGTCTTAAAGACAAATTAACCCTAACCACTGTCTTAAAGACAAATTAACCCTAACCACTGTCTTAAAGACAAATTAACCCTAACCACTGTCTTAAAGACAAATTAACCCTAACCCTATTGAAGATCCGACTTGAATATCCTTTTCATATACTCCAAAAAAATGGAAGGTGTTAATGGTATTCCATATGCAATCAGTGCAATGCTTATATCAACTCACTCTTTCTGGTAGATTAAGTTACAAAAGTTAATTTTGTATTAAAGAAATTACTAAAGTTATATAATATAAAACTACGGATCTATATATATATACCATAAAATATATAGATATGTGATTTGTATTTATTTTTTTTTAGGTAGGGGCTGCTTTATTATTGCTCATCGAATATCGGCACTTAATTTACCTAGACATATGCAATAAAACCTTGACTAGGTAACAGTGAAAACAAACATCGACTACACATCTACTCTTGCGTTATGCTAGCAACCTTTACAAATTACGTCTATATATATTGTTACGTATTTCTGAATCTTCTGGCTTAATGTACTAGTAGACACACAAATAAAAACACTGCAAAGAACTTGACGACTCAACTTTCAGCTTTATATAACTTTATTGAATATTAACTATAACAATTCATCACTGTAACATGTAGCGTATACGTCTTACATCAATTGTATCGACTGTAACGGCTCAAGTCCACTCTCTTCTACTGTCTCGCACAGTAGACAACAGTAACGACGACTGTACTGACCCTTTTCACCTTAACTCTCTGGTTTGTATAGAGTCCCTAATCGCTTGTCCAATATTGCAAAAACAATGCTAGTATCCTCTGGAACAACACGGGAGGAAACATCACATCCTGTAGTTGTTTATACATGTCGATTCCAGAGAACACCCGCTGCAGTGTCATCTCGCCGAGGTCACACGTAGTGACCTCTAACTGACACTGTTCATTTATAACACTGCCTCCTTCGTAGATCTGTTCGTCCCGAACAGATTCTATTTCACCACGGTACTGATGGAGTCGATCAACGTGGACAACCTTCAGCTTGGAACGTGGACTTTTCTGTATCCGGTAGACCACGTCGTTTATTCTTTTTACGACACGGTATGGACCTTCCCAGTCTCTTTGGAGTTTCAGGGATCTGCCTTTTCGTCTCTGTGGGTTATAGAGCCACACTAAATCATTCTCATGGAACCCCGACGTTTTGGCCCGTTTGTCATACCTCGTTTTCATCAGATCACTGTTGGTCTTAATGTTTCTGCGGGCCAATACATGAGCGTTCTCCAATCGTCTTCGGAGATTGGTAACATATTCAGTTGAAGACACTGGCGTATCTCTCGGAATCCCAAACAACAGGTCACATGGTAGACGAAGCTGACGACCAAATAACATCTTCGCTGGGGTATATCCTGTGGTGCTATGAACGGATCCTCTGTATGACATGAGGAACATGGGGATATGGGTGTCCCAGTCGTCTTGTCGGTCACCAGTAACCTTAGACAGATGATGTTCTAGGGTTCTGTTGAATCGCTCTACCATCCCATCAGATTGCGGATGGAGAGCTGTCGTGTGAGTCTTTTCGATGCCAAGTGTCTTGCACATCTCCTGGAAAACTTTGGACTCGAAGCTCCTTCCCTGGTCAGAGAGCAACTCATTAGGTACACCAGGGCGACTGATCCAGTTATCCACGAGTGTTTCGGCCACTGTGATATCTTCTTGATTTGGTATGGCATAAGCTTCTGGCCATTAGCTGAAATAGTCAATGACTACCAAGATGTATTTGTTTCCTTTCTTGGTTTCAGGAAATGGGCCTGCTACATCTATCGCGATCCTCTCGAATGGAACACCAACATTATACTGTTGTGCGTCGAGGGCCTTTTGCTGCCGCACATATGTCGCACCTTCGACACCATTCCTCTACATCCTCTCTATATCTGAACCAGTAGAACCGCTGACGAACCTTTTCCAGAGTCTTATTGACACCAAGATGAGATCCGCTAGCGCCATTATGCATCTCTTTCAGTACTTCAGCAACTCTCACCTTCGGTAACATCAGCTGAAGGCGATTGGATGTTCCATCAGTAGATTCCCAAACCCTTTTGATGACACCATTGACCAACGTCAGCGAGTCACACTGAGCCCAGTATGTCTTGGTGGCTACCCCCTTCTCAGAGATGTCTTTCCAATCTGGCCGTTGTCCATCTTCTTTCCATAGAAGAATGGGAGCCAGATCTTCATCTTGCATTTGGTTCTCTCGAATCCTTTTATCACACCAGGGTCCGGAAACATCTACTCCGAGCCGATGACAATTAACAGCTACCTCCTTTTCTTCAGCCTTCTTGCAGTGCTTACAGTCTGATTTGCAGGGTCGTCGAGACAGTGCATCAGCATTTTGGTGAATTTGCCCTTTTCGGTGCTTAGTTTCAAATTCATAGGTTTGAAGACGTTCGATCCACCTTGCCACCTGACCTTCAGGGCTCTTAAACGAAAGCAACTATTGCAGAGCTGCGTGATCTGTCCTTAAGATAAATTTCTGCCCGTATAGGTACTTGTGGAAATGTTTTATTGCATCCACAGCAGCCAGCTATTCACGTCTCGTCGATAGGCTTCGACTAAAGTATGCGATGACTCGTTCAGCTTCATCCACCTTTCGGGACAAGACTGCGCCTATTCCAGTGTTGCTTGCATCTGTGTCGAGCATGAATGTCTTCCCTGGAATGGGGTAGGCCAATACTGGTGATAAGGATAGTGTGTTTTTCAGCCTCTCGAAAGCTTCTTGACATTCAGATGTTCAAATAAATGGCCTCTTTTGTTCAGTTGATGAAGGACCTTACAGATGTTGGAGAAATTTGGCACGAAACGTCGGTAGTATGTACAGAGTCCCAAGAAAATTCTCAGCTCATGGATATTAATTGGCGTAGGCCATCGTTTCACTGCCTCAACTTTGTCAGGGTCAGTGCTGACTCCGTCATTTGACACAATGTGACCAAGGTACTTAACGTTTTTCCTGAATAAGGAAGACTTCTTTGGGCTGAGTCTCATTCCCGCACTTCTTATGCATTGAAATACTTCCTTCAGATTTGCAAGGTGCTCTTCAAACGTTTTGCCAATTACAATAATGTCATCAAGGTAAACTAGGCATGTGGTCCAATGAAGTCCTCGTAAAACCCTCTCCATCAATCGTTCAAAGGTGGCTGGTGCGTTGCAGAGACCGAATGGCATCACAGTAAATTGGCAGAGGCCGTTGCCAGCAGAGAAGGCGGTTTTCTCTCTATCATTGGGATGCATTTCAACTTGCCAATACCCACTCTTTAGGTCGAGAGTAGAAAATACCTGGGACCCTGCAAGCGTGTCCAAAGTATCGTCGATTCTAGGAAGTGGATCTTTATGTGTGACGTCATTCAGAGCTCTGTAATCTACATAAAATCGCATAGATCCATCCTTCTTCTTTACTAAGACAATAGGCGAACACCAAGGACTATTTGAGGGCTCAATGATTCCTTGCTGCGTCATTCCCTCTATCATGTCCATAGCTTCTTGTTGTTTTGCTACCGGCAAGCGACGTGGTGGCTGTCGAATCGGTCTGGTGTTTCCAGTGTCTATTCGATGTTGTACCATGTTTGTTCGTCCGCAGTCTTTTTCATCAGATGGCAGAATATCTGCGAATTCCATGATCAACTGTTCCACTTTGCTGTACTGCTCATCTGATAAATTCACTTTCATTTCTGTCAGGAGCTTGGTAATTTGTGGATTGAAAGGTTTGGTGGAATTAACGATCGTGATATCATTATTACAGTTTCTGATCAGGTTAAGAGTATTACATATTGTGATGGGGCTGTCTTTCTCTAGATGTCTCTCCTGTAGGCCGAGGTTCATGATTCTGACGGGCACCTTTTGATCTTTTCCGACAAGCACCAATGTTTTTCCTACTGCCATTCCGCGGTTGTCATTTTCAATGCCTTCCACTATCGCCGTCATCGTTGCAGTTTGACCATGCTCTAACTTTCCCCAGATAATTGCTTCCGACTGAGCTGGCAAACTTGTATCTTCTGTTAAAAGGATTCTTCTTATTTGACCATTCTCTTCATCTTTATCCCCGAGCAAGGGAATCTCAACATCACCACATTTCAAAGTACCACCTCCGATGTTCAGAGAGAATCCACATTTCTGCATAAAATCGAACCCAATTATACGGTCATCGTAATGTTAGCGATCAGAAATTCATGTATAAATGACTGATGCCCGAGCTCAAAGTTTATATTTGTCAGTCCATGTATAGGCATCATCTCTCCACTGGCCGTTTTCAAGGAGTAAGAGTTCACTTTCTTGATTTCGTTCTTTTTGACAATGTCTGGACGAATGACTGAACGTGAGGCACCAGTATCTAGAAGAAAACGGTAATTTCGAGATCCAATTTTACCATTGATGTACAGACTTTTATTCTTCCCTAACACAGCGACTGGAATTATAGTTGCAGGGGCTGTCATGTTCTTGGTCGCCGATTTTTGCCCCATAAAACCGGGGAAAGTTAGTTTCCCTGGTAGACATGAGCACCTGACCTTGCATCTGTCTCCGGTCTGTGCTGATACTCTGTTTGTCGGGGAAATCTTCTCGTGCAGTTCCTTTGTAGATGGCCAGGTTCTCCACAATTCCAACAACGTACACTGGTTCTATTTTGTCCTTCTTGCTTCTTATTTGGTCTGCGTTCTTCTAGCACTTCAGTTTCCCTTCTAAGAAGTTGTGTAAGATCTTCTTCTTGGACTTCCAGCATACGCCCATGATGGATATTCTTAGAGGCGTCTTTGGCGGCTTCATAGGAGAGGGCGTAGACCAGGGCTTCGCTGGATTTGTGCTTACCACTGATTCTTATTGCCTTCTTCAGTTCTGGATCTCGAATAGCATCAATGAATGCATCAGTGATAACGACGTCCAGAAAGTCTTGTGCTGCTGTCGGATATGCCAAATGAGCAAGACGTTCTATGTCCGCCTCTAGCTCTTGCAAGGTTTCACCGGAACGTTTTTGTCGGGTTTTATACTGAACTCTATAAACTTCTTGTAAATGTTCGTCTCCGTAACGGAGCTCCATAGCCTTTACAATGGCAGCGTAATCTTATTGATTTGTTATTGACTGGAGCAGTTCTGCTGCCTTCCCTCTTAAAGCTAACACCAGAGCAGTCGCTTTCTCTTCTTCAGTGTTCCAATTATTAACCTTGGCCGCTGCCTTAAACTGTCTTTTGTAAACAGTCCATGAGATGGATCCATCAAACACAGGCGGCTTTATCTTTCCAGAGATTTCGGGCAGTAATGTTTTTGTTCTAGTACCCCGTTCCTTGCTCAGTTGTTCTTGAACATGAGTCCTTATCTCTTCCATTTCTTTTTCCACAGTGTTGACTCTCTGGTCAATCTTCTCGTTCATAGAGCTCATCTGTGCATTTACTTTTTCATTCATGGCGTTTATTTTCTTGAGGCTCTTCTTCATTAAGTCCATCTGGCCCTGCATGTTACTCAGGATCTCTGTCATATCTGGGTTTAATTCAAATATGTATTCATCTGGATCTTGATCTTCCTCACTAAGGGCCTATCTTAGGAGTCTTGTTAATTTCTTTTGTAACAGTTGAGCTGCATCTCTCGCCAAGTTCTTGCCTTAATTCTTTGACCAACAGCTGGTTAAGTAGTTTCTTCGAAGACATTTCAGCCAGAAAGTATCCCACTTCTGACACCAATTGTTACGTATTTCTGAATCTTCTGGCTAAATGTACTAGTAGGCACACAAATAAAAACACTGCAAAGAACTTGACGACTCAACTTTCAGCTTTATATAACTTTATAGAATATTAACTATAACAATTCATCACTGTAATTTGTAGCGTATACGTCTTACATCAACTGTATTTACTGTAACGGCTCAAGTCCACTCTCTTCTACTGTCTCGCACAGTAGACAACAGTAACGACGACTGTACTGACCCTTTTAACCTAACTCTCTGGTTTATATAGAGTCCCTAATCGCTTGTCCAATATTGCAAAAACAATGCTAGTATCCTCTGGAACAACACGGGAGGAAACATCACATCCTGTCGTTGTTTATACATGTCGATTCCAGAGAACACCCGCTGCAGTGTCATCTCGCCGAGGTCACACGTAGTGACCTCTAACTGTCACTGTTCATTTATAACACTGCCCCCTTCGTAGATCTGTTCGTCCCCTGGAATAACACGTGAGGGCATGTCACATCCTGTCTTTGTTTACACGTATAGATTCCAGAGAACACTCGGTGCTGTGTCATCTCGCCGGGGTCACACATAGTGACCTCTACCTGTCACTGTTCATTCGTAACAATATTTATACACGCCGGATATTACCCGCGGCCTGCGGGCCTTAGTTTGTGTTTACTAATCTAGTGGATTGGATTTAGATGTATGTTAAACTTAGCTAATGATCCTTTCAAGTTTTTTTCTTTCGCCACGAAAATAAAAATAGTTTTGAGAAAATGGGTTTACCCGTTAAGCCGATACATTCAAGTCTATTAAAAACGAAAGGAGGGCGAGATGAATAGGATATAAAGTACAATTAGAACGGGTTTACCCGATTAGCTAAATGAACGGGATTATAAAGTACGTCTGGAAGTCTAAATTCGTAGATATAAGGAACGAATTTATGTAAAAATGCTTTTGAAACACAAATTTGAAGGTTAATTAAATAATGAAATCAATTGACTATATTTTGTATTATCATGTGTCAAAGTAAAAAAAAACTACCTGTGCAAAGTGTTGTTTTAAAAATTAGATCTAGATCTAGATCCTTTCGATTTTATGTAAACATTGTAAACATGGTCTAAATCCATGAAATAATAATACTTTCATAGAGATGGGCAACTTTTTTTTGGAGGTCTTAAGTAAGTTTTAGGGTTACTAAACATACGTTAGGGTTCCAGTTAGTACCCAAGGAACATTTATGCAAAGTTTCATCCAGATTGATCATTCACACACGAAACACATACACACTTACACTTATGAATTAGACATCTATGTACTTCTCGATGACGACAGCTGATCTTGTAATACTCTGACCGAACGTGGGATAATGGAGTTTTTAAATCTTTCTGTTTTAGTCCTAATGGAAAGGAGACAACCATTTGTTCAGATCTGGTATAACAGTAGTTTAATGGGTGCAGGTTGTCTTTAAGAATCCTGAGTGTTTTGGAAAGGCATCTTTCATGAAAAAGCTCTTCAAGAGATGGTAGCTGTGTTCCAGTGATATACGATGCTTTTTGGAGTGTCAGCCAATAGGTTCTGAATGTCATTTGTGTACATGGTATACAACACAATGCATTATGTCCTTGTCTCGTCTGAAATCGTGTGTTGATGCGCGCTATCAGCGCCGGTGCATGAGTGAATTACAAAACTATACAGTTCGCGCTATCCCCTTCATCAGTAGCCAAGCCAAGACAAGTTCAAGTGTACTTAGCCTTTCGACCACGCTTCCCACAAATTATCGTTATATATATTCCCTGTCGTAGAAAAAAACGCTAGTAACAAAAAATGTTACAATTATTACAGTGGCTACCGAGAAATAGAAGAAATATATTATGACATATTCTACAAATCACAAAATTGTTCGCCAAGTCAAGAACGTAATGAAGAGAATAGATTTCGATATTGCCAAATGAAGATGCTAATTCACATTCTCATTTTTGCAACACTTAACATTATTCTGATATCTGTAAGTTCATCAAGTCTGTACCCCATCACGTGATATTCTCTGTGAGAGTACTTAATGACACATGTCTAACTCACTTAGACTCTGTATTGTAAAGACATTGCAGGTTTTATTATACAAAGAACGATTAATAGCTAGAATGTTCAAGCTATCAGTCTGGTCTGTCTGTATAGGTTGAGATGCGTAGGTATGCTTGCGTTTCTGTGTGTGTGTGTGTGTGTGTGTGTTTAAGACAGTTATTGGCATGTGCTGAATGAAGTTAAAACGGCTGGTCATTATAATCAATATACAACACCCTAGTGTTTCGTTCAAAAGCTGTACTGAGTGAGCCCCATTCAAGACAAGAGTTCACCGTAGTAGTGGGAGACCAAAACTTACTGGTTGAGACTCTACCTACTAGAGGCACCAGCCACTCTAAAGCTGTCCCAAGAAGGGAGAGACAAAAAAAAAATCAGCCGAAGTGGCTCGAAAACAAAAAAAAATCTCTAGCAGTGAACTTCAGCTGCACCTGAGAGCGAATTGACGATGTCACTTAATGAAGACAGGTTCTCAATCTAAAAGACAGGTTCTCAATCTAGTGCAAATTTTCACCCTTTAGGCAAGTAGTTGCTCCAAGAGATTTGGGGAGAGAGAGCGAATAGCAGCAATAAAAAAATGAACAAATGCAGAGAGTGAGTGAGGCAGGACTTTTGGACTTTTCGACGCGTCATTTTGGCGCTATATAAAACATTTAGTTTCCTTAACTTTAAAAAGATTTACAACTGTTTTGCATGTGTTTTTAAATTCAAACTTTATTTTTGTGTGAAAAACAATCCTTACAAGTTCTCCTATTAGCTTGCCAAATCAGCCTGGGTCCAGGACACTGGGTGGAACTTGGACAGGAATTTCAAAAACGGCTTTAACGATTTTCTTAGAATTTTGAGAGTTTATGCATATCTTTGGGGGAAAAAAAGTTATTTCGCCACACATGGAAAACTCTAGTTTGAATGTAACAATTTTTTCAATATATAATCATTTTAAAACTAACTAGTCGACCGGCGGCGTAGCATACGCCACTATTTTGCAGGGCCGGCCTTAGGCCACTGCAACCTATGCGACCGCAGTCAGCCCCGAACTTTTATAGGACCCTCACTTTCAGAGGACCCACGCTAATTCTAGGTGTATAAATTATTAAATTAAACCATTTGATAACAGATTTCTTTCGGCCTCCTGTCGATTTACAACGAGCTCCTGGAAATCTCCTGAAATTGCAAAATATACGAAAACGTCCTGGAGTTATCTGCAAATTATTAAAATCTTGTGAAAACTCACACAAATCTCCTGAAATATATAGACAAAAATTGTCATTTTGTGGTGCCATTCAATATGGAAAACGCCAAACCTAAGCGCGTTAAAAAAACGGCCTTATGCAAAAATCATGGAAACTAGTGAAAGAAGAATTACTTGAGGTCAACAATTCTCGTATAGATAGATTGAAACATTTGGTAATTCTTGCTATTGAGCGTGATCTATGCAGGAAACAGAATTCTTATGATATATTGTATGACTTCCCTACAGTAGAAAAAATTAATAAAATTTATTTTTTAATTCAAACTCTTAATTTTCACTTATTATCCGTATCCCTACCCAAACTGGGCCCTGCTATTTAGTGAAGGGTGAATACAGAGTAGATTACTTGTTCTCTTTCCATGACTTCTTGGTCACAATGGTTATGTACGGCCCTGCAATTTAGTGACGGATGAATACTATTTGCTCTCCCCCCCCCCCCCTCTCTTTTTTTTCGCCTAATTACGTGGGGTAACTATTCCGTCCGACTTACAGAAATAAAAGAGTGATCTTTCCAAACTCTTGAGCCATGAAGAGAATTATATATATATAGATTTGGCTATTTTAAATACGCACTCAGGGATATTCCCGCATTCGACTCTTGTGTTTCTTTGTATTTCAAATACGCTTGAGCGGGTATTCCCGCACTCGACTCAAATATGTCTTTGTATTCAGGAAATAATTGAATAAAATAAATTAATGAACATTATTAGCATCATATTGCGTCCAAATAATTAGCTGGACTGCCAGAAATTTACTATGTAACTATAAACATATCTATATAATACTATAGCAATTTTGAATACACAATATCAATTCTAGACCTATCTCTCTAACTAGATTCATCATTCAAATCTAGAAGTCTGAATATATATCACCAAATTTTAATTTCTATTCTTTGAGTAGATGTATGTACGTGTGTAACCAGTATATTTTAAGGTAGGGGGGAGAATTGGGACTGAATGAAACATTGTCCTCTTTCGGATAACACTATAATACATCCATTAGCTATTGAGAGCAAAGTAATCTTTTTTTATCTTATATAATACGGACGTTACTTCAAAAAAGAAGATGATTACGTCCTACGCCTCATGCATTTAGTCATGTATATTAACCAATGGCTTAAATTCTGCCAAGTCACTGGTTTCCTTGCTAGCTCAGGCAATCCATTCCATGCTCTAATAGCACTAGGGAAGAAGGAGTATTTGTACAAATCGCTCTTACAAAATGGAGGAATTTATAAAAAAAAAAAGAAAAAAAAATCAGAACTTCTTACGCCAAAAAGGTTGCGCCAAAACGACACGCATCAAAACGGTTGCGGACTCTGAGTACTTTATATCCATATACAGAGTACTCTGTTGCTGTCTTTCTTAATTTGTTTAGTTGTTTTTTATTCAATCAAATCTGTTGTTTTGTTTAGTTTTTAAATGAATTAAATTTTACCGACCAATGCTGATCTTTGTTAAAGGAAGAACGAAAGATAGGAGTTATCTACCGTGCTGTGATTGAGAGTCCCTCGAGTAGGTCATGGGGTGCATAAATAAAAGGTTTTTGGTCAATACAACATCCAATATTGTAGAGCTCCGGGTTAATAGAGAGACACTCATTTTTCTTTGGTCAAGTCTATATTTTTAAGAGAAGCTGTTTCTGAAATGTCAAACCAGAATGCACATTTTGTTTAAAAGCTCCATGCATTTGTAATATGTAATGCAGAAGCAATAAATGTATGGATTTTTTGGCAGGCCTTTCCTCAGCCTGTACTACCCTTTCTAATACAAGTCCAAATAAACTTAAAAAGTTCATTTACCCAATGGATGATTGATTTCTTCATTGGTTTCAAATTGGTTGAAGAAATGATGAAAAATAAGAGTCTAAAATAAATGAGAATTGGACCAGCTCACATCCCTATTACAAGTGTGAGCAGGTCGGGCAGGCGCGAGTGGGTGACCTTTTCTCTTCTGCTCAACATTAAAATTTACAACTAGCTATAACTAACCTAAACTAAAGGAAAGCAAGATAACGAAACTTTAGTTAGGATAAATAAACAAACGAAACTTTATTTACATATGCAAAAATAAATCAATAATAAAATATAATACATACACTAACTTGACTAACCACCACTACTGAACCCATCAACTAACTAAAGCCCTCTAAATCTAGACCACGACAAACACACACTAACAAACTAACCAAACCAACTATCTAACTAAATCATTAAAACTACTACACTAGTCTAGACCTAGATCTACACAAACAAACTACAATAAACTAGTCTAGATCTACTATATTCTACTACTACAACCAACTCATAACTAAAACTAAAACAAGAACACCTTAGTCTTAATACCTTAATATTAGCATTCACTAAGAACAGAAACAGACTATAACTAAGTTTACTAAGCCACTAAGGCTACACTACAAAAACAAAATAACACTAGATCCTAGATCTACAGCAAGAGGTTACAACAGAGTAATAGCAGTTATAATCAGCAGTTAAAACAGCAGTGTAATTGCAGCAGCTAAAAGCAATAACAATAGCCTGCAATACATAAAATCATATATTCTATTAGGTCTAGAAAACTCAAAGCAGGACTGGTGGACGCCGCCATCTTTAAATTAACATGCTCAAAGCATAAACTGCCAACTAGAAAATAAAACTAAATTAAAATATATCTAGCATATTTACATATAGTGTGATATAGATCTAGTACAAGAAAATATAAAATAGTTACAAACTTATAGGCCGTCCCAGGTACAGGAATAAAAATAATGAAAACAATTACTAGCATTTAAGATCACTAAGACCTCTCGTCACACAGACAGAGATGCGGTACTGACCGTACACTGGTCAACTGTCCACTCAACTGTTTTTAAAACAGCGTGGCATCACTTTTTATACACCCCACCCTAACCTACACAAAAAGCGGAAGAACAAATAATAAATTTGGCACTAGCCTATAAAAAATAGAATACATAAAAATATAGCTCTGGGAGCGCAAGCTCACACAAGAGAAAGGACGCCTATTGTAAGCTATCTCGACATGACCAACGCATAATTTTCGACTCGAACCGGACACAATAGAATGAGACAACATATGTTACGGAGGCGTAAAGTCGGGACGAGCAAAACCTGCTCTTGTAGAGCATCACCAGAGAATGCTACTATGTCCTTCAAAGCTGCATACTATATCAAGAGGCCCGAACAAGACTCTTGCCCCAAAATCTTCTTATAGAACAAAAACCACTTCGCGGTTCATCTCAGATATAAGATTACTGATCTGAACTGCCTGATCTGGAAACCACTGCGCGGTTCATCTCAGATATAAGATTACTGTTCTGAACCCTCCGACATGTCAAATGAGAACGAAAAGAAAGGAAAAAAATGTTTAAAAACTTACAACTTAAAATAAAATAAACAAATAAAAATAACAATTTCACAATTTTTTTAGCTCAAACATGGTAGGGAACTCATGTTAAGCACATCTATATCTCCATGTATGAACGAGGCATCTTCTAATGGAGTTATGATTTATTTTTACTTTCATTATATAGACATTGCTATAGATCTAGACTTCTGATTTAGAACTCTAAAGATCTAATCTACATTTAAATCTACCTCTAGAATCTAGAGTAAAGTGCGAAGTTCGAGCGCATTAAGCCCGCTGGCAGCAATTTTCAAGTTTGGATTTTTATAGCACCGTAACGGTCTGACCTATGAAAAAACTGATAGTATCTCTGAATTCCTCGTCCTTTTTTCTATAAAAATAGATTGGATTTAATGTATCACTAGGCTTAGTTAAAATTAAATACGAAGTCAAAGAGGTGTAGGGTAAGTATTGCCAAGCGTACTTTTCCTCGAGCGGATTTTTCCCCAGTTAGTAAGCTCGATCGGGTTGATGGAAGGTTCGAGCAGGTCAAAGAAAATATATCTAAAAACATGTTTTAATATTTAATTTTTACTATAAAGTCATTTTCTTTTTACTCCAGCGCAAGAACACCATCCATTGCACCATTTCCCACCCTCCACAACTTCAAATAGTCTCTTTAAGCTGATGAGCAATCAGACTTAAAAATAGCCTTAAGCCCATTACCCATTTCCTTCACTACCGGGTAGTAAAAAAGAATAACTCCACACCTCCTGAGTTTGACCTCACCATGAACTTAGCCTTTACAAGGAAAAGAAAATAGTATGTGTAGGAAGGGAAGAAAAAAGGTGCATGCGCAGTATCACTATAGTAGTAATTTGGTAAACATTCAAATAAAAAAGTTATAGCAATAAAAAGTGAACTGTTCGAACCTCTTGACAAATCGGGGCTGCTCGAACTTCGCACTTTCCTATAGATGTCATGTATATTAGATTTACGTGAAATTGAGCAAAGCTTAGATAATTTATCAATAAACTTAGCAAATTAAAATTTAATAAACAACAAAGTTATCGCTACATTAGGGCTTAGATAATTTATCAATAAACTTAGCAAATTAAAATTTAATAAACAACAAAGTTATCGCTACATTAGGGCTTAGATAATTTATCAATAAACTTAGCAAATTAAAATTTAATAAACAACAAAGTTATCGCTACATTAGGGCTTAGGTAATTTATCAATAAACTTAGCAAATTAAAATTTAATAAACAACAAAGTTATCGCTACATTAGGGCTTAGATAATTTATCAATAAACTTAGCAAATTAAAATTTAATAAACAACAAAGTTATCGCTACATTAGGGCTTAGATAATTTATCAATAAACTTAGCAAATTAAAATTTAATAAACAACAAAGTTATCGCTACATTAGGGCTTAGATAATTTATCAATAAACTTAGCAAATTAAAATTTAATAAACAACAAAGTTATCGCTACATTAGGGCTGACTACGTCATGTCTTTTTTTAAAATCCAATTTTATGCCAAATTTAAATTTATTTCTTATTTTACTTTGAAGAATGAGTAATTCTTTTCTCAGCGACATACATCAACTATCAAATTTCTAGAAAAATCGTTAGAGCCGTTTTTGAGATTAGTGTTTAGGTTCTGCCTACCCACACTCCATGAAGTTCTGACTTGAATAGAGGTAGGGTAAATAAAAGAAGTGTTTATATAGTAGAGGTCTATTTCATTACATCAACATTCAATCTCATAAAGTGAACACATACTACAACGACTCCCTCATTCTAGAAGAGAAGACTAAGAGAGTTATAAAGACATTGCGGACGTCGTCAAAGACGTAGGATTCCAATCAAGCAGACGACAATGGTGGCGCTACGTCGTGTCATTTGTTCACCTCTTTCTACAGCCGGTCAGACATAAAATCTCATTTCCATAAAGAACATAAACATCTCACCACTGTTCAATAGACTCGTGCAAGTGTACACGGTATTAGAATAGAAACGCAATCCTAAGAAAAATGGCCCGCTTCTAAGGGGATAGTGTAATGTTCTTCATTAACTGTCACGTGACTTTGTGAGCAGATTGATTGGCTAGAATAATCCTTCTAAGGAGCAGACGATATTTTTGGTCCACTGGCCATCTTGTAAAAGAAGAGAACGTGACGTAGACAAAACTGTCACTAGGCATGCGCATTGAACATTGCACGTGTCCAGGTCTTCCGACCCATCCGGCTCCCTCTCGAGTCTTTTACGCTACTTGTTGAGGTCTTCTTTTCGGACTTGCTTATCGAAGCGAAATATTTATTAAGCAAGTCGGCCATTTTTGTATCTTTTGCCACTCGATCCCCACTGGGTGACAATAATGGGGTGGCTGTACGCGCCGAATCTTTGGCCTCAAGATTGCGAAAAAGACGCCAGGCTTTGGAAGTATCCCGAAGATCCAGCCCGGCACAGGCATCCCTCCAGTAGTCCGCCCGTACACGTTGGGCCACCTCGCTGGCCTTCCGGCATAATGCGTTGAACTCCCTGCGGCATTCGGGGGTCCCCTTTCTTTGTGCTCTGCGCCTCTTCCGTTGCCTGGCCCTGACTATTCGATCTAATTCTCGGGACCAGGCGGGTCTATGCCGTATGCCGGGATAGGTCCGCGGGATATACTTCCTAGCCGCACCCAAAATCGTTGCAGTGATTTCGCCGTATTTCGTGTCGACTGTCCCTTTCTCCACCGCGATATCCGATAGGGCGGAGTCGACAGCCGCCCTGTACGCTGACCAGTCAGCCTTAGTGTAGCTCCATTTTTTTGGGCCGTTTAGTGGCTACACCCCTGGCATCTGAGAGGGCAATAGTGATTTCAATGGGCCTATGATCGCTTCCAACATCCTCAAGCACTTTATTTGAGGTTTTCCCCTCTAGGTCTGCGGAGACAAGAGTTAGGTCGGGTCTCGACAGAGACCCGTTGCCAGTGTGTAGGAGGGTTGGCGGGCTGTGTTTATTCTGTTGGCAGAATAAGTTCGTAGTGTTGAGAATTTCTTGGACTTTTTGGCCCGAGGAGTCGGTTGCGTCATAGCGTCATACGTATATGATAATTCCACGGCACTCATCGCATTTACATGCAGTCGGTTGGGTCTTTTGGGTGTTAATAGTTGGTTGGGCCTGGCGGGGGACATGATCACCAGGTTGGTGTGGTTGGCTAGCCACACCTTGGCTACCGTTCTTCCGAGGGAAGAACGAATGCAGTGTAGCCTGGAAAGAGGGCTTTGTCCTGGGAAGGGGAACCTTCGCTGATTCGACAGCTTCCGCCGGCTCGGAACCACGGGGCGAGTAGTAGAGGATTTTTCGTTGTCGGGCCTGCCGCCCACTACCCGCGCGACGGAGCCTGTTCGGGTCTGCTCTTACCCGGGTTTTCTGGCTTGATGTGTATTATTCATGTTTGCATAGAAGTCGAAGGCCATTGGCGGCCTTAGTTATTGCCGATTAGAAAGTAGTGTACACAGAGCCTGCAAGAGGACCCGGGGCTCTAGGGTGCGGGAAGTCCGCACCACTGGTCACCACCTCCGTATGGCAAGAGCTCGCTTACTGGAGGAGTGGTTGTGTAAGGATTTCTCGATATCCCCAGTATCGAAACTGCTTATTGGGAAGCGCGTTCCTCTACTACCTCACAGGGGACGGGCTAGTTAGAGCCTAGCTCGTAGACGCCGACCAGTCCGCCCAACGCAGCCCACTAAGGCCGCGCCAGTCAGTCCAGTCTTTGCCCAAATAGAGACCCGCGAATCAGCCGAGTTCCAGGAGAACCCGACCAACCCTCGCGTTGGTGTCCAGCGCTATCCGCTTTTCGGAGATCCCGTTAGGTCTCTTACTCACTGTTGCCCTGGGCCCCACAGGTGGGGGGGGGCCGGACATAACCCCTTTGAGTTCCTTTTACACTTACCGGCTGCTCATTCATCAGCGGCAAGCAACCAGTACCCTTGGCCACTCCTCTGAAGAGCGGAGTGTTCACTCGGCGACCTCGATGAAATTGTACTGGAACGCCGAGTGGCCCAGACATCAGTTGTTTTGACTTTGGTCAAGTAGTCTCGTGGCCCAGACATCAGTTGTTTTGACTTTGGTCAAGTAGCCTCGTGGCCCAGACATCAGTTGTTTTGACTTTGGTCAAGTAGCCTCGTGGCCCAGACATCAGTTGTTTTGACTTTGGTCAAGTAGCCTCGTGGCCCAGACATCAGTTGTTTTGACTTTGGTTAAGTAGCCTCGTGGCCCAGACATCAGTTTTTTTTACTTTGGTCAAGTAGGTTTCCTATGTCACTGTCTGTTATATTTCCCTTGATTCCCCCATCCCTGCAGCAGTAAATCTTTATACATTTAAGTCTCTGATATCGAATAATACAAGAGAGAGGGGAGAGGAGAGGAACCAACAGAAATTACCTCTAGATGTCAGAAGTGCTATTTTTAGCACTAAGGTTTCCCCGATCAATAAGTTGAAGCCCTCACATTTCCCGCGCTAGGAGATCAACTGCCTGTTATCATCATCGTTAAAGTCCAATCAAAACAAACTCCTAGTTCTGTGATTTCCAGGAACAGTTCTGCCATCTGGTGGGCTTCTAATAGCTGGTTAGGTTCACAAGTGAGTTCTAGGTTAGTCAGTTTAATTAGAGTCTTCGCACTAGATACACATTTCTCTCTCTCTCTCTATCTGTCTGTCTGTCTGTCTGTCAGTGTATGTAAAAATGCCTTCTTACATTTTTTATTCATATTATTTACATTCTTTTTCGATTATAATCTGTAAGCACATAAACGCAGACATATAGAAATACGTAGAGACAAGTTTGAACACTCTCCAGCACACATACACATCAGATGAGAACACAGAGTTTTGTAACAGAGAAATAATCTTACTTCAGAGTCAGACCATGCTTCTTTGTCACAACGGTCTCTTTATACAAGATTGACATTGAAAAACAAATCTTTACCCGGCTACAAGGACCATATCAAACTTGCTTGTCTTAAAAAAATGGACATTACCTCTTCACTTAACAAGGGCCTGGGAAATGGACACCACATAACCCGGATGCAATGATCTCTGCACATGACCTCGACCTCATAAATATTATTGTAAGATAGAAACAGAGAATAGATAGTGAGAAGAGAATAGAATTAATCTGTCTTTCCCATGTTACGTTGTAGTGAAAGAACTGTTGACGTATATTTTGTTTGTATAGTTATAAGGTATTTTTAATGCACACATTATAAGACAAATATCTTCATCAATAATAAATATTATTATTATTATTATTATTGAAATGTTTTTATGACAAAGTCGAGGAGTTAATTCATCAAAACGATTCATGAAAATGGTTAAAAAATAAATCTATTCTGTGAATAAAAACTTTCATATCTAGTCGACTGGACGATAATAGATTTTCTTGAAATATTGTCACGCAAGTCAGAAACTTTTTTTGTACAATCTAGTTGTCTAGTGGGCAATCACAAAGTTTTTGTTGTCTAGTGGTTTAGTGGGCAATCACAGAGTTTTATGTACAGTCCAGTAGTCTAGCAGACAATCACAAAGTTTGGGCCAGAGCTAGAAATGTTTTCTTAATAAAATAACAACACAAGTAGGCCTAGATCTAGCTGTCTTCTGATTAAGTAGATCATGTTAAGGCACGGTTTGGAATTCTATATTTGTTTCATAATTAGGAACGTTTTGACTTAGAGAGAATCACGTGACTAGTAAAAACACGAACAGGATTTTAGGAAAAATAGCGAAATGTATACAGACCACTCGACGGCTTTAACTCTTTCTCTCCTTAATTATTTTCCACGTCCCGACGAAATTCTTCATTTTGCTCTTAAGTATTTTTTTTTACCATGTTATGATTTAGGTGGAATAACTTTTTCGTTTGTTATCAGGAAGTGTTTTATTTGGTATAGAGTTAAAGAAATATGCTTGCTCTTTTTTTTATATAACCCAAAGTAACGTTTATAAAATCAAACATTAATTTAATTTAATGAGATCAAATCAACGATGGTATCGTCAATTATGATAGAAAGAATTAAATAGAGTCAGCTTTTATTATTTAGACTAGAGTAAGATCTATAATTTCAATTACTAGACTTATTTCCAAATATCTAGATCAATAATGCAATATTATAAAATACTAAAACTAATCTACTATTATTAAATTTAATATTGCATTCAGTCTATTGATAGATTATCTAGACTTTTTTTTTTTTTAACATAACACTTATCTAAATTATATCTACATTATTCCAAATGTCTGTTAGTTCTAGATCTAGTAGATATAGCTCTTAAGAGTGCTAAATCAGAAGTTTAGTTTAGGTAGATCTACATCCTCATTCTCGTTCCATTTAAATAAAAATGCCAATAGTTCTGTTGGTAACTGTGCTGGGACATCGAGCAGACGTTGTCTAAGTACAAGCTGTTTGTTTTTTTCAATTACACTGGACTGATTATCGCGATGGTCCCGGGTTCATACCCTTCTCGCTGCCATTCCCAGTCGTCCAGCGGGAGATTTGGATAAGGAAACAAATTATCTTTAACTTTGAAGGAACATCCGAAACATGTAAAACATTTTACAGAAAAAAAAAATTTTCACAACGCAAAATGAATCTTTGAAAACATTATTAATTTTGACAATCAAAACAAAATCATGTCTTGAATATTCCTTGCGAATAGGCGGATCCGACAGGGATCCGACTCCGACTTGGGCTGCCTCTGAGTTCGTGTGATAACACAAACTCTCTTTGTAATCTATTTTTTTTAATATAAAAAAGTGCATCTATTAATTAGGGTCTATCAAAATTGTGTACATTTTTAAAATAGGAACATTTTATACTTATAAATTACACGTTTGAACATTTAATAGGCAGATCGTGTAGTTCAATAATTGTGAAATGTATCCAGAAGTGCGGCACAAGATTTCTATGGAGTAGTCGTCTCTCAATAGATGTGTATAAAACATCAAGTGGAATATGAGTACAGACTTTGAAATGTGCATTCTGTATGGATGACTTTATGTTTGAGATGTTATTTCTTACACACACTGCAAGACTTTCTATGAATTTCTTTTTGTCTAAAGGTATTCTCATTTCTCTATTTGATCAGAAATAGAGTATCTAGACATAAAACGTGATTTTCTTTAAAGAAAAACGAAAAGCGCAATTGTTATACAATATGCCGACCTCAACTTTGAACTGTATTTATCAACAAAAAAAAAACATACACCGCTTGTGCGCCTCTGAGTTTGTGTGAAGACCAGAATTAACTTTGTTATCTTACTTTGTTAATTTTGCTTCAATCTGATCAAATATTTGCAAATGAACATAGTGATAGAATTCTTCAAAAGCAAGTCAATAAATATCAATAGCAGCTCTACAAATCAGAACTTGTTCTTGAAAAACAATCGTGGCAAGTGTTACTAGAACTGACTTGAACATCTTCATCACTGGACAATGATGACACTTGTGGTCATATATCAACATGCAATCACTGCAAAACATTTCAACCAGGTTTTTTTTTCTTCGCCATTTTCCCCCCAGTTTGTTTTTCCTAGCTGTTTGTAAGAACTTCTAGAGTTGTCTTCTCTTGGCGTCTGAACCAGAGGGAACTGAAACGAACGCGCTACATCTCACGTATAAACAATTGACCGCGCCCGTGCAGTTCACATCCAGCCAGTGTGTTATCATCATAGATCTTCGCTTTCGTTGTCTGACTTAGATCAATGTCCATCGTATTCCCCCATCTCATATACATGATCAAGTCTTTACACAAGCTCCTTTTTCTTTAATGTTGGATAGTTATGATGCATTTTAAAATACATTAAAAATAAAATACAGAAACCTACAAAGTACAATGCTACTTGCGGACCCGCCCCCTTTTTTTTTCAACTCTTGTGGACCCTCGCTTTTTTTTCCCCTTGTATATATTTATTACAAAGCTTATATCAACGCACTAAGTCTGTCTGTCTGTCTGTCTGGTACAAATCTTGAACACGTTATTTCTCCCACTTCCCATTCTCGGATCAAGTTGAAACTTTGCACAATTCTTCATTAACGAAGACAATCAACGCATCAATGTTGAAAGAAAACTAATTAATTAATTAGTGGATTAGTGTTAATTAATTAATTTTGTGTTCTGTAGAAAAAAAGGATATTAAATCTCATGGTATTGAAATATATGACAGTAATTGTGCGTTTTTTCCATAACATAAGCTCTGTTTTTGCGAAAAAAAAGTTCTATTTTAATATTTCTTGTTTCAATATTTCAAGAGGAAGTTAAAAGCGCGCAAGTCCATTTTTAGAGACCCTTTAAAGGAGAATGGCCGCCCCTATTAGTATTGTGTGATCTTTTCGTCCTTCGTCCGTCCTTGTTAGATCTCAAAAAACTAAAAAGAAATTGAAAATCTAATATCATGGTATTTTAGCTCTTTTGAAGTTCTCATGCAACGGCTTTATCTTTCTATGCTGAAAGCGAAAAGTTAAAATTTTAAAGTATGCAAGCAACTATTTTTTTTTTACAACTATTCACTATTAATAGTAAAAAAAAATACGGGAGACTTTTTAGTAGGGGAGGTGAGTTTTCAGCATATTTTAACATATTTATGTTAAGTTGTTTTTTTTTCCCAAATGTTTTATAAAAACTGTGTCTGACTAAATGAAGTATTTTCTGTCCTAAGAGCTACTTAGTTTTGAAAGAAAATGTTTGTCTTCATTTAAAAAAAGAAAGAATACATTTCGTAAAAGTCGCATATAATTTTAAAATAATAAGTAGTGTATCATACTATACACGTGAAGTACTAAACACATAACATTCATCATTGGAAAGAACAGAACTTTTTTCTTTTCCCCACTATTTGTTCTGTGTTGTATTTAGGTGTGCAGCAAACAAAGTTCCAAGTGAAATATGGAAGAATCAATCTCTTGTCAACATTGGTAGTGTAAGTGGAGCTTCCTTGATAGGAGGCCAAGTTATTTGTTCCACACATGCCACAATTAGATATTGTTGGCTATTTAAAATGCTCAGTGTTTTGATTTGTACAGATGAATAGATTATTTGTGCATCTATTAAGAATATAAATTTTAAAAAATGTTTCATTCAACAAGATTGTGATTCTATTGATAAACATGTCAACAAAGAAGGGATGCCAAGCCGAGCATACCATGTGACCCTGAAATGATAAAAAATGCTATTATAGCTATCTGAGCATTAAAGATAAACATTATAGAATCCTAAATGCTGCTGGTAAAATCATTGGCAAAAAACAAACCCCATTAGGGCAGTTGTTTGAGACAAACATCTATAAAAATGCTAACAAGATCATCGAAATAATGAATCACCCTTTGTGTCAGGATTTTGTGATTTTACCATCACCAAAGAGATACAAGACACCGATAGCAAAGACAAACAGACACAAACACTCTTTTGTTCCCCTGGCAATCAAATCATTAAATAAGAACAATCTGGTATAAACTTTGTCACATGTAAATTATAAGTCTGGTGTGAATGTATACTTTGGTTTCTTATAGTTATAATGTTTTTTGTTTGGTGTAATGCACAAATTGTAAGACTAATTTCTATACGTACAATAAAGATTATTATTATTATTATAAAGATAATATGCCAGTTAGGAATGCAGCAAGAAGCCAAGAACCTTAGAGCTCCCTTTTTCAGCTCTACATCACAAGTTAAAATGGATGAGACCATCGATGTATGTAATAGTCTTGTAACTAAGATGGCAAGAGAACGTTGGTACAATGGCTGCTTGATTGATTCCATTGAAGGTTAGCTAAGACCAATGATGAGATAAGGGAGACAGTACGGAACATCATCGCTAAATCCAACTCCACATCTCAAATTTCTGACAATCTCCCAGCACGGACCATCATCGCTAACACAACTCCACATCTCAAAGTTCTGACAATACATACAAAGTTGGCACCCAGAAATCGAATGTCCCTTTGAAATGAAAGAACTGTAATACATCTAGAACTTTAAGAAAACGGTTATGAAAATGTCGCTAATTGCATCACTATTATTGATCCCAGTTTATTAACAAGCCCAGAGAGGCTATGTAATGCAACTGAAATATGGGTTAGGAAGGATTCAGTCAAAATTAAAACCAGGTGATCAACCAGGTATATATTAGATGTGACAGTGACCAAATAAATGGAAGACGAATAAGATTTGCCTTAAAGTGTGATCAATAATAGATGGCTGGAATGTATAGCTTGTAGAATATAGATTTAAAGAAAGTTATTTAATATCTATATCTAATATGCGTTGTCCTTTAGCAATTATAAAACGTCCTCATGATTTAAAAGGCGGGTAAACTACAGACTTTCAAGCTCAAGTTTTACAAAGAGAGGGAAGTCCATACACAGTCAGAAGGGAAATGGTGGATGTGCGATTAACTAATTTCATTTTTTTTCCGTAGTCGAAACATTACAAAACTAGGAAAGACAAAGTAAAATATGCTGTTATCGTGTCCGCACGCGGCTTTTTACTATATCTAATGATAGAGAAAGTAATATGTAGAAATGTGGGTCGATAAATGGTAACTTAATGGGAAAACATAAAGAGAAAGTTTGGAAGATATTTATGAAACAAAAGAATTAAAAAAAAAGACTTAATATACTTGTATCAAATAGTTGGAATCAATCAAGTAGTTCATTTTTTTAATAAACTTAACAACAATAAATCTGTGCGATTAAAATTATGTTCTCAATACGCTATGATCCTATCACTTGTCTAGACCAGTTGAGAAACGGGTAAGGGGGGAGAAAGAACGGGGTAGGATATCAGTGTAAATGTTACTGTGATGGCTTTTAAAATGCATTTATATTTAAATTTAAAAAGTTGGACGACCTGAATTAGAACTCAAGAGCTAAAGCATTATTATGCCTCCTCAAACCAACACACTAACCACTGTGACAGGGGGGGTGCTTATAAAATAGAAGGTTTTTAAATTATCTATTGTTAGTTTCAAACTTTAAAAGCTTTCTCTCTACAAAGTATAAATGGGATTAAACTAATACCACTACACCGATCAAGTACAATTTCTTTCCCTTGTTCGGTATCGAACAAAAATAATAAATTACCAACAGTTAATTAACAAATTGGTTGTTTTTTTTTATATTGATTGATTATAGGTAAAAGAATCAATTGTACAGAATTGTGACATGATCCGAGATTGGGTGTGGGCTAAATAACGTGTAAAGACTTGTAGCCATACAGATAGACAGATTGAGTTGATATTAACTTTGTAAATATATAGACAAACCCAAACAATGTTAATGCTGCCATATTAAACTGAACAATTGCTATCGAAATGAACTAAATGATGATTTATTTCTAGTCTACAAGTGAAAGAACTTAACATTGGAGCGTACAGAGTGATCTTTTTCAAATGCAAAGCTCAGCAGCACAACATTATAGCTAGCTAGTGAGTTATCTCTACCAAATTACCCATGACCAACTTTCCTTTTCTCGTCGTATGGTTAGTTTGTATTGCCTTTGGATCAATGGAACAGTAACACATAGCCGCAATGCCCAGTTCTGTCTAGTGGCAAGCTATTATAGCACAGTGCAGGACAGACCACTGTCCTATTGGCTCATATTTCTTATGGCTAACGCCAAATTTTGACTCACGCTACCCCCTGCTTCTGGGAAGAAGAGAAAACCGTGTCTCATATTCTGTTTGACTGCCCCAGATTTGCTGATCTCCGTCTCGACAGGTCTGTGAAACCAAAAATTCTCGACTTCTATGGTGACATGTACGCACTACGCAAAACAGCAGGGTTTCTGTCAAGGGCTTTTACAAATGAGGATTTGAGCCTCCCAAGCCCTCACTCTAATAGAGTTTAGTGCTGCAGTGCTGATGATGTTTGACAAACTAACTATTCAATGAAGAAAATCAATATAATATGTCACGTACACTGTATCTATATTTAGCCAAGGTTACCAGAACTTCACCCACCTCGGGAATTTTACATCACGCAGCAGAATTATGTTTTGGGATGAATGTGATTGGTTGGAGATATTAATTATTGTACTTTGAGCTGCATTTATTGGTTGACCATGCAGCGGAGAGATGTTGGTCACGTGGTAACGCCCAAGCTTTGTAAGCTGAGAGATATTACCGTCAGTCTTGTGCGGAACGTGTTAGATATAACATGTACTAGTTAAGTGTTAGAACTCAAGAAAGAAGACATAATTATATTATTGAGTAGATCATCTATTCTATTCAAGTACATTTAACTATTGTAATTATTTGTGAATAGCTTTTCCAAGTTTTGAATTAAAGTATTTGATTTAGACGAAGAGAAGTTTCTTAATTGAATATATGATAGTATACTTAGTATACTTGTCAACAAATAACTTCTAGATGATTCTCTTATCAATTGGCAACTTCTAAATGATCCTCTTATCAACTAGCAACTTCTAGATGATCATCTTATCAACTGACGACTTTTGAATCCTCGGCAACCACGATCATTGATAGTGCGTTATAGATCAAGATAATCTTCAACCTGACATCTATCATAGTACCATCTTTGATTGTGACATCAGCACTATTAATTGATTCGTGACATTATATAGTCACAACCATGGAAGAAACATAAGAACAGAAGATAGAAGCCTTTATATCAAAACTCTAATCGGAATGTTATAGGTGCATCCAATACCTGCTTAGTTACTGCTCAGTAATTATTCCTGTCTTTTCTGACAAACACTACATATTTAACGAGAGATTCAACACAAAAGCCCAAAGATTGAATAAACGCTTTCTCTCCCTTGATCTCAATAGGCTATTTTTAAAATGTGATGCTTATCTGGCAACAGTTCGCCATGGGAAAATATCTTATTACACAGACTGGTTTTTTTAAACGTTTCATGTCTAGACGTGAGCGTCAACTTTTTTTTAAAGTGTTGGGCTCTATTGTAGAGATTGGACGAGGAGGTCCAATATGTATAAGCATCTCTAGTCCATTATTGGAGTACAATGGTACTCGTGTCGGCTAATCAAGAGCGTGTGTAGCAAACTTTGGTTTAAAGATCAAGTACTTTGATACGCTAAGAACAAGCAGAAAATTATTAGATGTATGATTGTTATTCTGTACAGTGTAAATGTGCGAGCTTAACAATAACGGCTCATTTAAGATTGATTCTAAAATGGTTGATATATTTGTGCATAAAATATACATTTGTCATTTTGAAATAAAAGAAAAGATTTATAGTTTAGAAGACCAAAATTGGCTATTGCATCAACTTCGAGTCAAAGAGGAAAAAGGCGAAAGTGAATCTCAACTAGTGCAGTCATTTCAGCGATCTATCGTACAGGTTTTTTAATCTAGAAACACTAAAATGATTGAAGGGGTCTTCCCGTAATGACACCCTTGAAACTTTTTTTGACCAAGTCAGTCATATTTCATTGGAAAAGACTTGAAGCTCTAGAGTGAATGTTCCCTTATAAAATATGAAAACACAGACGTAATCAAGTGGCTTCTGGACATCAAGTGCCAAGTTTTCTCAGCTCTGCGCCATGATAAACACATTTATTTCCCTTGACAAGACATTTCCACTTCCTGTTTTTGAAGGCAATAGTAACACAAGAAAAAAAATAATGGAGCGTTGTACTAAGGAAGTTACGAAAGACAAATGATTCCTCTATAGCACTGATTCTCAAACTGTGGTCTGCGGACACCAGGGGTCCGCAAGAAGATCATAGGGATCCGCAGAAAGATAAAAATTGCATATGATTAAAATAACTTCTTTGCTAAAAGCCAGTTTATTTGATCAGATAATCTGAATAACAATCAACTCGCTCCTCAGTAACAGTTTTATATGTCTCACTAACGAACTCTTCTACGACGAAGTCATTCATGACACAGCTTGTCCTAACACCAAATGATTGCTAACAGTCCTGTGATACAATGGCATTTGCTCATTAATAGAAAAATCTTAGTTTCTAATTTGTTATTTATTTATTTATTGTTCAATTTCTCTGCCTTATCACGCCATTCAAAGCAGTAGGCCAAGCCTCGTTTTAAAGTTTCCAACCGACGACCCTGAGACTCCAAGACACACCCACATTATAAATACGCTTTAAATACAGAGCAGCAATGACTGGCACATTTTTTTCATTTTGTCCTGACCTTTGAGTGGGTTAGTTAACATGTTAAGATGTTATATTCCTTGACTACGTCACGCTGACCAGAAGTCTGTCTAGCTGTGCGGGCATATCCCCAGAGGTAGAGATGAAAAAGTCCCACCCCCTTTTTATTTGTTTGGTCCATCACATTGAGTTCATTGATAGACAGGTGACCACAAGTCAAATAATATGAACGTAGGTTAATGTCAGCATATTGACAATCTCTAGAGGTCACACCTTACAAGGGAACTGAGTTTGTTTACTTGGTATTCAATTTTTTTCAGGGGGTGGACTTTAGCAAACCTCTACACCAGTGGTTCCCAAACTTTTTCGTCTCGTAGACCCCTTGCCATGCTTGCGGTTTTCGGTAGACCCCCTACTTAACTTGCACATATTTACAAAGTCATCAACATTTTTACAACTAATTTCTTACTGTACTGGGTTAAAGAGTGAAAACGTAATATAAAGCCGAACAAATATGTATTGAGATCTATGTTTTTTATTGATAAAATTCAAATTTAAACCAATTAAAATAACAATTAATTTGCATTGCTGGAATCACCAAAATACACTAAAAACAATTTTCTCAGGTGTATCATCCGTTGTAACGGATATTATGTTCATATAGGAATTTGTTGTTATATGAAGTAGTCCTTCAAACATTAGATATTAATTAATTAATTACTTTCTCTTATGCACCAATGGAAAAGTTTTCGCAAAAGAGCAGTTTCTTGTGCATTTCTTGAGCTTTCACGCGTGGCTCAAATATTAGTCACTCGAGACTGTTTTCACTAACAGAAGAAGGGGCGAAAGCGAGTAACTGTCGCCTAAACCAGTAAGCTTCGGACAGGAGGGATTCATTAGCTTTTGCTTGCCACCCACCTAGCAGAAGGAAAACTAAACTAAAACCTCTGCTGCCTTGCAGCTAAAGCCAAACATAGGAAAGGTTTCGGGGTCAGGCCTGAGGTAAAATATGTAGCCGGCAGTTTGCACCACACAGCGCTACACCCTGTCAGAGCCTGTGACACCACTGATCCCAAACTGTATTGGTCGTTTGTAAAGAATTACATAAGAAGCTTTTAATTTCATAACTCATACCACCGATGTGCCCTTGAACTGTATTGTTGCGTAAAGAAATTATTTTAAAAATAACAGGTGAAGGTTTGTGTAAAACAGTTTTTAAAACTACAATGGCTGGTAAAATCCCTTTTTTTCTACAGTGTTTTCCATGTTTTCCTATAAGTAAAAAGATATTATAAGACGCTCACAAATGATGTCGAAAAGAGATTTTGTGGGTCTATTCTGAACTTTATCTTTGAGTGTTCGAAAGTTTTTCAAATCATTATCTATTTTGTCAGGGTGACATTTTCTCAAATGATCCTCCTGCGTAATTGGTTTCATATCATCATAAAAAGGCAATTGGCAACCACTTGCTTGACAAGAAAGGAATGAATCCCTATTTAAATAAAATCTACTTTTCTTTTTGAATACACTAGTTACATGTAGACAAAATTAAACTATTTTAAATAAATATTGAAATTGAATACAACAATTTTTCGTTTGAATAACAGGATGAATATTGAAAGAGTTAACTAAGGTGCAAACCAACACATTAGAGTATGAAAGAGTTACAATAATGAGATGTAAAAATTAAAGTAATGACCTGGGTACATGAAATCTGTTATCGTAGACCCCCGTGGACATCTCATAGACCCCCAATTTATTTTTTCACTTTCGTAGACCCCTTAGAAGTCCTCGTAGACCCCTTGGGGTCAATATAGACCACTTTGGGAATCACTGCTCTACACTGTTAAAAAGGTATATCTCCAGAAGTAGAGTTGAACAACTCCCACCCCCTTTTATTTGTTTAGTCATCACATTAGGTTCATTGATAGACAGGCGACCACAAGTCAGATACGATGGACGTAGGTACTCTCTTTTCTTGCATTCTTCACTGCAGAGACGCATTCTTCTGAGCTAAAGCTCATTATTCATCCTATTATAAAAGGACCTTTTGAATAATGTTTTACTTGAAAAATATTCTAATGTGAATTTTTAGGCCCTTAATAAATTGCAAATAAAACCGATTTGTTCCTTGAAAAGATAAGATACCCCACATATTTAGATTAAGGCTTTGAGGATCCCGCCGAAAAAAAAATTATTCGATAAATAATATTTTAAAAAATGCTCATTTGTAAGTGATACATTTTGTTCAATAGGCATGGTTGTAACTTTGTTTTGTTACAGAACTATAATTCAAAGCTCGAAACAAAATATTTCGGAAGTGGAAAGAGAAATTAAGTGGACTAATTAGATTCTACTCTAAATTTGTTTGCATTTTTAGGATTGAAGCATAAATTGTGAGTTATATTCCCAAATTTATTGAACTATAAAAGTATCAGATTCAGTAAAGATTGGAAAAAGGCGACTATAAAGAAATTATTCGGGTTTAGAATTTATCTCAATTGTTACCCTTATACTGAAAAATTTCGTTTGAATTCTAACTTTTCCAAAGCAAAGTCTTTCTTAAAATAATTATGATAAATTCATGTGAAATTAAACTAACTCTGTCGCCATATTTGATTATTCTGTTTTAAAACGTCATGTTTTCGCCTGAAAAGGGGAGGGGTGGTATATTGAAAACGATTAATCCTAGCTCCTTTTTATAATTTCTGCTAATGATTGCATTTGACATTAAAGAATAGGGGTGGAACGACCTGATTTAAGAATTTACTTTATAGCATATATAAATTATATTAGTAATAGATTTTTTTTTAATTTTGTAATTTCTTAACTATAATACAAAAAGAAAAAGTATTGGGTTGTCCGATAGGGGAAAGGCGATTGCATGTATCGCCCCTCCCACCTGGTACAACCCTTTTTCATTTTATATTTACAGTCATAAAATTTGAGATGTGGTGCGACATAATATACAAATAGGTTTACATATCAATTCTTAGTTAGATAGATATTGAACTTTTGTAATTTTGTTCAAAAACTGTGATTTCTCCATAAAAATAGGACCGCCTCCCCCACTTAGAGGGGTCTGATGAATCCTTTACAAAGGTCCTGCGCACGCTTAGGTTTAACATGACACCATGAGGCAGTAAACGTTGTCACGTGTCTTGTCTTGCAAGCCACGCTAATAGGTCTTGACAACAACACATTGACAGACAGGAGTGTAGAGCTTCGTTAGAACAACTGGTACAGCCACTACGAGACAATGTTTCTAGCTTGAAGTATTTACCGCCACAGTGGGTTTGCTTTTTGATGTGATTGTTGATTGTTGACATTATTTAGAAAGTTGTTTTTTTTTTGGTATTGTTGATTTTTGTATTCCTACAAAATATCCGTTTGATCCGAGACTGAGTGTGGGAGAAATAAAGTGAACAAACTTTTTAACATACAGACAGACATACTGACAGAGTGAGTTGATAAAAATTTTGTAATAATAAGACAATGCAGTGATAGATAGGACTTAATAACAACGAGGAATAAATCTACCAGCACTCGAGACTTGAGAGAGGAAGGCCGAAGGACGAGCACCCATGGGGAAACTATCTCCATTTCTTTCTATATACCACCACAAATGTGAAGAATTCAGTCATTTTGGAAGAAGCCCCATTGATGACTTGTTTTCGGAAAGTTACTGATGATGAGGCATTATTATATCCTTTACCTTGAACTCGGTTCCGTATGGCACTTGTGCAACTATTGATCTAAGCACTTCCTCTCAATGGACGTTTCAAACTGGAAAACGTGTGATGGCGCTAACGAGAAGAAGTCAATTAAGAAACTCACTAAACTATATAAAGAGTGGCTACTAATTAAGAACGAGTTTCCTCAAAGTGACCTACACTGACCTATGTCTGAGCTCCGCACTGGGAATTATTTCTATTGCCTTGCTGTTTATTTTTAATGTTTATTATATTCTTGTGTAATACTTATTGGAAAAGGTCTTTTAAAAAATATGTATTATTCATTTAGTTTGACATGTTTATGCCATGTTTATAAGATAAGATAAGATAAGATAATTTTTATTGATCCAATGAAATGGAAATTCAGTATGACTACAATTGACAACCTCAGCGTAACTACTGAAATAATAACAGATGCAAATAAATAAACAACATTCACACACGAAACACATACACATTCACAACCATCGCTTTATGAATTAGACTTCTATGTACTTCTCGATGATGACAGATGATCTTGTAACACTCTGACCGAACGTGGGATAAAGGAGTTTTTAAATCTTTCTGTTTTATTCTAATGGAAAGGAGGCGACCACTTCGTTCAGATCTGATGTAGCAGTGGTTTAATGGGTGATGGTTGTTCTTAAGAATCGTGTGTGTTTTGGAAAGGCAACTTTCATGGAAAAGCTCTTCAAGAGATGGTAGCTGTCTTCCAGTGGTAGACTATGTTTTTTTAAATTAGTCTATTTAGTCTAAGTCTTTGTGCCAGTGAAGTATTACCATACCAGCAGGTGATGGCAAAGTGAATTAGACTGCTGATGGTTGCTGTATAAAAAGTTTAATTATTGTTTTGTCGATGTTAAACTTCCTTAGCTTTCTAAGATAGAAAAGACGTTGCTGAATTTTTGTGTAATTTCTGCAAGCTGGCCTTTATGTTTCCTAAAAATCTATTATCATTTGTTTCGTTTTTTGAAGATTGAAAATGTATTACGAAATGTGGCGATGGTAAGTTTCAATGTTGGGTATGAAATAGATTTGCAACGAGAATCGAGGTACGACTTTTTTACGCCATATATAAGATATATTAAACTCTTATGAGGCAGGCCCGACATTTTCAGATATAAAAACAAATCTTTAGCTATACTGATATCCAAGGGATAAAACTCTGCCCCAACAGATGTTGACCAAACAAAATTCTCTGCCCTTGCCACTCACCCCAAAGTTGTCTGATTAGTGCGCTGACCAATCCAGACGTGATAGCGTTTTCCTTGCTGACCAGCGGTCATAGATATATTGAATGTACATTTCTTCCTACGTCTGAACAGTGGGGGCAGCCTTCCTATAAAATGACAGGTTTTTATTACATTAGTCTGGGGGAGGGGGAAACTCGTAGCTACTCAGAATTGAAAGAGTGGAGTGGCGGGGGGGGGGGGGGAGAGTTGGAACAGGGTAAAATGATATCCTGCTCGGCAGAGTGCTATCAGCTGTCTCACGATCACTGATCTATTTTTAGAATTACCTGCTAGATCCTCATTAAAATGATAGGAAATCGAACAATAATTTCATAACATCACTAAATATTATTTAATAAAACAAAATTATAAAGAGAGTTTGTGTTAAACTTAGATGCGTCCCCCTCCATTATCCGCCCATGGACATGGAAATTCAAACCATGGATTTGTTTGGATTGTCAAAAGTAATAAAGTTCAAAAGAATCAATTGATATTATTGATAATGTGATTTCTTAAATTAATTTTTTTTGTGGTCAAAGGAGAAATTTTCTTGTTTTTTTTTTCGATCTAAACGTGACAGACCGACATACAGGCGACACACATTTAATAGCGTCTTTTAACATACATAGACCGCTACAATAATACAGATTATTTATGACTTTTCTGGGGACTAACATAAACTCGTGTACACCGAAGGTACGCCGCTGCACGAACAACTGTGAAATAAATTTTGGACCTTACAAAACTGATCATCTCCACTTCTACTAGACGTAGCCTTACAAGGAGACATTCGCTGGGGTGAAAATAGTTTTTAATGCTTTTGTACTGCGTAACATTCATGTAATGCGTTAATCTTTTTGCCGTCTTGTAATTGGCAATCGAATCCAGATCAATGCCTTTAGCCTCCCTACATTGTTTTCACTTGTTTAAAAATGTTATCAAACTTAAGGGATAAAATTATTTCTTACAATAAACTCATGCACTCAATCCTAGAAACGTATCAGAACATAATCAAACCTAGTGTGTTTGACCACCTTAAGCTGACTAGTCTTAGACTAAGACTGCTTTATTGATCCTTATGGACATTCATTGTGATTATAAGATCTCTCTTCACATATAAAAACAGAAACATTCGCAGAAATAGAACAGACAGAGCATAAAGAGTTCATTGAGTGACAACATACAAACCATCCGGCCTCATCACCGGAACAGTGTAAACCAATAGCTCTTTGACACATCATGTGACATGGAAAAAACTATTGGTTTAAGCTGCCCACAGCTTGTGACATGCAGGTCAGTGTTCAGGCCTACAATCATGATTTGCCTCGACTACACACAGACGTCTTGATTCTTTTCTAGTTTCCTAGTCAACGAGTAGCGTTGATCAAGTCTGACCCGAGTAAGAAACGAACGAGTTGATGTACCGCTCGTTTCTAGTTTTGATTGACAGAAGTCGCTCACTTCGCGACGACTTAACGTGGTTATGCTGGATTGGGTGGCTGTTAGACCTAGTTATGATGGAGCGATTTTTTCCGATTTTGCTGAGACTTTTGTGTTAAAAAAAATGTCATTTAAATATGATGATGTTGTGCTTGTGTTTTTTTTTTTAAACTCTTTTTATAAGTTAGTTTAAGCGGCGCACCAGTAACGTTGCCATGCCAACAATGTATTCCTTGTGTCAGCAGATTGTGCATTGTCGCACAGTAAAAAATATCCAAGGTCTTTTTATGTAGTTTGTATAGGAAAAACAAAGCCGCTATGCGATTTTCTTGCCAGAGTTGTGGTCTTCCCACGAAAGCTTGTTGTCAACAACGACACCCAGATATTTGTATGAGTTCACTTGTATCAGTATATTGTTTATCTGCAGTCCATGTATCACTTGTTTGTTCCTTCTGAATGTATTAGTTCCTTTAGTTTTTGAGACATTCAGTTCTAGAAAGTTGTCACTGTAACAGTATGTAAAGTCTTCTATCGAGCTTTGATACTAAATTTCGTCTTCTGAAATAAGAGCGACTATGGCAGTATCATCAGCGAATTTAATGAGTTTTACTGAGTCATAGATGCTTCATATGTCATTAGTGTAAAGAGTGTACAGTGCAGGAGAAAGTACACAACCTTGTGGAGCACCTGTACATAGTACTCGAGTTGACGATTTGGTATTGGACGTTTAGAACCCATGCTTGTACGTAAGGGCTGACATTTAGATTACTGTTTCTTGATCATTACATCAAGGTACCCCGACAAAATAGCGCCGACAAAATAGCGCGAACAAAATAGCGCCGACAAAATAGCGCGAACAAAATAGCGCCGACAAAATAGCGCGAACAAAATAGCGCCGACAAAATAGCGCGAACAAAATAGCGCCGACAAAATAGAGCGGAAAAAATGTTTTCAGTCATTTTGCAAGAAAGACTTTAGATATTGTAAAATATGAATAAAGCCATTTTTAGCAGCCCCCGAAAGGGGAAAAGACTATATTAGTTTTGTGTGGCCTTTCTGTCCGTTCGTACCGTTTAGATTTCAGAAATCTAGATTTAGATCTAGATATAGACTTGGATCTAACTCTAGAGCTAGACTTAGATCTTGAATCTAGATTTAGATCTAAAACTAGGTCTAGATCTAGCTAGATCTATGTCTAGTTTGTATGACAAATGACAATGGAGATATTAATTTGTATTTGCGAGGGGAAAGTCTTGTTTCTCAAGTCATTTGTATACATCTGTACCCTTGTCGCTAGCTCACTACCTAAAGTGCTAAAGTAGGTCAAGAATTTTTTTTCGTGTTGCCAGCTTTTCTAATTTTGTAGGAAGAATAAATCTTTTTAGTTTCTCTTTATTACATGTAACAAGTTATTAATTTTGAATGTATGGAAAAGGTTAATTATTATTATTTTAAAAAATATAAGTGTAAGCTATATGAATATATGGAGATGCTGTGGTTGAGGGGTAAAGCACTTGGAAATGGAAGTCCCGTGTTTGAATCCTGATGAAGACTCTAGGTGGACCACTTCGGGGGGCGGATTTTGAGTTTGTGTTTCCACACAAACTATCTTTGTAACCTTGTTTATATATATAAATACATAAAGGGCATTGGCGTAGCTAGGATTTTATTTTTGTATGTACGTGTGTGTGTGTACAAAATCTTTATTACATTCTGACCCTTCATTCCGCCGCCAAGCTAGTATTGAAAGCCATCAAAATGCATAGTCTGAGGTATCTACAGTGCATTTTCCTGCTATTAAAAAGTTGTATTTCAAAAATCCATGTACTCTCCTGACTGAGCCCTAATCAGTGGAATCAAAGATTACTCGCTTGATATTTAATTTTTTTTTATCCTTTGAATATGTCTTGTAGTAAACATTTAGCTTCAAATCTGATTCTGTTGGATAATCTCATGCATGGCGAAAAACCTAGAAATAGCAAGCGTTTTAGGTGTATCCGGTGTACAAAATAGTGGGAGTGTTGATTAGCGAAGTTTTTAAAAAGTTACATGATGATTTTTGTGTAACAATTTAGCGCCGAAGAATCAAAATTATAAACATTTCAATTTGAAACTTTTTGGCAATTTTAAAGTTTCATTTAGCGTCGTTGACATTATTTCCTCGAGCAGACATGATTGAATTTGTGTATGTGCTGACATGATAGACTTATGTGTGTGTTGACATGATTTACTTGTGTGTTTGTGCTGACATTCAAGACAAGTGTACAAAGGTTGTATAGTAACCATGTAATGTTGTAGTCTTGGTTTCTACATCCATCCCTAACATTTAGTTGTCAATGAAAACAAGAACGTACTTTGGATGTGGTTCCTTGCTTGCTCATAGGTTTCACCTCCTTCTGATTCATTAGACTTGTCACGGAAGACTTTCAAAGACAAGCCTTTGTCTGAGACGTTGGATCAAAGAGAGATTAGTCAGTTGTCTACATAACACCTCATACAAAATCCTTGTTAAAGAGCACTGTCTGTAGTATACTTAGTAAGAGCTCCATATAGGAAACTCCTTGCTTATGTGTTAGCAGCTGAAGTGAACCACCAGTGAACATACTCGCTAAATCTGAAATCATTTCGTAGGACATTTTTCTGGTGCTAGGAAAAACACTTCCACAAATTCAGACAAACATTTTTTACAAAGCTTATATTAACTTGCTTTGTTTGTCTGTCTAACTGTTTGTCTGTCTAACTGTTTGTCTGTCTAACTGTTTGTTTGTCTAACTGTTTGTCTGTCTAACTGTTTGTCTGTCTAACTGTTTGTCTAACTGTTTGTCTGTCTAACTGTTTGTCTGTCTAACTGTCTGTCTGGTAAAAAAGATGTTACTTCTTTCACACTCATTCCTTGATCATGTTAAAACTTGAACATTATTCATTGGCGTAGACAGGACATGTATCAATTTAAAAAAAAAGTAACCAATTAGTCAATTAAATAATTGTAATATTTTGTTTGATACCAACAAGGGAAATAAATCCTTCACTATTCACAGATATGTTTTTATTGTTTCAACTCTCTAAATAATAGTTCACGCTATTTCTCCCTCACGTATTCTCCGATCAAGTTTATAGTTAAAAATTATTTACTGTACCTAGCAATACATAAATCAATTCAACAAAATTAACCACTAAGTCAATAATTCTTAGTCAATTAATTAATGGTAATTAATTATTTTGTTTAATGTTAAATAAGAGAATTAACTTCTACATTGTTGATAAACATAGTTTGTAACGCAGAGTTCTTCCCTTTAAATAAACTTTGCTCTGTTTTTTTTAAAGGATTTTTTTTTCTTGTTAAATATTTCATAATATTTTGACTAATCCACAAACCAAATGTGGATCTAAAGAGTATTAGCTCCTAATGGGAGAATTTAAACATTTTAGTGTGTCGAATAAGACTGTCAGTCATAGAGTTTCTGAATAGTGTGTCGGATAAGACTGCCAGTCATAGAGTTTCTAAATAGTGTGTCGAATAAGACTGTCAGTCATAGAGTTTCTAAATAGTGTGTCGAATAAGACTGCCAGTCATAGAGTTTCTAAATAGTGTGTCGCATAATTCATTCAGTCATAGA
The DNA here is from genome assembly GCA_030265305.1 of Biomphalaria pfeifferi. Lineage (NCBI taxonomy): Eukaryota > Metazoa > Mollusca > Gastropoda > Planorbidae > Biomphalaria > Biomphalaria pfeifferi. The sequence goes on along the minus strand of JASAOG010000122.1, from coordinate 1,586,607 downwards.
GTTTTTAAATAGTGTGTCGGAAAAGTCTGACAGTCATAGAGTTTCTAAATAGTGTGTCGGATAAGATTGTCAGTCACAGAGTTTCTAAATAGTGTGTCGGATAAGACTGTCAGTCATAGAGTTTCTAAATAGTGCGTCGCATAATTTTGCCAGTCATAGAGTTTCTAAATAGTGTGTCGGAAAAGTCTGACAGTCATAGAGTTTCTAAATATTGTGTCGGAAAAGTCTGACAGTCATAGAGTTTCTAAATAGTGTGTCTGAAAAATCTGACAGTCATAGAGTTTCTAGATAGGATTAAGATAATAGTCAATTGATGACCAAGTGATTATGACCTTGCACTTTCAGATGTATGAAATAGAAACAAATCAGTTTTCCTGAGACTTCTACTTGAACTAAAAGTTTTTTCTAAAAACCGGAAGTTTATATTTTCCTAGGAATGTTCCGTTTGACACCAAGATGTGAAGTAGACATGGAAGGTCAATGACCTTGACCTTTATCTTAAAGTAAGATAGTTGTTTAAAAAAAACTAATTGGCTTCTAAGAGACTCAGATGGAGAGGGATACGCAAAATAACTTCACTCTAAGATACAAGCCTATCTTATTTTGAAACCACAAAAAGGAAGTTACAGTAAAGATTGTATCATGTTATTTTCACCAAATGTTTTTTGTATGCAAAGTAAGTCAATCGACATGAATGTCTTCCATCTGTCACTGTTATTTCGACATCTTTATATTAACATTGGGTTTATACATGAGCGATCGGCTCCTTGTGATTCAGTGCCCCTTATAAATATTGCCATTTCACACCCCGGTGCATCTTTATCCTCTTGGCTAATAGACAACGGAACTGCAGTATGAAAGACAATTAACCTTTAGAAAACGATAACTTGAAATGATTCATTCTTTGAATTTCTCGAAAACCACTTTGGATCATTGGCATTCATTTGTATGGTAAATTAAATAGTCTTTAGATATCTTTAACATTTTTTGATTAAAAAAAAAAGGAAAAATTAAAAAATTCTGAACGTCAAGACATTTTATTTTTAAAAAACTTTTAATCTTGAGAATGTATTTCCATTATTGTCATTTTATGAGAATTGGATTTGGATTAACCTTAAATTACACATTTTCAAAAAGTATCACATTTTAGTGGGCTCTAGGAACAAGTGCAGCACAGAAATATTCACTAGAACAAAGCGGTTTGAAAACTTACTCTAGTCTGATTCAAAATAATATGATACTAGTCGACCGTCATGTCATTTTGGGGAGTCATTCAATATGGAAAACGCCAATCTTATGCGCCGCATTATGCATCAGCGTAATTGTGTAATCTGGTGAAAGAAGCTTCTCGTGCCTCAAACTAATGAAGAATTACTTGAGGGGAACAATTCTCAAAGATAGATTGAAACTTTTGGTAATTGTTACTATTGAGCGTGATCTATGTAGGAAACAGAATTATTATGATATACTGTATGACTTTGCTACACGCAAGGCTTGTAAAGTAATTCTGTAGGTACGTAGTTAAGAATAAATAAAATGCATAGACAATTTTTATTTTCTAATAAAACTCTTCAATTTCACTTATTATCCGCTTCCCTACCCAAACTTGGCCCCGCAAAATCCGTTTCGCATAGGGCCCCACAATGGCCCTGCTATTTACATATATATATATATATACATCGTAGATTACTTAGATTACTTAGTTCCTAGTCCAAACCTCCCGCAGGACAAAGGGGGATTGGAGCGGGCAAGGTTTCATAAATTTAAACGACAGTCAAGCGCGCAGTCAGTCATCAGTAGTGTGAATACTACTCTTGTTTTCTCGTGGACTATCCGCAGAAATAGGAGAGTGATCTTTCCTTTACTTCTTCTCGTCTAAAACTGTTAAGGAAAGAAGAGAATTCTGTAGAGGCTATATATAAGTCTAATTAAACCTAACTTAATCTGTAGCACCAAACTAAAAAAGTGTCTATTACAAAATATATGAGATTATTTAAGAAAGCGTTTCTGTGGCAGTCGACTAATTATATCGGGATAGTGGAGCATATGAGTTCAAATCTTGTAGTTCAATTCCAACAGTTTCTGCTAGACATTCAATAACTTAATTCAGCGTTACAGAAAACTTGACAGATAACCACGTGGTACAGGGCGTTAGACGCATTCAATTACGCAACGTTCGAACTGTAACCTTTCAAATTGAATCCTGAGCTCTGAGCTCTACACGGTGTCACCAATCAACCGGGTCTTGTCCTAGGAGAGGATCTTTTCCATTAGGCTCGCCAAGGCTCAGGTGTCTGCAACATCTTGTCTTGTCAATGTTTCGGCCAATCAGATTATAGGGGGTACTTATGTTCGGCGACTGTGTTAAAAGCCTTGCATGAGTGGACTGACATCTTGTCCCGTGATCATTAATCATACTCTAGTGAGTTGCCCATTAGCTCAGTTAGCTGGAAATCCGATCCGAGTGCCTGTTAGTCCGTTGTGATAAACTAACAAACAGTTTCACTAGCAGCTGAGACAAAGAGCCTAAACAATAGTTGTACCTACAAATATCATCACTCAAGAATCGTCTAATAACAAATGTACTTATATTGATTGGTAATTCATCACTGATAAAAAAAGTACTTATATTGATTGGTAATTCATCACTGATAAAAAAAGTACTTATATTGATTGGTAATTCATCACTGATAAAAAAAGTACTTATATTGATTGGTAATTCATCACTGATAAAAAAAGTACTTATATTGATTGGTAATTCATCACTGATAAAAAAAAATGTACTTATATTGATTGGTAATTCATCACTGATAAAAAAAAAAGTACTTATATTGATTGGTAATACATCACTGATAAAAAAAAAAAGTACTTATATTGATTGGTAATTCATCACTGATAAAAAAAAAAAGTACTTATATTGATTGGTAATTCATCACTGATAAAAAAATGTACTTATATTGATTGGTAATACATCACTGATAAAAAAAGTACTTATATTGATTGGTAATTCATCACTGATAAAAAAAAAAGTACTTATATTGATTGGTAATACATCACTGATAAAAAGATTTTAGCAATTAATTTGTTCACTTTAAGTGAGCATATGCAGCGTACGCTAGAAATTGCCTCTCTATTCCACATATGACATGGTACTTTTCATGACAGAGTCTATTTTAGCGACAGATGCTAGTAACCAATTCCTAGATAAAAATCAAACTTAGGTTATCACAAATCAGTTTAAAAATTGTTTATTTATCAAGAGTTGTTATTTTTAATTTCTCATTTATTCTTAAAGTTGTTAAAGAATTTTTTATTAATATTATTTCTCGATTTCTCGTTTCAGCTTGACGTCAGTGTACAAGAGATGGACTACTACAAATCAAATCAAGCTAACAATTGAAGACATTTCAAACTGTATCCCAATCACGGATACTGAACCGACTATGTGAAGTCTTCAAGTGCTGCCCAGTGCTGACCCAAGCCAAACATTATGATCTCCAACATTTAGTGCATGCTTGAGCCAAGCATTCAACTGTGTCCATGACGTCTGGAAAAAACAAACAAACAACAAAATCACATTTCATGGTTGAAGATTTTCTCTTCCGGTTGACAAATGAACTCTTTAAAGCTAAATTAATGAAGTTTAAGTTAATATCACTGTAGGATCTCAACTTTACGTCACGCGTTAAAACATTGTTTCTGTCAGACATCATAGTACACATTGGAATAGGGAACCTCATTTCTTGATGGAAGTATTTTTTGTGTGTTTAAGCCAGACTTTTGTTTAGTGTACACTTTTGTTTAGTGTACACTTTTGTTTAGTGTACACTTTTGTTTAGGCCACACAGAATGCAGTGAAATGTTTGACTCGTGATTCTTAGGTCTGTCTCTGGAATTTGAACTGACTACTAGAAAATCAGAATTCACGATTTTGTTACGTGTTGTAAACTACGGAACAATTTACATATTTATTACTAGTAAATAGAAAACAAATACCAGAGCGATTCCTTCATGGATAGTCGATCCTCTATTAATCGTTGGGCTAAGCTACCTTTGGCCGCACATTATGACGGAACTATTTACTAGTGGGCCTTACAGCTGTGGGGATTACGACCCGACCACCGCTAGTTTCGATAAAGACAGCCTCAATCTGACGGGCGAAGAAATAAACCTCTTCTGTGGAGTCAGGAACTTTTACGGCATCAGTTCCGCATTGATAAGCCTGCTGGGACTGATAGGCAACACTTTCTGCCTAATTCTGCTGCCTAAGACAGGGGGTGCTAAAAGCGCCATCATCCTCCTGTTTACTTTGGGTCTCTACGACATTGGGTTTCTCGTCTCTTCCATGGTTTTGAAGTAAGTCAAGTTCAAGGGCACTAGACACGTGATTGCTTTTTTTTTTCACGACCTCATTTTAATTAATTCCCGTATAGCTAGCGTCTCTAGAAACAGGGTAGAATTGTATCCGAATAGACTGAAGAGTGAACAATGCTAACAATAGTTCACATTTTGAATGGGACTGCTGTCCTTAAAGATGTTCTAGAGAAACCTATGGACCAATTGATTGAGATCTCTATGACTCAGGTTTAAATGTCTCCTTCTTTCTCGAAATACAATGGATGCACACAAATGTATCACTGGTTTTAGTTGTTACATTAATTAAAATATATTAATGACCTAAATTATTAATTGTAATTGTTCACATAACAAATCTATCACTTCCAACGGTCAAACGTAAACCAAATAAAGTCTATGGTTAGCATTGGCAATAGATTTCTTGTCAAATGAGACCAGATAGTAGCCCGTGACGTAGTGGCCACGTGTATCTTTAATCTCAGTTCTTTGCCTTCATATCCGGATTAAGTAAATGTAAGTCTCGAGGCAGATTTTTTGTGGAGTCACCTACACTTTTTTTTGGAAAGCTTAAATAAAATCCACTTTTTAGCACTTATCAACAAATATACGGATATCTAATAGCAATACATAATTAAGAAAGTGATTAATTGTAAATTTTATCTAATTTTAGTTTTTACTATTAAAAAAAAATGTTACGATTATTTAATATGCAATTTTTGTAAAAAAAAATATATATATATAATTTATTTTGAGTTTGTGGAGAGTATGACATTGTGTGACATTAAAAATCACTTGTAGAGGCCCCTTTCTTGTAGACGCCTCGGGCCTTTAGCCCCGCCTGCCCTGCCTTAAATACGGCTTGCCTTGATGTAGTCATACACATATTGTTTCTTTAGCCATTGTAACTTATTTTAAACGGACTTCTTTTATTTTTCTGACTATATCGGTCACCTAATGAATGGATGAGTTTAACTCCGCTGCAACTTGAAGGTCCCGAGTTTCAATCCGTGTTGATACCATTGTCTTCAGCTTAGAATTTGAAGAGAGCTTTTCATGAAAGTGGAAGATCAGGATTGGTCTTCGAATTAGATTCCACTCTCGTGAACCCCGTAGATAAGTTGTGATGGACAGCGCCATCAAAGTTCTTGGAATTTCAAAGAGAATCTGGTCCCCAACTCTTTGTTTCACTCAGTTACCTTCTAACGAAGTGTGGTCGTATGGACAGTTGGTCATAGCTATTTAGTAAAAATACACACCGTTCTATCTATTCTATCTATCTATCTATCTATCTATCTATCTATCTATCTATCTATCTATCTATCTATCTATCTATCTATCTATCTATCTATCTATCTATCTATCTATCTATCTAATCTATGTATCTATCTAATCTATGTATCTATCTAATTTATGTATCTATCTAATCTATCTATCTAATCTATCTATCTAATCTATCTATCTAATCTATCTATCTATCTAATCTATCTATCTAATCTATCTATCTAATCTATCTATCTAATCTATCTATCTAATCTATCTATCTAATCTATCTATCTAATCTATCTATCTAATCTATCTATCTAATCTATCTATCTAATCTATCTATCTAATCTATCTATCTAATCTATCTATCTAATCTATCTATCTAATCTATCTATCTAATCTATCTATCTAATCTATCTATCTAATCTATCTATCTAATCTATCTATCTAATCTATCTATCTAATCTATCTATCTAATCTATCTATCTAATCTATCTATCTAATCTATCTATCTAATCTATCTATCTAATCTATCTATCTAATCTATCTATCTAATCTATCTATCTAATCTATCTATCTAATCTATCTATCTAATCTATCTATCTAATCTATCTATCTATCTAATCTATCTAATCTATCTAATCTATCTAATCTATCTAATCTATCGTATCTATCTAATCTATCGTATCTATCTAATCTATCGTATCTATCTAATCTTAATTTCCTAATTTGAACCAAGTAGACAACATAGAAGATTTAGTAGTACAAGAAAAGGGAATTCAAAAACAATTAGCCAACACCAAACCAAATAAAGCGTCTGGACCTGATGGTATTCCAGCTAGATTACTCAAAGAACTAAGCAATGAGCTTGCCCCAGTGTTCAAAATACTCTTTCAGGCATCGCTTAACCAGGGCAGAGTACCAAAGGACTGGAAAGAAGCTAATGTCACCCCCTATTTAAAAAAGGAGAAAAATCTGATCCAGGAAACTACAGACCAGTATCACTTACCAGCATCACATGTAAAATCCTAGAACACATAATATGTAGCAACATCATAAACCACTTAGACAAACATAATGTTATCACCCCATACCAACATGGCTTTAGGAAATATAGATCATGTGAAACTCAACTAATAGGACTAATTGATGATTTTTCAAAAGGTTTAGATAATAGTGAACAAATAGATGCTATTTTACTAGATTTTTCCAAGACTTTTGACAAAGTTCACCACCATAGTTTGCTTAAAAAATTAAAATATTTCGGCATTAATGGTCCACTGCATCAGTGGATTAAAGATTTTCTGATAGGGAGAGAACAAACTGTAATAATAAATGGCTCTAAATCAACACCAGTAACAGTAAACTCAGGTGTACCTCAAGGAACAGTCTTGGGTCCACTACTGTTTTTAATTTACTTAAATGATTTACTTAATTGCATTAGTTCAGGAACAAAAGTCAGATTATTTGCAGATGATTGCATAATATATAGAACAATAATAACAACACAAGACACAGATATTTTACAAAGAGAATTAGATGAATTACAGAAATGGGAATCAAATTGGAGCATGTCTTTCCACCCAGAAAAATGTCAGTTGTTAAGAGTAACAAAAAAAATAAAACAAATTATTCCACTTATCTTATTCATGGCAAACCAGTAACACAGACTAAAAACGCAAAATACCTAGGTGTTATAATAAATGAAAAACTGTCATGGAATCCACATATTGATGAAACTACAAAAAAATCCAACAAAGCATTAGGGTTTATTAAAAGAAATTTCTATAAATCAAATAAGAACATAAAACTAAAATGTTATTTAACCTTGGTTAGGCCAATAATAGAATATGCATCCACCGTTTGGGACCCCTCAACTCTAGAAAACATTAAGAAACTGGAACAAACACAAAATAGAGCAGTGAGATTCATAACAAACGAATATTCACATTTGACTAGAGTAACACCATTAGTAAAATCACTAAATTTAGAAAGCCTTCAGGACAGAAGACTCAAAAGTAAAGTAGCAATTATACATAAAACACTGAACCATAATCTTCAAATACAAAAACAAAACTTAATAAAATACTCTGAAAGACACAAAAATAAAGGCACATTCCTCGTCCCCTATGCTAGGACAAATTTGTACAAATACTCCTTCTTCCCTAGTGCTATTAGCGCATGGAATGGGTTGCCTGAGCTAGCCAGAAAAACCAGTGACTTGGCAGAATTTAAGTCATTGGTTAATATGCATGACTAAATGCATGACGCGTAGGACGTAATCATCTTCTTTTTTGAAGTAACGTCTGTATTATATAAGATAAGATCTAATCTATCTAATCTATCTAATCTATCTAATCTATCTAATCTATCTAATCTATCTTATCTATCTATCTAGCTAGCTATCATGATTTATCACTGATATAAATCATAACTACTATAAAAGACGTCTGTGCACGATGGCAGAGAAGGAGTGTGAACGTCTTTGCCGTTCAATTTCAAAGATTTTTGTTTCCAGCACATCAAGATCGCTGGCCTTTTTTTTATTCCATCCCGCGACACAAACTAAAATGGGCACACCACTCTACATTAAAGATTAAACTGGCACTTAAAGTCAATCAATAGAAAAAAAAAACCAAATAGTTTTATTTTCTGTTAGTTGGCTATTTCTGACCTGTCAATCGTAATTAACACCCAGGTCACTCTGACATTGATGAAAAATGAATTTAAAAACACTAGAGGACTTCGTTTGGTTTTAGACCTGACCTTGAAATAGGAAGTTCTGGTGAAGACATACTAGGATGATGTCCTATTGTAGAAGTTTGATGTCCTATTGTAGAAGTATGATGTCCTAGTGCAGAAGTATGATGTTCTATTGTAGAAGTATGATGTCCTAGTGTAGAAATATGATATTCTATTGTAGAAGTATGATGTCCTAGTGTTGAAGTATGATGTCCTAGTGTAGCAGTATGATGTCCTAGTGTAGAAGTATGATGTCCTAGTGTAGAAGTATGATGTCCTAGTGTAGAAGTATGATGTCCTAGTGTAGAAGTATGATGTCCTAGTGTAGAAGTATTATGTCCTAGTGTAGAAGTATGATATTCTATTGTAGAAGTATGATGTCCTAGTGTAGAAGTATGATGTCCTAGTGTCCTAGTCCTAGTACAACACACACTTCATGTACAATACACACTACGCCAAGTGTACAACACACACTACGCCTTATGTACAACACACACACTACGCCTCATGTACATCACACACCACACCACATGCACATCACACACTTCGCCTCATGAGCATCACACACTACGAATCATGTACAACAGACACTACGAATCATGTACAACACGCACTACGCCATATGTACAACACACACACGCTTTATGTACAGTACACATTATGTCAAGTGTACAACACACACTACACCACATAGTGCCAATCACACACTACGCCACATAGTACATCACACACTACGCCACAGTGTAGTCTTAATGTATTACTGTACACTGCCAACAACTTTCTTATCTTCTCCAGAGCTATACCCTCATTAACATTGATCGGTCATTCGACTGTAGTGGTCAGTAATGTCCTGTCTCCGGCCATTTTCCCACTGTTTCTAACTGCACACTTAGGAGCCATTTACACCACAGCGGCTATCTCCGTCGAGCGGTGCTTGGCTATCACTGCCCCGTTCCGGACTAGACAGTGGCTCACTTCCAGGAGAATCAAAGTACGCAACTCTATGTGTCTGTATCAAGGTACACTATTGTGATCATTTCATCTAGTTCAACATGGTTTTATCTCATTTAGTTCAACATGGTGTTATCTCATTTAGTTCAACATGGTGTTATCTCATTTAGTTCAACATGGTGTTATCTCAATTAGTTCAACATGGTGTTATCTCATTTAGTTCAACATGGTGTTATCTCATTTAGTTCAACATGGTGTTATGTCATCTAGTTCAATATGATGTTATGTCATCTAGTGTAACATGGTGTTCATTTCATTTATTTAACACTTGCATGTTCATAACATTTTGTTCACTATTTTGGTCATCCAGTGAACGCTGTTGGTCATCTCATTTATTTTACTAATTAGTCCACTTTCTTTATGTGACCACATTTTCATGAGATTTATTTCATCTGTCAAAAGTTTGACATGTTTCGGATGTTCCTTCAGATTTGCAGATAATTTACTTCCTAGTCTAAACCTTCCGCAGGACTACGGGGGTTCGCAGCAGGCAGGGTATGAACCCGGGATCATTGACAGGTCTGAATGAAAGTCCAAAGCGCATACCGCACGACCAGGCACCCATCACTGTCATCTTTGTTAATAGGAAAGTTTGTTATGGGGAAAATCCATTCGCTTAATTATTGATTTAAAAGTCTATTAGTCTAGAAAGATATGTTAATATTGTTTACTTCTTAACTCAGCCAATCAAATCGTTTCTAGTCAGCTCTTATAGCCAATCAAATCGTTTCTAGTCAGCTCTTATAGCCAATCAAATCGTTTCTAGTCAGCTCTTATAGCCAATCAAATCGTTTCTAGTCAGCTCTTATAGCCAATCAAATCGTTTCTAGTCAGCTCTTATAGCCAATCAAAGAACGATTCACAAAATCAACTAAGAAACTGATAATTTGTATAAACCAGTGGTCTGCAACCTTTTTTGGCCTACCTCCCCATTTTCGTATTTTTTTCTATAAAAAATTCGCCAGAGCCCCTCTATAAGAAAAACACTTACAAAGAATCGTGAGAAGGCAAATATGAACAAAATGTAATCTATTTATTAATTTTTATGCTTATATCGAATGGAAGACGACCGTCTGCCAAAGGCGATCTTCTTTTGCGAGCTTAGAGTAGGACGGATTTACAGAGGTCCCCCCCCCCCCCCGTAAGCGCTATAAAGATCCATTCAGGCGCCATTTCGCCCTCACTGGCATAGAGGAAAATACCTGGCAGCGTTCTCTGGCAGCAGATAGCCTCTGAGAGACGGTTGAAGAGCTCTCACGAAAGCTGCGGGACAAATATTTGAGACTCAAAGAAAAGCCATTATTGCAAACAGGCGCTACAGACGGAAATAAATTAACACGACATTTTTGGTTACGAAATACTGTTCAGTTTTGATTAAGACATCATCTTTTTCCTGTACATTCTAAGTGGCTATCACTGTTGATGTTTGTCACAAAGAGCAGATTTCTTTTACAAAGCATTTTGTGGAATTATCAGATTCAGAAGTTAAGCTTGAGAACATTTCGAGTTTATGTAAAGGCCAATAGTACAGTAATTACGTAAGACAGTATGTTTAGTAACAAAAAAAAAGGTCTTCAGTGTTAGTGGCGGACAATCCCATTAGCCTGACATGGTACGATATATCTAGTCTACCCTTACAGTGCAGAGCCCCGCATTTGACATTCGCCCAGGGATCCGGCACTGCTTAGGCCGCCTCTAACCACAAGAGTCTAACACCTTTTTCATCATTTGTTTTTTTTATCTAGTGGCAATTAACTAAAACACTTTGCAATATTCCATTACAGGCCAGCGAGTTTTCATAACACTTTGTCTATGTTTTTTGTTTACAAAAAAGATTAAATTATTCTATTCGAATGCTAGCTTTAAAGTTTTTCTAAATTAACATTTACATATCAATATATTAACATATGTAGATATAATAAACTATAATCTAAAAGGCGTATTACCTAGTTTGTTTATCAAATCATGAACGTTTATGGTAAACGTTTAAATTAATGAAGTAAACTAATGAAGTAAACTAATGAAGAAGTAAATTAATGAAGTAAACTAATGAAGTAAACTAATGAAGTAAACTAATAAAGTAACCTAAGTAAACTAATGAAGTAAACTATTGAAGTAAACTAATGACTAATGAAGTAAACTAAAGAAGTAAACTAAAGAAGTAAACTAATGAAGTAAACTAATGAAGTAAACAAATGAAGTTAAGTAAAGAAGTAAACTCATATTTAGCCAGCAAATGTGTATAATGCAGATGTATACAATGGGTAAAAGAACTTATAAAACACTTTTGTTTGTTTATGTGAAACACCTTGAAGTCGTTTAATTCTGGTCAGAAGTTGTACAAACAAATTTTAAGACACAATTTCTTGGACCGATTTTTATATTTGCTAAATTATTTTTTCAAACACTAAATTTGTCTTCTTTGTGAAAGGGGGCCCGCCAAGATATTCTTGAACCTGTGCCCTCGGGTTCCTTGCTACCCCACTGGTCATGTTTATTTTCATTTCAATTTGATTACATACTCCTTCATTTGGGAGGGGGGGGGGGGGGGTTATGATAGACTTTTTAGTTCTTAAAATTATTTGGAATAATAATAATAGGAATTTTTTTATGTCTTGTAATTTTTGACTGAAAGTGCATTACTGTTTTTAAATGACAAAATATCAATACCGTTTTGTGTACCTCAAATGTTATAGAAATTTGATGCCTGTGGCTTGTGAAACACACATTTGACAAAATTTTTAAGCAGCGGGGAAAAAAACAGTAGCTCTCACGGATTGGCGTCTGCAAAAGAATCCATTGAGCGCCATCAGCCTTACAATTCCACAGAATGTCAATATGTTTTAAAGTCAATTAAAAAAAAAGAGATGATGATTTGAATAGCTTCTTGTTAATTATCTTTCCAGAGAATGGGAATGAGGTCGTAAAAACTGACAAAAATTCTGGGACAATTTTGTGACAATGATTGCAACTGAATTTCAATTTTTGTTTCCCGTATCTTCTTGATGTTCAGACTCGATTGAAATGGCAGAGGTGTGTCCTAGAAGTGATTTTTCTTTTCAAAATGTGTTGAGTAAACTGTGAAGTAGATGTTTTTGTAACCTGACATCATTGTGATTTTGAGTCCTCACATCACTCATGGTCCTATGGTATTCACTGAATTTTGTTTTGACTGTCGCTACGGCAATGCGGTGGTGTATTACACAAGAAGTTTAATGTTAAAAGATAAAATTTGAAGGTATATTAATGGTGGGGGAGAATATGAATAAAGCCTAAAGTAATAAAGCTAAGAATTAAAATAAATGATCAAATTTTACTGCTGATACTTCAAATATAAGTGCCCCCCTATTGTTTATAAGCTTAATTTTCATAATCCTGCGTTCAGTTCTTGTCCTCTCAGAAACTCATCCATTTGCTGAGGTGCTGTAGAGACTGTCACAGTTTGTTAGCGTATCATCCACTATCAGCGTTGGGAGGGGCCAGCTCCGGCTGAAACACTTGTTGAAATTAGAATGACCCTAAAAGTGTGTCCTAAAAGTGTGAGGGACGCAAGATTAACGCTTATTATAATTATTAACTATTAATATAAAAAAAGAACATTATCATCTCCAGTCAAATTTAACATCCTGTTTAGTCAAATTGAACATAAATTCTTAAAACTCTTTTAAACAGTTAAATTCCAATTTAATCTATAAATAGTTTAAATTTGTTTTTGATGGCCAGGCGATTTATCGCCAGTGTTACAATGTAATCGATGTGTCAGGTTGACCTAATCAATTTAAAAAGAAGATGCAACGCAAATCTAAAACTTTTTTTTTTATAAACAAACTTGTAATAGTTACTGTTACACAATGTATGCTTAAGAAATCCCATGTCCACGAACAGACCAGTGGTTCACACTACATATTTACTATGCTTTTGCGCTTGGGTCTTGCACTGAGGTGAGGGTCTCATTCACAATCATGCGCTAACAATGTAGGTCACCTTACACTTTCTCTGTACTCGTGATGTTTTGTGTAGTTGGGGCGAGGTTTTAATATTCTCAAAATGATTTTGGTTCGTTACTCTAGGGGAAGTAATTTTGAGTTTCCCCGCTCGCATAAGTAAATGAACTGACTATAGGTTGAATAAAAAAAATACAAGTTTATTTAACAACAACAATATCACTACTAGCTTGGGTGAAGTCAACAATGATTCAAGTGGATTAATTTCATCACTAATGGCATATGAAGGAGTGGATAAGTGTTTCTATTTTGTGTTCATAACTTTCTTTGCTGGTTGGTTGGCCGCTGGGCTTGTTGCTGGTAGATGCGGGAAGGACTTGGAGCTGACTCTTCTTGTAGATGGACGATGCTTGAGTCGAACAGGAGTAGTCTGTAGCGAAAGATGGGAAGGGTATTCTCAGGACCGTAGGTAGTGGGCAGTGGATATTGAGCAGTGGACAGCTGGAGCCTGGACTTGGCAGTTTAAGCTGGGCAGTAGGCGCTAAACACTGGGCAAGTATCTGGGCACTGGACCGTAGGCAATTGATAGTGGTCACTGGGCTTTGGGGCCGTTTGTAGTGGGCACTACTGAGATTCCTTCTCGCTGACAGAAAGGGGTAGGGTGAGTTCAGACGTTGTAGGCTCAGGTTTGGTGACGCTGCCGATCCAGTCGAAGCTGACGATCTAACAGGTGTAGACAGTGCAGATCTTGTGGTGAAAAGACTGCAAGTCTAGTGTGCGTGATATTGCACCACCAATAACAACCAGGCACGGTTGTTTAAATTATAGGCGGCTTAATGAGAGAAACTAAGTTTCAGCCTCTCGCCTATTAAATATAGAAATCTGTCTGGCGGGTGTAAGCGTGGGTTGGAGCCCGCGTTCCCTCTTACATAGACTGGGACTCGAACTCATTTGCATAGCCAGAGGTGCCGGGCCCAATCGATTTGTGGGATTTTGAAATTTAAAATAATATTTGTGCTTGATCCAATGGGATTAAAGTTATTAAATTTCTAAAATTACCGCCGTCCCAAACCGATGTGCGCCCACACCTGTTTTTTGTGTATGCGTGTGTGTGTGTGTGAGTGTAGCAGAGCGATCGCAGTCCACGTGGGACAGGTAGAGGAATGCTGACCTGCTGACCCTTAACCCACAATCTAGGTATGAGTCATAGTGGAAAGTTATGTCCCTTCCATATCACGCGATCCGGTGACTCAGCCAATACCAAGGGCGGGGTGACCTGGGGGGGGGGGGGAGAAATTTCGGACAGGCCTTCTGTCTCCTACTGTTCACCATACTATTCTAATTTAATCATTCGAGACATTACATGTTGTAACTATTATTAGGGTGTTGAGTTTAATATGTCATTTGGATTTAACTTTTCTCTCTCAAGCGTTTAAGCACAAATGAAACTTTTATATGCAAGCGTTTACGTATCGTCACATACCCACCCACTTAAGAAGGTGCTCGCAGAGTACCTTTAGTGCTTGCATATAAGTTTCATTTGAACTTTGTCGTCGTTCAGTCTAGCGTTTGAGGTGGGAGAGAGAAAAAAAAACAACAACTCGGAGTTCGGGGAATCGGTCGTAAGGAAAGTTGGGCGTCCATGTATCCGTTTGGTCTAGGTTCTGTCCCGCCGTGAATTGTCGTGTTTGGGAGAGAATAATGTAACCTGGGATTGAGGTCAAGTTGGTTTGGATAACTATGCGCCCTGCCTGAGGCAGTGAGGGGGCATGGGGTGGAGTTCGAATATGATGAACTGGACGGGAATCGGTAGCGATTACCACTTTTGTGATTCGCTGCAGGTATCATATTTATACGTGGGGGCCACGATTGTTGACCACGCCAACGCCTTCTGACACTGTCTCTCAAGCGTTTAAGCACAAATGAAACTTTTATATGCAAGCGTTTACGTATCGTCACAGTAGTCTAACCATTTTTTTGTTTTGTTTTTCTTTCCAGTTGACAACACTGGTTATCTTGTTCTGGAGCATCAGTTTCAATTTACCTCGGTGAGTAGGTCTACCTGCATCAGTGCTCACACTGCAATGGTACACACTCGTCAAGTTCAACACAGGTCTAGCACTGCACTATAAACATAATCGTACACTTTAGCCATTCTCTGAACTGTATGGACATATACATTATTACTAGATAGCCATATACTTTATCTAATGACTAAATAAATAGACATATACTTAACCAATAAACTGTGTGTCTTGACAAGAACTAATTCTAAAGTCACTTTGATTTATAGTTGTATGAACTGTCAATATCCCGTGGATAGTTCAATACTAGTGTGAATAATAGTTTGAAAATACAATAGCAATAACCCATACAATTTATCACTGCACTAGACTATCAATCGTATACAAACGTCTAGTCTTCTTGTAAAGACAGTTTGTCATGATAGCATATGTCCCGTTTTATAGATAACTCATTTCTTAGGAACTTTAGTCTTTCAAAGTAAACATGTCAACTGGTTGAAATAGAAGAATTATATTCGAGATTTAAGACAGTGCTGCTTCATACCAAAAGGTCCAGCAGATATGACTGATAGACTTGTGATTGGCAGACTTGTGACTGATAGACTTGTGACTGATAGACTTGTGACTGGTAGACTTGTGACTAATAGACTTTTGAATGATTGACTTGTGACTGGTAGACTTGTGACTGGTAGACTTGTGACTGGTAGACTTGTGAGTGATAGACTTTTAACTGGTAGACTTGTAACTGATAGACTTGTGACCGATAGACTTGTGACTGGTAGACTTGTGACTAATAGACTTTTGAATGATTGACTTGTGACTGATAAACTTGTGACTGATAGACTTTTGACTGATAAACTTGTTCTTTGTATGTACTATATGAAACACTATTGTCACTCATTATTCTTCGCCTTTCACAAGAAGGGGGGGGGGGAGGAGGAGGGACTCCAAAGATTTGACGACTTCCAAGTTTGTCTTCAGTATTTATTACTCCAGCTGAGGAGAGCTGTCCAGATTTCTTTATTGGACAGGAGAGAAAGCCCAAATAAAATTAATCTGTTTATCCAGCCAAAGTCCACTGTCTGACCTAATGGTCATAATGCTTGAGCTCTAGCGCTAAATCATAAACGTTTTGATGGGATGTCCCGAGTTGTCGGACTTTATTGAATTGGACTTCGTCCCTTTTCTTTAACAGTGCAAAAAAAAATTCTTTTTTTTTTTATTATTATTAATATTTAAACGATTCTATTTTGTGCGAGATTAGTTGATTTCAACCGAAGTAAGCTGACATCATGGCATACATCATGGCAAGTAGCCAGAATGAAGATGATAATGTGAATGTCAAATATTATTTCAAGCAATTTGATCATGATTTAAATATTTCTTAGTGCTAAGGAATTTTAAGTGCATTCTAAATTTTAAATGATAAATTGCATTTTGCTCTGAATGCTAGAGTAATCTAAAAGCACATTAAGCACATAGGTTGGGCGTCACAGGGCACAAGTGCACAAAGCCAGTACAACAAGAGAATTTTAAAATTTGGTTCGCGGCTTTCGTCCTTAAAAAATAGACAAAGTTTCAAGGTGTTCAATGTGTCCAATGTGTTAAATATGTTGTTTCTTAACTGACAGCTGCTTAGCTCGTAGCTTTGAGAGCGTTTGTCTATTATTGTGACCAAATGACTAAAAGTCTGAAATGGAGGATGGACTGTGCAGTGGCCCTGGAGATGTACTGATCAAATACTTAAACAATTATTTCTGTCCTCTTGATTGGCTCTTTAAGACTTAATCTGGTGCCGCTTTTAAACATGGTGGCTCTAATATAACTCATGGAGTTTTACATGTTTTTGTGATCTCATTCTAAACAAGTCAAATCAAACGATATTGAAATATTCCCAGAGATGAAGTCATAAATAAGCCTTGTCTTCGTGTCCGAAGATTAATAATTAATGCAGTATTTTCCTTGGCTACGTTGCCCCAGTTGGGACCTACATATTTTGTCAGAACAATGAATAATGCAGAGTTGAATCCATTCTAAAACCTACACACTATCTACAGGAGCTTTCAATGTTCCTCATATATTTGTATTGGCTTGTGCCGCAGGTTTCTATGACAAATTGTGCACTGTTGAGGCCAGGATAGTACATTTTTGTGGACATCGATGGCGGAGTTCTTTAGCACTGAACAGATTTCTTAGCTGGTTGATGGGGAGGGAAGACTCAAACGAAGTTTTATTTGGGAGGGTCTCAGTGAAGACCCTCACGACGGAAATACGTAGCTTTACTTTTTACGTTTCTGTAGGGCGTCGAGTTGCTGGTCACCATATACCAATAGGTCAGTGATGCCCAAAGTACGGCCCAAAACGTAGTTCCATCCGGCCCACCGAAATGTGGCACAAGGTGGAGAAAATCCCCTCTCCAACAAAAAAAAAAGGTTGAAAAATGTATCGTTATTACTTCACTGTTGCTAACATTTTAAGTAGAGAAAGGAATTTTATTTTCTGACGCCTAAAAAATATAATC
The DNA here is from genome assembly GCA_030265305.1 of Biomphalaria pfeifferi. Taxonomy (NCBI): domain Eukaryota; kingdom Metazoa; phylum Mollusca; class Gastropoda; family Planorbidae; genus Biomphalaria; species Biomphalaria pfeifferi. Next base: position 1,568,746 of record JASAOG010000122.1, on the reverse strand, counting down.
GTCAAATATCACATGAATGTAGTACTAAATCTGGGGTGCTGTGTAAAATATTTTCATAATAGTTTCATTTAATTTTTGTAACTTTTCGGTCATGTGGCCCGCGAGACGATTATTGAAAATTAAAATGGCCCGCAGGTAGAATAAGGTTGGGCATCACTGCAATAGGTTAATGAATTAATCACAAGATGAGATTATCAAGTAATATCTTACTATCTAGTGTACGATTTGTGTGTAAACCTTTTGTCGGGTGGGCCATATGTCGTGTGAACGAACGAATTGTATGTTGTAGAGTTGGGTGAACGAATTGTCGTGAACAATTTGTCGTGGAATGAGCCAGGCTTATAGCTCTAAATCTCAACACATTTCCAGAGAGTGGGAGAGAGAGAGAGAGAAAAGGAATGAAAGAAAAAACACCTTCAACACAACGTTAGTCTATGCAGACAAACACTGGTCGTACAAGTGTCAAGTTAATATAAATTCAGTTGTCTATCACTGACAACACAATTGAATATGCCCTGACCTATGACTCTGTCTCACCAGTCACCCGAATCTTGGATAACTTATTTGAACTTTTTTAACAGCACACTCTTCAGAAGGTTGTTCATTGTGACTTCATGTTCCTTTGTGTCATGATGTTTGTTCATTGTGACTTCATGTTCCTTTGTGTCGTGATGTTTGTTCATTGTGACTTCATGTTCCTTTGTGTCGTGATGTTTGCTTATTGTGACTTCATGTTCCTTTGTGTCGTGATGTTTGTTCATTGTGACTTCATGTTCCTTTGTGTCGTGATGTTTGTTCATTGTGACTTCATGTTCCTTTGTGTCGTGATGTTTGTTCATTGTGCCGTCACGTTCCTTTGTGTCGTGATGTTTGTTCATTGTGACGTCATTTTTTTTGTGTCGTGATGTTTGTTCATTGTGACGTCATTTTTCTTTGTGTCGTGCTTAAATCATTATTATTTTTTGCTCTGCTCCTGCATTATACCTGATGGTGTGGGAGTATATTCGATGTTTTGCTATTATAAGGACTACCCTGTAAACATTTACTCATTATTGTTATAAAGACATGGTTCAGTGATAGACAGGTCAAATGATTGTATACTAAGAACCACATCTCATTGTCTAGAACTAATAGCATGAAATAACGTATTGGACCTTCACTCCCTGTTCGTACATCAATTCTTACTAAAGTTCCACAACTCTATAATATTTTTTATCAACTTCTTTTGTATGGGTATGGGAGAAATAACGTTTTTTCAATTATCTAAGGGGACCAAACCCTCTCTATATTTATACGTATCTGTGAATACTTAAGGATGAATTACACTTATTGGTATGAGGATATCGAAAAAAAATGTGAATTACCAGTAATTAATTGACCAATTGTTTTTTATTCATGTCTTGTCCATGCCCATGAATAATTGTGTGACGTTTGAACTTGATCTGATGACTGATGGACAGACGGAGTGGGTTGATATAAGCTTAGTAAAAATCAATGCTTTAGTTCAAAATTATATAAAATAGAAACTTGAAGACAAAACAAAAAACCATTGCAAATATCATGTGTTAGCAACTAGTCTGTTAATGATCCTTTCATGACGCTCCTGTCACCAAGAGGGCACACAGTCTCTACCCAAGTTTCTATATGATTTAGTTGAAAAACCAGAGCGTTATTAGTTTGGTCCTTTGGGATGTATGAACTTGACAAATATTTGTCAAGATTTTAAGACTGCTCCAGCATTTTAGTCGACGTCTAGTAGCTTGCTTCAATTTCTGTCAGGACAACGTAACGTGGTAGACTTAAGTAAACACAATTTCGTCAAGTGTCAATGAGTTTTATTTCAGAAGCTTGTCTCTGGGACACCAAAACCAGGGGCAAGTTTTAGGACGTGACATTATGTAAGAGAATTGTTAGAGGTATTGGCACGCTTCAAACCATAATACTCAAAATACAAGAAAGGCGTTTTCGGAAGGGACAAAAGTGTAAAAGGAAAATGTTGAAATCATTTTGTTAGTGAGCCAAAACATTTATCGCTAGAAATAGAATCATATACACTTTTAGAAAGGCAACCTATTTCATAACCAGTATCTCTCTCGCTCGCTCTTTCTATCTATATATCTTCATATCATATTCGTAGATAGATAGATAGATAGATAGATAGATAGACAGATAGATAGACAGATAGATAGACAGATAGATAGATAGATAGATAGATAGATAGATAGATAGATAGATAGATAGATAGATAGATAGATAGATAGATAGATAGATAGACAGACAAATAACTTTTTTTGGGGGGGCGGGGGGTGAATTGAGAGCATCAGGTACGGAGTATCAAATGAATCTCTTCCGATTAAATGAAATTATAAGCTCCGAGCACGGAAAGTGCAAACAATTAGTGTGTCTGAAATAATACAAGTATGGCTGAAAAAAAAAGGGGACAGCTGTTATCGTTCCAGAGCTTGAGAATGTTCAGTTTATCTTGTGCATAGAAACTTGACATTGATCATAATGCAACTGACATGCTAGGTTATACAAATATAAATACAGTATCTGAATGTGGACATCAAGTCATCTCTATGTAGAAATGTTTATTTCCAGGATAAACTTTGATGTATAATCGTGTTTGATGGTCTGGTGGAGACCAAGTCAAACATCGTTGACCTGGGTTAGGACTGATCGCGTCTTAAGACTTCCACTGCCAAGGTCACGTGACAGGATCTGGTCTGAAGCAATGAATAAAATTACTGGAAGACAACAGAGAGACGCGCAAGACACAATCGTCTCCCCCCCCCCCCCCCCCCCACACATTTTTTTGAAAGAGGGAGGGGGCAGCAAGATGCAGACTTTTACCTGACTACTTGTGCATCATCAGACTTTAGATTAGACAGAACCAGACAAATACATTATACTTCTCTTCTTTCTCCTCTCCGCCAGATTTTCTCTTCACTTTCTTACACGATATTTGACCGACAAAGCAAACAACTGTGTGGAAGATTTGAACTCTTGGAGTCATTTAAAACACACCAAACACACACACACCACACACACATTGATGTCTATCTTTTCATTCTAGACTTTGGCTTTGTTCGATTACTTCTTTCGTCGTGTGTAGGGCAATGAAAATTTAGATCACGAATAGGTTGGATGGCTGTTAGGTCTTGTGTTAAGCGCTCTAAACTGTCGTCTTGATGGTTTTGGGTTTGAAGCCTGCCCATCCCCTGAGGTACTGCGTGAGGTTTTTGTAGAATGTAATAACCTTTGTTCTGAAGAACCATCCTAAACATGTCAACAAAAACAAAACAAACAAAAAAACAGCAACAGATTACAAAAGGTCTTTAGCCTTGAGGTATGTACTTGAGACTGGTATCTTGATTGTCCAGAGTTTCAACCCTTATTGCCATTGTCTCTTTACAGTCTCACATGAGATTTGAATTAGAACTAGAATATTTTTAATAGAACATCATAGCAGCATGGTGATGACTTTATAGTTAGAAATAATTCATACCTACTTTTTGTGATGAACAGGTTTTTATTTCTGCAAGCCACAGATTACTGGGAGCCCTACTTAAACAGATCATGGATACGCCTTGAACCATCGAGCTTGTCAGAAAATGTTGAATTTTTAAACATCTATTTCGCATATTTAAATACAACATTTAAGGTAGGTCCCAGAAGTCTTTAAAATGTATGTTTAGATAAAATGTAACTATTATAGCCTATGGAATAAGAAATGTGCCTCTATCTTTGTGTCTTTCTATGTATTTTTTTAGGTTTTGTACTTATAAGTTTTTTTTCACTGTACTTTTTAGTCTTCTGTCCAGTAGTGTCTTTAAGTTATTTTAGTCAAATGTCAAAATTAATCTGTTCTATATTATGAAATATCACTGGCACACACTTTGATCACGAGATCCTTTAAACTATCGTAGGCCTACGTATCCGCATCACATTACGTACACAGGTTCCTTTTACCTCCTAGGTGCTCACTAAGAAACGTTTTTTGACACATTCGCAACCGGACCTTAGCAATTGGCGAAAAACCTCAAAAGCTTTATGAAATCTTTGTACTTTATTTTGGGTATTTCCCCAAAGGGCCGCAACACAAACATTTTAAAATATAATAACGAATTTCGATTTTTTAAAGCCATTTTTTTTCTTTTCCCCCCTAAGTCCTCTATGTCTAAGTCCTCTATGTCTAAGTCCTCTATGTCTAAGTCCTCTATGTCTAAGTCCTCTATGTCTAAGTCCTCTATGTCTAAGTCCTCTATGTCTAAGTCCTCTATGTCTAAGTCCTCTATGTCTAAGTCCTCTATGTCTTAGTTCATTTCCACTTCCTTTTAGACGCGGTCCAAATAAAAAAAAACAAAAACAATCCTAATAGCATTATTATAGATTTAGAGTTTTTTCCTTTTTTTATTTTTGAGAGAGAGAAAGAGAAAGTAGGCCTAATGGTACTTTGTACAGCTATTTAAAAAAAACCCCACTAAACCTTAAAAGCATTAAAATGATAAATCTAGATCTATTGTCATTTCGCTACATTCAAAAAGACTAATGTTAACGATAAAAGCTAATAAAACCTAATTGATATTTCTTTTTATTTAAAGAACAAATTACCAAATACACACCTTAGAAAAAGATTACTTTAAAAACAACAAAAGCTTCTATAAGGAGTGGCACACATAATCTCTGCCATTCCTCTGAACAACGTCAGGGTTTAGCGCCTTTTCGCTATATAAAACAAAATTAATTCATTATTACTAATAGATTAGCTAATTGGTTAATTTTCGTATTGATTCATGTATTTCCAACAACTATGAATAATTATGTGAAATTTCCACTTGATCCAAGAATGGGAAGTGGGAGAAAAACGTGTCCAAACGTAACAAGGCAAATAGAAATCCAAATATACATCCACATCTCTCATTAAGTAGCAGTTATTACCCCTATTTTGATATCAAACAAATTAAGTAATCACCAATAAGTAATTAACTAATTGTTTAATTTTTTTCTATATATTCATGTCTTGTCAAGTACAATGAATTATTGTGCAAAGTTTCAACTTAATCCGAGAATGGGAAACAAGGGAAAATATGTTCACATTTTTTACCAGACAGACAGATAGACAGACAGTGAGAGTCGATATAATCTTTGTAAATAAATGTAGAAAGAAAAACTTGACTGTAGCATTCAATGCATTTTTCCTCTAAGCCTGAAACTGGTGGTATAAAGAAATGTAGGCAGTGTCTAATAACTTACACGGCTTGCATTAAGATTAAATTATTAAAGGTTGCAAAAAAAAAAAAAAATTAAAAATAACCAAAGAGTGGTTGCTGGTCACAATACACCCTACTCGTTAACCGTCGGCCAAAGAAATAGATGACCTTAACATTAGCTGCCCCATAGATCGCAAGGTCTGTCGGGAACTTTACGGAAAAGCCAAAGAAAAGTCCTATGAGTGCGTGTATGTGTTTGGGGACGTCTAGTGGAGCGGGTATTTCCAAATCAAGTAAAAAGTCTGTCTTAGAAAGTACCATGCGCAGAGTAAAAGAAAACCAAAAGGGGGGGGGGGGGTTCCAGACAGTGAAAAGCGAAACAGACAGAAAAGGAAATAGAAAGCAGGCCATACATTCCCATTACAACAGTTACAGTAATTTACGGGTTAAATAGTATGTTAGCTGGAACGTTTAAATTTGACCAGTTAATTACAATTACAAAAAAAGAAAAAAGAAGGGGGTGTTCCGGACATAATTATCAAAATAAAACTTCGGAACAAATCAGCGGGCGTAGTCGGTGTGTACTGCTAGTTTGTTATAAACCTTACGGCCTGAATTCATATTGTACACTATATGTTGTCGTCATTCTTTGGATGCCAAACAGATAATTCATGTTTTAAAGGTTAAATAGTATTTTAATTTTATATTATTATATGATTCGTAAAATGGCCTTTTAATAAACACTAATTTTGTTTGATTTCTTCATTATTTCATCAGTAGAAGTGTTTCGTAACTTTTCATGTATTCTTACACCTAAGTATTTTCAGTCCCTATCTGTGTTAACTGGTTTTATTACCTTGTTTATTGAAAGTTACAAAGAAACTAATCTTTGTTAAATATTTTTTGATTGACTGACTTTCATCTCCAAGTTGTGTCATTGAAAACAAGAAAGAAACGCATTGCAAGAAAGTAGAGATGCTCAATATTTGTAATTTTTTTTATTGACCTTTTATTTTTCATTGTAAAAAAAAATAAAGAATTTTGGAAAACTGTCGATCTAAATTCACATGTGCTAATGTCTTGGTTCTTTTCAAAGGGCAACCAATCAACAGCTTTGCTTTTCTGTTCCGTCACTCAGCGAACACCACCATACATCAAATAGCTATCCCACACTGATCCAGCTGACCCAACTGACCCACAGTAATTACTAGTGACCGAAAAAATCACTAGGTCTAGCACTCAAAGTAATTTGTTGTCCAAAGTGTCGAGGGCGACGACCACTGGAGTGTATCTCATTTACTGTCCACTTTCTCGTGTAATCTAGACGTTTTACGCCCCTGGAGTAGGAAGCTAAATATAGGCAGTTAAAGTTATTTATCTGATCTTCATGTGGGTAATATTATGAATTATCATTTATTAAAAGTAGTTTAGTTTTGCGTGATGCCCTGTTGAAGGCGTATCTACATTGGAGTCACGACTACTAAGAATCGAAAAGCTAGTTTATAACCAATTTCAACTTAGAACCAGTTTTCATTTCCGAAAGTTGCGGTGTTCCTTCACTTTAATCTAGAATGTAGTTTCACATTGTATACTGGCATGTAGTGAGATGTAGCAGACAATGAACATTAACCCACAATTGAACATTCACAATTTTCTGACCACAATAAACAGGATATAGACACAGCTATATATATATATATAACAGTGCCCGTACGTGCCGGCACCTCCCTCAATGTAGCGAAAATATTACTTTTCCTGTATTTTAACGCTTACTAGTTGACCCACAGTGTAGCGTACGCCGCCATTTTGCAGGGCCGGCCTTAGGGCGATGCAACCTATGCGACCATAGTGGGACCCACACTTTTAAAGAAACCCCGCTAATTCTAGGTGTACATTATTAAATTAACCCATTTTATAACCTATAACAGAAGTCCCGCAGCCTCCTAATTTACCAGGACCGCCTGAAAATCTCCCAAAAATTGCAAAATATACGAATGAGTCATGGAAATCTCCGGAAATTATTAAAATCTTTAAAAATCTAAAAAAAAACAAAAAGTCCTGAAATATATAGACAAAAATTGTCATTTTGGGATGTCATTCAAATGAAAAACGCCAATCCTACGCGCGATGAAAAAAAACGGCATTATGCAATACCCGTAATTGTGAAATCTGGTAAAAGAAGCTTCTCGCGCTTCTCAAACTAATGAAGAATTACTTGAGATCAACAATTCTCGAGGATAGATTGAAACATGTGGTAATTCTTGCTATTGAGAGTGATCTATGTAGGAAACAGAATTTTATGCTATACTGTAAGACTTCGCTACATGCAAGGCTCGTCAAGTCATTCTGAATATAAATGCAAAGACGAGTTTATTTTCTAATACAAAGTCTTAATTTTCACTTATAATCCGTATCCCTACCCAAACTGGCCCCGCGAGTTCCGTTTCGCATAAGGCCCCACAATGGTTAGGTCCGGCCCTGCTATTTAGTGACAGGTGAATACAGAGAAGATTACTTGTTCTCCCCCCCCCCCCTCTTTTTCGCGCTAAAACTACGTGGGGCAGAAATAACAAAGAGTGATCTTTCCATGACTTCTTGGTCACAACGGTTAATTCCGGCTCTGCTATTTTGTGACGGGTGAATACTACTAGTTGGTTTGAGATTTGAGTCATAATATTTACAGTTTTTCTTGAAAAAATCTCGACACAATTAAGGAACTTTGTAATGTATTTATCTATAAAACACTATCTTAATTCCGTCCCTCTAAACTTGTTTTTTTTGGCGGCTTGAGTGAAGATGAAAGGATCCCACTGATAAAGCTGGAGCCTTGGTCTGCTGTTGGGTGTATTTAGCAAACAGGTTCTTCTTAGGCTCGTGCTTTATCAGAGATCAATATATCATTAGGGAGTATCCAAGTCTTTGGTCTCTGTGTTTCATTACACTTGATATTATTTAGAGACACATTGATTTTCGTCACGTGATAGACAGACTTAGTTTTATTGCTGGCGTCTGGAAGCTGAATGCTAGTCTTAAATGCTTTGGAATTATGATCACGTTTATGTAAATATTAATTGTACATTTATTTACCACAGAGAGTTTCTCACCTTAGTACTAACAAACCAATGAAGAGAGTGTTAGTAACTCTACAATTACAGAAAGAAAGTTGGGAATTTAAAACTTTCATATAAACATGATTTATTGATATTGTATCTTTGTTGTTGCCCTGAATACTAAAATTGAGATAAACCATCTAATGACAACAAGATGCCAATCTACACTATGGTCAGTAAACATCTCTCTTAGTACGACGACATATCGGACACAACTAAAACCACCATTAACTAAATTGAGTGGAATAATGTACATGGTCAATGAAATTCATAATAATAATAATTTTTATTGTCCGTATGGAAATTTGTCTTACAATTTGTGCATTACCCCAAACAAAAAACATTATAACTATAAAATGAAGATGAAGATGATAGAAGATAGTTCAACGTTGTCACATAGTAGTGAAGGGAGAGCACTTCAGTTCTTATGTTCCTCTGTGAAGTCTACGGCTACCAAACAATAAACAGACCAAACTAACAGGACTTTCATAACTCTTTGGATTCAGAATGTTGGACAATGCTAAAGACATTAAGTTGTTGTTTTCAGAATATGTTTTTTACAAGAACTATTTGACAATTTTATGACCAAACATTGGCCTAAAGTAAGAGATGGAAAAAAAAAGATTAAAATTATTACTAGTCACAGAGTTGGTAAACTATACCTTATACACGAAAAGGACCCACGAAATGAGTGCAGACACATTGATTATGAAAGAAGTCTCACGAAGAAATTCGAAGCTGCTTTGTTTCACAAAACATCACATTTTCCTTCTCTCGTTGACGTGAACCAAGCTAGAAGGATGTACGCCACGGGCATGATCAAGTATTGGCCATCAAGTATTGGCCATCAAGTATTTGAAGATGTTTTTACGGCCATTTTTTTGTCTAAACAATGTCAAGAAATTAATTTAAAAAAAACACTGCTGCTAACAAGTGCAAAATAGTGATCGACTTGGTCGTTTCTGACCTGGTCAAGATTGTTAATAACATCTACTGAAATATATATAATTCCATTAGCAATCATGGTCTTATTATTTACTCAGTGATATCAAAGCTATATTCAATGTATGGTTTAGTTAGAATGGATAAAAAGCAATATTAAACATAACGGTCAGTCGAGTGTAGGCTCGTGGAGCTTTGATGAAAATCACCGTTTAAGCAACAAAATAACATTGTATAAATAGAAGTGATGATGTCTTAGAATATTTATAAAATCTGGTAAAATTTGGTATCTGCGAGGACATTTTATACTGGGTACCTCGTTCAATGTGCCGTATGTATTTAGGTCTTATTTTGTCTCTATTGTTAGATGTTCAGTTTGAAGACTAATTCTGTTCTCTATTCTATCAATGAATCGATTACTTGACGCCCAATTGACCTCAACTTTAATGATACTTCAGCCAAGAGGAACAAAGAGAATCAGAATCCCATGACCTCGTATCAATGTCCTCAATCTGCCAAAAATGTATTTAAACATAAAAGAATTAAAAAACAACAACTCTATCAAACGTTAACAAACTATGGTTAATGAACTGCTGCTAGCTATGAAACTTTCTCGATTAGCTGATGACAGATTTGATAAGAGTTGTGGGCCATTGCACAGTAAGAGCTCTAAAAGTCTCTATTGTGATATCAAGGTCTGGTTAAAACTATACGTATTGCTTACTTGTTATAACCTACTCATTGGTTTGTAGCTCACTCCAAACAACTAGTACAACTAAAACGATGTGTAATAAAAGTCTTCATGAAATAAACATGAAAGACTTCTATTTAAACAAATTTGAGTACAACAATAAGATCTAGGCCTATAGTTGTAACCCAAATGAAATGAGATCTAGGCCTAGTTGTAACCCAACTGAAATGAGATCTAGGCCTGGTTGTAACCCAAATGAAATGAGATCTAGGCCTAGTTGTAACCCAAATGAAATGAGATCTAGGCCTAGTTGTAACCCAAATGAAATGAGATCTAGGCCTAGTTGTAACCCAAATGAAATGAGATCTAGGCCTAGTTGTAACCCAAATGAAATGAGATCTAGGCCTAGTTGTAACCCAAATGACATGAGATCTAGGCCTGGTTGTAACCCAAATGAAATCAGATCTTGGCCTGGTTGTAACCCAAATGAAATGAGATCTAGGCCTAGTTGTAACTCAAATGAAATGAGATCTAGGCCTAGTTGTAACCCAAATGAAATGAGAACCCAAACTCTCACTGGCCTACACAAACAAGTCTCTACCGTGCTTCTCACGTCTTATCTTCTTCAGTCCCATACGTCGTTGCCCCTACCATATTCATTATGAGAGACCCGCTCATGGTTTCACCAGAACCACCCCAGCCAAAAACCTACTCCCCTTTCCTTGTCGTTACCTTGGAAACACTGACATACACTCTACAACAATACATGGTTTGTTCTTGGTTTGGTCACTTTATTTAATTCCTATCTACTTTTATTAGTTTGTTGCTTAACAAGAACACTTAGCGATAACGCACTAAGCGAACTTAACCTCTAGACCATCGGAATGTCCAAAAAAAAAAAGCATTCTTCTGGTCCAGTGTCATTTCGCCCGTACGCAAATTACCCCCCCCTCCCCCCCCCCCCCCCCGTGGTCAATGGTCCCATGCCCTAGCTCGAGTTAGCACAAAAAATAAAACTAGTAAATTTCCAAAGGTAAAGTGTCATTTTTGAAACATGCCATGTCACGTGTTTGCGAAATATTTTATAGTGAGTAAAAGAGAAGGACAGAGAGATGCACACAGGGTTTAGGAAGAAAGACAGAGGGATGCACACAGGGTTTAGGAAGAAAGACAGAGGGATGCACACAGGGTTTAGGAAGAAAGACAGAGGGATGCACACAGGGTTTAGGAAGAAAGACAGAGGGATGCACACTGGGTTTAGGAAGAAAGACAGAGGGATGCACACAGGGTTTAGGAAGAAAGACAGAGGGATGCACACAGGGTTTAGGAAGAAAGACAGAGGGATGCACACAGGGTTTAGGAAGAAAGACAGAGAGATGCACAGGGTTTAGGACGAAAGACAGAGAGATGCACGGGGTTTAGGAAGAAAGACAGAGAGATGCACACATCGCTTAGGAAGAAAGACAGATAGATACACAGGCTTAGGAAGAAAGACAGAGGGATGCACACATAGTTTAGGAAGAAAGACAGAGAGATGCACAGGGTTTAGGAAGAAAGACAGAGGGATGCACACATGGTTTAGGAAGAAAGACAGAGAGATGCACAGGCTTAGGAAGAAAGAAAGGGATTGAGATTTCAGATTTCAATAAGAGGTAGAAGTAGAGTGATTGATATTGTGAGGAGCACGAGAAACAATAGTTGGTATTAAATAGAACAATGTTACAAAGACAGTTTGTGTGGAAACACAAACTCAAATAGGCCCCCGAAGTGGTCCATCAATGCAGGTAAAAAGGCAGATTTCAATATTTTCAGAAAAAATATCAAAATAAAATTCTATCAAAGGCAAATGACAGAAGAATGGAGAAAGAAGGTTGACAGATCTTGTATGGTGCCCCAACGGTCCAGAAGACCAAGGATAGGTGAAAGTGAACGTGAAGTTTGATGTGAACCTGGCTAAATTGATTTCATATAATGATGTAATTGTTTTGTATAGGGTCATCATGCCAGATGTGACCTTCTATTAAAAAAATCTCTAGTGAAGTGTCTGTAATGAATTCTGCATTGTATTATGTTAAACTTATATACATATTAAATAGAATTTTCTCTTTCAAAAAAAATATTAACCATTTATTTTTGTAAATATAGTAGTTAGTATGACAGAACTTACCTAACTTAGCAATACATTTGTAAAAAAAAAATTTTGACAAAAACTCTAAAACCGTTAGCATAAATGTGTTAAAATATAGTAAATATCTATCTCCCTTACTAAATAGCCTCCAGTGTTTGTTACTATTAATAGTGAATAGTTGTAAAAAGGGTGTATTTTCTTAAAAAAACTGCTTGCATGGTTAATTTTAAAAATTAAATTTTTCCCTTTCAGAAAAGAAAAAAGTAGCCGTTGAACTTTGAAAGGCCTAAAATATCATGATGTCATATTTTCAATATCTTTTCTATTTTACGAGATTTAAACGGGACGGACGGACGAACGGACAGACATTTCACACACAACTAATATCGTCTTTTCCCCTTTCGGAGGTCGCTTACAATGTGTACGAAAGAGAATGATGCTGAGAGCAATAGGGTTAGACTATTGAGAAGAAAATTGTTAGAGACAAAGAGAGGTAAGTTATCACTATACACTATTATCACTATACGAGTTCTGTATACCTTTTAACACAGGGGTTCTCAACCTGTGGGTTGCAATCCATTGGGGGTTGAATGACGATTTTGCCAGGGTCACCTTAGACAAACAGAAATGTGGACTTTTTTTTAAAGTGTAAAACTTGAAATTGTTCAATTGTTAGTTACTGTTTTTTTTTTTATTTGTCTGCAAGATACAAATGAATCAGAATGATTTCTAACATTTTTATAGTCGTCTAATAAATAGCTGTATCAGTTGAAATCAAACAGAGTTTTTCTATTCGAGCTCGTCGTGAGGTCATTGAAAAGCATAGTTGAGCAGAAATTAAAAACCCTCACTAAGTCTTTGGTAACCAAGTTCTATAAGCCTCCTATGAAACTGAGATATCTGTACCTTCATTTTGACAGAAGCCTCCAATCTTAGCTCAAAAAGATATCTTATATTTTAGACGAATTTAAAATGCGTTTCTCTTTTGGAAACCTATTGAAAAGACCACTACAATATGCAATATATGCGAATCAGGCGAGTTTGATCAGCTTGATCTTTTGGAAAGGTATAAAATCTCATATAAAATATGTATCTGGCTTGATTTGTCTGAGACTATCTGATCCTTCCAAATAACATTTCAGCTAAGGCAGACAAAATTGGACGAAAACAAATAGTCGTATGTTACAAGCTTTCTAGGAGGTTACAATATTTTACAATTTCTGTGTAACAACATTTACGCTTCCTTGTCAACGAAATTTGATACTTTTCAAATGCTCCGTATTTCCCGCTTGCCCTTGTTCATTCCCACTCCAAGTGGGAGACTGTGACACGAAGACATGACAGGAAATGTTTCATTCAACTCATTAACAGTGATGCAGAGAAAAAAGATTTCTCTTCAAGGTCAGTTACACAGTTCGTGACCTTTTTCAGTCTTTTCCAGTTTTGTCTGTGTATCTCCTTTTTCTTCCATTTCCATAAACATGTTCACGTCTAAATACAAATGTAGACTTTTTGAAGACGATAACATTCGTTGTTTGAGAATCGCTGTGCTTAAAAAACAGAAACAAACTCTACCTTCTCATCGATGTTTTCTTGTATACACTGACTATCACAATAGAGTTGCAGCTGTGTAGTGTACTATCTTCCTTTCTGCCAGGCTTTTCATAAAGTCACATCATAAATATAGCGCAATAGAAAAAAAGCAAATGGTCAATTTTTTTTTATTTAATTATAAGCAGAAATATATTTTAGACATAATTTAGTATCATATTATTGCGTAATTAAACATAAAGCTTAGCCAATGATTGTATCCTCATTAAAATTTTTATATTATCAAAGTGCAGTTACTCTAGAATATTATTTTGTGGTTGGGAGTTGCAGAATGGTAGGAAATAATAAAAAGGTGTCGCCGAGCTAAAACAACAACAAAACAACGTTGAGAACCGCTGAGAACAAAAAGTACTTCTAGTTCCGCTTTCTTAGCGAGATACTGACGCTCGCTCAAAAGGTTCATCACAATTTCTGAACAGTATTCAGATCCACTCCCAGGCTACTCATTAGCCAAATATCTGCCTCTGTTTCTGTTTTCACCGGGTTACTCTATGGAAAGGGTGGAGTTTGTCCTAATACCCATGAGATCCCCCCGCCCCCCAACAGGTAAGTTGTGAGAGACGTTATTTACTCGTCAAAAATGGAGTGACAGGAGGGAAAGGTTCAATACCATTTTTCTCCCAGAGGACATTTAACACCATCAGAGACCAACAATAGTAGGATAACAGCGCTGGTAGCTATCTTTACAACTGTTTCCTCATCTGGTCTTTATGGTTTTATCACATCAGTGTGCTATAGTTCTATAACCTCAGTGTGCTATGGTTTTATCACCTTAGTGTGCTATAGTACTATCACCTCAGTGTGCTATGGTTCTATAACCTCAATGTGGCATGGTTCTATCACCTTAGTGTGCTCATGTATTATAGTTCTATCTCCTCAATGTGCTATGGTTCTATCACCTCAGTGTGCTATAGTTCTATAAACTCAGTGTGCTAGTGTTCTAGCCCCCAATGTGCTATGGTTCTATCACCTTAATGTGGTATGGTTCTATCACCTTAATGTGCTATGGTTCTATCACCTTATTGTGCTATAGTCTGTCACATCAATGTGCTATGGTTCTATAACCTTAGTGTGCTCAATGTATTATAGTTCTATCTCCTCAATGTGCTATGGTTCTATCACCTCAGTGTGCTATAGCTCTATAAACTCAGTGTGCTAGTGTTCTAACCCCCAATGTGCTATAGTCTATCACTTCAATTTGCTATGGTTCTATCACCTCAGTGTGCTTTAGTTCTTTACCTTCAATTTGCTATGGTTCTATCGCCTTAATGTGCTAAAGTTCTATCACCTCAATGTGCTATGGTTCTATTACCTCAATGTGCTATAGTTCTATCACCTCAATGTGTTATGGTTCGATTACCTCAACGTGCAAAAGTTCTATCACCTCAAAGTGCTATGGTTCTATCACCTCAGTGTGTTAGTGTTCTATCACCTCAATGTGCAATTGTTATATCACCTCAGTGTTCTAGAGTTCTATAACCTTAGTTTGCTATGGTTTTATCACTTAAGTGTGCTATAGTTCTATCACCTAATTGTGCTATGGTTTTGTCACCTCAGTGTGCTAGTGTTATATCATGTCAAAGTGCTATAGTTCTATCACCTCAATGTGATATGGTTCTATCATTTTAGTGTGCTAGAGTTCTATAATCTCAGTGTGCTATGGTTCTATCATCTCAATGTGCTATGTTTCTATAACCTTAATGTGCTATACTTCTATCACCTCAGTATGCTAAAGTTCTATCACCTCAGTGTGCTATAGTTCTATCACCTCAGTGTACAAGTGTTCTATCACCTCAGTGTGCTACCGTTCTATCACCTTAGCGTGCTAGGGTTCTATCACATCATTGTGATAGAGTTCTATAACGTAAGTGTTCTATTGTTCTATCACCTCAGTGTGCTACGATCCTATAACCTTAGCGTGCTATGGTTCTATAACCTCAGTGTACTAGGGTTCTATAAACTCAATAAATTATAGTTCCTCAGTATGCTATAGTTCTATCACCTCAGTGTGCTATAGTTCTATAACCTCAGTGTGCTAGAGTTCTATAACCTTAATGTGCTATGGTCTTATCAACTTAGTGTGCTAAAGTTCTTTAACCTCAATGTGCTATGGTTCAATCACCTCAGTGTGTTATAGTTCTATAACCGCAGTGTGCTAGTCTTCTATCACCTCAATGTACTAGTGTTTTATCACCTCAGTGTGCTAGTGTTCTATCACCTAAATGAGCTATGGTTCTATCACCTCAGTGTGCTAGAGTTCTATAACCTTAGTGTGCTATAGTTCTATCACCTCAGTATGCTATAGTTCTATCACCTCAGTGTGCTATAGCTCTATCACCTCAGTGTGCTATAGTTCTATAACCTCAGTGTACAAGTGTTCTATCACCTCAGTGTGCTACCGTTCTATCACCTCAGTGTGCTAGGGTTCTATTACATCATTGTGATAGAGTTCTATAACGTAAGTGTTCTATGGTTCTATCACCTTAGTGTGCTACGATCCTATCACCTTAGTGTGCTATGGTTCTATCACCACAGTGTACTAGGGCTCTAATACCTCTTATCTTATCTTATATAATACAGACGTTACTTCAAAAAAGAAGATGATTACGTCCTACGCGTCATGCATTTAGTCATGCATATTAACCAATGACTTAAATTCTGCCAAGTCACTGGTTTTTCTGGCTAGCTCAGGCAACCCATTCCATGCTCTAATAGCACTAGGGAAGAAGGAGTATTGATACAAATTTGTCCTAGCATAGGGGACAAGGAATGTGCCTTTTTTTGTGTGTGTCTTTCAGAGTATTTTATTAAGTTTTGTTTTTGTATTTGAAGATTACGGTTCAATGTTTTATGTATAATTGCTACTTTACTTTTGAGTTATCTGTCCTGAAGGCTTTCTAAATTTAGTGATTTTACTTATGGTGTTACTCTAGTCAAATGTGAATATTCGTTTGTTATGAATCTCACTGCTCTATTTTGTGTTTGTTCCAGTTTCTTAATGTTTTCTTGAGTTGAGGGGTCCCAAACGGTGGATGCATTTTCTATTATTGGCCTAACCATAGTTAAATAACATTTTAGTTTTATGTTCTTATTTGATTTATAGAAATTTCTTTTAATAAACCCTAATGCTTTGTCGGATTTTTTTGTAGTTCCATCAATATGTGGATTCCATGACAGTTTTTCATTTATTATAACACCTAGGTATTTTGCGTTTTTAGTGTGTTACTGGTTTGCCATGAATAAGATAAGTGGAATTAATTTCTTTTAGTTTTTTTGTTACTCTTAACAACTGACATTTTTCTGGGTGGAAAGACATGCTCCAATTTGATTCCCATTTCTGTAATTCATCTTATTCTCTTTGTAAAATATCTGTGTCGTGTGTTGTTTTTATTGTTCTATATATTATGCAATCATCTGCAAATAATCTGACTTTTGTTCCTGAACTAATGCAATTAAGTAAATCATTTAAGTAAATTAAAAACAGTAGTGGACCCAAGACTGTTCCTTGAGGTACACCTGAGTTTACTGTTACTGGTGTTGATTTAGAGCCATTTATTATTACAGTTTGTTCTCTCCCTATCAGAAAATCTTTAATCCACTGATGCAGTGGACCATTAATGCCGAAATATTTTAATTTTTTAAGCAAACTATGGTGGTGAACTTTGTCAAAAGCCTTGGAAAAATCTAGTAAAATAGCATCTATTTGTTCACTATTATCTAAACCTTTTGAAAAATCGTCAATTAGTCCTATTAGTTGTGTTTCACATGATCTATATTTCCTAAAGCCATGTTGGTATGGGGTGATAACATTATGTTTGTCTAAGTGGTTTATGATGTTGCTACATATTATGTGTTCTAGGATTTTACAAGTGATGCTGGTAAGGGATACTGGTCTGTAGTTTCCTGGATCAGATTTTTCTCCTTTTTTAAATAGGGGGATGACATTAGCTTCTTTCCAGTCCTTTGGTACTCTGCCCTGGTTAAGCGATGCCTGAAAGAGTATTTTGAACACTGGGGCTAGCTCATTGCTTAGTTCTTTGAGTAATCTAGCTGGAATACCATCAGGTCCAGATGCTTTATTTGGTTTGGTGTTGGATAATAGTTTTTGAATTCCATTTTCTTGTACTACTAAATCTTCTATGTTGTCTACTTGGTTCAAATTAAGAAATATGTCTTTGTCTCCTGGGGCTGAGAATGCTGATGCAAAGTATTTGTTTAGGATGTTTGCTTTAGTTTCATTGTCATTATATATTATGTTATGTTCATCTTTTAATGGCGCTATGCCTGTTGTTTCCATTTTCTTAGACTTAATGTATGACCATAGGTTTTTGTTGTTATCTTTAGATATTACATTGTTTATGTATTCACTCTGCAGCTGTCTGCTTAATTTTTGGGTTAGATGTTTAATTTTTATATACTTTTTGTGAACTCTTTCTGCCTTGGTTTCTTTAAATTTTCCATATAGGTTTTCCTTCTGTTTACAAAGCTTCTTTAGTCTATTATTAAACCAGCATTTATTTATTTTGTTTGATGTGTATTTAGTTGGTATATGATTTTCTGTAATGCTTTTAAGATGGTTTTTGATGAAATTCCAGAGGTCATCGACTGGTTGGTTAATGTCTTTTTCTAATAAGAATGTTTGTTGAAAGTTTAATGCAGCTTGGTGTAGTTCTGTTAGGTTACATTTATTCCAGAGTAAGATTTTTCTTTTGGGTTTTGTATTGGCTACTGCTTTTATCTGACTGTGTATTTTAATGATCTCATGGTCTGATAGACCAGGGATAATATCATAATCAACTACTAATCCAGGTCTGTTGGTTAAGAAGAGATCTTATGGTTTATCTATGGTTTATCACCTCAGTGTGTTAGAGTTCTTTTACCTCAGTGGGCCAGTTTGAAGTTGAGGGGGGGGGGGGGGGTGTACAAGGGAGAAAAAGTTTTCCTTGTGGCTTTTTCAAAAATTTTTGTTGTTGTTGAGTGTGAATTAGAATTCTAGCTTCCCACATGGAAGGTAGACTTGCTAGCCACTTCTAAGAAGTTATTTTTAAAAAATATGTCTATTGTCTATTGTTAGTTTGAAAATTTTAGAGAATTACCTAATTCTCATGGCTTATCTCCCTTAGCTTAGTATATTTTAAAAATAAAATAAAGTAATTCTGACTAATTTATTAAGTAAACGGTTGATTTTGTTTATTGATGAATGTGTTTGTATCGAGCATGACCTGCTATGTAAAATTGAATGACGTTTGGATGAGTAGACAAGGTTGTAAAATCGATCGCTTAAATCTAAACAACATTTAAGTAACATACAGAGTTAAAAAGCAACAAGTCCTCAATAAAGAAGTACACTTTACTATGTAAACAATTGTCTCTAGAAGACATAATTTATCTTCTATCAGGTCACGTGATTGGCTTAATATAGAATGGGAAATTTCCTAAGGTAAGAAAACTAAATTCCCGACCCAACGAAGCCATTTAAAGGGTGTAGGAAAAAAATCAATACTGTTTCAGAGTTACCAAGATTCATTTCTGTATTACGTAATAATGAGAATCAACAGTTCATCATTTCAACTTAGTATTATACATCAGCTTGCATTATTAGTTATAACAGTTTATTTCAAGTGCACACGTTTTACTGGCTTACAGTAAGGACAAAGTAAAAGACTGAGCATGCAGACATTTCTCGTGTCTTAAGTTCCATATCCTAGACTCCTAGCACGTGAATCTTTGCCCTTCATCTGGGGAGGTGGGGACGGCACTCGGTATGTTCTCGTTGATAGACTTTCTTCTGTTGTTGGTTTCAATCTTTCAATCTATTGCTTTTTTTTTTACAAAGCTTATATCCACTCTGTCTGTCTGGTCAAAAGTGTGTTCACGTTATTTCAGCCATACCCATTCTCTGATCAAGTTGAAACTTTGCACACTTATTCATCGGCATAGACAAGACATAAATCAATAAAATAAAAAAAAGTATTCAATTAGACAATTAATTACTGGTAATTCAATATTTTATTTGATACCAACAATTTAAAATAATCCTTCAGAATTCACAGATATGGCTCAATTTATTGGGTTTAGTCCCCTTAAATAATTGTTTACGCTATTGCTGCCTCACGCATTCTCCGATCAAGTTGATAATTTATACAATTATTTATTTTATCTAACAAAACATGAATTGAATTTCTAAAAAATACCCATACAATCAATTAATTATTGGTAATATTTTTTCTATATCGAATACGGGAAATAACTTTTACATTATTGATAGATTTAGTTTTTAGAGCGGAGTTCTTCCCTTTTAGATAGGCATTTTTTTTAAAGGATTTGTTGTTTTTTTATTTTGCTTGTTAAGTCTTATTCTTACCTGGAATTCAATGTATTCTCTCTTCTAAGGGCTAATAAGCTGACCTTTTATGTCATTGGAAGGTTAATACTTCATTCATTGTCTGGATATAAACATTTGATTACGCACCAACATATTTTTTTTTTATTATTGTAACAATTTTTTTTTTAAGAAGTGTCATCAGAAATCTTCTACTATCCATTACCGAAAAAAGGTTGATGCCTAATTGCGTAGTCTTTATGTTGGCTAGTTTATTTGTTCAGTTTATATTTACCTACATGTTTCTATCTTCTTTCAGTTCGTCATTCCAATCTTATTGGTGATCATCAGTAACATGGTTCTTCTATGTTGCCTCAGGCATAGGCGGAACCTGTTTGTTAGGCACGTACAGGTGAATGGCGAATCGTGTCGGAGTGCCGTCAAAGACGGACGAGTGACGCCTATGGTGTTGGCGGTCACGTGGGCATTTGTCTTGAGTCATGTAAGTCATCCAGTTTGTCTAAAGTCATATAAGTCATCCTGTTTGTCTTGAGTCATGTAAGTCATTCAGTTTGTCTTGAGTCATGTAAGTCATCCTGTTTGTCTTAAGTCATGTAAGTCATCCTGTTTGTCTTAAGTCATGTAAGTCATCCTGTTTGTCTTAAGTCATGTAAGTCATCCTGTTTGTCTTAAGTCATGTAAGTCATCCTGTTTGTCTTAAGTCATGTAAGTCATCCTGTTTGCACTGATACTGCTTGTGTTCATTCTTTAAGAATAAATATTTTCCTGGTTCAATGAACAAGTGTTGGAAGATTTCTGACCTAAAGCAGTTTGTTTTTTACCCTTAGGGAGATTGACTAACCCTATAAAGTTGTATATTTTATGACTAACCATAATAATAAGGCTTCTCTTCGAATCCAAAGATTAATGAGGAATGCAGTATTTCCCGTGGCTACGCAGCCCCAGCTGTGACCTACATATTTTGCCACATATAGGGCAAGCATAACATGACTAACCAGACACAGTACACAGTTCTATATTCTATCATTAACCCTACATAATTTTCTATTCTCTATTATTCAATATCAAACAAGTTTTAATGTGTACATCCATGAAATCAGCTTGAAACACATATTGAAATCTCAATAAATGACTTCATTGTTTTCTATCCAATCAATAGAAGCTTTCAGAAAGAGGCAGTTCTACAAATAACCTGCTCGATACTCGATAAAGATTTAAAATTTTTGTTGGAGATCAACTTCCGGTTCAGTTTTGTTATCTGAGCACTGAGGTCAGCACTTAAAAAGACAACATTATATGTCAACATATGCACTGAGTATCAAGGTTAATGTAGTCTGAAGTGACCCAATACAAATATTCAGACACAATGCAGAAATATCTCCTTAATCTAGGCAGCACCCCTGACAACAATCACCAACACCCTCCTCAGACCAGGTCAGTTCTCCAACTAACTAGACTGACCACAAGAAACCTTATTATTCCCCCTTGAAAATTCCGTGCTCAAACAGTTCACCCTCACAACTAATAAAATAAACAAACACACACACAATCTCACATCTTACACACCCCCGCTCTTGACACTACCCTGAGGAAACACTTGGAGCCGGCGCTCCTTAAGAAGTTTGAAACTCACAGTGTTACAGAGCCTGCGACACGGCTGATGCCAAATTGTATTGGCGCTTGACACTCCTTTGGATACATCAGCTGCTTGGTCAGGTGGAAACTGCTGTGTGGGTGACATCGTACCGACTATAGATAATGCCCAGCCATTCATCTCATTTTTTTTAGATAATCCATCCATATTCATTTTACGGCTGAAAGGAAGCCATAGATTTTCATCTTGATGTCATAGTGCGTGATAACCACGCGATACCACCAGCGTCACCGTTACGTCTCGGAACAGAAAATAATAAGTATATTGAAAGTATTCTTCTAAAATGTTTCTTGCTTAACAGAAGTCTAGCCTAAAAGGCTAACAAGAAACTGCATACCTTGTTGATTATTTGATTTAAAATCCCTCCATTTACCTTTGAACCAGTATTTGTGTGTTTTTGTTCACTGTCTGTTTCCTGTTCCCAGGTGTTTGCTGTGGTCCAGGTGTTCTTAAACTTACAAGGTCCCTGCTCCAGTCCGCAGTGGTGTATTACGTTCAATCTGGTCTGTGACTTCATCTTCCTATCGACCTCCGCCACTAACTTCCTCCTGTATTACGCCTTTGGAAAAAAATTTCGTAAGCTCGTCCAGGTGTTCTTTAGCACTGGAAGGTGCGGCAGAGCGCGGCAGAAATCTTTCCGAATGTCTTCACGGTCCAGTAGGTCGAGGTCAGTTTGACATAGACTCTAAGAAATATGAATGGAACAAGAATGTTTCAAACAGAAAAACAGAATTTAGAATAAATTTATGGCCATGTATTTGTGTAGACATATGCGAGACCAATCGTGATAGTGTGCCCCAACACTTGCCTGCGACATTGCAGCCTATGGGTGGTGGAGACCAATTACTCGTTGATACGTCTTAAGTCAGTACGTCATACCTGTGACGTGGCAACATGCTATTGGTCTCCACTACCCAAAGTTTGCGACGTCATAGGCCAGTGTTGGGCCTACTATAATGATTGGTCTCTGTTCAATGCGCAACCAGTGGCCCCCATTGTACATGTTTTATTTGAAGAATGATATACACATTTATTAATGAATCATTTCTGGTTGTGACACATTGCATTGAAGATATTATTGTATGTATTGTATTTAATGTTGTATTGTACACATATAAAGATAATGTTGTTCATAAAATGTAAATATATCAATTATGAATAATAAAATTGTAAAAAGAATAAATTGACTATAATTAAATGAAACAGAGTTCGAAATTGGAATTTTAATTTAGCGAATTCAAAGAATCTAGTAAATAATTATTATAAATGTCCGATCCAACAATAAATCGTGTAATTTTTGTGAACTGTATTTACATTTCTCGACACAATGTTTTTTTTAGATGTAGGCTATGCCAGCGATATTCCTCCATCCAGACCAAACAGTATGCCTCTATCGCGTCTTTCCCAAACTAAAAGTTGCACTCAAAGAATAGACATTGTCATCTAATGATGAAACAGAGGAACGTCCCATGTTCCTCCTGTATATAGACTTTAACTAATGTTAATAAGAATATCTGCTCCAAGTACTTTGTATAAATACGTTGATAGATGAATCACAGAAGTCATAGCACAGTAGCCAAGCCTTTAACCAACTTCTAAGGAACATGTGTAGAGTTGTGACATGCCAAAGTAAAAAAATGTTTTTGTTGGAAGAAATACTTGGACTGTGTTGCACAATCTAACAAATTAGAAACCACCAAACACATTGAAGGACTTTCATCGTCTAAATGAAGCCGATCTCTACCTGAATTGTAATCTCTGCTGGCTAACCAGGTAGGTAAATCTGCTAGATAAAGTCAGTAACAAATGACCTTGGAGATGACTGTTTCTTTTTTTGTTTTCACAAGAAAATAGTTTTCATTACGAGACTGAACACACGATTAATGTTTATGCCGGTAGGATACAGTTTGGAACCAGTCAGGTATTTATTCGAAACAATTTGTGTTGGTTTATTGGAGATACTATAGTCATATGTTTGCAAGGACTTGCAAAATAAAAACATTCTACAGAATGCAAGGGAAATAACACAGTTATTTAGGATACTTCCAATTAACTCTTAAGCCTCAGCCGATACACACAGAACAACCACTGAAACAGCTTTAGGCTTTCCATCAGACGTTATATCAGTTACAGGCATTATATCAGTTGCAGGTGTTGTTGTTTTTTCCAAAAGTTAATTATTATTTTAGAAAAAGTGTCTGGATTCGGTATTTGAAATTCTTATTGACTACCAGTATATTTTTTAACTTCTATCTGTATATATTGTACATTTTATTTGAAAATATAATTTACATATTACAAAAATTTAAAATATCAAGACAGAAGGCAGACAGACTTGTCTTACATGGTAAGAGAATGTTGACAAAAAGACATTCTTCCATCAGTCTTTTAGCTAAGTAAAATTTAAATAATAAAAACAATAAACTTACCGTAAAACAATTGTTTAGATTGACTGATTTTATGTTTGATTGTGAAAATCAACTTTTCTGTATCGTGTAAGAAATTGAGTTCAGTTCGAAATGTAAACTTCAATGTCTTATAGTTTGATTGAGTTGTTGCTTTACGATCAAAACAATCAAAATGAAAACAAGATTACAAAGAGAGCTAGTGTTGTCACAAAAACTCAGAGGCGGCTTCTATTGAATTCAACAATGGACCAGGAATATTCAAGCCATTGTCTTGTTTTGATCGTTGAAAAAATAGACTTTAAAAATTATTGGGCACTAAAATAGTAATAATAATAATAATAATAATAAAATTAATTTATCTCTTTTTAAGTTTATAACTTTCAAAATGAATTTTTATCAAACATAAGTATTTTTTAAATACATTTATTGTTTTTATATATTCATTAAGTAAAGTTCCCCTTTCAGACCTAGTGATCTATGAGGCAGATGATTTAATGGTCATCTGTTTCTTTGGCCCACGGATAACGAGGGTGTCATGTGGCAAGCATAACGGCCAACCATCTTTACTTTTCCACAACTAATTTTAAATACCCATTAGAGCTGGGTGGACTCAGAGGCACCCCGGAGATCCCGAATGGAAAAATCCCAGTCTTCACCAGGATTCGAACCCAGGACACTCAGTTTTGAAGCCAAGCCACCTCGCCTCCATATATTCATTTATTTTTTAATAATAATTATTAACTTTATACTTACATTCATAATTAATAAAATGTTACATGTAATACAGAGAAACTAAAAAGGATTTATTCTTCTTACAAAATTAGATAAATTGGCATTACGAAAAGAAAATTTTTGAATTACTTTAGGTAGTGAGCTAGAAATGACTTGGTAACATTTCACCTCGCAAATAAGAATTAATATCTCCCCTTCCATTTGTAATACAAACTAGATCTAGAACTAGTTCTAGAACTAGATTTATAGCTAAACCTAAATTAGATTACATTAAGTAGAACTAACCAATCCCCCTAACCCTAACCCTAGAACCAGATTTATAGCTAAACCTAGATCTAGTTCTAGATCTAGAAATAGAAGTAGATCTAGAACTAGATTAACTAGAACTAGAGCTAGATTAACTAGAACTAGAGCTAGATCTAGATATCTGGAACAAGATCTAGTTCTAAAACTAGATGGAGAACTAGAACAAGATCGAGAGCTAGATATAGAATCTAGACTAGATCTAGAATCTTGATATAGAATCTAGATCTAGACTAGAATTCGTATGACTTTATACGTTTAATCTTAAAATTACTAGACTTAGGCCAATGTTATGATCAGGATAACAGGATTAGTAGGCCTTTTGCTGTATTATGGTGTACTATGCTGTTTGTATACGATTCACTTCTTAATGTGATACTATTGTTTACATAATAAATAAATCAGCATCTGTTCGTATCAAATTTCTTTTTTTAAAAACGACATTTCAATCAGTATTTCATTCCATGAGTAAGCTAATTAATAAATGAAAAATATATTTTATAATAAATACATTGATACTTTTTCCACTGTGACATTAGATACAAATTTTCTATACAAATGCGGGAATCTATGAATAAAGTTAAAGTTATTAATGAAGAAGTCTGTGACTTTTTTAGAAAACATACCTCCCCTGAAGTTTTTCATTTAAAAGGGGTGTATTTTTTTGGAAAAATCTGCATGCATACATACTTTTAAAATTTAAATGGTTAACTTTCGGAAAAGAAAAAGAAGCCGTAAGATCAGAAATTTGAATGATCTAAAATATCATGATGTCAGAATTTCATTTTCTCTTCTAGTTTCTGAGATCTAAACGGGGCGGATGGACGGACGTAGGGACAAACAGACCACACAACGCCAATAGCTTCTTTCC
This sequence comes from Biomphalaria pfeifferi, assembly GCA_030265305.1. Classification (NCBI taxonomy): domain Eukaryota; kingdom Metazoa; phylum Mollusca; class Gastropoda; family Planorbidae; genus Biomphalaria; species Biomphalaria pfeifferi. The sequence continues at coordinate 1,542,740 of JASAOG010000122.1, read as the reverse complement.
TCTTTTGGGGGCCGCTAAAAAGGTTAAATATAAATTTAATGAAAATACTATGCTGTGTTGATCTTAAGAGTGCCCAAATTAAAACAAACATTAGCTTGTATAAGTAATTTATGGTCTAAGTAACAATTCATTTTATTATTTTCAGTTTGTTTTCCTCTGGCACGAGAACACGCGCTACACATCTCCACATGCTGAAACTTGGTTCTCATAATAGATGGCTACCAAAAAAAAATTATTATTTATGATGGTCACTCATCTGGAACCGATCAACTCTTCTCTTTTTGTTTATTGTCAGATGTAGCACGCGTTGGCTACTTCCCTGTGGTAGCGTATGGACCATTTTAATTTATTTTGAAATTATAGCTTGTATTTGTAGTCTGTTTGACAGGTGACTTCCTCAATGAATATATCATAAAAAGTGAAATGGAAGACGTTCTAAACAAATGTCAACCCAAGTAATTCAGAACTATCTCCAAAACACAAGTCACTCATCTCTCAGTCCATGTCAGTGTCAACGGTTCGGGCTTACAGAAAGTCAAGAAACTTGGAACAAAATCAGACGATGCATAGAGAGAGAGAGAGGGGGGGAGGGAGAGAGAGTGGGAGAGAGAGGGAGAGAGAGGGAGGGAGATAGAGAGGGAGGGAGAGAGAGGAAGGGAGGGAGAGGGGTGAGAAAGAAAGAGTGAGAGAGAGGGAGAGAGAGAGAGGTTCTCAACTCTGGAAACTTTTAGAAAGTTCCATGACTGATCTCAAAAAGATTTTTAGTACATGTTTTTTTTTCTCTGAAAATGATTTCCCTTTCACTGTCAAGTGCTCTCTATTTGTTAGAGAAACAACAAAATCTCCTTCAATGACTTTCAAAAAAATAATATAAAAAACACCAATGTATCCCCCTTCCCATCATTCTCTCACCCACTGCATGCTGGTATCTACTAGTTTCAAGGTGTAATGTCGTTTTTATCAAGTTGACAGTCGATCACGTCAATATTTTATTGCGTACATGACCGAGCCTATGAAAAAATGTAAGAACAAGAATCAATGTCTACGTTTAATGTGAGCAGAGTTGTTTCCCTGCACATGCTGTTGGTGAGATCAAATATGAGTGGATACTAGACGCACGTAAAGTGTGTGATTACTTGCTAACCTATCTATGTCACAGCAGATCCAGGTGTCACTGAAATATGTTATAATAAGATCTCGATAGAAATAAAGTTAAATATTGTAAGTATAAATGTATGTATTTATAATTAGATAAATGTATGTAAATAATCCTGCATTTAAGTAGAAAGTATGTATATATGTATTTATATCTATAAGAATCTATGCATGTTTGTATATAAGTGTATCTGTTCAATTATTTCAAGAACAATACTATTATTTCAGTTGGCTATCACATTTATTTATATTAATTTGGATTATGTATTTATATTCTATGTATTTTTGTTTCAGATTTCCACAATTTATGCTAATCAATACAATCATCAATGGTGAAGACAAATCGAATCAGATGTCTGAAACTTGGATTGATCTGGGTTTGCCTATTGTTAGCTATCTATGTTTATGACCTGCACTTTGCCGAGGAAGTGAAACAGATGAGCGTTTTGAACGTAGGGGCACTCAATGAACTACGCCAAACAAAAACACATAATTTTAGAATGAATGATGACGTCACACTCTCTGCAGCGGCGCCACCTGAAGACATTCATGACGTACAACTATATGATGACGCACTGGAAATCTCCAAAGATGGACAGCAAAACTCCAAGGTGTATTTTTCCGATTTCAAAAATATGTCACAGAAAAATGTCTCTTACATGTCCGGATCAAATATGTCCACTAGGACCAGCTTTGTGCATGCCGACAAGACCACACCAAGTGTATCGCTGAAACCAGCAGCCCATGAGAACCAAACGATCACTAAGACAGCGCCTCCAACATACCGGATATCAGGCAGAGAGCACTGGACAATTAACGAACTAGGCAGGTACAATGTCAGCCTGTTTTCCCCTCCTCCTGGTGAGACTCCAAAACGTCGTTTCCCAAAAGTAAGTTATAACATTATCTAATATGAGTGTTTTATATATCTTGCATTGGTATTGTACCATGCAAATGAAAGATTTTGAATTCGAATGACAATTTAATCTGCTAATTTTTATTTGCACAATTCCACCCTTAAATATTTCAATTGCGCATAAAGTTCCGAGTGTAACAAATGGAAATGGAAAAAAAAATATAATAAAACCCATCGATTCATTTCTTTTCTCCTATATATGTATATTAATAAAACATGTGCGTTTAAAATCGAAAGTATTATACTTTATATCAAAGACATTGAGTTGGAATATTTTGTCTCCCCTGAGTTTAAAGGTCACTTCTAGTAGAATTGAGGAAATGCGCTAACAAATTAATTATACATTAGACATTATGGGGAACGATCCATTTTTGAGTCATTGTGAAGACAAGAGTGATTCCCCTTGAGAATGTTATATAAGGCCATGTAAAGTGTGTTTAGTTGCCACTTGCTCCTGAGTTACCAGCTTGACCACTGGACCATGATGTGTGTTATGAAAACTGAATATATGTATAATCCTATATGTACAGCTAGTACAATTGTACCGATGTATGCGTATTATATTTGTATTTAAAAAAATATTTGTCTAGGTCGTCTCCCGTTCTTAAGCATCTGTATTACGGTACATCAGCTCGTTTATCATCATTCTACACAGTACAGCCACCAACCAATCGACTAACCTCTCGTCCTCGTCACCTAGGAAACAGACAAACACACAGTCCATAACACTTCCGCTATTTCGTCACTTACATAAGATGTTCCTACACTTTCACTTTTATTTCAGGCCATCATCATTGGAGCGGGCAAGTGCGGCACACGAGCTCTCCTCGAGTTCTTGCAGATGCATCCCTACGTGGTGGCCGCTAATAGCGAGGTGCATTTCTTCGATCAGGACGAGAACTTCCAGAAAGGTTTTACCTACTACAAGTCGAAAATGCCTCTATCTTACAGTAACCAAGTGAGGGAAAAGTTGGGATTACTTTTTGATTGATCTCTTCAGAATTTCAGCGGATTTATACAGTATGGTTTATGATCTGTCTGACCTACTAAGTTACTATCTGTCCAGTTTAGATCTTAAATTTGAAAAACACTGTGATTTCATTCGAATCATTAGTGCTCTAACTATGTGTAATGGCTACGTTACGTTTGTCAGTTTGAGGTCAGAGGTGAAGATTTTAAAAAATAATTTGGGGGTGGGGGATATACAATTTGTGTAGTTGGCAACACGCACACATACATGCTCACACATACACACACATAGATATATCGGGGAATATATATATATACCGTTTATATATATATATATATATGTGTGTGTGTGTGTGTGTGTGTGTGTGCGTTTCGTTGGTTAAACCCTAACATGTTTTCTTAATTTCCTGTGTGTTATACTTGCGTACTTGTGTGTGTACTGTGTAATACTTAATCAGAATCTGATCGGTTCTGCAGGTAACAATCGAGAAGACACCATCTTATATTTGGAGCGAGAGAGCGATTCACGAGATTTATAAACTGAACAAAAACATGAAGCTAATCTTAATCATCAAGGATCCGGTAATCCGAGTTATTTCTCAGGCTATTAGAGTGAGTTCAAGTTATGTTGTACAACTTAGCATAAGTGTAACATAATAACTTTAATGTATTTTAAATGAACATGTACAACTGTTTCACATCTAGAGCAGCCCGGACAACCCAGAATCTACTTTCATACAAGAACATGAGGGCACACTGAGAGTGTCCAACGAGTCTCGAACTGTAGACTGGGGGATCTATGTGAAATACATTAAGTTGTGGCTTCAGGTTTTCCCAAAGTCTCAGGTAACACTTATTACATTTATGCATCTTCTTACTCTGAATTTATATTAATATTCCTTGGTTTAGGCCTAGATGCGTGACATGTTTCTTTGAAGCTTTTGTTTTGGGAATTGGTTTCCAGCAACAGTTTTTGTTATAACCCTTCTTCTTCCTTCTTCTCATTATTGTGTTGGAGCGTTCAGATGACAAGACCAATATAGAAGATGAACTGTTAAAGCGTTCAGATGACAAGACCAATATAGAAGATGAACTGTTAAAGCGTTCAGATGACAAGATCAATATAGAAGATGAACTGTTAAAGCGTTCAGATGACAAGACCAATATAGAAGATGAACTGTTAAAGCGTTCAGATGACAAGACCAATATAGAAGATGAACTGTTAAAGCGTTCAGATGACAAGACCAATATAGAAGATGAACTGTTAAATCGTTCAGATGACAAGATCAATATAGAAGATGAACTGTTGGAGCGTTCAGATGACAAGACCAATATAGAAGATGAACTGTTAAATCGTTCAGATGACAAGATCAATATAGAAGATGAACTGTTGGAGCGTTCAGATAACAAGACCAATATAGAAGATGAACTGCGCAGGGAGCTCTCCATATAGTTTTCTTTCTATTGGGGTGTTTTGGTGCCTGTGTCTTGTTCGGGCCTCTTGGTAAAGAGAGCAGTTTTGGACATGGTCAGCATTTTCTGGTGACACTCCACATGGGCTGATTACACTGGTTCCAATTTTGAGCTTCCGAACACATGTTGTCTCATTCTGTTCTTTACGATCCTGAGTCGAAAGATTAGACATTGATCTTGTCGGTATAGCTTATAATAGGCCTCTTTCTTGTGATTTGGATGAGACCTTGTCCATTTATCATTTATTCTATTCACTTTTAGTTTCTTCTATATCACTCATTTAGTTTGATGGAATCATGTCTGGTTTCTGTTTCAGCTTCATATTCTAGAGAGTCGAGATTTTGTGACGAACCCAACACTGGAGATCCAAAGACTGGAATACTACTTGGGAATTCCCCGGATGATCACAGAGAAAAACTTTTATTTCAACAAGAGCAAAGGATTTTACTGCATGCGACCCTTCCACCTGAAAACAATTGTCTGCCTCAGCTCGGGGAAAGGCATGCCACACCCTAAAATCAATCCAATACTAGAAAATCTACTGTACAAATATTACAGACCTCACAATGAAGCATTGTTTCAGTTGCTAGGCAAGCGATACGACTGGAAACCAAAAACACGATGAGGTTTTAATGTCACAGGGGAACGAAAGTTTCTATGAAACATGCACGGTAAAGAATTGCACTACTGAACAGGGAAGTCTGTAGAGCAACCAAAGACTCCAAAGGTCAAGACCACAAAGATTTCTTTTTATATAAAGTCAATAACTCTCGTTATTAGATCGAATGATATCTAAACACTTGTACACTTTGGGAAGAAAGCGAAAACTTTACTGATGCTTGTGTATGAGAATTTCATCTGTGTCTTTGTTACTTTTGTATGTTATGATTGATGTCGTAAATTTAATTTAATTTAGTCTGTGCAAGAGAGAGAGAGAGAGAAAGAGAAAGGAAATACAAAACTGTTACTGATTTGCTGTTGTACTGTTTTAATTATTTATTGGATAAATTTGAAAAAATTATCAAAGAAGTAACATTATAAATGAGATTTTTGGGAATTGTAATGTATGATATATTGCACATGTGACTCACATAACAGTTTGTTTACATATGAAGCTTTGTCTATAACTATACGATTGCTATTATATATCAGTGATGGTTGTGGAGGGGGTGAGAATGTTGTTTCCCTTAATATATTCGGAGTATGTTTTTAGAACATTGTGTACTTTTATATCAAATACTTGCTAAGAAAAAAACAACTTTCTAATGTTTCTTGTATGTTAATGAATAAATAATAATTTCATTTCTCTCAATGTTTAGTATTTCTTGTGTCTTTCACCGTGACTTCCTTACAATGTTGTCATACAAGCTTAATTATTACCTGCAGTGTTGTGGGGGTGATTAGCAATTTGTTGAGTTGTTCCCCTTTAATCGTTACAGTCACGACTAGTTTGATGGTCTCCCTTTAAAATCAATACACCAGGAGGGAAAGCGAAAAAAAACGACAACAATAAATGACATCAACTTCTGACATTCACATACATTTCTGTAATTAAACTAGTTTTTTTTTCTCCATTCGTTGAGCTTTGACGTCACTAGAGACGTGCAGAAGTCATTGTGATGGTTAGATGTAATACTAAGACGTAATGATTACTTCTCTTTGTATCAAATATCAACTGGAGAACAACTTGACCTACAAGTTTAAAATGTAAAACAGTGTTTCTCTTTCAAACTGAAACTAAACATGATCTTCGTTTATCCAGTCTTTATCTATCATCAAGTCTGCCTTTGTCTATCATTATGTCTGCCTTTGTCTATCATCAAGTCTGCCTTTGTCTATCATCAAGCCTGCCTTTGTCTATCATCATGTCTGCCATTGTCTATCATCAAGTCTGCCTTTGTCTATCATTATGTCTGCCTTTGTCTATCATCAAGTCTGCCTTTGTCTATCATCAAGTCTGCCTTTGTCTATCATCAAGTCTGCCTTTGTCTATCATCAAGTCTGCCTTTGTCTATCATCAAGTCTGCCTTTGTCTATCATCAAGTCTGCCTTTGTCTATCATCAAGTCTGCCTTTGTCTATCATCAAGCCTGCCTTTGTCTATCATCAAGTCTGCCTTTGTCTATCATCAAGTCTGCCTTTGTCTATCATCAAGTCTGCCTTTGTCTATCATCATGTCTGCCTTTGTCTATCATCAAGTCTGCCTTTGTCTTCTTCACCCCACTGATGCAATCTCGAAGATTGTTACATGCGCCGAATCATCTCGCGGAATTTCTTTTAAAGCTGTCCACTTTTGTTGCATAACTTACATACATTTCTGGACATCCAATTCTTCCAACTTGATTTTTAACTCTGTAAATTTTTCACCCACTAAAACGTTTACTTTTTAAATCGATCAATTGTATTTCTAGGGATCCAGTAGTAACGGATTAATGTGGATTTCGTTACTATTTGTGTTGAGAGGATTCACTAGGAATGCTAGAAGGTTTTGTTGGTTTTGAACTGCTCAAATCTGTCAACAAATTTATTTTTGATTATTTTTTTTATAACTGTGCTGAAGTGACTTACCACTCTGAATATCTTCAGCAAAAAGAATTAATTTTTCTTCAAAGCAAACAAATTCTTCTACCAAAACATAAGCTGGGCTTTCCACTTCCTTGTAGTTTTAGATTCAGCCCATTTAATTTCATTGTTATATACACCATCAAGTAAAATGTTTGCAACCATTTGTCGTTCTCTAATTTAGGGTGAATAATGGCTTTATTATTTAGAAACTTTTGTATTTCATCCAAGCACAATGCAAAACGTTTCAACCTTTGGAAAGCCATCTCACCTTATTGGGAAGAAGGAGCATGGAATACTGAGTCTCCTTTTCGTTAAGAATTCTTTAAACTGACGATGGTAGAGTGCTTTTAACAAGATGCTGTTAACAATATTGATTACCAAATTCACTACCTCAACTATTTCGGCCGGAAATGTTTGGGCACATCGCGCTTCTTGGTGCATTATGCAGTGAAACGTAAGAATTTCAAGGTTTATTTAGCTGCGAAGAATCGTAGTTAGCCTTTTATTGTTTCCTGTCATACTTCTGGCCTCATCAATAGCTATTGAAACGATTTTATTTTAACTCGATGTTATTGTCTTCAAGGTATTATGAACGGCGTTTGCTCTATCTTCCCCTAAAGATTGTCACAAGAGCGGTAGCAATCCTAGAAGTTCTTCTTTTGGACCTTGGAAAGACATATACTTGAAAATGGGCAACTTGTGCCGTGTCTTTATGTCGGAACATTTATCTATATCAAGTGATAAGACTAAAAAAAATGAATATCTTCCAACTGCAAATATGTTACATTTGAAGACATTTTATCAAATCTATCTTGTATTGTTTTAGCGGATAGTGGCAAATCTTTAATTATTTCTTTTTCAAGATTTCTGGTTCGTTTTTGAAATCACGAAACAGTTTTTCGGATGCACGTAGGAAGCAGTCTTTGACATTTAAATGGTTTGTCTTTTTGAGCAGTTTTAGTGGTACCGCAAAGGTTGCCAGATTAGCATTACTTGTAGATTGCTTCTAATTTTGAGAAGATAATCGCTTCTAACTCATTTACTTGAAACAATACTTCATAGCCAAAGCACTTGGTGAACATGCCAATGCGTCTTGCGTCGAAAGCGAATTAAAACCTACATAGAGTTTGAGTTTTGTGTTTAGTCACATCGGCACAATTTAGGCCATGTCGTGCCCGTAATCCTTTAAGGATCACTCTCCCTTTACATAACAAGGGCTAAATTCTATACAGTTAAATCAATAAAAACAAGGTCTATTCACAGTTAAAATAGTAAAGGTAGTAAAAATTTAATAATTTGGTAAAACTCTTATGTAAATATTATATGTTCACAACTCAAAAATCAGATCTTCGTAGACAACCCCATCTCCCGGACAAACATCCGACGACGGACGAGAGCTTCCGACGGACTGACAACAGTAGCGACGCGTATAATGTAGGAGGGGTGTGGTGAAAAGCGAGTACAAGTGTGTGAGAAATAGAATCGGAGTCTAATCATCGTTAAACTATTCAGAACTATTTTTAAAAATGTTTCAATAAAATAAATAATAAATGCGTATGGAACTAAAGAGCCGCAGTTTCACACCCCAAGAGCCGCATGTGGCTCGTGAGTCGCAGGTTGCCGACCCGGGCACTAAACTGACCCATTGAGAACCTAACAATATTAATTTGGTAGAGATATGTATACATAAAGTGTTGAAGATAGCAGGGGAGATAACTTACATTCAAAACTAAGAATGTGGGTCTATTTAAGTTACTTCTCTTTGGCATTAAAACGTCCCATTCTTTGTTTATATGTAATAATCTCTCCCTATGACACTTTCTAAACAAACAATTTTTTTGTTGTTGGTTCGATGCACTTAGAATAATTTAGTAGCTCTACACAGAACCAAAGACATCACAGAATTAGATCAACTAAGACAGTTAATTATAATTGTATTATATTGCATATATTAATTACTTTAACGCAGCTATCAAACACTGCACGGCACGTAGTTACACCTTCACCGGTTCCAGTGCCAGGGCACTACACATAATCTGTTCAACGTTTCTCTCCATTTCTTAATGTCTTTGCCAGCTTTAAAGTCTCCTCCATATACAGCCCGTTCATCCCTTGTTGTTCTCCTTCACCCTGGTTCTGTTCCCTGCAGAAAAGACTCTGTAATCCCTGAGCATCTCATTACATTGCCGTACTTTCGTTTTTAAACAGTGGGTCCTCATGGGTCCCAAACACAACTGTGACCCTGTTTAAAAATTTCAAGTTTCTAATAAGATAGTGAACCCGAGCACCAACTTCATAGTTTCTTGACAACAAAAGCATTACAGACTTCACGAAATAAAAAAATACGTCATAGATATTTCTAAACAAAACATTCAACATTTACTAGCACCACTAGAAGTAGACATTGTTCTAGAGACATTGTTTTAGAGAGACATTGTTCGAGAGAGACATTGTTCTAGAGACATTGTTTTAGAGACATTATTCTGGAGACAATGTTCTGGAGACATTGTTTTAGAGACATTGTTCTAGAGAGACATTGTTCTAGAGAGACATTGTTCTAGAGAGACATTGTTCTAGAGACATTGTTTTAGAGACATTATTCTGGAGACAATGTTCTGGAGACATTGTTTTAGAGACATTGTTCTAGAGAGACATTGTTCTAGAGACGTTGTTCTGTAGACGTTGTTCTGGAGTGACGTTGAAGTAGATAGAGCTATACGAGGGTTGGAAACATGGAGAGCCCGACACACAAAAACCCACATAAAACGATACTTGAAATAAAATCTTACATCCGACATGATACACAGGCCCCATCATAGAGCCTTTCAAGTAGAACTCACTTCCATCTTGTTATCATTCTCTAGTGTCATTATTTTTACTTTATCATGGAGGTACGAAAGTCATTTTTTTTATATTTTTCTTTCAAATTTGTATTCACTTCAACCTCCCCCTCCCCTTTACCATTATTAGTTCATTTTTTTTTACTTTTGTACTGCTGTTCAATATTTCATTTCAGACATACCCAGTAAGTCCACTACCCAGTAAGTCCACTACCCAGTAATTACCCTACCCAGTAAGTCCACTACCCAGTAATTACCCTACCCAGTAAGTCCACTACCCAGTAAGTCCACTACCGAGTAAGTCCACTACCCAGTAAGTCCACTACCCAGTAAGTCCACTACCCAGTAAGTCCACTACCCATCCCCAGAGTGTGAGTACTTCCAAATTTAATATTTTGGCCGTCTTTATTTGCTACATCCTCACCCACATGTAGTGTTATATTTTTCCTTTGTTATAAAAAGAAAATAATGAATGCTCCCCTTTCTTTTTTTTTTTAAACTTCCTGTACCGTTTGGCAGTCTGCCTCAGGTATCTTGCAGGTAAGTAAGTCAGCGCACAGCATCAAGTCATGTGACTTATAAAGAGGGCATGAGTTCTTCTAGAGAAGGTTATCGTCTTATTCGATGACGTCATTAACAACAAGGAAATAGCGCCGCCGTTTTTAAGGTCAAGACCAAGAGTCCACCGCCCCCCTCCCCTCCCACTAAAGTTAGTTTTTATGAGCAGAGTTTCAAGCAATGGGAGGATCAGGACAGACATTCATTGAGAATACAACAAAGAGAGACAAAGAGAAAGAGAGAAACATGGAAAGAGTGAAGATTGAAGGGAAGAGGGAAGAAAAAAGGAGAGAGTAGGAGAGGAGATAAATGTTGCCATAGGGAGGGAGTGGAAGATGGAAAGAGTTGGAGAAAGAAGAGATAAACAGGAGAGGAATAAAAGAAGAGAGTTTGTGTGTGTTTGAGAGAGAGAGAGAGAGAGAGTGGATACTTTGTAAGAGTGATCGGGAGACAGATTTTAATGAGACAAAGAGAGAAGGAGACATTTTGTTTCTACGCTTGAACAGAAATGGAACCGACACCAGCTATATTTTTTTCTCCAATTCTCTTTTCTATAATTCTTCCTAAAAAATCTTTTTTTTCTAAAATAGTTTGTCACCGAATATCAAATCTGAAGATGTAATCATTAGTCATTGTCTGGTTCATTAGCGCCAATAGTGGATCTAGTAAAACTAGGTCGCTTAGTTCTAAGTCAGCGGTTCTCAGCCTTTTAAGCTCGACGACCCGTTTTTACAACTCCTCACTTTGTCGCGACCCCCCCCCCCCCACATGCACACACAGCAATAGAAGAATAGAGAATAACAATCCATATTTTCGATGGCCTTAGGCGACCCTTGGCAAATCGTCAATCGACCCCCAAAGGTGTCGCGACCCACAGGTTGAGAACCCCTGTTCTAAGTAAAGAAATCCCAGGTATCTTCAGGTGACTATGAGATTGAGGCTAACCTCGCAGGTAAACAAACGCCTCCCTTGTGCCGAAAGTTTGATCTACCTTAGTTACTTTCTTTCAACCCTCGTCCTCTCTCTCTCTTTCTCTCTCTCTTTCTCTCTCTCTCTCTCTCTCTCTCTGTTGCTCACTCATTTCCTCGCTCTTTAACCAAAAATATGCGTCATACAAGGGACACAATTTCGGTCGATATGATGCAAGGGAAGTAATCTAAAAGTTTTTTCCCGTCTAGAATTATCCTCGCACCAGATTTCATTCGTAGTGCATCTGTTTGATAACCGAAGTTTCTCTTTGTTCAGTGTGCTATGAACTGGACACACCACTAGTGCACAGCTATGGTGCAGTTGACATTCTGTGTTGGGGAAACTCTCTAATAAAGAAAAACAACATGTGATTATGAATTCGAAGATATTTATTAGGATACATTTTTATTTGTAGTTTATTATACAAGGTTCCAACTGCTATCAGTGAACCTTAGAATGAGTACGTGATCATTCAAATCTACGCAGTTGGCAGCATGTAGGTAGGGCACTCATTGTTTTTGTACGTTTAGTTGGCAGTAGATTAAGTCCATGTGAGTTCATCAGGTCCATGCCACTTAGTAATATACTGTTGAACCCTGCTACATAGAGTCTAGATCAGACAATAGATATTCAGTTTGAAGTTTGGAGCATCGAATAGAACATTCTATACTAAATACGTGTGACAGCTGAAGTGTACGTAATTATACATTTGTCAAAAATAATTTCTTAACTAATTAGCTGATATTTTTATATATTTGAATAGACACAAAGATTTCTTTGTTTATATTTTGTTCAATAAGTCTAGATCCTTATTTTTTAATGAATGTTTCGTTCAGTAATATTATATATATAAGCTCTTTTAAAATATTATGAAAGACAAATAATTATTGTTTAAATTGTCGATCCAGTGAAGGCTACGTACACGACGTACAGTGACCTTAGAATTGTATTTTATTACAACTAGATATTAAAGTAGGACAGAGTTTACAAATGCTACAACACGAACAAAGAAACACATACATATCCCCACACATCAACACACTTATACATATCCAGTGATGTCCACACACATACGCACGCGTTTACAAACTTATGAGCTAAAAGAACTTCTGTCTTGGTGTGTCCAGTGGCAGGCGAGAACAAACTTCTCATAGCACCTCTAGTTGGATAGAAGTGTAGTTAGTCTACTCCTAAAGTTCAGTTCAAACTTAAGATGCAATACAAACTCTTGAGCAACGGGCGAGACGTCAAGAAAGTCTATTTTATGAAGGTAGATAATCCGCTTTGAAATGTTAAGTCTATGACGTATTTCCTTCTGACGAGTTTAAATATTCCAGTGAGTGACTCGAGCAGATCACGTGACTAAGTGCAGATGTCTTTGAAAATTAAGTCTCTGGTCACATTGTCTCACAATAATGATTCATACTGTTCCAGCGTGGAAAGGGGGGGGGGCAGTGAGGCATGTCAAGGGAGACGGCAACTGCGAGGGTGTTAATATTGGGTTCAGTGAGAGACGCTTTGAAAACAGAAAATCAATATTAAAAAGAAAACGGCATGATTCAGACGACACGATAGTCAGGAGGGGGGATGCAAGGGGATGGGTCTTTGTTTCTCTCACTTCAAAGTAGATCTTATTCATGTGGAGGGGGAGGTGATGGCTCATCGTCCTTGAATTGGATTAAAGAAAAGATTGCACGCATATAGTATTCTACCATTTCGTGTCAAAGAGCGATGTACACTCATCAGCCTTGGGACAATAGTTGCTTCGTCTCAAAAACAAAACCAAACCGTGTCATGATGGAACAATGTCACAAGGAGGGCAAGAAGAAAAAAAAGCTGGGGGGGGGGGGGGGGTTTGAGGGTTGAAGGTACAAGATTTGTGACATTTTTTACTTTGTCACATTTCAATGGTTTAGTTTTCATACTAATAGTTTAAATTTATTTAACTATTTTATTTTATACTGGCTTTTACGGTGGCTGAGTGGTTAAATGCTTGGCTTCCGAATCGGGCGTCCCGGGTTCGTTTCCTGGTGAAGACAAAGATTTTTTAGGGCGCCTCAGTTTGCCCCTAGCTCTAATGGGTACCTGACATTACTTGGGGAAACTAAAGGCGGTTGGTCGTTGTGCTGGCTACATGACACCTTCGTTAACTGTTGGCCACAAAAACAGATGACCTTAATATCATCTGCCTTATAGATGACCTTTACATCATCTGCCTTATAGATGACCTTTATATCATCTGCCCTATAGATGACCTTTATATCATCTGCCCTATAGATGACCTTTATATCATCTGCCCTATAGATGACCTTTATATCATCTGCCCTATAGATCTGAAAGGGGCACTATTTCATGTATAATTTACTGATAGCAACAGCTGTACAACACATACAATCACGTAAGCGTTTAAATGAATCAGTGCTGAGAAACATAACAAGAAGTATTGTATAGATGTACGCGACATTTGTGAGAAAACAAATAAAATAAACAGTTTAGAAAAGTAGCATCAAAGAAATCCTATCAATGTATGAATGTAATGTGTAAATCGGAAATTGAACCCTTACAATTACACAACTAATGCTTACAAGCTCAGAGTTAGGTTTAGATTTGTTTCTCTCCTTCCACGCTCGTTAAAAGTTCTTTGTTTTGTTTTTTCAGGCTATTTATAGACACTATCAGCTGCTCGCGACGTGTGCTGCCATCATGCACGACGTCATCGGTGGACAGTGCGCGTGCAGGGGCAGATAATTCAAGAGGGAGATGTTCTACGTGAGCGTCAGTTATTTCCCATGCAGGCCCGTTACAAGACGACGTTATCAGAGTTATCGCCATTTGACTCCCAGCTCTGATTGAGCTAACCGCATTGAAAACAAAGAATGCTTACCTGGCAGTATTGCCTTGAATGAAGGTGGACGATGGATTGATGGATGGTTGGAGGAAACAAATCAATGAAGGTGTTGAGCACACAAACACAGCTCACTGCTAGTTGTGTGTTTACCTCATTGCGAGTGTGTTAATCGTCTGGTATCAGCTCCCAGGTCTAGTGAACACACGTATGATAGAAACATTTCAATTACACAAACCTGAGAGTCATTTTAAAATCATCCTTCTCTTCCACATTTTGTTGTCAAAATGGCGTATGGACTACCTTGTAAATTATGGATACCTAACGATATAGTATTAAAATAATACTCAAAATAAGAAAACCTAAAAAATTATATTGATATTTATGACTTGTGTTGCAGAACTGCTAAACATGTCCCAATGCGATAGGTGCTTCAAAATTATTTTGTAGTTAAAAATTGTAGTCCTTTATATAAAGAGTGAAGTTTACATTTCGGGTGCACAGTATTACTATTTTATAATTTAAATACAACAAACTTCTCTCTAAACAAACTGGCTATTAATTAAGGGCTTACCTAACAAGTAACATACTCGACCCTTTATAGATGATAGAACATCTAGCAGTACAGTGTAGGCTACTTACTCAACAAAACCTATAAGCTATTTAAAGACTACGAAATGTAGTTCTATAAAGTAGTCAATATTGGATAGGAAGTTTAGAAATGAAGATTTGGACACAAACTAAAACAAACTGAATTCAAGACAACTTGTAGATATAGTGACTTAAGTAAGTGAATTTAAGACAACTTGTAGATATAGTGACTTAAGTAAGTGAATTTAAGACAACTTGTAGATATAGTGACTTAAATAAGTGAATTCAAGACAACTTGTAGATATAGTGACTTAAGTAAGTGAATTCAAGACAACTTGTAGATATAGTGACTTAAGTAAGTGAATTCAAGACAACTTGTAGATATAGTGACTTAAGTAAGTGAATTCAAGACAACTTGTAGATATAGTGACTTAAGTAAGTGAATTCAAGACAACTTGTAGATATAGTGACTTAAGTAAGTGAATTCAAGACAACTTGTAGATATAGTGACTTAAGTAAGTGAATTCAAGACAACTTGTAGATATAGTGACTTAAGTAAGTGAATTCAAGACAACTTGTAGATATAGTGACTTAAGTAAGTAAATTCAAGACAATTTGTAGATATAGTGACTTAAGTAAGTGAATTCAAGACAACTTGTACATATAGTGACTTAAGTAAGTGAATTCAAGACAACTTGTAGATATAGTGATTTAAGTAAGTGAATTCAAGACAACTTGTAGATATAGTGACTTAAATAAGTGAATTCAAGACAACTTGTAGATATAGTGACTTAAGTAAGTGAATTCAAGACAACTTGTAGATATAGTGACTTAAGTAAGTGAATTCAAGATAACTTGTAGATATAGTGACTTAAGTAAGTGAATTCAAGACAACTTGTAGATATAGTGACTTAAGTAAGTGAATTCAAGACAACTTGTAGATATAGTGACTTAAGTAAGTGAATTCAAGACAACTTGTAGATATAGTGACTTAAGTAAGTGAATTCAAGACAACTTGTAGATATAGTGACTTAAGTAAGTGAATTCAAGACAACTTGTAGATATAGTGACTTAAGTAAGTAAATTCAAGACAATTTGTAGATATAGTGACTTAAGTAAGGGAATTCAAGACAACTTGTACATATAGTGACTTAAGTAAGTGAATTCAAGACAACTTGTAGATATAGTGACTTAAGTAAGTGAATTCAAGACAACTTGTAGATATAGTGATTTAAGTAAGTGAATTCAAGACAACTTGTAGATATAGTGATTTAAGTAAGTGAATTCAAGACAACTTGTAGATATAGTGACTTAAGTAAGTGAATTTAAGACAACTTGTAGATATAGTGACTTAAGTAAGTGAATTAATATAGATTTCGAACATGTATTTCATTGACCACAGGCAGTAGTCCATGTTACAATGACACTGGAAATGTTGTCACAATGCGTGTCACATGTGACCTTAACCTTGTCACACAGCACGTCCACTAGTATACCCGCACTTCAGCCCAATGGACGTAAAGCCACCAAACAGACTGCCACGTCAACCATGTCACGCCAAGACGTCCAACTGGAGAGTAGTTCTAATGTCACGTCAGCCATGTCACGTCATGACATCACACTGGAGAGTAGTTCTAATGTCACGTCAACCATGTCACGCCAAGACGTCCAAATGGAGAGTAGTTCTAATGTCACGTCAACCTTGTCACGTCATGACATCACACTGGAGAGTAGTTCTAATGTCACGTCAACCATGTCACGCCAAGACGTCCAACTGGAGAGTAGTTCTAGTGCGATGCATCTTGAAATCATACAAGCCGCCAAGTCGAACAAAGAACAAGACGTGGCTCGTGCACTGCTGGATAACCTGACCAGCCTATATAACGTGGACGAAGCTGGGCGCACAGCTTTACACTGGGCTACAGAATACGGCTACGTTAAAATAGCACACGTCCTAATCAATGCGTCTCGGGATTCTAACCGAGAAGTTTTGTTGGATATGCAGGACTCCAAGGGCCAAACTCCACTCCACATTGCTTGCAATTGTAAGAGAGAGGAGTTGGCATCTCTGTTTATTACTCTAAAGTGCAACCTCGACCTGCAAGATGTTTCCGGTAATACTGCATTGCACCGTGCAGTGCGGATGAACCTAGAGACAGTCGTGTTCATGATGTGTGAAAATGGGGTGAATGTAAATGCCACAAATAGTCTACATTGGACGCCCTTGCACGAGGCGGCAAGGACCGGTAACGTCAGTATTCTACTCGTTCTTATACAACGCGGGGCGAACTTGGATGCCCAAACACAAAATAACATGACGCCTTTTCTTACAGCCTTCTTCTATTTTAGGATTGCATCCAAGGGAAACGCTTACCCAAATTTAGATAGTGTTTGGAAGCTGCTGATCGAGTCGGGATGTTGCCTGTCAAAGAGTGATGGACATTGGACGCCATTGTCCGCTGCGATCGCTTGCGATAATAGTTTCATCGCCTCACTACTTCTGTTCAACGGTAGTCAAATCGACAAAGCGGGACGCTGGGGGCGTGGCCTTCTCCAAGAAGCCTTTTCCTGCAGCGAACCAACGCTTGTTAAGCTCTTAGTATTATTGGGATACATCCCTAGCCAAGATGAGATCTCCTACTGTTGCAGGCAGCTACCCATGTACTCCAAGGTTTTTATGCGGTTACCAGGCCTGGGCTCGGGTCTCCATCGGGACAGACAAGCCGTGGTGAAGTGGCTAAAGGAGAGAGAGTCCTGTCCACCCTCTTTGTCAGAGTGCTGCAGGGTGTCTATTCGTCAAGCGATGAACACTTCCTGCGGTGACAAATCTATTGTTGCTCATATCAGACGTCTTCCCATTCCCAACAAACTCAAACAGTATTTGGCGCTTTCAGATTTTACTCACTATCTTGTTGATTAAAGTATACACTTGACTTTTTGATTAAAGTATACACTTGACTTTTTGATTAAAGTAGACACTTGACTTTTTGATTAAAGTATACACTTGACGTTTTGATTAAAGTATACACTTGACGTTTTGATTAAAGTATACACTTGACGTTTTGATGAAAGTATACACTTGACGTTTTGATGAAAGTATACACTTGACGTTTTGATGAAAGTATACACTTGACGTTTTGATGAAAGTATACACTTGACGTTTTGATGAAAGTATACACTTGACGTTTTGATTATGAAAACCACATTCAAATATGCCACAAAATTACATTTGATAAAATATGTTTTGGATTGTTACAATTTCTTGTTGATGACCTTTGAACTTACTTTGAAGGCATTTTCTTTGTGACTTAGTGTTACTACTACATGGATCCTGCTTGGATTATTCAAAACTATTTTTGTTATCAGCCATTATGGTCGCAGATTTGTTGAGAGAAACATGTGCAATAATAATCAAATCGTAATATGAAAGCTATGCAATAAAAATTACACCAAAACAAAAAAACATGCCTTCATTTTATATAAAATAAGTTAATTTTGTTTTTCTAACGCAGCATATAGGTTTTATCTTTGAATATATTGTATATTACAAATTTCAATTTATTTCTATTTTCTCTATTTCCATATTAGTATTATTAATTTATTTTATTTTCTAATAAGAGAGGCAACTCCGACTCTTTTATATAACACAGTAACATCCAATACTCTCCCTTTTTTAGATATAAATGCGGAACATTATATATATTGTCATAAAGGATGCCAACCAACTAAACATATTGTTTCATAGTTTTTAAGAGGTGGCTAGATAACCAAACAGAAGGCTGTGTGACCCTCACAGTTTACCCATTGAAAATCTCTGTATGCGCTGGAAGATTAGTCACTAATTGCTATTAAAAAGCCTGTGTAAGAAACTTTACCCAATTCTATAGAAGTGGGTAACATCTTTTTTTAGAAGATAAGAGTCTTAAAATATTTTTATCGAATTGCCCGTGACTATTAGCTCCGCTGTGCCCCAGTGGGTGTAAGAGGGTGCAGAGTAACATTTCAATCAATGGAAATCTTGCGTTTCGAAGCGAAGAAAAGGATGAGTGACGTCATTTACTACTGCTCGATAAGCTCAGGAACAGCTTGAGATGAAACAGTTAATCTGCTGAGGCCTACCTTCAGTTTGGAACATATTTCAACAGTATTTGTGTTGATTTGGTCATGTGTTGTGTCGTTGATGTGTTGTGTTGTGTGTAGACATGCATTGTTAAGGATAATCGTAATTTTAGTCCTCTACACATGTTTTTTTTTAATTGAATGTTTGAATAGTTCTATTACAAATACTAAGCATTAGTTTGAAATAATAGGTAAATAAATATTGTTAATATTTGCTTTAGTTTGAAGGTTACAGTCCTATACACAACTTCTACTGATCGAACTATAAACTGTAGAGGTGACCTAATTAGACGGGTCCACCGTGCTTAATATCACGTCTCAGCATGCTTTAATTGAGTGACATGGGCGAATCATCCAGTGACGAAAGGGCGCCTTCAAATGAGACGATCAAGCGGCATCTGAAGTAAGTCAGTATGACTGTAACCCTTATATTCTCTAGCAATCTATCTTATAGTAAGAACTTAGGTTATCAAAGGAAATGGACTTGATCAATTCTGTATTGTCGTATGTTCTTAAATGTTTCATTGTATGGTGACTTGTATGTCTCTATGTCTATGTCTACTCTCTATCTATCTGCATGTCTGTCTGTCTGTCTATGTGTCTATTTATAATGTACAAAACATGGAACACGTGTGTCCTACTTTAAAAGAACTTACTTATGGAAGTTATTATTCAGAATAAAAAAGTGCTGTTGTGTATTAATTATCTTTGAATAAGGAGTACTAAGTGCATTCAAAGTGCTATTAATGCATTTTGTTATAGATATTTATTTCTAACTTATGTCTAACCACATATGAAATTCATAATTTTATTTCTATTTTTTTTATAGAAAGCTTATATCAACTCACTCCGTATGTCTGTCTGGGGAAAAGTTTGTACACGTTATATTTCCCACTTCCCATTCTTTGCACAAATTATTTCATTGTCGATACTACACGTGAATAAATGATAAACAAAACATTCATCAATTAGTCCGAATTTTGTTTTATGTAGAAAATGAACAAAGCTTAAAGGAGATAAGTCTTGACTAGAAAATTAGATCGCTCGCTAACAATTTGAAACTAATAATAGGCTACAATACAACTTTCAATCTCACGTAAGTACTTGTATGGCCTAGTGGTTGTAACTCTACCAGTTCACCGAACTCACTCGACACAGTGGCTTAGAGAGGGTGGGGATAGGAGTAGGGAGAATATGAAATTCCCCCCAAGCCCCAACTTGATATGGGGACCCCAAATAAGTGTTCGAAATAGTTTTTTTTACATTAAATATAAAAAATATAGCGCAAAATGCAGGGGCCCAAAAAGGTCGGGTCCCAAACGATAGCAAATTCCTAGCTACGCCACTGCCTCGACATCTTGAGTTCAATTTCATTTTTTAAACAGCTTTTAAAAGGGCAGCTCGGAAATTTTCTCCCAGAGACCTCCAAATAATAGTCCCCACTCCTCCACTTCAACTGATCCACAAAATGGATTGGATCATTGCGCACTGAACATTCTATAAGAATGAAAGTTGTGCTAAAAACAAATATAGTAAAACCCTATCCGAACTGATTGGATAGTGTTGTTTGTCTAGATTGATTCAAACTAATGGATGCAATTTCACTGAAAATAAACTTTGAAAATTATTTTATTTTTTACTTTGTTTTTTTTTTTAAATCCTTCAACTTTTAGGAACATGATCCGCCAATCAGCTAGCATGTATTATTTGTTAGGATATATGTTTTACAAATAAAATATTCAGTTGTGCATCACAGAATTGTAAGTGAATAATTGACTGGTAGATTTCATGCTAACTGTGAAACCTAGATGTAGAACGTATAGGCTAGTACATCTGCCTGCTTCTAAAACCATAGATTGCGACATCCATAATAACACAAAGTGACCTACTTGACTTTAGCTGATAATCAACAAGGCATTCTTAACTTATGGTAGCAGTTAAATTTTATAAGGGACATCATCTAAAAGTATAAAAACAAACCCAACTTTTGTACATTTTCTAAGTTACCTCCCATTAAAAAAAAACTTTTTACATTGCATGCAGTTTTAGCTACACCTTGGAGGACCATAGCCGCTATTGTGTGGTCTGTCTGTCTGTCTGTCCGTCCGTCCAGTATAGATTGCAAAAACTAGAAAACATTGAAAATACGATATCATATTATAGATTTTTCAAAGTTGTGGTACAAAGGTATTTTTTTGCTTTAGTTGATGGCGAAATGTTTAATTTATAGAATTATTCATAAAATGCAGTATTTTTACAACTATTCGCTATTAAGAGTAACAAAATAGGGTAGATTGAATGAATAAGGGTGGAGATTTCACTGTATATTATTAATACATAATAACGCTTTGTAGCTTGATTTTTTTTTATGTTATAAAAATATTTGTATTACTAAATTAGGTTTATACAAACTACTTACATTATAAATAAAATGCTTACTTTTGTTTTAAAAAAGAAAAAAAAATATTTAGTATGTTTATTGAATATAATTTTAAATACAAACAGTGTTCATCTATCAACAAGTAGAGTGTTATATATCCATAATTAAAACTCATACATTGAATCAACAAAATTGGTATTTTTCCTTGAGCATTTGTATAAAAGATTAACCCTTTACCAGCCATCATTCAATAACATCAGTTAGGCCAGGTTCACATTGAACCATATCTTCCAAACTATCGGTTCATTGAATAAATATGAATATTAAATGCCGTTGGATAAGATTAAATGATCACCTATTGATAGGGGACCTTCGGATAGCAAGATAAGCGAAGAGTCCATCTCTCATTCATGATTTCTTGAGAAATCCTTCTTAAAGTTAATAATCTCAAGGTCTTTCGGACCTTCTTCTTTGGACACTTTTTGGAAAACAAAATTTCAGTGAGGGTACTCACTTATGCAGGTATCCACCAAACAAAACGGTATGAGGCTGGAAAAAGCAAAACGAGGCAGTAAGCCAAAAAAGAGGCATAAGCACCAAAAACGTGAGGTATGAATGGGGTCAGAGTAACGTTAGAGTGGAGCAAATGGGAATTCATGGGCGAAGTCATGGGTAAGGTCATGGGTGAAGTCATGGATGAAGTCATGGGTGAGGTCATGGGTGAAGTCATGGGTGAGGTCATGGGTAAGGACATGGGTGAAGTCATGGGTGAGGACATAGGTGAAGTCATGGGTGAAGTCAAGGGTGAAGTCATGGGTGAAAACATGGGTGAGGTCATGGGTTGACTCTTGAAGAATAAAATAAAAAAAAACTTATTACACAAAGGGGCAGACAACCTACAGGTCAAGAAAAAAAAAATAGTATCTAGGCATTGTTACCTAGATACGTAACACCTCCCTCCTAAAAATAAAAAGTTTACATTTCCACGAAATGGAAATCTTTTTAGAATAATTACAAAAATGATATTTACATTACAGAATGTATTTATCATGATATATATATAAAAAAAAATATACATCAAAATACTTTTTACAATCTAGATAAGGCATCGGCGATAACATTTTCGCTGCCTTTTATATGTTTGGGAACTAGATCGTATTCTTGTAAAAATAAACTCCACCTGAGAAGTCGTTGATTCTTGCCAGACATTTTGTGGATAAATGTAAGGGAATTGTGGTCAGTAAATACAACCAGTGGCCATCTGGACCCACTGATATAAAAATCAAAGTGTTGTATAGAAAGAATCAACCCAAGACATTCTTTTTCCACAGTAGAATAATTTCTTTGATGTCTATTAAATTTCTTGGAAAAGAAACAAATAGGGTGCTCTACTTGGAAATTATCTTCTTGGTAAAGGACTGACCCAACACCTGTGTCACTGGCGTCAATAGCTAACCTAAAAGGTTTTCCGAAGTCAGGAGCCATCAAAATGGGGGAGCTAGATAATATCTGCTTAATTTGGTTAAAGGCTTTCTGACATTCATCCGTCCAAGTAAATCGGACGTTCTTTCTCAGGAGGTTTGTTAAAGGACTGGCAATGACAGAAAAATTTTCGCAAAACTTTCTATAATATCCAGACATTCCCAAAAATCTTCGGAGTTGTTTCCGATCAGCAGGAATAGGGAAAGCTTGGATAGCTTCTACTTTGGCCATTACAGGTTTCACCTGGCCTTGTCCTACAATATGGCCTAAGTATTGGATGGAAGCCTGGCAAAAATCACTCTTACTCAGGTTTACAGTAATTTTTGCATGTAAAAGTTTAGTAAAAAGACAATGCAGTTGTTTACAATGGCTAGAAAAATCTTGGCTAAAAATTACTACATCGTCTATGTATGCGTGGCAATTCTCCATGTCAGCAAGCAGGGCATTTATCATTCTCTGGAAAGTGGCAGGAGCATTCTTCATGCCAAATGGCATCACTTTGTATTGGTACAGACCATCAGGGGTGACAAAGGCGGAGATTTCCTTTGCCCTATCAGTCAGGGGAACCTGCCAATAACCTGAAAGTAGGTCTATTTTGGTGATGTACTTAGCTTCACCAATACGATCTATGAGATCGTCTATCCTAGGGATAGGAAACGAATCGGTCTTTGTTACAGCATTTACCTTACGGTAGTCTGTACAAAACGATAAGTCTTGTCCTGTTTAGGTATCAAGACACATGGGGAGCTCCAGCTACTGGAACTTGGTTCAATGAGGTCATTTTCAAGCATATACTTGATTTCTGACCTAAGTATGGCAAGTTTTTCAGGGTTGACCCTGTAAGGATGCTGCTTGACTGGAGTAGCCTCGCCAACATCTACATCATGCATTATAACATTAGTCTGTTTTGGTACATCAGAAAAAATGTCATTAAATTCATTAATGAGTTTCATGATAACTGGCCTTTCTGTCGAAGACAGATGAGACAGTTTTACATCCAAATTCTGTAGTACAAAAGAATTAGGTATTTTGTATTGTCCAAATTTCTCCTTTACAATATCATCATCAATAGGAGAAACATGGCTATTTGAACAACTTTTGACTGTATTTAAAACACAATTACTCTTCTCTGAGTGATCTGGCCGAGATACATAAGGCTTCAGCATGTTTATGTGACATAGCTGAGTCTTTTTCCTACGGTCAGGGGTTTTGATTGTGTAATTGAGGTCACTAATTTTGGTCTCAATTTCATAGGGACCAAAATATCTGGCTTGCAAGGGTTGACCTGGTATGGGCAAAAATACAAGCACCTTATCCCCGGGAGAAAATTCTCTAACACGGGCCTTTCTATCATACCAGCGTTTCATGCTGGATTGGGTGTTTTGTAAGTTATTTTTGGCCAGAACACAAGCATCATAAAGTCTAGTTTTAAACTTACTTACATAGTCTAAAAGTCCTTCAGTGGCTGTTGGTGACAACAAAGTCTCTTTTATACATTTCAAGGGACCGCGCACCGAATGGCCAAAGACTAAGTCAAAAGGGCTGAATCCCAACGATTCCTGGACGGATTCACGGGTGGCAAACAGCAGCATGTGGATTCCTTCGTCCCAGTCTTTTTCGTGCTCAAAGCAATAGGTTCGGATCATGTTCTTGAGAGTCTGATGGAATCGCTCAAGAGCGCCTTGCGACTCGGCATGATACGCACTCGACATGCAGTGTTTGATGCCCAACTGAGTCATGACTTGCTTGAAAAGATTGGCCGTGAAATTCGTTCCTTGGTCCGATTGGATGGACTTTGGTAGACCAAATAGAGTAAAGAACTTGATTAAGGCCTTTACAATGTTTGATGCTTTTATGTTCCTTAGAGGAATAGCCTCAGGAAAACGAGTTGAAGCACACATAATGGTCAACAGGTATTGGTTGCCAGCTTTTGTCCTTGGGAGAGGACCAACACAGTCAATAAGTACTCTGCTGAAAGGTTCTTCAAAGGCTGGAATCGGCTTCAGAGGAGCAACAGGGATCTTTTGATTTGGCTTGCCAACCATCTGACAGGCAAGACAGGATCGACAGTACTGGATGACATCTTTCTTCAAACGTGGCCAGAAGAAGTGTGACATAATCTTGTGGTATGTCTTGTGGATGCCGAGATGACCTGACATTGGTGTGTCATGAGCCAGATTCATGATGTACGCTCGGTATCTTTCTGGTAACACGATTTGATGGCATATTCTCCATTCTTCTTCGTTGGATGCGTCTGGAGGTTTCCATTTCCTGAAGAGCATATCATCTTGGATGTAGTAGCACGTTGATGCTAGCTCTGCCTCTTGTGATGTCATTGCGGTTTCTCGGAGTTTGGCGAGCTCTGGATCCTTCTTTTGGTCCTCAATCAACTGTTTTCGAGTTGATGCCGGCTTTTCAGAATTTGGCGTTGGTTCTTCTTCAAGAGAAGCAAAGAATGTGGTGCTCAAGTCCACATCATCGTGGTTACTGTTGGCCTTGATGACGTTCTCTTCTTGAGATGCTTTCAACCTCATTGCCCTTGTTACTGCACACGCTGGATATAACTCTAGGTCTTCCTCGGGTGTGGCAGATAAGTCGGGTTTTTGAGTGACGATGGGTTCGGCTATCACCTTTCCACCTGCTAA
This sequence comes from Biomphalaria pfeifferi, assembly GCA_030265305.1. Taxonomy (NCBI): domain Eukaryota; kingdom Metazoa; phylum Mollusca; class Gastropoda; family Planorbidae; genus Biomphalaria; species Biomphalaria pfeifferi. Next base: position 1,517,234 of record JASAOG010000122.1, on the reverse strand, counting down.
GTCATTGCCTAACAGCAACGAGATGCCTTCCAATGGTAATGTTGGTCGGACACCTACAACAACCGGTCCAGTAATGAGATTTGACTTTATGTCGATTAGATGTAGAGGCACATCTATACATCCAAGCTCTACGCCTCGTAACAGGATGCTCTTCCCAGTCGATGATGATTTTGACAAGGGCAAGATACCCTCTAAAAGTAGCGATTGTGAGGCACCTGTGTCTCTCAAAATGGTGATAGGTCGTAGACTTGTAGAATCACCGGGTAGTGATACGAATCCTTCCGAAATGAAAGGCTTAAAATCCTCTAATAAAACATCAATTTTGGTTGATGCAGACTGGACTTGGGTCGAACTCTCGCTGGAGTCATTGACATCTCTAGGAGACGCAGTGGAGAAACTCTTTCTTGAGTCAGTAGAACATCTTTTGGATGTATTTGGAGAACTCTTGATGGAGTCATTGGAACATCGGTGTGATGTCTTATGGGAACTCTTGATAGAGTCATGGGAACATCGGGATGATGTATTATGGGAACTCTGGATAGAGTCATTGGAACATCGGGGTGATGTATTATGGGAACTCTGGATAGAGTCATTGGAACATCGGGGTGATGTATTATGGAAACTCTGGATAGAGTCATTGGAACATCGGGGTGATGTATTATGAAAACTCTGGATAGAGTCATTGGAACATCGGTGTGATGTACTAGGTAAACTCTTGTTTGAGTCATTGGAACATCGGCTTGATGTATTTGAAAAACTCTTGTTTGAGTCATTGGAACATCGGCTTGATGTATTTGAAAAACTCTTGTTTGAGTCATTGGAACATCGTGGAGACATTTTCGGAGAGTCTTGTACAGTCAATACATTTGAAACAGGTGGTGTCGAGGTATTCTTGATATGACTTGAGGATGAGGGAGTAAACCTCGACGACCACTGTACTGTGCAAGCGCTGACTTTTGAAGGAGCTTTTTCGTTTCTCTTCCTCAATTTCCAGCAATCGTCAATTTTATGGCCTTCTCGTTTGCAGTAGGAACAATTAGCTTTACTTGTAGTAGGTTTTCTGTCATTTGTACTGCTGTTCTTGATGGAGTTGCTAGCAGTGGACTCAGGCTGTTTGACTTGTTTTGGCTTGACATCCGTCGTATACTTGGCAAATTGATGTGATATTATATAATCGTCTGCCAACACTGCAGCCTTGTGCACATCTTCCTCGCCACGATCAGCTATATGCGTACGGACGTCCAGCCGCACACAACTCTTGAACTCTTCCATCAGCATTAGGTTCTTGAATTTTGCAAAGTCGGTGCCGATTTCCCTGGAAGTGAGCCATTTCTCAAAGCGTCGCTCCTTTTCCCGCAGGAATTCTACATGGGTTTGGCCATCCGATTTGCGACAATCCCTGAACTGCTTTCGGTAAGCTTCCGGAACAAGTTCATATGCCTTAAGAATTAAGGCCTTAACAACATTATAATCTTTTTGTTGTTCAATAGTCAAAGAACAAAATACCTCTGCAGCTCTACCAGTCAAAACTGTTTGCAGCAAAGTGGGCCACAAAGTTTCAGGTACACTAAAATTTTTCACAGCAAGTTCAAATTGTGGAAAATAATTGTCAATTGTGGCTTCATTAAAGCGTGGAATTATTTTCAAAAATTTTATTGCTTCAGCAGTATGACTGGCAGGGGAAGAATCTGGTCTTACATTAGCAGCTAACTCTAATTTTCTTAACTCTATTTGTAATTTCATTTCTATTTCTTTCTGCTCTCTAGCCGCTGCAAGCTCTAATTCTTTTTGTGCGGCCTGTTGTTTAATTTCCTTCTCTTTTAAAGCTAACTGGGCTTCTATTTCCATTTGTTTTAATTTTATCTGAAGTTCTAAATCTGATTTACCCTCATCGGGTCTAAGGGTTTCTAAAAGGTCCTCAGAAAACACTTCCTCGTCTACATAATGGATTACAATGTTATCTCTGATTTCTTGTTTAAGGGCATTTGATTTTATTTTTAACCCTAAATGTTTAGAAATAAGGACCAGTTCCTTCCTAGTAAAAGCATCAAGCTCTTCCACAGAGGGATTTGCAAGAAAAACCTGAATATCCATGACTAACTAACAACTATTACAAGCAAAAAAAAAAAAAATGTATACAATGTAAATATACAGTACGAAATCAGTACAACAAAAAACCTTAAGAGAGTTTGGTCAATACTATTGATACTTTACTTCCGACTCTTTGACACAAAAAAAATTTTTGTTAAAGTCAACTTCGCCTTTACAAAATTACTCAAGTAAGACGAAAATAGGTTCAGAAAAATATCCGGGACGAAAGCCCTCAAACTTCTTTTGTCACGTATTACAAATGGAATTCTACTTTTAAATGGCTTGCCTAGGGGAACGTGACAATAGAAAAAGGTAGTTGTGTCACTTATCTTAAGTCTGAATTTAATCAGAGACTTACAATGAATAACAAAAAAAATGACACAAGAAATCGAAAGGTAAAATATCAACTTAATGTTTAATCATAATATAACTCAATACAAAATGGAAGGGTTGACCAAAACCCTTTTACAAAAATGGCATGTAAAAATATTACAATACAAGAGTTTGAAAATATAATTACAAATACAAGCAAGGCCTTGAAAAAAGAAAAATCTTAACTTACACGATCAATTGGTATACCACGCACGGGTCACGCAATGTCTCCGCTATTCTGTCTCACGGCTGTCTCCGTATGTCTGTCTGTCAACGTTACACGGGCGGTCTTTATATAATATACCGCGCGTTGATATCAAGACAAATCTAGTAATTTCTAGAACAGAATAAGTCATCAACACCCAGTTCTAGAACGCTCTTCAAAGAGACAGAAGAAAAAAAAACCACCCTCCTTTCAACCAGAGGTACACACATAGGTCAAGGACCGGTCACTGTCTGTGTGGCTTGACTCTTGAAGAATAAAATTAAAAAAAACTTATTACACAAAGGGGCAGACAACCTACAGGTCAAGAAAAAAAAAATAGTATCTAGGCATTGTTACCTAGATACGTAACAAGTCATGGGTGAGGTCATGGGTGAAGTCATGGGTGAGGTCATGGGGGAAGTCATGGATGAAGTCATGGGTGAGGTCATGGGTGAAGTCATGGGTGAGGTCATGGGTAAGGACATGGGTGAAGTCATGGGTGAAGTCATGGGTGAAGTCATGGGTGAGGTCATGTGTGAAGTCATGTGTGAAGTCAAAGGTGAAGTCATGGGTGAGGTCATGGGGGAAGACATGGGTGAGGTCATGGGTGAGGACATAGGTGAAGTCATGGGTGAAGTCAAGGGTGAAGTCATGGGTGAAAACATGGGTGAGGTCATGGGTGAAGTCATGGGTGAGGCCATGGGTGAAGTCATGGGTGAGGTCATGGGGGAAGTCATGGGCGAGGTCATGAGTGAGGTCACTGTCGTGTCATGCTATGACGATTAAAAAAAATGTTGAAAAATTGATTTAAATCACTGCTGTCATTATCCTCTTCCCTAACCCCCCCCCCCCCCACACGTTAATAATGAAAGAAACTTGAAACTAGTGTAAGCAACTAATTACGCAGCTAAAAAGTCCCCTCCATCCTGCCACTGTTGAAACATTAAGTTTCCAAAATTTGGTTTCTGTAATGTTTACACAACTTTGTTTCAAGTCATAAAAATCGAAATTTGTATTGATTTCCTTCTTTTGATGAAATGGATTTTTGTTTTGAAGGTTCATTCACCGGGAGATAACTGCTACTTTATCAGCTTGGTGATAACTGTTGAATGATTGACCGCCCTTTTGTTACATTACGTAATAAAGACCTAGATTTTAAATTTACCAAATAATTCAGGAGTTCTGTTTTGTTTTTGTTTTTTATATAGGCTAATTTAAACTTGAGTAAAGTATCTTCTATAAGTTAATACAAACATTTTGGAATCATCTGATTCTTTCATGCAGCTCGTGGTTCACAATTTCATGTGACAGTTTTTATATTTGTTATTATGAATTATTATGAAACAAAAATGTTTCTTGGTTAGTTAACGTCTTTAAAAATAGATAAAAACCAGTAACAATGACATCTTATGGAAACACATTGAAGTCATGATCCAAAGTTTATCATGACATCAACTTTAGGACACACATTTGAGACCTAAAGAAAAGCCCTTGTACAAGCAAAGCACATAAAAACATTTTTATAAAATTAAATAGACTTCTGGCGAACAACGGTTTTTGTCTGCATTAGACTTGGAATGGTAGGTCGTAAATAGGTTTACGTTGTCATGTGAAACACTTCTTACTTTTTTATGTGTCAAGTTTGCCGTTTCTGTAGCAATTGTGGTTTTACAGGGTGGGGTCGCTAGCCCCACGCCAAACCCTCCTCCTTTCTGACCTGGGCTTGGGACACTTCACTCATCTTTAATCTTCTGAATCGAAGACATTGCCACTCGTCACTTAATGGAATTATTAATTTGTTTTACACCATAAAAGAGTGTTTCTATCAATATGTTTTCATGTTAGTGATGCACAAGCCACTACCCGCGAGCTAGACCTTTTTGTTTCGCCGAGAGAAATACCTATGACCTAGGGGTTGTTTGAATGCACTGGACCAGCGATAGTCTCCGAGTCACCTCCTCTATTATAGAAACATAAATACTTTCATCCCAAAAGTAAACAGGCAGCGCTGCAAGCAAGTTACGAATGCTGATTATATTTCTAAGTTGGATTTGAAACGCAGCCACTATTGTATTATTCAATAAATGAATGTAACAACATCAATAAAAACATGGGGCTGAACAACGTTAGACCAGAACACGAAACATTTGACTCCATTGACTCCATTGGATACTGCAAAAGGCTCTGATGTATATTTAGGAACTAGAAGTAATTGTGCCAAATTTTTATTTGATTCCAGATTGGGTGTGGGGAAAAAAAGACAGACAGATAAAAGTAAATTAATTAAAAATTAAATTGCCAGATAAGATACGTGACACAGAGGTCTTCAAAACAGCGGACCTGCAAAGTATGCACAGAACATTGATGAAGGCCACGTCTGCAGAAAAAAGTATAGGGCAATACCTTACTGACTAACAATACCAAAGCATTTGTCTACTGAACCTTTATCTACTAAATCTTTGTCTACTGAACCTACGGAAGTGAAACATGAGAGGAATTAAAAGCTGACCACCGTCCGATGCCCTAATCTTTGAAAGATGACACGATTAAAAGAACCAAATGTGGAAGTGCTTTGAAGAGAGCATGGTGCCAGGACAGACGCTGTTATCAGCAGCAGACGCCTTGGCTGGCTTGGCCACGTTCATAGAATGCCAGAAGGTCGACTTCTGCAAGATATTTTGTATGGGGATCTAATATAATGCAGGAGAGCCGCTAGTCACCCACTTTTACGGTACACTGATGCATATAAACGCGATATCAAACTCTTAAAAATTGACACTAACAGCTGGTAAAAAGTGGCACTGGATAGATCCACATGGAGAGCAAGTTTAAAGGAAGGGTCACGGATTGCAAATGCCATACACAACAGTAGTAGAAAGAAGGATGACATTGCAACAGCGCCTGGTGATTACAGATGCCCAACCTGTGACCGCAGCTGTGTCTCAAGGATTGGCTTCTCTTGAGTCACACAAGGAGTTGCAAAGGGAACGGATTTTACTCTGAAGACGTAAAATGCCACAGAGAGAGGCAAGTCTAGGCTTGATTTCAGTCTCTTCCATCTTCTGCCAATGTTCTCGTTTGTCACATTCTCTTTTCTCGTTAGTCACATTCTCATTTCTCGTTGTTCACATTCTCTTTTCTCGTTAGTCACATTCTCTTTTCTTGTTATCACATTCTCTTTTCTCGTTGGTCACATTCTCTTTTCTCGTTTGTCACATTCTCTTTTCTAACAAGATAGAAAAATGTTGAGCTGTGTCATTTGAGATTCACTGCCCATTGCATTATTTGGACTTTCACATAACCGAGCGGTATCGACTAATTAGTTGCGCGCTAAAATCACCATTTGAGTATTCCCCCCTTTCCCCATCCATTTAATTAGCTCTATGGCGACATTTTCTCTACGTTATGTATTCGCTTTGTAACTGAAGTCTATAGATCTAGGTCGCCATCTGTAACAAGGGTCACAACACGGTACTGCGAGTGAACTCACAGTCAAAGGGAAGCTTTAAATGTTGCCACTTGAATAGAGTGACTGAATCCAATTGGAATTAATTCCTGCACTTCATCGCTGGAAGAAACCAGTTTCTAGAAACAGTGACAGTTATTATTTGTTATGTAGAATTGACCGTTCAAATATCAACAGATTATTAACGCGAGTTACAAAAGTTATAGTCACAATGCTAAAGTAACTAAAGAGTTGTTCTAGGAGATGACGTCACACACTGTTCACTTCCTGCCAGTAAGTTATTTCTATTTGTTTTAAATGAGTGTTGAAACTGTTTCTAAGCAACTCAGTTTGATCGGGGAAAGACAACAACACACCGTTGAAAGAAGAGATCAGTGGATATCAAACTTGGCCCCCAGCTAAACAACTTGTCTTTTTAAAGAGCATTACTTTTGTGTGTGTTTGTGTGTGTGTTTGTGTGTGCGTATGTGTGTGTACTCAAATTTTACAGAATTTCAAAAGTTTTAACTCATGTTCCAAACTTTCTATGGTTCAACATTTTCAACATAGAGTTTTCAACTTCACAAGCTTCATTGTTCTTATGATTGTTCAATAATTGATTTTGATCTACGACACCTGGGGCAATTAATTCTATTACAAAAAAATATTTTATACTATCCTTTGGTAGCAATGAATTGATCTCTTAAATCTATTACTTTATCTATCACACTACAAATGCATAGGACTGCAGCAAGATTTATAGTGGAAAGAAATATGCTGAATTTTCGGTATATGTATGTGTGTGTGTGTGTATGTGTGTGTTGTGTATGTGTGTGTGTGTATGTGTGTGTGTGTATGTGTGTGTGTGTATGTGTGTGTGTATGTGTGTGTGTGTATGTGTGTATGTTTGTGTGTGTGTATGTGTGTGTGTATGAGTGTGTGTGTATGTGTGTGTATGTGTGTGTGTGTATGTGTGTGTATGTGTGTATGTATGTGTGTGTGTATGTGTGTATGTATGTGTGTGTGTGTGTGTATGTGTGTGTGTATGTGTGTGTGTGTGTATGTGTGTATGTATGTGTGTGTGTGCCGACCTTTCATTCTTTCGTCAAACGTTTATTAGTTTATTGTATCAAAGAATAAATTCTGACGGAGGCACTCCGCCCTTGCCAGCCAGGTGTCTGGAGGAGCACCGCCAAGCACTATTTCTGGTATTTAAAACAAAAAGCATATTCTGACGTATCTACATGCATTATCCTGCTATAAAAACAATTTTAGTTCAAATCTGCTATTTACTGCACTTTATTAATGGATCCAAGCGACTGCTAGAAATGTATAACCCCTCTTGGTTACGCTCATGGGATCTGTTGATTGTAGTTTGGTTTAGTGAGGTGGTTTTAGTTTCAAAACCAGCTGGAGGGGGGGTCAATTTAAAACCCTTCTAGAGGGGTTTTTAAACTCAAAATCCCTCTTGGAACGCCCATAGAAGCTGAAAACTATTGTCTGCTTTAGTCTTATATTGAAGAGAGGATTTCATCGTAAAAAAAAAGAATTAAGAGGGGTTTTAAACTCAAAACTCCTCATGGCTACGCTCAAAATCTGATGCTGGCTATGATGGTTTAACATTAATCTCATCTACAATAAACAAAATTAAAGCAAAATATCAGTCACAAAATTCCACCCCAGGTGGTGTTTTATTTCGGGAAAGGGTTTGAACCCCAACCCTCTAGCTACCCCCATTTGCCTGGACACATTTTTAAGCCATTTTTTAAATGTTTGGTAACAAAAAGCAATAATAGCGAAAAGTAAAACATTTGTATTTTGTCTAAATGGACAATTAATTAGCTCCTTAAAATACAGACACAAAACTACAAACAGAGCAGGACAACGGCAAGTGAGAAATACAATTTATAGACATAATATCAAAATCAAGAAACATGTCCACAAATATCAAGAGATTCTGCCCTCATCACATGACATCAAGATCAAACAACCTGCCCCATTTAACAACTTAACTGTCCATTTGCTAGCATGCCTAACATATTAACAAATTAACTGTCCATTTGCTAGCATGCCTAACTATCAACAACTTTACTATTTACATACACACAAACGCTAAAAACTTATTGATTTTTAAATAGATTCAGACGCTGACTATCTTATTTCACTAACACCTAATTGTATTTTAAAAGAAACTTGAACCTAGCATTGTAGCTGTGGTCTGAAGTGGTGGACTCTCTATTTGAACCACACTGTTTTCTAGATCATTTAGTTGTTTTGATAGAATTCCTTACTTTATTTTTTAAGACCAACTTTTCATCGCATCACAAAGTTTGACATTAGCGCCCACTTCTCCACAAACACCAAACACAAACAAACTTGAAGTGCGGATTGTCGACCTTATAACCTTTGATTCTTATCTTATCTTATAATTTAATTACTTTATTGTATTGGCTTAATCTTATTTGTTTTTATTCTTTGTTTCCAATTATATATTGACGTCATCTGTATTAGGGAAAGACGTCTGTTACAGGCTGCATAAAATGCAAATTAAAGGTGGGGTGGGGGGGGGGGGGAGTTGAAATTGCTAAATACTGACTTACGTAAAGAAGTGGCCCACTTTCAAGACAGACTTATTATTTGTTTCTGTTGTATTGATGTGTTTTAAAAATAATAAGTGTTCCTATTCTATTTGGACATATTTGTACTATGAAATGTTTATTCAAGAAGGTAAGTGTCCTCTTTTTTTTTTTTTTGTTTTGTGTTGAACCAAATGTGCGCACCCAACAAGCATTCTCTCACACAAACACCAAGACACAGACACACACGTAGAGCACCACGTTGTTTATTGTTTGGTACGTTTCATTCAGGATGACGTATTGTTTACACACACACACACACTCAGCATACCTTTGATAAGCCTAAATCGCCGTGACACAAAATCGTGTGTTTTAGGTCAGTCTTAGTTCCGCTGTAGCATTGTTAAGACTCACGTGTGGACACTATTGAAAAAAAGAATATATACAAACATATCAAACACACGTCTGTTGTTACACATGGCAAGTAATAGCTGGTGCGTTTATTGGTGTGTTTACTGACTTGTTGTCTGTATTTAATTGGCACAAGTGAAATTGTCTTTATCAATGAGAAAAAAAGTTTTTGTGTTTAACATTTATGAAAATTATAAATGTGCATTCTTTAACTGGGGAGAGTCTTATCTACCCTTGTGTATTTACTTGAGTTCCAATGTTTAGTATATTTGACGCTACTTTCGTCATCAGGTTAGATACTAAAAGAATTCTGTAAGTAGGTCACTTGGATGTAAATTCTCTATCTTTTCGATGTGTTCTGATCGGCTTAGATCTCCGCTGCCAAAAAAATGTGCATTCTAGTTATGTTTACATCGATACATTCAATATGGTAAATAAAGAGCGTCAATAAAAAAAAGTGACTGGAAATGCCGTTACCAAGAATGTGAAAGTCTTGTGTAATTTACTTGATTGTAGAAAGATCATCTTTGTGTTAAGTCTTGTAGGGATCTTTTTGGTCACCAATAGATACGACGGTAAGGCGCTCCGAAAAAAAAAATAATTCCACCGCACTGACGTGAAAAACATGAAGACAATAGCCTACCGTTAGGTGAGAACATGAAGACAATAGCCTACCGTTGGTGAGAACATGAAGACAATAGCCTACCTTTAGGTGAGAACATGAAGACAATAGCCTACCGTTAGGTGAGAACATGAAGACAATAGCCTACCGTTAGGTGAGAACATGAAGACAATAGCCTACCGTTAGGTGAGAACATAAAGACAATAGCCTACCGTTAGGTGAGAACATGAAGACAATAGCCTACCGTTAGGTGAGAACATGAAGACAATAGCCTACCGTTAGGTGAGAACATGAAGACAATAGCCTACCGTTAGGTGAAAATATGAAGACAATAGCCTACCGTTAGGTATGAACATGAAAACAATAGCCTACCGTTAGGTGAGAACGAGTAAAATAAAGGGGCTCTCAATTAGAAAAAAAAATCATTTTATAATTTAATGTTCAAGCAATGCCAATAATACCTTTTTTTTTATTAAATCAATAGATCAATATGAATCTATAAAGTCAATGAAAGCAAAATGTCATTTACCTAGCCAATTTGCTCCAAAGTACTTTTACTATACCATGTTGTACAATATCAGATGATAAAAAAGTAGGCTACTAGAGGTCCTGCAGAAAAACAACAACACATACAATACCACATAATCCATAAAGTCATAATGTTTTCTAGTGAAAATGTTAATATCCTAAAAAAAAAAAAAGTATGCATCAGTATTCCTTAAAATTGGACGAACTTATATATACCTATCGCTAAAGTGCAGAAATTCGTTATTCTACAGATTATCTAAGTATTTTAAAGATTGACTAGGGCAATGCGTTAACTCTTTCTGTACTAACTGACGATATCATGGTTGATTTGACCCCACTAAATTAAAATATAAACTTTTATTTGTGTTATATAAACAGAGATGCATTCTTCTATAATTATATACCTTATATAACATTTCCTGATTACATACACAAAATTTATTGAAGTTTAATCTTAACTGAGTTGTGAAACACAAATGAGCAAAACTAATAACTCCATCGGACCGCGTAAAATAATTACGGAAAGAAAGAGTCAATGTGGGGGACATTGTTTCATTGATTCACATTACTGTGACATTACTTACATAATGTGTGAATTAGATAGAAATATATAGATAAAATGTACATTACCTACTAAACATTCATAAAAGCATACGAAAATTGATTAATATGCGAATTACCTTAATTCTAAGCATTTGAGACGAAAAGAAAATCCGCTGCCGAGGACAAACGCAGACGGCGAAAAGAAAATCTAAATCGACCACCTGCGGACAATGGTTATGCTTTCCTGGGATGTGCCTAAATATGTAGGTCAAAGCTGGGGCTGCGCAGCCACTGGAAATACTGCATTCCTCACAAATCTTCGGACTCGAAGACAAGCCTTATAACTTTAATTCTAGCCTTAGCCATGAGCTTTAACCCTTACCCTAATCCTAACCTCTAATCCTAAACTAACCCTCACCTTAATTTTAACACTACATGTTTTGTTTTTGAAATGTTTTACATGTTTCGGATGTTCCTTCAGAGTTGAAGATAATTACTTCCTAGTCCAAACCTCCCGCAGGACGACGGGGGATGGGAGCGGGCAGGGTTTGGACCATGGACCATCAATAAATCTGAACGACAGTACAGCGCGCAAACCGCACGACCAGGCTGCCATCCTACATAAGCCGTTAATGTGCACATTATCTAGGTCATTTTTGAAAAACGCATGATTCCTCACATAAACAGAGCCAATCAGTTAATTTGCATATTAGCTAGGCAATGTGCGCATTGACGGCTTGTGAACTTAGCGGTAACATCAATTCTAACAATGTCTGAAATATTCTCTTTTATTTATAGAAGAATGATTGGTGTTGGTAACCATGGTAACAAAGAACAGGCCATACCATTAGTCTCGGACAGGAACAGACCACTGACGTCGCAGTACACAGATCTGACCCTTGTGCCGCAGCGGCCGCCACACCCCAAGGTTATGTTCAACAAGAAACTAGGAGCCAGGATTGAACACAGAAAACATCTTTTAATGGTCAGAAGAACTTTTATTTACGGTTCAGGCCATATATCATTTACTGGTCAGCTCAAGTGTCATTTACTGCTCAGCTCTATTTTCATTCACTGGTCAGCTCAATTTTCATTTACTGGTCAGCTCAGCGCTCATTTACTGATAATTCACACATACGAGTATGTGTGTGTGTTTGTGCCTAGGTATCCGCATTCATTAAAACCCTTTAGTTCACTACAAGCCCTCGAAGAAAATCCTCTAGTACTTAAAAAGAAACCTTTACATTTAACTTAGTAGTTGCATAAACCTTCTTTGTTCATCTACTTGTGTAAACTCGAAATCAATTGAATCTATCTGTGATATCTAGGCCATAACCATGTTTAAGGACCTCTCTCAGTGCATAAGAGGAAAGCCATTGTATTAAAAAAATTTTTTTTTAATAAGTTATGTCGATCAAAATATGTTGAGTCATCAATTCGGTCAATGACTCCTGTCAAAAATTAAAAGGGTGACACAAAGTTGCTTACAAAGCTTTCCGGTTGTCAGCGTCTTCTGTTGGTAAAAGTCACAATAGATATGTGTGTGTGTTTGTGTGTTGTTTGTCACATTTCAATTTCTCACAGAAACAAGTAAACCCTAAAGCATATCTTTTAAAACAACATGTTTGCATCAAAGTGAAATTAGATCACATTGGCGCTTTTTTGTTTCTAACACATATTCATAAAACTAAACTCAGTCTATGCATCCTTCGGTCGTGAAGCGACACTATTGATCATAGAAATGACAAAATGAACAAAATGTCGCAGAAGTTTCCATCTCTCCACCCAGATATGTCCAAAACGAACGATTTTTCCTGAAGGTTTCCTGAAGACCTTTACCATGCAATGCAGCGAAGGTTAGGATTTAGAGTTTCTGTTCTCCTAAGTCGGTAGCCGCTGGATTGACCAAGACAGCTATTTTTTTTTTATTGAGTTTCCTAGAGATACAGCAAATGACAGGACTAAAAACCATAAAAAGGAGTATTGTATGTGTATGTGTGTGTGTGTGTGTGTTCCTCAGGTTCTGCCCCCCCCCCCCCCCCCCTGGTTTGGTCGGACACAGAGTTATACTACATTATACTCAGTATCAACAAAGAAAAAAAACTTGTGCACACACGTCAACGTTTACCAATGTGGGGAGGGGAAGGCTCACACAATGTGGGGAGGTGAAGGCTCACACAATGTGGGGAGGTGAAGGCTCACACAATGTGGGGAGTTGAAGGCTCACACAATGTGGGGAGGGGAAGGCTCACACAATGTGCGGACGGGAAGGCTCACACAAACAAAAAAATGCTAATACGATAGGCAGTCACGTGGCATGAAATGTCGCCATGCATAACCATGCACTTCTAATGGGGCAGCTATAGTCATGCATGAAAATGGACAATGGGAGATAATGCAGTCGGCCTTTATGTTGGTGTTTTGACAAAATATGTAGATTACAGCCAGGACTGCGTGTGATATTGTGCCTTCCTCCTTAATCTGTGGACTCGAAGACTAGCTTTAGAATTATTCTGAGAAAAGGGAGAGCAGTAAGTAAGCCCAATGAGAAAACAAGTATTGAAATGGTGGAAAGCAAAAGAACAAAGTCAAATTAGTAGACATTGATGAATAGAACAAACATCACTATTATTTAAACAGTAACGAGTGCAACGTCGCCTGGTGATTACAGATGCCCAACCTGTGACCAAGGTTTGTATTGAATATTGGCCTCTTTAGTCACACAAGAAGTTGCAAAGGGGACATGTCGCCATAACACAAATAAAATACCACAGATTGAGTGGGTGGATAAAAAATTATTCACAATTCAAATTAATCACGTGATATTATTGATGGTTCATTCAGTTATTTGATATCAAAATGATGGGAATGAGAGATGTGGATGTACATATGGATTTAATCCCGTTATAACGTTATGACACGTTTATACTTCCACTTCCCATTCTCGGATCAAGTTGAAATTTTGCAGAAATTATTTATAGTCAATGGCAATATACGATCCAATGTTAATATTAAAAAATTAGTTAATCAATTAGTACTCATTACTGAATTTCGTTTTATATGTCAGAACGGGAAGTAAACCCTGCCATTTTCAGATAAATGGCAGTTTTACGCGATTCTTTCCCTTAAGTAACCTTTTTTGTTTATTTTTTATAGAAATCTTTTTTCTTTTGCTTGTAATCGTTTAGCTTTCCATCAAGGGCAATGCTTAGAAAAAAAATTTGGTAACGAATCTCACTATCCAAGCTCTCTACAAACTGCACCACACGACACCACCAACTTAAAGAACTTGACAACTCAGGGCTCCAAAGTAACGTAATAGCTTAATTTATGTCCAATATATCACAGCCAATACTGTACAATTGGCAACACATAACATATACCTTACAAATATTTCTTCGTGGACAACCGTATCAACTCTTGCACTGGCCTCTCCGTCTCGTTCCGTGCTTGCATTGGGTTCAACAGTTCAGGACTGACTTCACACACTGGGCTCGTTGTGTGGGACTCGATCGCAAACCAAGATCAAGACGCCGTCTCGTACTAGCGAGGTGTCTTGACTGTATTTGACAGTTCTCCGCACTGAACCGTCGTAATGCGCCGAACAGAACCACACCGCTGAACTGTCTTGGCTGACCGTTGTAACATGTCACGGTTGACCGCTCATCTAGCGCTGGCCTGGGACGATTTGCATTGGCTGTCTACACACACCACTACCTCCATCTGTGTCACCACCGAATCAGAAACCCCATTAGTAACGAACCATGCTGAGATTACTTAGAGCACGGAAAAGGAAGCGAGCAGTGAGTTGTAAGGTCGCCTTATCCGCGTACAAGGACAGACCTTTTGCCGCACATGGACCAGTAGTCTCTCTCTCAATTCCTTGTCCCGATCGTCCCTCATGCAGAGCTCGGCATTCATAAAGAATGTGCTCTATTGTCTCGTCGTCCTCGACGCAGTGGCGGCACCGTGTGTCCACCGTCTAAAGTAGGTGCCTATTGGACAGTGTCCGACTCGGAACTGGGCTAGGTCTGCCTGTTTCGCACGCAGAGCTCCCACCTTGCGTCCTTTCTGTCTGGTCTACACATCTGCCTGTGTAGCTCTCGGCCCTTGTCGGAAGCGTCCCAACCGTCGTACCAATGTGCCAACAAACGGGTGTCGCTTAAGGGATCGTACACTTGTGTGAGTACACGGTTCATCATATTGGGTGCACGTTGCAGCCGCGGCCTTCGCTAAAAAGTCAGCCCTCTGATGACTGACCAGACCACAATGGGATGGAACCCACTGTATAAAACTATTTACATTGAGCTGTAGAAGTCGCTCCACCACCGGGAGGAGTGCTTCCACCTTCCCGACGCCTGCAAGCTGCCCTTCAAGGCATCGAGGGCAGAGATTGAATAGGTAAAAATGACCACGTCCGCTGGGGCCGTGGATCCATTTCCGACTCTTTCCGCTACCCATTTCATAGACCTATACATACTACAATATATATATATAGGTAATTGATTTCTATTTAGGCCCCTACCATTTATTACATACCAAGTATCGGAAAATGTCGGGTAATGCCGGGTACCTGAAATAAGCTAGACCTAAAAATACACAAATCTTGGGTAAAAGACTCGTCAAAGAAAGTACTATAAATGTGTAGTTTCATATATCTTGTTTCAGGTATTTTCTTTTAAAAACCTGTATCGAGTTGATCGAGAACAAACCCCATAGAAGGTCTGAACACTGACCTGCGATGTCGACACCTGTGGGCAGTGCAGACCAATAGCTCGTTGTCATATCACACAGACCCCAACTCACCGTATTTTTTGTGCTGAATGTTTATCGACCTTTTATGTTGTGTCATGCAATGCTTATTTTCTGTAAGTGTAATTCTGTGATTACAGAGAAGGAAATGGCTAGTAGACCTGACACTGTCTGTGGCTGTAATGGGCATTGTCTTGATGGTGGTAGAAAACGAACTCTATTACCTGGACACTGCAGGTAGGTTACACTGACCCACAATACACAAATTACTTCATTTCAAGTGCCACAAATCTAGGTACTGAATAAGAAACACAGACTTATGAAGCAATTATAAGAAAAATAAAAACAAAAGCTATTTAATGGACTATTATAGATATTGCCAGAATATAAGCAGCCTACTCCCTATAAAATGGCTCCAAATAAGCACTGATAACCAATCCATCTCTTGGTCTTCTTGATTTGCTCAAATATTGGGTCCGGTGGAACTGACAGAATAAGGGGCGAAAGTGAACAACTGACGCCCAAACCCGTAGGCTTTGGACAGGAGGGACTTGCTAGCAGAAAGAAAACTTTATTTCCAAACTTTTGATACCCAATGGTCGTATCCAAACATGGGAAAGTCTGTGGTAGTCAACCCTGAGGTAATGTCAGGAGCTGGTAACCCTTACACAGCTTACAGTACACATTATTCCACCCTGGCAGAATTTGCAACGCCGCTGATTCCAAATTGTATCTTCATCTAACCTTCTTTAGGACATATCAGCTGCGTGAATAGGAAGGAACTGCTGTATGGGGGACATGGTTCCGACCATAGCTGATGCCCATGCATTTATCTTATTTCTTTGGCTAAAGGAGGCCAGATATTAATGCATGCATCAGATACTGCCTCTACCTGATAGCAATCTGCTTCAAGTTGTACTGTCCTAAACAAAACATGATTCGAACTTACTGATTAGGCTATTGTCACTTGTCTACCTCTAGCCTATACTGCATATTATCATACCTATAGTTATATGTAATTTACTTGTAGACTAGAGCACTACGTCACCTTACTAGTACATTACCATCACCTCATATAGATATGAACTCTGTCCACTCTTGTTTGACCAGAGAAAGGAACTATGGTGTCCATTATGTTGAAGCTGTTTGTGTCCATCAGTACAGCCATCCTGTTGATTGGTATATGTCTGTATTACCATACGGGAGCGGAGATAAAGATGTTGGATGCTAAAGTAGATGACCCTTTAGGTGAGGAAGTTGTGATCACAAGTAGATATCAACCATACTCCTTGTATCCTCAATGAGTTAATATAAGATATAAGCTTTGTAAAAAAGAATCTTTTTGCGATTGGATGAAAATAATTTTTTTTTTAAAGGGGGCAATTATTTCAATACTATGATTTTTTAATCATTACAAAGCTGATATCAACTCTGTCTGGTAAAAGGTTTAAACACATTTTATCTCCTACACACCCCTTCTCTGATCAAGTAGAAACTGAGCAATAATTAATTAGTCAATACATGAATCAATATGAAATTTAAAAATTAATCGCTTAATTATTGGTTATGATTTGTTATAATAAGTACTTACAGATATCGCTAAATATGTCTGGTTTTGTTCCTTTAGATAATTAAACAATTTTTTCTCTCACAATCCTCGGATAAAGTTGAATCTTTTTAAAACAATTATTTATTAAACATATCAAAACATCATCAAGTAAAAAATTAATCAGTCAGTTAATTTTTAGTAATTAATTATTTGATTTGATTTTGAATAAGGGAGCTAACTTCTATATTATTGAGAGATATTGTTGTAAGCGCAAGATCTTCCCCTTAGATAAGCTTTGATTTTTTAAAGGATATTTTACATTTTGATTTTTTTCTAAGTGCTTCCAAACTATAGGCTTTGGTTGTAAAGATCAGAGTTTCATTCTAAAGCTACTTCTATAAGAATGATATAGATTTATTTTATGAACGCCCACCCCACAATTCGGCTTAACGTATTATGGAAGAACAGAAGTAACACATTTTTCAACGTGTTCTAATGCAGCTGTGACGTCATCCTCCACCTGGTTCTGCTTACTGATCGAGCTCCTGGTGTGTGCCATACATCCCTTCCCTGGTGACACCAGGATCTACATGGCTACAATAGACGGTCACACCCAGGACCGAGTCCATCTGGACGGCATCTTATCCGTACTGATGATGTTCAGACTGTACCTCGTAGGTAGGTCAAGTGTTCTTTTGTTCTTGAAACTGTCGTCATAAAAGTTGTATTCACAGGGGAAGTAATCTAAACACAACAAAAAAAGTTGAAAGACCATTTTACTCAATCGACTTGTTCTCTTAATAGGTGAAAGGTCGTATTTACGGAGACTAAACGAAATTCTTTGGTAGTCGCTTCTCTTACATGATCACACATTCTGTTTCTCTTACATATTACATATTCTTTTTTTTTTTACACGAGCACACACAGTTTCTTGTAGATTACAAAATGGCGAATTTTTCTAAAGGCTTTTTTTGAAGAGCAAACTAGATCTTCTCACTTGTAAGTATAAAAAATATATTAGAGAATCTTGTTAAATACTATTCATTAATGAAACAAACATTTTCTACAAAAAGTCTTATACACTAAAACTTGAAAAACACAGGTCTAGGTTTTAAGTTTTAGCAGAAGTAAGGCAGGAAGATTGGAATAGTTTATCAATGTGTTTATGTGTTTATAGGTCTAATTATAAAAGTTTGGCTTGTTTGCTAGTCAGCGATGTTTGTTTCATTTGCTGCTTCTAATAAAAGTAACCTGAAACAAAATGACGTAGTGAAATATTTGATCATAAGCAAATTTTCGTAGAGATTTCTGAGGACATCTAGTTCGTCTACTTTGCACTATAATAATTTCATTTTATTGTAGAACAATATATTATTTCAGGTCGTTTCTTGGTGGTCCACTCATCCCTGCTGACCGACAAGTCCACTCAGACCATCTCGGCAGTCAGTCATGTGAAAATCGACCTCATCTTCGTCTTCAAGGCCGCTATGAGTGAGCACCCAGGCAAGGTCATCGCCTGCACAATGATATCAATGTTTTCCATCAGCGTGTGGGCCATGCGGACCTGTGAGCTGTACTACACGGAGCTGAACGAGGCCCACAGCTTGACAGAGTCGATGTGGCTCTCCGCCATCACTTTCCTTACCGTCGGCTACGGAGACCTGACGCCCAAGACACACTGCGGCCGGTTTGTCTCTGTCGTGACGGGCCTGATGGGGCTGGCCTCCACGGCGCTGCTGGTGGCCGTAGTGGCCAAGAAAATGGAACAAAACTGCACGGAGCGCCACGTGTACAACTACCTGTCCATGATTCATTTGGAACGGAAGCGGAAGAACATCGCCGCAGACGTCATCAAGTTCTCCATCAAGGCGTACATTTGCAAGAAGGCATTTGAGAGGGAGCAGACGAAACGTAATAAGATCAACCTGACCTACTTTTCTTGGAGACTTAGCAACGCCATCCGTGCTGTAAGGTCCACCAGGGTGGCCCGGTGCAGGGTGGAGGAGACTTCTGTGGGCTTGACGGAGCTGAGTCAGCAGGTCAGTCAGACCCAGTCCCTTATAGCAATGCTAGCCGCTACGCAAGGTCAGATTCTAGACAAGCTTACTGACCTTCAGGAGAGAGTCAAGTATAAAGAAGATGAAGACGTTTGCAGCAACGATGAGATGGTGAGGGAGGAAGTGACGCAACAAGTCATGCCGGGAGAGGCAATAAAGAGGAAGTCGTCACAAGATGGTTGGCTAACAAAGTTGTATAGGAGAAACAGTAATGATTAAAAAACAAAAAGATTTAGTCACTGCAAAACTGTTAGGCGGTGTCATTTAGTCACGTGGGCTTCCATTTTTCAAATTTACTACTTGAACTCTGAACTTTCAACTTGTACACTGTGATAGAAATGTGGTTTTACGTATTGTTTTTCCGCAATATTATTTATTCTGAAAGGGATGAAAGAAAATGATTTTTTTAAATTCTGCACTAAATCGTTTGGTATATCAAAGTTGCCATTTGGATTCCAAGCTCTCACTAATTTCTACTGACAAGATTATACTATAACATCAAACCAATAAATTGACTAAAACTATTTCCATAATGAAGTATTTAAACTTGAAACTCCAGCCGATAAACAGAGGGTATCTAAAGAAAGTCTATATTTAAGAAACTCACTTTTTCTTGCTGTATAAGCGGTTAGCCACAACCACTGACTGCAGTAAGTTACGGCCATTAGCTACTGATTGAAATATTCAATCCATCAAGTCATAATGTGTTTATGTTTGTTTAATGAATGCAACAGTGATTCATGTCCTTTAAAGCTCTTTTAGACAAGCCAACGTCTGGTCAACTAACAGTGACTCACTTACACAATGTGCTTCAGGTTTCGCTTACAACGATATTTTGATTATCACGTGACCCGTCTAATGTATTGAGTGAATCACGTGACCCGTGCTATGTATTGAGTTAATCACGTGACCCGTGCTATGTATTGAGTGGATCACGTGACCCGTGCTATGTATCTAGTGGAACACGTGACCTGTGCTATGTATTGAGTGGATCACGTGACCCGTGCTTTGTATTTAGTGGATCACGTGACCCATGCTATGTATTGAATGGATTGGATCTTTTTGTGAGAACCACGGGGGATGGGAGCGGGCAGGGTTTGAACCCTAGACCATCGATAAATCTGAACGACAGTCCAGCGCGCAAACCGCACGACCAGGCAGAATGTTACTAGTTTCTTATTTATTAATTAATGTCTACAAGTTCTCTTAGAGGTCTCCGGAACAAAGTGCAACTCTATAGGTTAGAATTAAGACTTTTTATAATTGTAATAATGAATTTGTTTTTATAGCATGCTCTCTCTCTCTCTCTCTGTCTCTCTGTATATATTGTTATAAACCTGATGGTGGCACAGATGGGGGTAGTGGTGTGAGTGTAGTCAGCCGACGCAGATCGCCCCAGGCCAGCGCTAGACGAGCGGTCAACCGTGACGAGTTACGACGGTCAGCCTAGTCGAGTGTCAACAGGACGGTTCGGGAAGGATCGCCGTCGTGAACAGAGCTCAGGGGCGTCACGAGAGATGTAGTCGAGCGATGTTCGGTCCGGTTCTAGAAGGCCAGTAGGGACCCTATATAAAGAGCGGAGGTGTCCAGTCAAGACGGTTGAGAGCCCGGTTCACTACAGTCCGGTCGACTACAGCACAGTTCAGCGGTGTGGTTCTGTACGGAGCATTACGACGGTTCAGTGCGGAGTACTGTCAAGTACAGTTGAGACGACTGGCGTCTTGATCTTGGTCTGTGATCGAGTCCGACACAACGAGCCTAGTGTGTGAAGTCAGTTCTGAACTGTTGAATCCAGTGCAAGCCCAGAACGAGACGGAGAGGCCAATGCAAGAGTTGATACGGCGGTACGGTGTTATCGGAGAGATATTTGTACAGTGTACGTGCTGCCAATTGAGGCTGTTATTTATTCAAGTATTAAAGTGTTACGTTACTCTGGAGCCCTGAGTTGTCAAGTTCTTTAAGTTGGTGGTGCATGGTGCAGTTTGCATAGAGAGCCTGGATAGTGAGATTCGCAACAATATATATTTTTTTTTCTTGCTCTATTTATCTGTCTAAATATCCTTACTCTCAAATGTCTCTTTCTCTATTTCATTTTTTCAATATTTCTATTTTCGTTTTGGCTATCTCAATATATCATATCTCTCTCTATCTTTCTTCCATTCATCATATTTCCGTATTTTCTATTTCTTTATTTATGTAATTCTCTATCTTTTTATTTCTCTATCTCTATTTATCTTTATCTATTGATTTAGAAAAAATATAATCCTACAATCTCAGATATTTTTGAGGTAATGCACATGAATAATTAGCAATGACGATTATTTGATTGTAAATATTTGAATTCATAATCTTGTTTTCAATGAATAATTTAACCACATAATCGAAAAAGATTTATTTTTAATGTTAACAATGTTTTAGTTTGAAATTTAGTCATTTTACTGATTGACTGAATGACTTACAATCCATCTTACATGTTTTTTTTATGATTCTTACAATCAATCTCACAATCATTTGTATAATCTCAATGTGGTAATAAAACATACAATTGCTCAAAATCATTTTAGAATAATTTATAATTAATCTGAAAATGTCAATGCTAAAGTTGTAAGAATAGGAACTAGTCAAGGAAAAAATCTTAGTCCCCAAGACATAGAGTCACCAAGACACTGAGTCACCAAGACACTGAGTCACCAAGACACTGAGTCACCAAGACACTGAGTCAATAAGTATGAAGGGAAGAATGTATACTAAAAGGGTAACATGTTACAGTGAGTAATATCATTCAAGGGAATATCAAATAACAATGACGAGACATAAACATTTATATAGAGCGCTAGAAAGTGTGTACATACATGTGTCGTGTGTACTTTGTCTTTAGAAATAAACAGTTCCAATAGACCTCATTTACCAATCGTAAACAAACAACATTTAGCCACCTGGTTCTCTATCTCCTTATACAAATTACGTAATACACACAGGCTGTCACGTGACAGTTTTTTTATTTCATTGTTTTATCAGTATTATCACGTGGTTAAATGTTGTTTGTTTACGATAGGTGAATGAGGTCCATTGCGTTGAGCAAAAATAAGAAATGAATTTTTTTAAAATAGATTATTTTGGTCTCTTGTCATGTCTTCCTTTGCTTTGGGCTAAGATTTTGGTTTCTTGTCATGTCTTCCTTTGCTTTGGGCTAAGATTTTGGTCTTTTGTCATGTCTTCCTTTGCTTTGGGTTAAGATTTTGGTCTCTTGTCATGTCTTCCTTTGCTTTGGGCTAAGATTTTGGTCTTTTGTCATGTCCTCCTTAGCTTTGAGCTAAGATTTTGGTCTTTTGTCATGTCCTCCTTAGCTTTGAGCTAAGATTTTGGTCTCTTGTCATGTCTTCCTTAGCTTTGGGCTAAGATTTTGGTTTGACATAGAGATTCAAATAATTTAATTAAAACTAAATTTGGGAATGAGGCGTGGTCGAAAGTTCTCATACAAATATCAAATCAGACACGCCCAGTGATGACACAAAGATATTAACAGAGCAAGAAATGTTCCAGTCAAACTGTTCTTTCACATCTTCAGTGAACAATTATTTACAAAC
Organism: Biomphalaria pfeifferi; assembly: GCA_030265305.1. Taxonomy (NCBI): domain Eukaryota; kingdom Metazoa; phylum Mollusca; class Gastropoda; family Planorbidae; genus Biomphalaria; species Biomphalaria pfeifferi. Next base: position 1,494,496 of record JASAOG010000122.1, on the reverse strand, counting down.
TGGCTTCATGTCGGTGATTCCTTCAGCGCATGTGTAGGGAAGCTGGACAATCTTCAGAATGGACTCACACACGTTCTTGACCGGGTCAATGCAGGCGCTGAAGGGCAAGAGAAAGATGTACAACCAAGCAATGAAAAATGCCAGGGGCCAGCCTATGATGATTAGAAGAACAAACCAGCAGAAGGACCAAATGATCCCTGGACACAGCTTCCCTTTTCCAGAACCTTCGCCAGAGCCGTCGCCTGCCCCCATGTTAGTATAGAAAAGTAATAATTGGTTGTGCTGATTCTAGGTCACGTTGAATGGTCTTGACTATTTTATTTTACTTTAAGACTCAGCTAATGTGTCTTTCAACTGCTGACACCTGCAGACAACCAAAAGTGTTAATTGTTTTAGTGTAGATAAAATAACGACATACATTTAGAATAAATCAAGTTTAGATTCCTAGAATTGCGTCTCTTAAAATATCATCAATATATTTGAGACTCAAAGGAATACATTCATTTTTTGTTGGTGCAATAATGTATTTTGTACTTACGTAATCTCTCCCCATTTACTTTGAGTCATTGAGTAATTGACGATAGGGTTGTATTTAGTGACTAATTATAGATATTACGAATGAAAAAGAAATATAATTAGTTTTTAATTTCTGGTTCATTAATAATTATTTGAAAAGTTGTAATAGAGTTTGTAAAAAAAGAGAAAGAAACAATGTTTGTTATTGTCACTGGGTTTTTGTCTAGCAAAACAAAACTAAACACGAAGTTGAGACGTTTAGAAATATGCACAATAATAAAGTGGTAAGATTTTTAGATTTAACAAGTAAATGTTTGGTTGTTCCCCTTTTCAAATGGTGTCTCAATAAAGTCACACTATCTCAAAAACACACCTACATACAATCACTTCATTTTGCTCCTTTCTAAACATGGAGTAAACAAGACTCATTAACTAGCCAGTCTATCTGTCTGTCTGTATGTCTGTCTGTATGTCTGTCTGCCTCTTTAATACTCTTACTCTTTTCGTCTTTTATCTCACCCTAACTCTCGGCCACCCAAAATGAAGGACATAATTTATTTTTTTAGTAATAATATAATTAGACCAGGGCCGACCCTATACACTGTCGGCCAATTTCTCCAAAGCATATCACTATCAGTCAAGGGTCTTGTCACAGGCTTTTGAAGATGTGGAACTTGAAGGGTTAAAACATTGAGTGTAGGTCTATCGTACGATTGGTATATTGGTATACGTAATGCATTTAGCTCACTGGCACCTATTGCGTGTTGAGTTGCTTCCTATGCATGTTGTATAACAAATGTTGGTAGAATGATCTAATTAAGTTGTTATTGTAAAACAAAATCAAAAGTATCCATTAAATTGGGGTGCAATTTGTAAGGCTGGTCCTGAGCTAGACTTACAAAGCATATTTAATAGAAAAAATACCATGTCATTAGTTTAAATTAAATGAATATACGAATCAAATAAACATATATGAATCAAATAAACATATATGAATCAAATAAACATATATGAATCAAATAAACATATATGAATCAAATAAACATATATGAATCAAATAAACATATATGAATCAAATAAACATATATGAATCAAATAAACAACTTACTTTTAAATAAGATAATCAAAGAATGTCACTCAACAATAAATCTCAACTGTTACTATCTGTTGTAAAGTGATAGTGTTAATCTGATCAACTCTATCCCCCAACAGTTTGGCGAGAAGACAATGTAACATCTAATGTGTATCACATGGCTGAGTCTGGCCTTTATCTCTGTTGTTTGCATATGTCAGTGACAAATATAGTTGTTGCGTTTCCTACTCATAGTTCGTGGCCTCATTTTGTCTGAAGTAAATATCAGAGTGCTGACTGACACATCCCCTAGTTGCTATTGTAATGATGATATCATGTAACAGAGTGCTGACTGACACATCCCCTAGTTGCTATTGTAATCATGATATCATGGCGATGCTCAAAGGTGGCATCATGGCGTGATAGGGTTAGAGAAGTCACAAAAGTAATGACATAATCCAGTGGGTCCCCACCAACTTTCAGAAGCGTTTCAATACAAAATAAGCAGCGCGTATACGTTCAATAACTAAATATACAAGTAATACAACACAGTAACCATCAACAAGAAACCACTAAATATAAATGAGCTGAAATACCAAACATTACACTACATGATGTACCATTAATATAAAAAACAATAAAAACATCAATATATAATTACAAAAAATAGCATCTAGAAATAGAACTTTTAAAATAACTACTAATAACAACAACTACAACAGTAATGACCAAAAATACACAACATCAACAACAATTAAATCATTTTTTAAATCAAAAGCTTTAAGATGCAATGACAAAAAAAAAAAAAAGAGATGCTAAAAATCAAACCTCAATATATGTGTTCCACTAGGAACTAGCAAATTGTCATGATAAAGTAGAGATGGGTGTTTGGTGATTTAAAATTAGTTTTAAATAAATAATTGAATCTATAAGTTTATAGATCAGTTTTTGCGCTCAAATTATATACCCAATTTAATAAGTTACATTTGTTTGTGTATTATGTGAGCATAATATGAAAGTGAAGTATGTAGGTATAAGTGTGGTATCTAAATATACTATGTTAGTCTAACATGTAAGCATAGTATGTAAAGTATCCCCTTATAGACATTACGATCTATTATATAAATAATGTAAAGTCTATCCGTTAGAAAGTAAGGTGTCATGTGGCCAACACAAGACCAACCCACAAGTACGGGTAGGTACTTAACAATGGTGGATGGACTCAGTGACGTTCTGAAAATCCCTAGATTCAAAAGCCCAAAACTCTTGGTTCTACCACTCAGTCAACATGCCCCCAAATTATTTTAGTGTAAACAGTAAGCAGGGCCGGATTTAAGTATGTGGAGGCCGCGGGGCAAGAGCATTTTTATGGAGGTCCCTTTGCAAAGCTTGACTAAAGATCCACCTATGAATAACAAATACATCGATCTAAAAGCATCGCATATTTACGAAAAAAGAAAGAGAGTACTTATAACTTGAAACTTGATTTCCTTTATTCAACAAATATTTATTATGCATATTTTAGTGTTAAAAAGTGCATAGGTTTATATTTGTTGAAGGTAAGGCCATTGGTAGAGGCACTGTCGTAAATCCGGAGCTGTACCCGTATTTACATATTTCCGAGCATGCTACCAACAGACGCTTCTTAATCACGTGACATTGTTTCCACCCGACGTAAGATTTAAAGTGTTAGCGTTAAAAGATTCGTCGAAATTCGTATAGATTCATATGTCTTTTGTGGTGGCCCCTTTCTTGTGGGGCTGTATCCCTGCCTGCCCTCCTTTAAATCAGGCCCTGAATGTAAGTAGGTCTATTATATGCAAGCATATTATGAATGTCTACCAGTAAGTATACTATATAAGTGTTGTAAGTACAGAATGAAAGTATTTTATGTAAGGGTAAGTATTGAGTACATGTATTCATTCTAGGATTGACTAGAATCTACTTGTGGCATTTACGTCCTGAGAGACGATCTTTTCCCTTTGCAACTTCTTATGTAACTCAAAAGGCTAATTTCTTGACTAGAATACCTCACTGATAATTAAAAGCTAAAAAAAAACTCAATGGAATCAGTGAAATGAAAATCCTAATGTTGTCAAGAACTTATCAGTTGTGAGAATCGTCGTAAAAAAATGCATGAACAAAAGCCAATTCCCCAGTTCTCGCACACTCCTTTATCCAAAGCTATTACGCTGCATCCTACACAACTGATGCTGATATGATAAGAAATGATAACCTACCAGCTACCTGCATGAGCTGTTATCACAATATACGTGCAGATTTTATAAAGCACTTATATTTCAAGGTCATCAATTAGCTCTACGTATGTTGTTATATAGAGCTACTCTTGAGGAGCCTTTGTAGTTCTTTATTGTCTTTTACTTGTATTCATTATTTAAAACATCGTTCTAGACAAGACAGTGCAGACACCCCTCCCACTCACTCGACCGACCCACACAATTTAATTACAAAATTAATTACTGATGTAATAATATTTACAAGATCTAATTATCCTATTTTAACCAGTTTTTAGAGTCCTCCAAAAGGGAAAAAGACGCTATTTGTTTTGTGTGGCCTGTCTATCCGTCTGTCCGTCCGTCCCGTTTAGATCTCAGAAACTAGAAGAGAAATAGAAAATTGGACATCATGATAATTTGGATCATTAAAAGTTTTGATGCAGCGGCTACTTTTTTCTTTTCCGAAAGTGAACCATCTAGCTTTTAAAATTATATATGCAAGCAGATTTTTTAAAAATTACACCACTTTTCAATGAAAAACTTCAGGGGAAGTAGATTTCTTTTTAAAAAAAGTCATGGACTTCTTCATTGATAACTCAGGCTTCATTCATAGATTCACGCATTGGTACAAAACATTTGCATATAAATCACAATGGTAAAAGTGTCAATGGATCATTATAAAATATATTTCCATTTATTAACAAACTCATTGAATAGAATATTGATTAAAATCTTGTTTTTTAAAAAGAATTTTGATACGAGCTTCGTTTTGTTGTAAGTTTAAAAAATAACAAACTACTTTTATAGCCCTCATTATAGGGGCCTACACTTGACAGTCTAAAAAAGACGAAATAGAGCCTTGTTTCAGATATATTTATAACATTTATATTATAAATGTATTGATAATTTGAACAAAATTTTAATTATTAAGGCAATAACAATAGGGGTGCAGATTTATTTATTATTGTTATAACCTTGCCATGCACACCGCCATCCACGATAGTGCAGAAAGAAGGTGCGCACAACAGTGACTAGACAGGAAGGACGTTGACAGAGGAGAGAACGATTTCCGCCCAAGTCTAAAGCTGAAATAAAGATGCTGTGCTCAAGGCAGATGTCCAATGTGTTTGTCATGTCCTCTTGTAAATAAACATCTATGTCTCGCTGAGTTGCCTCCCTTTAGTTATTACATTGGTGTCGAAGTGGGATTATAGGCGACTCAACGAGAGGAGGTAAGATTTGATCACAATGGCATCTTTGAAACTAGTAGACCAACTCTTAGTTAAAGAGCTAAGGCGGGAACTTCGTTACCGATATCAAAAGCTTGGTGGTACCAAGAAGGTGCTTACAGCTCGTCTCCGGCAAGCCCTGATCGATGAAGAGGAAGATCCGGATACCTACCTATTTAAAATTAAACCGGAGATTTATGAGCTTATTGGCAAGATACATGAAGGTATTGATGCAATGTGTGAACAAATTAACAGTAGATAAAATTGTGTCTCAAGCGAAATAAGGAATAGACTCGTTGGTGAAGAAGCAGTTGCATGTAAACTCGGTGGTGAAGATGTTGCATGGTCAGGACTATGGCTGCACAAACAGTGGTGACGGAGAGGCTGGGGATTGGAGCGCCGTCTGTGGCTGTGTTGTGGGCAAGTCGTGTGGGCGTGACTTTCTAGACGAGAAACGTGACAACGATTGCTGCTACGATCTCAACGGAATGTTGGAAGCGTGGTCGAGAGGCTAAGTACGCTTGAACTTGGCTTGTCTTGGCTACCTAGAAGGGGGCTCGAGGTTCGACACCCGACTCGGGCAGAGTTGTGTTTACTGAGCGGCTAAAGGCAGCACGGAAAACCAACTCTTAGATACCCCTCCCTCCCACTGGTCCACAAATGCGATTGGACCAATGCGCTCTGAGCATGCCATAAGCATGAAAGTAGCGCTATATAATTATTATAATAATAATAATGTACCGAATTGAAAGGAAAGAGACAAATGAAGAAACTGAAGTCTGTTATGTCCCTGAAGCGTTTGTTCCTGTTGTACCTGTTACCAGTACCTTAACTGAAGTCTGTTATGTCCCTGAAGCGTTTGTTCCTGTTGTACCTGTTACCAGTACCTTAACTGAAGTCTGTTATGTCCCTGAAGCGTTTGTTCCTGTTGTACCTGTTACCAGTACCTTAACTGAAGTCTGTTATGTCCCTGAAGCGTTTGTTCCTGTTGTACCTGTTACCAGTACCTTAACTGAAGTCTGTTATGTGCCTGAAGCGTTTGTTCCTGTTGTACCTGTTACCAGTACCTTAACTGAAGTCTGTTATGTGCCTGAAGCGTTTGTTCCTGTTGTACCTGTTATAAGTACCTTTATGAGCTGGACAGATGAAGACAACTGTCACAATTATTAATACTGGATGTCAGATGTCACAGGTCTATACAGATGCTATGATAGATGTCACGTTGAAGATTATCTTGATCTATATCACACTATCAATGATCGTGATTGCCGAGGATCTTGCTTGTATAGAAGCAGCTCGACCTAGTTGATAATACGATCATTAAGTTACCAATCGCTAAATCGATCTAAGTATGTTACTATATTCAATGAAGAAACTTCTCTTCGTCTAAAACAATTACTTTAATTCTGAACTTGAAAAAGCTATTCACAAATAATTTCAATGGTTTGATGTACTTGAATAAAATGATAGATCTACACAATAATATAATTGAGTTCTAATACAAAAATCTAGTACATGTTCTCACTTCCATGTTCCATACAAGACTGACTAAAAATCTAGACCCTTTCCCCGGGTATAGCGTTGTCACGTGTCTAACGCACCTCGTTGCAATGCCAACCAATGAGTGCAGCCCAATTTACAATAATTAATATTTCAAAACCAATCACATCCATAGCACTCCGAGTGAAGGAATTTCCCGAGGTCGCTGACGAGCTAAATATAGATACTGTGTACGTGACAACAACGTTGGGTCTGCGTTCAAGCCTGTTGCTATGGACCTTAAAGACCTCTGCCTATCTGCCGGTGCTCACGAGGGAAATTCGAAGTTTGACAATTGCATCCAGAGGTTTACCATGAACTGTACGTGCGGCGCATCACACATAGAATTGCCAAGAAAACTACCAACAGGGCATGTATACTTCTATCATCATCATCGACATTGGCATAGATGAATGTCAATCAAACCACTCTAAATCTGAGCTGTTAAGAGAAAGACATTTTCCACTTGAACCTGAAGACACCTATCTTCTGGACGTGAGACTGTTGTCTGAGGATGACTGCGGTGCATTGGACTTTGTTTGCAACGTAGCTGCATGTGAATCTGCAGCTCCCTTGAGAGGCGTCTGTCGGGAATGTCTGCTGAGACAGCGTGTCCGATCAACGGCTGTGCGGAAGAAAACAGTGCTCGACACTATCTCTTTGTGTGTCAAACGGCCACGTCATCGTCGCAACAACAGCCTGGTCAACTGGAGAAAGATAAAGCGGCACTGGAGGAAAACAATGCGGATGGTTCGTGGGGAACACGCTCCCTGCCGCCTGTGACTCCCACTGATCAACCTCCACCTGAACTGCCAAACCTCACTGCAGTGTTTCGGGACAAAAAGTGCTAAGACGGGGGCAATGTTATGACTTTGCCATGCGCACCGCCATCCAAGATAGTGCAGAAAGAAGGTGCGCACTATCAGTGACTAAACAAGTCGGATGTTGACATCCTTTTTTATACCAGAACACAGAACAGACCACCAAGACACTTCCTAGTGTCGCTCCAGGTCTCCCAAACAGTTTCCTAGTATCACACAGGACAGCACTCAGCACCAGACGTTTCAGACTCCCAGGACTTCTCGCCGGCTCCCCAACAGTCCTTCTTGTTTACGTTCACTAGTGCGCTGGTGCGCACCTCAAGCACTGGTGCAAGGTTGGGTTACAACACTACCCCCACTTTAGTCTTTTCGTCCCGAAAAGAAACACGTTCACGGTTGATCAGTGCAGGTGGAGGTCGGTCAGTGGGAGTCACAGATTGCATCGAGTGTGCTTCCCACAAAGACATCCACACTCTTCTCTACAGATGCCGCTTTTTCCTTCTCCAGTCGACCAAGTTTTTCTCGACACGACGTTGCAAACGTAGCCTCTCCATCTTGACGGTCGTCGCTGTCGTCAGCCACCTGACACATAGAGTAGTAGTGACAGCTCTTGCTGTTGTTAATGCAGTTGATTCTGAACTGCGCTTCATCATGCCCTTTCTAAGGATGACTTGTGAAAGAGCTGTAGACCCACATGAAGCCACGCTGTTTAACAAACTGTCAGCCTCAGCCGTCTCCGGGAGAATTGTCTGTAAGACACCCTTACAGCGTTTAAGGTGCAAAAGCTCATCAGCTGCAAGGTTCTTCTGACCACTTTCAGGGCCTCTCTCGCTGGTGAAAACAGAAGTATCGAAGTCCACTGATTTCAGACCCTGTTGATGAGTTTTCTGACAGTTGCATTCCCCTCGTGAAGCACCGCATGTACAGTTGTTGCTTACCGCCTGAATACAGCAATCAAAATTCAAGTTCCCCATGTAGGCACTGGCAGATCGACAGGGGTCCTTAATGTTCAAAGTTACAGGCTCTAATGCAGGCTCAAAGTTGTTCTGCTCTGTCCGGGTCATTGTAGCACTCAAAGCTGGTACAGCAAAAGTTTCAGTCGCGTAACAGACGTCTTCTATTGCTTCGACTGTCTCTTTCTGTTCATCTGTGTGCTTCTTGTTAAGATTGGCGCATTCTTTGTAACTATCAGGACAGCCACAGTCCTGAATGAGTAAAGGTTCATTGTTGTTGAATGATGTTGGACTCCTCTCTCTTATAGGATTGATCTGGCCTTGCACGTTACATATCAGTTTGTCCATAGAATGATTCATCGAATCCTGGAAGGTACAAAGTTCAAGTAACCAGATGTGCAGCACCTCACCAATATCTTGTTCTACCTCAAACAGGTAGGTCTCGGGAACCTCACCTTCATCAACCAAGTCCTGTCGAAGACTGGCTCTTATCTTTTCTTTGGCCCCAACGATCTTTAGCTCTCTGGCTCGGAGCTCCTCCTTTAACTGTTTGTAGCTCAGTTCGTCTAGCTTCCCCAGTGTTGAGCTCAGTTCGTCTAGCTTCCTCAGCGTTGTCATTCTTTCCTTTCGTTGAGCTACCTAGATCCCACTTCTGACACCAATTGTTTTAACTCTCTAAGGCAGGCACTCAACGAAAGACAGGTTGACAAGAGTAAACGATGTATTTATTTATGATAAGCATCGACAAATGGCACGGGTAATAGAAACTAGTTAGACTTGGACTTCTGCTATAAAGTCACAGGGAGTAATATGTCTAAGTTCTATGAGTTCCACCTTTTTTATACCAGAACACAGAACAGACCACCAACACACTCCCCAGTGTCGCTCCAGGTCTCCCAAATAGTTTCCTAGTACCAAACAGGACAGCACTCAGCACCAGACTGTTCAGACTTTCATGACTTCTCGCCGGCTCCCCAACAGTCCTACTTGTTTACGTTCACTAGTGCGCTGGTGCTCACCTCAAGCACTGGTGCAAGGCTGGGTTACTGCTGATAGCAGAGAATAATCTGTAGAATTCTTAATATGAGTATTTTCTTGACAGTTTTTATACAACAATGAATCAGGCTCTCTTAGACAAGTGGCTACCTTAAATCCCCCCACCCCCCACAAGCACATTATAAGAGTTAAGATAGATGGAGAGAAGTCTATTGTATGTATTGGCGATACTCCCTGACCCGACTATTTATCTATCTATCTTTTGCTTTATAGTTGATGGTCGGGGACGGGGGCTTTTTTTTTTTTTTTGTAACATTTACTGCCCCAGCCTCAAAGTTGACGTTATATTTACTAAGAATTTATATTTTGCTGAATTTTAGATTCGAGATGGGTAGCGACATGACATGGTTCGATGATGACCACTTTGTCATCCAGGCGACTGAGGGTTGGTGGTGGAGATGAAGCAGTAAGCGTGGAATCCTATTAACCTCCACTCCCCTGAATCCTTTCATATCTAAATTATATAATGTAATTTTTTCCGCATTCTAGTGTCGTTATTAAAGAGTGCCTAAATTTCCGGTGTCTAATTTTCTGCCGTGTCAAAAAAATGCCTAACTTTCCGGGTGCCTATAATTCAAAATTCCGGGTGACTAAATTTCCGGCGCCTAAATATTCGATGCCTAAATTTCCAGTGCCTAAATTTTCTAGATTTATGATTTGCATTAGCCGCGTCGTACACACATTGACTATCCCTCCACCACTGGAGTTATAGCACTATTTTGTGTATCGAACGATTGCCTCTAACTGTAATTAAACCATTAGCGCCTATCATGCTCTCCCCGGTTCATGTTGTTTACCAAATGATGTTGATATAATGATGTTATTAATAGTAAAAGTGGTTAATGTAAAAAAAAAATCGCATCAATTGGGCCCACATTCGGTATATATCGACTTACAATTTAAACCTTCATTATGTAAATCACATTCATAGTCTCCCATTTCTCGTACAATGAAGAAAGGGAGACTATTAATAAAAGTTCAATCCGTTCTTTTATTCTTAATTGCTGCCCTTTAACTAAGCCCTTGTATTTAGAAATACATAGATAACTTATTTAGTTTCTACTTCTTTTAAAATTGCTGCAACCTTTTAACGAGAATAGCTTTCTGTTCAATAGAAAATCTAAAACAATCATATGACTGTCTATCTTCTCTGTTTTAGTATGACAGAATTAATTTAGTAAAACCTTTATCTTATCTTATCTTATATAATACAGACGTTACTTCAAAAAGAAGATGATTACGTCCTACGCGTCATGCATATTAACCAATGACTTAAATTCTGCCAAGTCACTGGTTTTTCTGGCTAGCTCAGGCAACCCATTCTATGCTCTAATAGCACTAGGGAAGAAGGAGTATTTGTACAAAATTGTCCTAGCATAGGGGACGAGGTATGTGCCTTTATTTGTGTGTCTTTCAGAGTATTTTATTAAGTTTTGTTTTTGTATTTGAAGATTATGGTTCAGTGTTTTATGTATAATTGCTACTTTACTTTTGAGTCTTCTGTCCTGAAGGCTTTCTAAATTTAGTAATTTTACTAATGGTGTTACTCTAGTCAAATGTGAATATTCGTTTGTTATGAATCTCACTGCTCTATTTTGTGTTTGTTCCAGTTTCTTAATGTTTTCTTGAGTTGAGGGGTCCCAAACGGTGGATGCATATTCTATTATTGGCCTAACCAAGGTTAAATAACATTTTAGTTTTATGTTCTTATTTGATTTATGGAAATTTCTTTTAATAAACCCTAATGCTTTGTTGGATTTTTTTGCAGTTTTATCAATATGTGGATTCCATGACAGTTTTTCATTTAGCATAACACCTAGATATTATCAGATAATAGTTTACAAGAATCTACATAAAATATAGAAATGCTTCAAATAAGCGGAGACAAAGTATATAATTTCTCTGCGAGAAATACCTTTAACACCAACACTATTAAACACATTCCTTGAAAGGATAATGGAAGATGCTCTCGAGGAGAGGGCTATGAAGGTACTGTAAGCATTGGAGGAAGAAGAATTACTTACTTTGCAGACGACATATAAGAAGAAGAACTAGCGGACTTGGTGATGCGCATAGACAAGACACATGTTGATCACTTGACACTCTCTTGAACATGTGGGGCACAGAAACAGAAACTAATTAAGCTTATCTTCATTGAGCTTATCTTCATTGAGCTTATCTCCATTGAGCTTATCTTCATTAAACATATCTCTTCAACTGTCTTTTCTTTTTCTGCTTCAATGACACACATAGATAAAACTCTACTAATTGGTTTTGTGAACCCAATGCTGATACAAACAACTTAAATGATGTTGTTATTTTATGTTTTTATACAATTACACATTCTATGTTTAAATCAGATTAGACATCGTATGCTTATAACAGATAATACATTGCATGTTTATATCTGATCGCAAACTGTATGTTTATATCTGATCACACATTAAATGTTTATGTCATTTTATTTGTATAACAGATCACACACTCTTTGTTGGTTTAAAACTTTATCGATTTAATTTTAATGTGATATAGTGTTGTTTCAAAACTAAATTTTTTATGTTTGTAAGATGTTGGACATGATTTAGATGAAAACAAGTTCACTGATTTGTGAAACAAAACCAAAAAAAAAAACATTTTTTTTTCAAAAAAGTATTTATTTATTTTCATATAAATATTTTATGATCCATATGTATATATAATAAGATAAAACAAATAAATATGTTAACAAATACTTTCTAGAAAAAAAGTTGAATAACAAGTAGGCTACTCAAATATTACACCTGGACATCCATTCAGTCAGACACAATTTTTAATACAAGATGAACAGTCACAAACAACTTAGTCTACAGATTGAACAACTGTTCTGTCTACATTGATCATTCAGGATGTCGGCTGTTGTTTTAGGACTTAGTCTACAGATTGAACAACTGTTCTTTCTACATTGATCATTCAGGATGTCGGCTGTTGTTTTAGGATGTTTCTACCTCGTTCTCAAAAGATTCTAACCCTCAGGAAGATGTTGACACTCTAACAATACAATGTTCCAAAACTAGGTCAATTTGTTCATTGCTTTCATCATGCCAAATCAAAGGAAATATGAAAATCGATAATTGGTTAATCAGCAGTATGTTAATTAGAAATATGTTAATTAGAAACATTTAAATAAGAATTAAGTTAATCAGCAGTATATTATTCAGGCTATGGATAACAAGATTGTTATTGGGAGAGGACTTTACGCTTCAATGGGTCAAGGTTGATATTTCTAGTGATACAGTTTAGTCACGTGACACGCCTACAACCATGTTTCTAGGGCACAGCGACTTGATGACATTTTTTTATTATTCATATACACACAAAAACTGACATAATCATTTCCTGCTAAATCTGCTACGGAATGTTCTTTCTATACAAATTCCGGCACTTCGAAGGCTTTGCACATTTTTAATGAAAGGCAATTTTCTTCATCACATTGTTAATGATTCACATAGTTTATTTAAATCTAGAGCTATCAATTGTCTTCTGGCCAAGTTTCGCATATTCACATAGAGATAACACAAAAATTTGTATAAATGTATAGGTCAATCTAGAGTTCATGGACGGGTTTTATCCACATAAAGGCTTCATACCGATCATATTCTCTGCGCATGTCAACGGGAGCTGAACTAGCTTAAGGATGGCTTCACACACTCCTTTGAGCGGCTTAATGCAGGCGGAGAAGGGGATTAGAAATACGTACAGCCAGGCAATGAAGAAGGCGATGGGCCAGACCAGGAACCACAGAATCAGAAACCACAGGATAGCCCACAGTAGTCCTGGACACAGTCCACCTTTGCACGAGCCTTCTCCAAGTCCCATGTTTCAGTGAAGTATGCGTATGCCGTCTGCAAAAGATTCTAGACAGATTTCGTAAAGCTAGACCTGTAAAAAATAAAAAAAAAATAAAAAATTAATTTCAAATGTGAAATAAATTACCGTTTGTAATTCTATAATTAGTTTTAGAGAACATGTATCGGATATTTTATCTAATTTGATACAGTAATACTATTTGTACCCTACCACTAAAGCTAAATTGCAATGTCGCAACAGAGATGATGAGAGAATCACATAGGAACGCTGTCACATTAAATACGAACTGACTGTTGTATTTCTAACTCACCATTATTATGATTTCAATCTGGTCAACGTACACACCACACTTGTCCCTTTGTTTCATACAGCACTGTGAAGTGACATTGGTTAAAGAGCAACTTTGTTTTAGAACAGAGAACAATGTCAAGGTTATTGGACAAGGAGAAAAAATTACTTGATGTTGTCATGTCATTTAAGTTTCTTTATGTTTCTTCAGTTATTTGTTTCATGTATGCTTCCATCGGATTTGGAAAGTGTTTATTTTTTATTAACTTGCAATAGACAAGCAACGGTTATGTTGCCATAGCAACTGACATCATTTTTCACACTGAGAGTAATTCGAGAGAAAAAAAAATGATGTGAATCAAATCTTTAGAAAGTGTCTTTCAATTTACTTACACTAGTGTATTAAATGAAATAAATGTCTTGACTTGACAACTTTAGGAGGCGTACACAATTTTATAAGACTACACAAAACATATACATTATGATAATTGCCTTCAGACTTCGACTGATAAATGTTTACATACGTACAAACAGATCTAGACCAAAAAAAAAGGATTTATTTATTGAGGGTTCAAAATTTTAAAATCTGAGGGAAAAAAAAGAAAAAGAGTGAACACAGTTTGTGGAATTTTGCAACTTGATTCTCTAAGAGTGTTTTCAAGAAAGACCTACCTTGAAGAGTTAAAGCCTTTTGTAATGATATGTAAAAAATAATCTTTCTTTAGTCCCTCAAACTCTTATTGGAACTATAATATCATGTTGTAGTAGATATTTAAATGATTGTTGAATGTGCGGTTGTATTGAAGGCAGTCTTGAAGTGGACATACAAATTATCTAAGTTAATAATGTGTGTGAGTTTGTTTAATTTTAATGATTAAAAAATAGAAAGCAATAATCTCTTTGCTGCAGGTTATATATGTTAGGCTCCTTTGTCAACTTTATATTTGTACGGAAAGTTTTTCTCGTAAAAATATATGAAGCTTTTTTTAAACATGTAAACAAATAAACAAGCTAACCTTTAAAATGAAATAAAATATTTTTCTAACAGAATCCTCTGTGTCCCTCTGATATTCAGGGAGCTACACACTGGCCTAGTTTGTTTTCTTATTTTATGTTATCCTTCACACATTTTACTTCCATGACATATTTTTAGAAATATTTATTTATTGAGTAGGTTGACATGCCACTTTCAGACCAGAGACTGATAACTAAAAATTTCGACTATTAACACTTCAAACGACTATATTTCTATGCGGAGATCTATATAAGAACAATGCCTTATTAAATAGGTTTGGATATCTCGAATAGATCTAGACGTTTCTCTAACTTACCAAACACTGACTATTAAGAGGTTTTGAACTAAATAAAACAAAAAACTTGTTAAAGTTGTACACTTAGAATGATAAGAAACATTCAATGAGCTCTGTTGGACTAGTCCGTTACGTTTCTTTGATTCAAAAGTTGAATCACAAATTGGGCCGGAAGTCGCTTTTTTCCTTATATATCTTTGCATTTTACAGTTCTCTTTTTAAATTAAACTGACATTATTATGCTATAATTTTAAGTGTACCTGATAGAGAAAAAAATTCTGCACAAAAATATAGGTAGTTGGGATCAAACTCGATAGATTTTATATAAAGAAAAGACCTGAAACTAGCGCGTTAAACTACACATTTTCAGTATTTCATTTGATGAGTATTTTACCCAAGATCTGTGGGTTTTGTTTAGGACTAGCTTATTTCTAGTTCCCGGCATTTTCCGATACACAATTTCATACACAAAATAATTATTGAAAAAAAATGTAGTGATTTTAAACTTTAAATGATTAGTTAAAAAGGTGTTACTCTAATCAATTTTGAATATTAGTTTCTTATGAATATCACTGTATATTTTGTGTCTGTTCTAGTTTCTTAAAATTTTCTTGAGTAAAGGGGTCGTGCTTTCTCCTAATGGGTATACCCGATTTCTCCAAGCAGCCTTTCTAAAATATTGTCCTAAATAATGTTATGTTCATAAACGAAAAATCGCATGGCTGCATTATGATGAATGTACGTGTTAGTTCAATATATTTTATATTACTGGGTAACTATAAATAACTGCATAAATAGACGTAAGTTTTATTTCTGTTAGACAAAGTCACATGGCAAATTTTTGTTTATATCCTAATTCTAAAAAGGAATAATAAATAGAATTATACAGTAAAAATAATCACTAATTTAAAAAAAATAGTTTTCAAAGTCTAACTGATAAGATTACAAAGAGAGTTTGTGTTTTTGCAGATGTACACAAGGTACACTATGAGTCAGTCCATCTCTTCTAAAAGTTTAGAAATGAGTGTAGAAATTTAGGCTTCGATATTTTTAGCTTGAATTTAAGAAGTTACAAACTTCAAACAACTAATATATTGCCTCTTCCATAAAACTTTGTATTTAAAAAATAAATTTATCCAATGCTCGAGATCCTGCTTGTATACTTAGGCCCTATATAAATCGATCCAGTATCAATGTATTAAGTAGCAATAATCCCGCAAAAAAAAATTAAATAAAAGAAGATTGAGATATACATATATTTTTGTGACGTTACGCACCGGTACGGGTATCAGCACCTTTTTTCAATTATTACTTTTCTTGTATTTCAACGTTAATGGTTAATTTATTAGTAGTTGAAAGTTAGAAATTCTATCACTGAGTACAGGCACCTATTTTTTTTTTACAAAAAAAAGCACTTTATATATGTATACTTTGTATACAGCTTACTTTCAGCCTACATGCCATATTATTAACAACACCTATAGGGCCTATGTGAAAGTCTCAAACATCTAGAGTCTTAGAGAGTCATTATTTTCGACTAGATTTAGGTAGAGTCTAGAGCAGGGGTCGGAAACCATTTCAGTCGGAAGAGCCAAAAATTACAATTTACAAAATTTTGAAGTTTTTAAATAGCCACAAAGTTTTTTCTTGCCAACTAGAATTTTTTTTAAAGAAAAGAAACGAATTCATATATAAGTATCCAGGCTCGCTGCAAGCTGGACCACACACGACACCACCAACTTAAAGAACTTGACAACTCTGGGCTTCAAATTAACGTAATAGTTTAATGTCAATAAATAACAGCCAACACTGTACAATTGGCAGCACGAAATACAAGACTGTACAAATATATTTCCGCCGTATCAACTCTTGCACTGGTCTCTCTGTCTCGTCTCGGACTTGTACTGAGCCGTTGTAACGAACTGTAGATCGGGACTCCGTCGTCTCTGATACCTTCGCTCTTTATATAGGGTCCCTTCTGGCATTCTAGAACCGGACAGAACGTCGCTCGACCATTCTGGGTGGTCAGACGACTACATCCCTCGTGACGCTCCTGAGCTCTGTTCACGACGCCGATCCCACTAGAACCGTCATGTTGACACTCGTCTCGGCTGACCGTCGTAACTCGTCACGGTTGACCGCTCGTCTAGCGCTGGGCTGGGGCGATTTGCGTTGGCTGACTACACACACACCACTATCCCCATCTGTGCCGCCACCGGGTTTATAACAATATATATATATATATATATATATATATATATATATATATATATATATATATATATATATATATATATATATATATATATATATATATATATATTTATAACATTATTTGATTTTTTTATTTCGGCAGCAACTATAGCAGTTAAACATTTACGTATATTATTAACTTATACTTCAATAACAAACAATTAAGCAAACAAATGTGTTTCATGTTATGACTTTGCATGGTTTTAGAAAGTTTGCTTGTATACATTTGCCTCACACGATAACTTGTTTTTAGTTTCAAACACGACTCACGCGATACTGCTTTATACATTCAAAATGAAGTAACTGACCGCTCTGAATATCTTCTGTAAAAAGAATACATTTTTCTACCAAAACATAGGATGGGTTTTCCTTTCCTTGCAGTTTTAGATTCAGCTCATTTAATTTCTCTGTTATATCAATCATAAAGTAAAATGCTTGCAACTATTTGTCGTTCTCTAATTCTGTATGACAAATGCCTTTATCATTTAGAAATGTATTTATTTCATTCAAACTCAAAGCAAAACGTTTCAACACCTTACTTTGGAAAGTCATAGCACTTTTTTGGGAAGAAGAGGTCGGAATACTGAGTCTCCGTTTCGTTTAAGTGGTAGAGTGCTTTTTACACGATGCTGTTAGTAATCTTGATTACCAAATTCATGACCTCAACTATTTCGTTCGGAATCGTTTTTAGCAAAAAGCGCTTCTTGGTGCATTATTCGGTTAAACGTAAGAATTTCATTTAAAGACATTTTAGCTACTCTTCTTATACTGTTTCAGCGGATAGTGGCAAATCTTTGATTTTTTGTTTTTCAAAATTTCTGGTATATTTTTGAAAAAAGAAACAGTTCTTCAGATGCACGTAGGAAGCAGTCTTTGGCATACTCATTATCTGTGAAATGTTTGCCTTTTTGCGCAATTACTAGTGGTGCCGCAAAGCTTGCCAGAATAAATTTACTTGTAGATTGCTTCTAACTTTGAGAAGATAATCTCTTCTAACTCATTTACTTGAGACAACAAACTATACGTCATGGTCAAAGCGAGTGGTTACGATGCCAATTCGGCTTGCGTCATAGCGAATTAAAACCTACATAGAAACATCTGACGACGGCGTTATTCAAGAGCTTCCGACGGACTGACAACAGCGACGACGCGTGTAATGGGGGAGGGGGTAAAAGCGAGTACAAGTGGCTGAGAGATCGAATCGGCTCCTAACCTTCGTTAAAAAATTCAGAACTATTTTAAAAAATGTTTCGATAAAAAAAAAAAAATTGCGTAAGGAACTAAAGAGCCGCAGCTTCACATCCAAAGAGCCGCATGTGGCTCGCAAGTCGCAGGTTGCCGACCCCGGGATAGAGTGTACACGGAACATGTGGGTTACTATGCAATAGTCAGTACTAAGAAAAAACTACTTATTATTTGTTGCTTTAAATTATGTTCCACTTATATACATATTAAATAGATTTTTTTCTCTTTGAAAAAAATAGGAACCTTTTTTTTTTTTTGTAAATGTAGTAATTAGTATGTCAGAACGTATTTAACTTAGCACTGCATTTGTAAAAAAAATACTAATGTTTTGACAAAAATCTTAAACCGTTTGCATAAATGTGTTAAAATATAGAAAATATTTATCTCCCTTACTAAATAGCCTCCTGTTTTTTTTTATTACTATTAATAGTGAACAGTTGTAAAAATGGTGTATTTTTTTGAAAAAACTGCTTGCATAGTTGATTTTAATTAAAAATTAAATTTTTCACTTTCAGAAAAGAAAAAAAGGAGCTGTTGCATCAAAACTTTGAAAGGTCTAAAATATCACGATGTAGGATTTTCAGTATCTTTTCTATTTTACGAGATCTAAACGGTACGGACGGACGAACGGACAGACATTTCACACAAAAATAATATATTCTTTTCCCCTTTCGGAGGCCGCTAACAATGTATACGAAAGAGAATGATGATGAGAGCACTAGGGTTAGACTATTGAGAAGAAGGTTGTTTGAGACAAAGAGTTCTGTATACCTTTTAACACAGTGGTTCTCAACCTGTGGGTTTCAATCCCTTGGGGGATGACGATTTGGTTACGGTCGCCTTAGACAAACAGAAATATGGGCTTTTTTTTTATTTTAAGTGAAAAACTTGAAATTTTTCAATTGGTAGTTACCATTTTTTTTACTGGTTTTTTTTTTTGTTGTTGTTGTTGTTGAAGATAGTTATTAGAGACAAAATGAATCCAGAGTGATTCTTAACACTCTCTTATTGTCACCTAATAAATAGCTGTATCTGTTGAAATCAAACAGAGTTTTTTTCTATAGGAGCTCGTCGTCAGGTCATTGAAAAGCTTTTTCGTTAATATTTCATTGTTTCGCCATTTGTTTTATAGTCCATCTTACTGAAGTTAATATTTTCATTATGGTACAACTCCTTCTGAAACTGGACAAAGAATTAACCTTAGTCGATTCTTTTTTACAGTATAGTTTTATTTAAATAGTTACGCATAAATTAAAAACCATTAGTTAGTCATTTGTAACCAAGTTCTATAAGCCGAATCTCTGAAACTGAGACATCTGTACCTTCATTTTGACAGAAGCCTCCTATGAAACTGAGACATCTGTACCTTTATTTTGACATATATATATATATTCTTATTAGTTCGGCACCTGTGCTCCCCACCCGCCATCGAGTCCAACTAGGGGACGGGCCATTCGGATGTCCAGAATGAGCCCGCTAGGGTTACATAGGTGCTATACTCAGTCAGCTGCTGCATCGAGCATGTGTCCGATACAGCAGCTCCCTGATTGACCCTCCAGTTCGGCATGACCAGCCGGTTGACCCAGAGCGGGCCATCTGGGCCTCAGGTCTAGGGGAACTTGGAGCCAAAGTATTGTGTTGCGGTGGTTTATCCTCAGATAGCCACCTACTCAAACACCAAAATCTCTTAATCTCCCCTTACCCGTCGCAGTCCACGGCAAACAGACTGGTCTAAGACGTAGTGAGATTTTAAAGATAAGGAGACAGAGTGATGATCAATGAAGGCAGACTGAGAAAAAGAGGAGGCAGACACAATGATAGAAAAGAAGTAGAGAAAAGTTCTGGGAGACTACTGCAAAGAACTCAGGGGTAGTTCTTAATAATAAATGGCTCGATGTACTAAGGGTATGATTCTTTTAGGGAAGTAATTTAATGCCTGTAGATCTTTACAAGCGTATAAGTATTAAAAAGTACACTCAACAAAGGAGTATAGAATTAATATTTATTTACAGCAAACAATGTGTTACACATATAATATGGAATATATAATTATCAATAGTAAGAGTATCTAAATGTGCCCAAATTAAATACTACAGGGCGCCTAGACTAAATGCAATAATACATTACATAAAGGTATCATGACACAACATAATATTATCCCAAATAATCAGTACACACAATGCAGAAATAATATCTCCTTAATCTAGGCAACACCCCTGACAACAATCACCAACACCCTCCTCAGACAAGGTCAGTTTTCCAACTAACTAGACTGACCACAGGAAACCTTATTATCCTCCCTGAAAATTCCGTGCTGAAACAGTTCACCCTCACAACTAATAAAATAAAGAAACACACAATCTCACATCTTACACCCCCCGATCTTGACACTACCCGGCGCTCTTTAGGAAGTTTGAAACTCACAGTGTTACAGAACCTGCGACGTGGCTGCTCCCAAATTGTATTGGCGCTTGACACTCCTTCGGATATATCAACTGCTTGGTCAGGTGGAAACGGCTGTGTGGGTGACATCGTACCGACCATAGATAATGCCTAGGCATTCATCTCATTTTTTTTTAGATAATCCATCCATAGTCATTTTACGGTTGAAGGAAGACATATATTTTCATCTCGATGTCATAGTGCATGATAACCACGCAATACCACCAGCGTCACACATGAATATCATATAAATATATATATATATGCAGTGTAACTGAGTTGAATTTCTGCGTGCGTCCAGCGTGTCAGAAGGTCATGCCCAGTGTGTGTTTCATGTCCAGTGTGTGTGTTTCATGTCCAGTGTGTGTATGTGTATAGACTGCATCAATGTTATGCGAGACGTGCTGGTTTCATTCACTGTTTACTGTAGTCTAATTTTGTCGAATAAAGCCATGGTATTGGTAGACGTATTTTTTGTTTCATTACAATTTATTCGACAAAATTATGTATCTGGATTAGTGTTGGATTCCTTAATCTACAATGGATAAATTACTCAGACCGAAAGAGTTGGACATTGATCCTAATACTATTCTGGCCTCAGAAAAATGGACTCACTAGTATGACACATTTCAGAATTTTCTTTCGTCCATCAAGGATATTAACGAAGACTTTAAACTTGTTTAAAAATCACGTATCTGTTACGGTTTATATGTTCATCAGTGATGTATCGTCCTATTCGATGGCCATAGACACACTCAAGACAACTTATATTAAGGTAAAGAATGACATTTTTGCAAGACACTTGTTTGCTACATGTAAACAGCAGCCGGGCCAAACGGTAGAGTCCTTTATGCTAAAGTTGCGAAGCCTGGCCCAGGACTGTGACTTTAAAGAAGTAACTGCAGAACAGCATTTGCATCAGAGACGCTTTCATAACTGGTCTGGCATCCAACACTATTAGACAGCGGTTACTGGAAAAGACATCTCTTACTCTACAAAGCGCTTTTAACTAAGCTAGAGTGTTAGTAACAGCCACAACGCATGCTCAGGCTTACAATTCAACGAACGAAATCTCTTGTGGGGCAATGAAAACGCCAATTAACTCCCATCTAGAAACATACATTTCTAATGAAGACCAGGAATTGAATGCCATTAAGTCGCTATGCTACTTCTTTGGTAGGAGGAGACACTCTAGGACTGAATGCCCTTCTCGAAACGCATTATGTCATCAGTGCGGTAAAAAGGGACACTTCCAAACTGTTTGTAAATGAAGTAAAACAACAGCTACCAAAGCTGCCAGTACAATATCACTGACCAGTGCGATAACTCCATGTACCTTGTCATAAACGCATTTCTCAGGGCTTACTCAGTTTACGGCCCAAGTGAACGACAACGGGTTGTTGTTGCAAGCTCTCATAGACACTGGCAGCTGTGAAAGCTACATATCAGAAGCCATCGTGAAGAGAAATAAATGGCCAGTACGCCCGTCTACAAACAGAATATTCATGGCCACTACACATCTTTCTGAAAAGACATTAGGACTTACTTTTGCCTATGTCCAGTACAAGGGAGAACACTACGAAAAGGTCAAACTTTCTATACTTGCTGGATTGTGCTCGGATGTAATCCTTGGTGTAGACTTTATAAGTCTTCATAAGGAATTGACCATACCGTACGGAGGAAAACACAATCCTCTACACATCTGCGGTCTTAAAGCAGCACGAGTCGAAACACCTAGCCTATTCAGTAAATCTAACTTCTGACTGCTGACCGGTGGCTACTATGTCCCGAAAGCACTCATTAGGTGATAAGAAATTTATTGAGTCTGAAGTTAGAAAACTCCTCTCGGACAAAATCATTGAACCTTCAAAGCCTCCCTGGAGGCCCAGGTGCTTGTGACAACAAACGAGAGACATAAAAGAAGGATGGTCATTGATTACAGTCAAACAATAAATCGCTTCACCATACTGGATGCATACCAAATGCCACGAGTCGATGAACTGGTAGAACAGATATCCAACTATTCCGTTTTTAGTACTCTAGACCTCAAAAGTGCCTACCATCAAATACCAATCAAGACTGGGAAAGGCCGTTTACTGCATTTGAGGCATGTGGCAAACTCTACCAGTTCTGTCGCATCCCTTTCGGTGTTACAAATGGAGTTGCATGCTTTCAGAGAACAATAAATCAAATTATTGAGAATGAAAAGTTGCAGGACACCTTTGCTTACGTGGACAAAGTAACGTATGTGGTCATGATAAAGAGTCGCACGATGAGAATATGCAAAGATTTCTAGATGCTTATAGAAAGTATGGGATCACATTTAATGAAGACAAAAGTAAGATAGCCGCTGACAAAGTTTGCCTATTGGGATACGAATTTTCTAAAGGCCTACTCAAACCAGACCCTGAAAGATTCCAGGCTTTAAGAAAACGGATCGTGGGGCATGTTGGCGTACAGTGGATCCCAAATTTTTCTAACAAAATAAATGTTTTGGCAAATAACACGTCGTCGTCCCCTCTTACAGAAACAGTCAAGACAGCCCATAACGAATTAAAGCAGGAGCTGGAGAAAGCTGCCACCTTCACCATCGACTATACTCGACCTCTGATGGTTGAAACAGACGCTTCGGATGTTGCAATAGCTGCCACCCTCAACCTGGATGGCCGTGGCGTTCTTTTCAAAAACACTCTCTAAAAGTAAAAGGCGGCACTCAGCAATAGAAAAAGAAGCCTACGCCATTGTAGAATCTTTAAGGAAATGGCAACACTACTAAGTAGGAAATCGCTTTACCCTTGTCACGAATCAACGCTCTGTGGCCTTCATGTACGACAAATAAAGCAAAGGAAAAATAAAGAATGAGAAAATTCAAAGGTGGAGACTGGAACTGAGCTGTTTCCACTACGATGTCTTGTATAGACCAGGCAAACACAATGTAGCGGCTGATACGTTTTCTAGAAAGGGTGTGTCAGCTATGAGTCGAAATGAATTGAAACTGCTCCATGACTCTCTGTGTCGTCCGGGAGTAACAATACTATGGCATTTAGTGCGAGCGAAAAAACTTACCTTTCTCATGTGAAGATGTCAGGCTGGTTGTCAACCAATGCAGAATCAGTGCTGGTGTAAAACCCAGATATTTCAGTAATTCTGATGGAACTTTAATTAAGGCGATGCAGCCTTTCCAGAGACTAAGCATGGACTTCAAAGGACTGCTCACTTCTACATCTCGGAACACATACCTGCTAACCATAGTTGACGAATTTTCAAGATTCTCGTTCTGATATGTCGGCTTCAACAGTAATCAGATGTCTAGATAATTTACTTGGACTATTCGGAATGCCTGACTATGTACACCCTGATAGAGGTACCTCATTCATGTCAAGAGAGGTGCAGGAATTTTTACACGAGACAGGGGTGGCCACAAGCAGGTCGACCCCTTATAATCCCAGAGGGAACTCTCAAGTAGAAAGGCTAAACGGCTCATTATGGAAAGCTATAACTCTAGCCTTAAAAACTCAAAGACTACCGGTTTCCAAATGGAAGCAGGTGTTAAACCAAGCCCTACACTCTCTTCGTTCTCTGCTCCGTACCGATACAAATGAGACACCGCACGAGAGAATATTCAAGTTCTATCGCAGGTCCACCTACGGCAAATCACTCCCGACATGGTTAACTCAACCAGGAAAAGTGTTGTTATCAAAATATGACGATGGTACAATAGCTGTGGACTTAATCACATTCAACCCACAGTATGCCATTGTAAGACTTCCTGATGGAAGAGAAGAAACAGTGTCATTGCGACATTTGGCACCGGTCCAAGAGAGGGAGAATAAGAGGTGATTCAACATATGGAACATGAAGATCTTGAGCCGGAGACAAACCCTATAACACAGATGCAGGTATGCAGGTACCTATTGACCATGTAACTATGGAACCAATGGCTGCTCCTAACACTCATGTACAACAGGGGGAAAATAGACATCAAGAAGAAGTAAATGCAGGGACTGAGTCTCCAGTTAGAGAGTCGCCGATGTCACCAACTCAAAGCGACGGCAGTATTGGTCCTGGTAGATATAACCTAAGACCAAGAACAAGCAGACCTAATTATAAGGTCTAACATTTATTTAATTATTTTTCCGTATCACAAGTTCTAACTCAGTATCTGTAGGCTTAATATGACACACTTAGAACTGATCATTTTACAGTGTATAGCTTTAGACTTTTGTATTGTATTACTTATTACATTATTATTCAAGACTATTATCTCTACTGGTCTAACCTAATATTTGTATGCATAATATGCCACTTAGGGACTGATAATGTTATAGTGTATAACGTGTTTGTTTAGAGTTATACAATGCTTTTCAATAGAGTAACTCTGTAAGTATTCTGTAGGGATACTTAGGCCTGTATTGTTGTCCTTCACTATTATTTACATGTTTATGTTCCTATAACTTTTAGGTGGGGTGAATGTAGTGTAACTGAGTTGATTTTCTGCGTGCGTCCAGCGTGTCATAAGGTCATGCTCAGTGCGTGTTTCATGTCCAGTGTGTGTGTGTGTGTATAGACTGCATCAGTGTTATGTGAGACGTGCTGGTTTCATTCACTGTTTACTGTAGTCTAATTTTGTCGAATAAAGCCATGGTATTGGTAGACTAGTATTTGTTGTTTCATTACAATATATATACATAATTTTCTTTTCATCTCGGAACAGAAAATAGTAAAAATTCTTTTCAAATGTCTCTTGCTTAACAGAAGTTCTTCCACTAAATGGCTAACAAGTTTCTGCCTAACTTGTTAATTATTTGAGTTAAAATCCTTCCGTTTAACTTTGAACCAGTATTTGTGTGTTTTTGTTCACTGTCTGTTTCCTGTTTCCAGGCGTTTGCTGTGGTCCAGGTGTTCTTAAACTTACAAGGTCCCCTCCAGTCCGCAGTGGTGCATTTCGTTCAATCTGGTCTGTGACTTCATCTTCCTATCGACCTCCGCCACTAACTTCCTCCTGTATTACGCCTTTGGAAAAAAATTTTGTAAGCTTGTCCAGGTGTTCTTTAGCACTGGAAGGTGCGGCAGAGCGCGGCAGAAATCTTTCCGAATGTCTTCACGGTCCACTAGGTCGAGGTCAGTTTGACATAGACTCTAAGAAATGTGAATGGAACAAGAATGTCTCAAACAGAAAAACAGAATTTATAATAAATTTATATAATGTATGTATGTATGTATGTGTGTGTGTATATGAATAATTAATTTTTATTACATTCTGACTCTTCATTCTTACAGAAGACGTTTATTATACCCTGGAATAAGTTCTTCCTGGAGTTAGTTAGACTCCCCGTCCTTATCAGCAATGGGCTATGGCGGAGTCCCGCCGCCAAGCACTATTTTCGATATTGAAAGCCTAAAAAATGCATATTCTGAGGTATCTACAGTGCATTTTTCTGCTATTAAAAAGTTTAATTTCAAAACCTGTGCTATTCTTATCTTATCTTATATAATACAGACCTTACTTGACGTTACAGACGTCATGCATTCAATCATGCATATTAACCAATGACTTAAATTCTGCCAAGTCACCGGTTTCCTGGCCAGCTCAGGCAACCCATTCCATGCTCTAATAGCACTAGGGAAGAAGGAGCATTTGTACAAAATTGTCCTAGCATATGAGATGAGGAATGTGCCTTTATCTTTTTGTCTTACTGAATATTTTATTAAATTTTGCTTTGGTATTTGAAGATTATGGTTCAGTGTTTTATGTATAACTGCTACTTTACTTTTGAGTCTTCTGTCCTGAAGCCTTTCTAAATTTAGTGATTTTACTAAAGGTGTTACCCTAGTCAAATGTGAATATTCGTTTGTTATGAATCTCACTGCTCTATTTTGTGTCTGTTCAAGTTTCTTAATGTTTTCTTGAGTTGAGGGGTCTTACTGACTTAGATCCTCACGCGCCGTTCGGCTCATTGGGCGGCAAGCTGTTTTCACAAAAATCTGTCACTGGCAATGTCAGAAGCCTCTTCCCATCTGCACTGATGACCTCTATGAAAGTGTGGCGTGAAGTTGTACTAGGATGTTCCTGTTTGTGATTTCCTCGTAATGGCCTCCATGTCATTGCAACTCTTATTATGCGTAATTCAATTTGTCGGAGTACATGTCCCGCAAAACTCATGTGACACACTGACACAACCTTATCAAGGGGTTGGCTCCCAGTTCGGCATACCATTTCCTTGATTGAGACCCGACCACAATAACTGACTCCTAAAATCAGTCTTAGCCATCTTTGTTAAGCCACATTTAGTCTTTTTCAATTTCGGCAGATGACTATCCACTGCACTTTATTAATGGAGTCGAGCCATGGCAGAAATTTTGTAACCACTCTTGGCTACGCTCTTTGAATTAGGTGACTGTAGTTTGCTTTAGATTTTATATCGAAAAGGGAAGTTTTATCAGTAAAATCATCTGTTGTGGGGTTTTAAACTAAAAAATCTCTTGAGTTTTTTTTTTAATCAAATTCAAAACCCCATTTAGCTACGCTCATAGAATTTGGTGAGTGTAGTTTGCTTTAGAATAATATTGAAGAGGGGATTTCAACCTTAAAACTCTTTGTAGGGGAATCTTAAACTCAAAAACATCTTTAGTGGTTTTAGACTAAAAAAATGTGAATGGAACAAGAAAAAACTAAATTGGAACTAAAAAAAAAGCAAATCTGGAAGAGGGGGTTTAGACTCAAAAATCCCCTTTGGCTTTGTTAAGCTCAAAGAAATTTAGTGTGTAATTTACATTTTTTTATATTGAAGAGGTATTTTTTTTAGCATCAAACCCCGATGAAGGGGGGTTTCAAATCAAAACCCTCTATGGCTACGTTCATAGGATTTTGAGTGTCTAATTTGCTTTTTTTTTTTTTTTTATAGAAAATTTTTAAACTTAAAACTCCTTTGGTTAGTCTCAAAGATTTTTGAGTGTGTAATTTGCTTTTTAAATTGAAGAGATATTTTTTTTAGCTTCGAATCCCACTGAAAAAAGGGGGGGGGGGGTTAAACTTTAAACTCCTTTTGGCTACACTCATAGAATTTGGAGTGTGTAATTTGCTTTTTTTTTTATATTGAAGAAGTATTTTTAGCTTTAAACCCCCGCCGAAGGGGGTTTAAACTCAAAACCCTTTGGGCTACGCTCATATCATTTTCAGTGTGTAATTTGCTTTTTTATATTGAAGAGGGGAATTTATAGTAAATTTCGGAGAGGGGTTTTAAAATTAAAATCTTCCTTAGCTATGCTCTAGGAATTTGGGGATTGTCGTTTGCATTAATTTTTGTTTGTTTTGTTTTATAGAAGAGGGGAGTTTATCTGCAAAACCCTCTGGTAGGGGTTTATACTCAAAACCCACTTGGGTGCGCCTTGAGCATGTGATGGTTTAATATTAAAATCTCACCTAAAATAAACAAAATCAAAGCAAAAAATCAGTCACTAAAGTCCGTCTCCCCCCCCTGCAGGGGGATTTCATTTCGGGGGTGGGGGGGTTGAACCCCAAGAACCCCCCCACCTGGCCACGCCCATGATATAAATAAACCTCTGTTGCCTTGCAGCTATACCCAATCATGGGAAAGGCTTCGGTAGTCAACCCTTAGGAAAAATCAGGAGCTGGTGACCCTAAGGCAGTTGGCAGCACCCATTGCTACACTCTAGCAGAACCTGCGATGCTGCTGACCCAAAACTGTATCGGCACTGCCGTTCCTTTGGATACATCAGCTGCGTGGAGTGGGTGGAACTGATGTGTGGGCGACATCGTTCCGACCAAAACTCATGCCCAGGCATTCATCTCATTTGCATGAGATGATCCATAGTCGCTTCACGACTATATAATCTTTTGCTTTATAGTTGATGCTTGGGGATGGGGGCTGTTTGGGGTTTACTACCTCAGCCTCAAAGTTGACTTTATATTTACTAAGGATTTATATTTTGCTGAATTTTAGATTCGAGATGGGTAGCGACATGACATATATTATATTATTATTAAGCAATAAGCGGGAAATTATCTTTTTCTCCCCTCCCCTGAATCCTTCCTTTCATATCTAAATTATATAATGTGATTTTTTCCGCATTCTCAATTCGCTATTA
This sequence comes from Biomphalaria pfeifferi, assembly GCA_030265305.1. NCBI lineage: Eukaryota > Metazoa > Mollusca > Gastropoda > Planorbidae > Biomphalaria > Biomphalaria pfeifferi. Next base: position 1,465,580 of record JASAOG010000122.1, on the reverse strand, counting down.
AAGAGTGACTAATTTTCCGGTGTCTTATTTTCCGGTGTCAAATTTTCCGCCGTGTCAAAAAGTGACTAAGTTTCCGGGTGCCTATATTTCCGGTTGCCTATAAATCAAGATTGCACGTGCCTAAAATTCCAAATATCCGATGCCTAAATTTCCTAGATTCATGATTTGCAAGAGCCGCGTCGCACTCACATTGACTCTAACCCTACGACACTGGAGGTACAGAACTATTTTGTGTATCGAACGATTGCCCCTAACTTTAATTAAGCCATTATTACCTATTGTGCCGCTGTAGCATACTGTTCATGTTGTATAATAAATGTTGATATAATGATGTTATTAATAGTAAAAGTGGTTAATGTAAAAAAAAATCGCATCAATTAGGCCCACATTCGGTAAGGCCAGCCCCTATATATATATATATATCGACTTACATTTTAAACCTTCATTATGTAAATCACATTCATAGTCTCCCATTTCTCGTACAATGAAGAAAGGGAGACTAATAATAAAAGTTCAATCCCTTCTTTTATTCTTAGTTACTGCCCTTTAACTAAGCCCTTGTATTTAGAAATACATAGATAGCTTATTTAGTTTCTACTTCTTTTAAAATTGCTGCAACCTTTTAACGAGTATAGCTTTCTGTTCAATAGAAAATCTAAAACAAAGACATAAGCATCCATCTTCTCTGTTTTAGTATGCCAATTAATTAAATAAAACCTTTATCAGATATTAGTTTACAAGAATCTTCATAAAATATAGAAATGCTTCAAATAAGCGGAGACAAAGTATTTAATTTCTCTGCGAGAAATACTTTTAACACTAACAGAAGCTTTTTTCATGTCTTTATTCATTACTTGAAACCTTCCGACAGACGTTTGAATTTTGGAGCACTCTCGTCGACAATCGAAATGTTCCATGTAATTAAAACATAATAAAAGTAATCCAGAACCTCTGCAAGTAGGCCACTAGTGCAATGTACTTCAACAATAATAATGGGGACTGGTTTAAAACCACAGTTAGAGTAAGACAAGGCTGCCTACTCTCACCAGCACTATTCAACATCTTTCTTGAAAGGATAATGCAAGATGCTCTCGAGGGGAGGGCTATGAAGGTAAGCATTGGAGAAAGAAGAATTACTAACTTCCCAGATGAGGAACTAGCGGACATGGTGATGCGCATAGACAAGACTTCTGCAGCATATGGTATGTGAATAAATGCAAAAAAAAAACAACTCCTCAAATTATGGCCAACAGGGTTTTAAAAGTAACATCAGTATTGGAGTTGAAAAGCTGACAAGTGTCAATAGTTTTAAATACCTCGCAGCTATTGTCTCAGGTGAAGCAACCAAACCTGAACTTCTGGCCAAAATAGCACAAGCCTCAGCAGCGCTTGCAAATCTCAAACCAATATCACGGCCATATGGAATTGAGATGCTACAGAAAGATCCTAGGTATCACGTACAAAGACCACATCACAAACAAAGAGATAAGAGACAGGATAAGTACAGCGATTGGACCCCACGATTACCTGTTCAGTCGAAAAACGCAAACTAAAACTCTATGATTATATCACAATATCCTCAGGGCTCGCAAAGACTTCAGGGATCAGTACCAGAAAAAAAAAAAGGGTCAGACCGAGAAAGCGATGGTAAGACAAAATTAAAGAATAGACAGGCCTGCCCCTAAAAGCGAATGAAGAAAGACGGTCAACAGATTTGTGTGGTACCCCAACCGTCCAACAGACTAAGGGATAGGTGACGGGGCATGTTTAAATGTAAAGAACTTCATGACGACTCGTCCTGTTTATACATCAATGTACACAAAGTCAGTGCGGCAGTTAGACTGCGTCAAGAAACAAAATACGTTACATAAGAATGGGTCCAGGTAGCTCATATTTTCATGAGTCTCTTGTTCTTGTAACTAGAATCGCTTACATTTAAAGAATTGAATTTAAGGAAGCTAAATTCTGTCACATGTTACGCTTTTGGATATGTTGATCACTCTCAGGTACATAATGGTCACATGACACCGTCTGGAACTTTTTAGTCACATGACACTCTCTAGAACGTTATGATCACATGACGCCCTCTGGAACATGTTGATCACATGACACTCTCTAGAACGTTATGATCACATGACACTCTCTAGAACATGTTGATCACATGACACTCTCTAGAACGTTATGATCACATGACACTCTCTGGAACATGTTGATCACATGACACTCTCTAGAACGTTATGATTACATGACACTCTCTGAAACATGTTGATCAAATGACACTCTCTAGAACGTTATGATCACATGACACTCTTTGGCACATGTTGATCACTGTACATTCACTGGCAAATGTTGATCGCATGACACTCTCTGGAACATGTTGATCACATGACACTCTCTAGAACATGTTGATCACTTGACACTCTCTGGAACATGTTGATCATTGTACATTCACTGGCAAATGTTGATCGCATGACACTCTCTGGCACATGTTGATCGCATGACACTCTCTGGAACATGTTGATCGCATGCCACTCTCTGGAACATGTTGATCACATGACACTCTCTGGAACATGTTGATCACATGACACTCTCTAGAACATGTTGATCACTTGACACTCTCTGGAACATGTTGATCACTTGACACTCTCTGGAACATGTTGATCGCTTGACACTCTCTAGAACGTTATGATCACATGACACTCTCTGGAACATGTTGATCACATGACAATCTCTAGAATATGTTGATCACTTGACACTCTCAAGAACGTTATGATCACATGACACTCATGACAATTCACTGGCACATGTTGATCGCATGACACTCTCTGGAACATGTTGATCACTTGACACTCTCTGGAACATGTTGATCACTTGACACTCTCTGGAACATGTTGATCACTTGACACTCTCTGGAACATGTGGGGCACAGAAACAGAAACTAATTGAGCTTATCTTCATTGAGTTTATCACCATTGAGCTTATCTTCATTAAACTTATCTCTTCAACTGACACACAGAGATAAAACTCTACTAATTGGTTTTGTGAACCCAATGCTGATACAAACAACTTAAATGATGTTGTTATTTTATGTTTTTATACAATTACACATTCTATGTTTAAATCAGATTAGACATCGTATGCTTATAACAGATAATACATTGCATGTTTATATCTGATCGCAAACTGTATGTTTATATCTGATCACACATTAAATGTTTATGTCATTTTATTTGTATAACAGATCACACACTCTTTGTTGGTTTAAAACTTTATCGATTTAATTTTAATGTGATATAGTGTTGTTTCAAAACTAAATTTTTTTATGTTTGTAAGATGTTGGACATGATTTAGATGAAAACAAGTTCACTGATTTGTGAAACAAAACCAAAAAAAAAAACATTTTTTTTTTCAAAAAAGTATTTATTTATTTTCATATAAATATTTTATGATCCATATGTATATATAATAAGATAAAACAAATAAATATGTTAACAAATACTTTCTAGAAAAAAAGTTGAATAACAAGTAGGCTACTCAAATAGTACACCTGGACATTCATTCAGTCAGACACAATTTATAATACAAGATGAACAGTCACAAACAACTTAGTCTACAGATTGAACAACTGTTCTGTCTACATTGATCATTCCAGATGTCGGCTGTTGTTTTAAGACTTAGTCTACAGATTGAACAACTGTTCTGTCTACATTGATCATTCAGGATGTCGGCTGTTGTTTTAGGACTTAGTCTACAGATTGAACAACTGTTCTTTCTACATTGATCATTCCTGATGTCGGCTGTTGTTTTAGGATGTTTCTACCTCGTTCTCAAAAGATTCTAACCCTCAGGAAGATGTTGACACTCTAACAATACAATGTTCCAAAACTAGGTCAATTTGTTCATTGCTTTCATCATGCCAAATCAAAGGAAATATGAAAATCGATAATTGGTTAATCAGCAGTATGTTAATTAGAAATATGTTAATTAGAAACATTTAAATAAGAATTAAGTTAATCAGCAGTATATTATTCAGGCTATGGATAACAAGATTGTTATTGGGAGAGGACTTTACGCTTCAATGGGTCAAGGTTGATATTTCTAGTGATACAGTTTAGTCACGTGACACGCCTACAACCATGTTTTTAGGGCACAGCGACTTGATGACATTTTTTTATTATTCATATACACACAAAAACTGACAATCATTTCCTGCTAAATCTGCTACGGAATGTTCTTTCTATACAAATTCCGGCACTTCGAAGGCTTTGCACATTTTTAATGAAAGGCGATTTTCTTAATCACATTGTTAATGATTCACATAGTTTATTTAAATCTAAAGCTATCAATTGTCTTCTGGCCAAGTTTCGCATATTCACATAGAGATAACACAAAAATTTGTATAAATGTATAGGTCAATCTAGAGTTCATGGACGGGTTTTATCCACATAAAGGCTTCATGCCGATCATATTCTCTGCGCATGTCAACGGGAGCTGAACTAGCTTAAGGATGGCTTCACACACTCCTTTGAGCGGCTCAATGCAGGCGGAGAAGGGGATTAGAAATACGTACAGCCAGGCAATGAAGAAGGCGATGGGCCAGGCCAGGAACAACAGAATCAGAAACCACAGGATAGCCCACAGTAGTCCTGGACATAGTCCACCTTTGCCCGAGCCTTCTCCAAGTCCCATGTTTTAATGAAGTATGCGTATATCGTCTGCAAGGGATTCTAGACAGATTTCGTAAAGCTAGACCTGCAAAAAATAGAAAAAACAACAACTTTAATTTCAAATGTGAAATAAATTACCGTTTGTAATTCTATAATTAGTTTTAGATGACATGTATTTGATATTTTATCTAATTTGATACAGTAATACTATTTGTACCCTACCGTTAAAGCTACATTGCAATGTCACTACAGAGATGATGAGAGAATCACATAGGAACGCTGTCACATTTAATACGGACTGATTGTTGTATTTGTAACACACCATTATTATAATTTCAATATGGTCAACGTACACACCACACTTGTCCCTTTGTTTCATACAGCACTGTGAAGTGACATTGGTTAAAGAGCAACTTTGTTTCAGAACAGAGAACAATGTCAAGGTTATTGGACAAGGAGAAAAAATTACTTGATGTTGTCATGTCATTTAAGTTTCTTTATGTTTCTTCAGTTGTTTGTTTCATGTATGCTTCCATCGGATTTGGAAAGTGTTTGTTTTTATTAACTTGCAATAGACACGCAACGGTTGCCATAGCAACTGACTTATTATTCACACTGAGAGTAATTCGAGAGAGAAAAAAATGATGTGAATCAAATCTTGAGAAAGTGTCTTACAGTATAGTTACACTAGTGTATTAAATGAAATAAATGTCTGGACTTGAAAACTTTGGGAGAAGTACACAACACATTATGATCAATTGCCTACAGACTTCAAGCGATAAATGTTTACATGCGTACCAATAGATCTAGACCAAAAAAAATGTGATTTATTTAATGAGGGTTCAAAATTTAAAAATCTAAAGAAAGGAAGAAAAAGAGTGAACACAGTTTGTGGAATCTTTCAACTTGATTCTCTAAGAGTGCTTTCAAAAAATTCGTACCCTGAAGAGTTAAAGCCTTTTGTAATGCTATGTAAAAAATAATCTTGATCTAAATGATCTAAGTCAATAATGTGTGTGAGTTTGTTTAATTTTAATGATAAAAAATAGAAAGCAATAATCTTTTTGCTGCAGGTTATATATGTTAGGCTCTTTTGTCAACTTTATATTTGTACGGAAAGTTTTTCTCGTAAAAATATATGAAGCTTTTTTTAAACATGTAAACAAATAAACAAGCTAACCTTTAAAAGGAAATAAAATATTTTTCTAATAGAATCCTCTGTGTCCCTCTGATATTCAGGGAGCTACACACTGGCCTAGTTTGTTTTCTTATTTTATGTTATCCTTCACACATTTTACTTCCATGACATATTTTTAGAAATATTTATTTATTGAGTAGGTTGACATGCCACTTTCAGACCAGAGACTGATAACTAAAAATTTCGACTATTAACACTTCAAACGACTATAATTCTATGCGGAAATCTATATAAGAACAATGCCTTATTAAATAGGATTGGATATCTCGAATAGATCTAGACGTTTCTCTAACTTACCAAACACTGACTATTAAGAGGTTTTGAACTAAATAAAACAAAAAACTTTTTAAAGTTGTACACTTAAAATGATAAGAAACATTCAAATAACAAATTTTCCTTTTTTTTTTAAAAAATATTTATGTCACTCGCTCAACTTGTAACTGGTGTCACGAGACACATTAGACTACATCCACCAGCATACACTCTCGCCCACTCATACACACACAAGCAGACACATACAGATATATATCCACCCTAGTTTCCCCATTGAAATCATTTTATTTTCAATGCGCTGTTATCTGTCTTACTGTCAACAACCTTTGTGTAGAGTCATACATGAACAATCTTTTCAGAAATTTGGCTCTAAGATTTTAAGTTTGTGAAGGGTGTTCTTAAGTGGTTAGGATGGCAGACTTGTCACGTCAGATAGCGTTAAAAAAAATGGAGGTACTTTTCAAAAACGGTTCTAACGATTTTCCTAGACATTTATTAGTTGATGTATATCGCTGAGACAAGAATTACTAGCTCGTTGTCCGCACTGGGAAAAATCTAGTTGGACCGTTATAATTTTTTTAAGTAAAAAAATACATTTAAATTATAATATGGCTAAAGAACTAGAAAATATTTTCTTTGAAGTCTTTGAAGACTGTAACAAAGTCATGGTACAATAGATTCATAAACATTTAGACGAAATATTTTCTTTCAAGTCCTTGAAGACTGTAGCAATGTCATGGTCAGGAAAATTCATAAACATTTAGACGAAATATTTTCAAACCAATGTAATGGTCGACCTTGAGTTTTCGTAATGCGGCCAATGAATTGAGAAATTTTTTCTTACTAACATACAATAGCTTGAAATGTTCAAGAAAATCGTTAGAGATTTGACATAGATAGAGATACATAGAACAATGGCTCGCATAAGAGTATAGGATATATTGAGAACTTTTACTTTCTCAACCTTTTTGTTTCCTCATACTTTAAGACATTTCCTGAAGTGTCTACACCTGCAACAACCTATTATTCTTCTAACAAAAGAAAAGGCGCAGTTCAGCTCACAGCGCTTTATCCCAGAGGTTATTAGGAAATGTGGCCAATGTTTTTATTTATGGGAGGATGAGTTGACAAAATAAACACAGACTACGGCATGATTACGTTCCGTTGTTGTTTTGTTCAGGTTGTTTGTTTTGTTCAGGTTGTTGTTTTATTCAGGTTGTTGTTTTGTTCAGGTTGTTATTTTGTTCAGGTTGTTTGTTTTGTTAAGGTTGTTTGTTTTGTTCAGGTTGTTGTTTTGTTAAGGTTGTTTGTTTTGTTCAGGTTGTTGTTTTGTTCAGGTTGTTTGTTTTGTTCAGGTTGTTTGTTTTGTTCGGGTTGTTGTTTTGTTCAGGTTGTTGTTTTGTTCAGGTTGTTGTTTTGTTCAGGTTGTTTGTTTTGTTCAGGTTGTTGTTTTGTTCAGGTTGTTTGTTTTGTTCAGGTTGTTGTTTTGTTAAGGTTGTTTGTTTTGTTCAGGTTGTTGTTTTGTTCAGGTTGTTGTTTTGTTCAGATTGTTGTTTTGTTCAGGTTGTTGCTAAAACTCTCGTAGATTTACGTTCAGTCCAGTGAGCTGGTAGGACAAACTAGAAGTGAACTATTTTATTTCCTGGGCTAGTGGATTAATACGACCTGACTACAAGTTGTGACGTCGCAGGTCAGTGTTGAGGTCTTCAATAACCAACCTACTAGCTACGCCCATGATATATTATATATTATATATATACATATATTGCCGGTGTGTTACCGTTAATTAAAGTGCGAAATCCGACATGGTATAGAGAGAAGTCTGTGTGTGTGTGTTTTAAAAGGAACTGGAAAACGCTTGTAGTGAAATGTCCTAATAGTAAAGGAGGGAATGGCTAACGTTGCATAGTCTAACAGTCTAGCAGTCTACTAGCAGTTCACTCTGTTCCCATGAATCATTTACAAATAAAACATGTCAGTCGTTTTAATGTTGACACTATAAATAGCTGGGACCTGTGTACTGTGTACTGTGTTGTTTATAAGTGCTTGAATAAGTCGAGTATGTCATTGATGTCTCATATAACAGTATTATGTAAACATATGCGTATAAGCTATGTCCCCTCCCAACCAAATATTATTTATTCTGCTGACAAAGCTGCACATCGTTGACCTATTTCTATCTGGCCTACATTTTGATTCTGCCAAAATATGCCAGATAGTTTGCACATGTATAGGTCATTGACAAGTGATACATAACAAGCGAAAAATAAAACCACTTTATAAAACACAAAGTGAAATAGCAGAAAGTATTTTTAGTCAATCATGTCATTAATTTAAAGTAGATCTAGACCAATGATTCCCAAAGTGGTCTATACAGACCCCCAGGGATCTATGAAGACTTCCAAGGGGTCTACGAAAGGGAAAAAAATGAATTGGGGGTCTATGAGATGTCAAACAGGGCTTTAAAAGGGGCATCAGTATTGAAGGTGAAAAGCTGACTAGTGTTAGTAGCTTCGTATACGTCGGAGCTATTTTCTCAGATGAGGGAATGAATCCTGAAGTACTGGCCCGAATTGCGCAGTCCACAGCAGCCCTTTCAAAACTTAAAGCAATTTGAAAAGACAAAGGCTTAGCCCTAGGCACCAAAATCAAACTGATGCGCTCCCTGGTCATGGCCACATTTTTATATGCTTGTGAATCTTGGACGCTGACTGCAGAGCTAGAGAGGAGGATCCTAGCAATGTAATTGAAATGCTATAAAAGGATCCTAGTATCACTTTCAAAGACCGCATCACAAACAAAGAGATTAGAGACAGGATTACTACAGTGATTGGACCCCATGATGACCTGCTAACTATCGTAAAAAAAAAAACGCAGGCTAAAAATCTATGGCCATATTATAAGATCTTCGGGGCTCGCAAAGACCTTTCCTCAGAACAGTACCAGGAAAAAGTAGAAGAGGCAGACAGAGAAAGCCATGGGAGGACAACGTTAAAGAATGGACGGGCCTGCCATTGAAAAAGGTTATAACTAAGGCAAAAGATAGAGAGGAACAGAGAAAGGCGGTCGACGAATCTTGCGTGGTGCCCCAACGGTCCAACAGACTAAGGGATAGATAAGGTAAAGGTAATGAGCACATGTACGTTAATGGATTTCATTTCATTTTATTCGTGACTTTAATTCTCATATCCCTTTAATGCAGGGGTTCTCAACCTATGGGTCGCGACCCTCTTGGGGGTCGAATGACGATTTGCCAAGGGTCGCCTAAGGCCATTGAAAAAATCAATTTTTGTTGTCTATTCTAACGTGTAAAACTTGACATTGTACACAATAAGTTTCGTTGAAAGTTGCAATTATATAATTGTAATTCGATTACAAATAATTGCAGACAAATCAATCTGAATGACCTGAAGCATAAATATTTTAACACTTCAAGTTAATGTAATTTAATGCCTAATGTAACGCGACGCCACTTCGGAATCATATGGTGAGGATGTGACGTAATTAAAAAGCTGTTACGTATTCGCTTCCATGTTATTGAAGGTCATATTTTATCATGGAACAAACCATTCACACAGGTCTCGATCAAAAGAACGTAATTAAATCCAGATATAAGGTCAATGTTTACGGTATGACCTTTAGTTCAATCGTTGAAACAGGAATGTAAAAAAAAAAAAAAGTGTCATTAGTAACGAAGTTCTAGAAGCCAAATCTATGAAACCGAAATAACTGTCACGTGATTTGGCTAGCGAGCTAGCCAGAATTGTAGACGTAAAGTTAGGTATAGAAATAATGGAGAGTTTCACTTTCGCCTAAATCTTGAAACAACTACACCAGGAAGTGATGTGTAGAAATGATGGAAATTTTAATTTCGCCAACATCTTGAAACGCCTACACCAGGAAGTGATGTCAAAGAGAAAGTCGATTCATTTTTGGGAAAGTTTAAAAACTCTTGGGAATATATTATTGGTGTCTGCACAGATGGTACTCTCCAAGTTTGCTAGTATTTTGGCCTGGATTTCAACGTTTGGTAAATAATAAGTCACCAAAACTCATAGGAACTCATCGACAACTATTTGTAATGAAGACACTGCCACAAGAATTACAAGCAGCAATACACAACGTTGCTACAAAGATCCAATACAACATGCTTCAACTTGTTTGAAACAAAAAATCCCATCCTTCCAAATAAAACTTCAGATTGACAAACAAAATTGGACGAAAACATACTGCCAATCGTATCTCCTCTCTATGAGGAAAAGGACATTGAACCAGACAAACAGATAAAATTTTAATTTCTGTGAAAGATCATTTGCGAATGCTTGCAGACAAAATATCATCATACTTTCCAAAACTAATTGACTTCACGTTTGCAATTGCAAAAGTTTTTTCAAAATCAAAGTTGAAGATGTTACGGAGACATAAACTAAAACCAGCATTTTATTCGCAATAGCGATGCAGCGAAAAATAATTTCTCTTCAATGTCAATGACACACATTTGATTCAAGGGTTTGCAGTCATATCCCGATTGTCTGAATTGCGCCTTTTCAAAATCCATTACCAATAATATATTTTTACGAAATAAGTTTTCCTGTGTGTCATTAATGAAGTCTAAATTCAGAAAAAGACTTAATGCAGAAGATAACTTTCGTTGTGGTTTTACAAAGACTATCGCTAGTGAATCATAAATAAGATCAGACAATAATATTGAAACCATGTGGTGAACTATTGTTCTGAATTACTTTTCAAATTGTCACATTAGGAACAAGGAGTAGGGTATAATTGTCTTCTTTTTTGCATAAAAGTTGTATTTTATAAGATAATGGTGAATGAGAAATAGATTGGTAAAAAACTAACAATATATATTACAATAATATAATTACGTATGTTTCGTGTTCAAACATAAAACTATGCCATACATATCAGATAATTACAATTAAAATAAGTTGGGGTCGCTGCATAGTGGACAAATGTAAAAAGGAGCCGCCGAGCCAAAAAGGTTGAGAACCGCTGCTTTAATTTTATACACAAATATACAATATGCTTACTACAGCATGCTTAGTCCACTATTGATCCAATCAAGTTTGTTGACCAGGGGTGAAGGGGTAACTGGGAGAAGGTTTAAAAATTTTTTTTTATTTTTTTTATTTTGCCTGTTTTTATTGAACTACCCAATTCTCTTTGAAGGCTCAGCCCTCAGTCATCATTGGATAGGCTTGAAGACCTGAACACACACAAAACAAAGTTTAGAACAGAACAAAACTTTGGACTAACAGTTCGTAGTGCCCAATGAGAAGAACGAGTTATGAAATGGAGTCATCATGTCTAGTTTACAGACACAATGCCCGGCGGTCATGTATATATCTAGATTTAATGTACATCTCCATTTGCAAGGTGGGAGGGACATTTTTGTGGTGGGTAAACTACAAATGAACACTTTTCTTAAGAGTTATAAATATTAGCTAAGCTTTAAGCATGTGCACTCCCCCACCCCTTCCTTTATCTTTCTCCCATTTAGCTTTATACGACGCTAACAGCGACTAGCTAAGACTTGCACACTAGACAAAATAAGCCCTTAAGTGAGTTACCTATAAAGGAAGTCAATAAAAATGTCCCATTGAATGTTAAAATATTTAGGGTCGTGACTTACTTCCCTTTCCTCACCCGGACTATTAATAGATCAAAACGGAACATAGTTCTTTCCTGTTGTGCCAACAATGTCTTAGTAACCCAGTGTGCACATTGTGTTGTTATCTAAAAGAGAATAAAAGTTTTTTTTTGTTTGGTGTGAATTAAGATTTTCAAAGAGAAAGGTTCCATGGAACCAAGGTCTCACTAGATAACAAACAAGCATTTATTCTTTAGACCAGATCCTGTCACTTTGTGTACATGCAGAGGCGTTGATATCTTACATGTCGCAGGCGTGTCAGCCGTTGCAAATTGTACATGTATCAGTCTAGGTTTTAATTTTATTAACGGGCAATAATTGTGACGCATTACTGAGTCAAGTGACGTATTACTGAGTCAAGTGACGCATTACTGAGTCAAGTGACGCATTACTGAGTCAAGTGAAGCCTTAGGCCTTTAGTGATATAAATGTACAGGTGTGATCTAACAAACGTCTGAACACACAGGCATTGTAGCACAGTAGCAGTTTAAGTTATTACTCAGTTATAGTGTAGCAGTCTAAGTTATCACTCAGATATAGTGTAGCAGTCTAAGTTAACACTCAGATATAGTGTAGCAGTCTAAGTTATCACTCAGATATAGTGTAGCAGTCTAAGTTATCACTCAGATATAGTGTAGCAGTCTAAGTTATCACTCAGATATAGTGTAGCAGTCTAAGTTAACACTCAGATATAGTGTAGCAGTCTAAGTTAACACTCAGATATAGTGTAGCAGTCTAAGTTATCACTCAGATATAGTGTAGCAGTCTAAGTTATCACTCAGATATAGTGTAGCAGTCTAAGTTATCACTCAGATATAGTTTAGCAGTCTAAGTTATCACTCAGATATAGTGTAGCAGTCTAAGTTATCACTCAGATATAGTGTAGCAGTCTAAGTTATCACTCAGATATAGTGTAGCAGTCTAAGTTAACACTCAGATATAGTGTAGCAGTCTAAGTTATCACTCAGATATAGTGTAGCAGTCTAAGTTATCACTCAGATATAGTGTAGCAGTCTAAGTTATCACTCAGATATAGTGTAGCAGTCTAAGTTATCACTCAGATATAGTGTAGCAGTCTAAGTTATCACTCAGATATAGTGTAGCAGTCTAAGTTATCACTCAGATATAGTGTAGCAGTCTAAGTTATCACTCAGATATAGTGTAGCAGTCTAAGTTATCACTCAGATATAGTGTAGCAGTCTAAGTTATCACTCAGATATAGTGTAGCAGTCTAAGTTAACACTCAGATATAGTGTAGCAGTCTAAGTTAACACTCAGATATAGTGTAGCAGTCTAAGTTATCACTCAGATATAGTGTAGCAGTCTAAGTTATCACTCAGATATAGTGTAGCAGTCTAAGTTATCACTCAGATATAGTGTAGCAGTCTAAGTTATCACTCAGATATAGTGTAGCAGTCTAAGTTATCACTCAGATATAGTGTAGCAGTCTAAGTTATCACTCAGATATAGTGTAGCAGTCTAAGTTATCACTCAGATATAGTGTAGCAGTCTAAGTTATCACTCAGATATAGTGTAGCAGTCTAAGTTATCACTCAGATATAGTGTAGCAGTCTAAGTTATCACTCAGATATAGTGTAGCAGTCTAAGTTATCACTCAGATATAGTGTAGCAGTCTAAGTTATCTCGTGAGAAGAAGAACCAAAAAAAAAAGAAAGAAAGAGTGGGAAGGAAGCTGGACGGAGGAACCCATTTTAGTCTGGTCAGTCATCAGAGGGCTGACTTTCGAGCGAAGTACGCAGCGCAAACGAGCACCATACATAATGAACAGTGCAGTGTCGCGAGTGTAGGAGCCCTAGCCGACACCCGTTTGTTGGCACTTTGGTTCGACAGTTGGGAAGCTTCCGATAAGGGTCGAGGGCTCCATTAGCAGTTGAGTAGACCAGTCTGAAAAGACGCATGGTGGGAGCTTAGCCGTGCGGAACAAGCCGTCCTAGCCCAGTTCCGAGTCGGACACTGTCCAATAGGCGCATATTTTGGACGGATTAGGGAGACTACGACACACGGTGCCGCCATTGCTTCGAGGACGATGAAACACTAAACTCCATTCTTTACGAATGAGGGACAATTGGGACAAGGAAATGAGAGAGAGAATACTGGTAAATGTGCGGCATTAGGTCTGTCCTTGTACGGGGACAAGGCGACCTAAAACTCACAGCTCGCTTCCTTTCACGTGCTGTTAGGGAGTAATTCTCAGCATGGTTCGCTACGGACGAAGGAATCAGGAGAAAAAAGAACAAATAGAGAGCAACGTTTGGAGGGGGGGGGGGGGACAAAGACAACATCCTAAAGGATGGTTCTCTAACACTTGGAACAGCATAAAATACAAAGCTTATTTCAACTATGTCTGTCTGTCTGGTTAAAAGGGTTTGTAAAAAGTTTGTACACGATATTTCTGCGACACCCAATCTAGTATAAAGTTAAAATTATTACAAAATTATTTCTTTTATCTGACAAAACAAGAATCCATTTAAAAACTAACCGATTAGCTAATGAAATATTGGTATTTAATTTTTTTTGTTTGGTATCGAACAAGGGAAAGAAATTGTTCTTGACTGATGTGGTAGTATAAGTTGAATTCCCATTAAACTTTGTAGAGAGGAATAGGTCGTTGCTTTAAAGTTTGAAAATAACAATAGATAACTATAAAACCTTCTGTTTCCAAAAGCTCTTCCTTGAAAAGTGGTTTGCTTAAGGAGGCTTGAGCTCTTGAGTTCAAATTAAGATTGTTAAACCTTTTTTTTTTAATGAATGCAATTAAAAAGCGATCACCGTAACATTTACACATAACCTCTTCTTTCCCCCCCCTCCCCAACCCTTTCCCAACTGGTCTAGACAAGTGATAGGACCATAGCGTACCGAGAAAGCTTAAAGCTCCCCACTCCCACCACCTATTGTCACTCCCCTCTCCCACCACCTATTGTCACTCCCCTCTCCCACAACCTATTGTCACTCCCCTCTCCCACCACCTATTGTCACTCCCCACTCCCACCACCTATTGTCACTCCCCTCTCCCACCAGATATTGTCACTCCCCTCTCCCACCACCTATTGTCACTCCCCACTCCCACCACCTATTGTCACTCCCCTCTCCCACCACCTATTGTCACTCCCCTCTCCCACCAACTATTGTCACTTCCCTCTCCCACCACCTATTGTCACTCCCCTCTCCCACCACCTATTGTCACTCCCCTCTCCCACCACCTATTGTCACTCCCCACTCCCACCACCCATTGTCACTCCCCTCTCCCACCACCTATTGTCACTCCCCTCTCCCACCACCTATTGTCACTCCCCTCTCCCACCACCTATTGTCACTCCCCACTCCCACCACCCATTGTCACTCCCCTCTCCCACCACCTATTGTCACTCCCCTCTCCCACCACCTATTGTCACTCCCCTCTCCCACAGCCTATTGTCACTCCCCACTCCCACCACCTATTGTCACTCCTCTCTCCCACCACCTATTGTCACTCCCCTCTCCCACCACCTATTGTCACTCCCCTCTCCCACCACCTATTGTCACTCCCCTCTCCCACCACCTATTGTCACTCCCCTCTCCCACCACCTATTGTCACTCCCCTCTCTCACCACCTATTGTCACTCCCCACTCCCACCACCTATTGTCACTCCCCTCTCCCACCACCTATTGTCACTCCCCACTCCCACCACCTATTGTCACTCCCCTCTCCCACCACCTATTGTCACTCCCCACTCCCACCACCTATTGTCACTCCCCACTCCCACCAAATATTGTCACTCCCCACTCCCACCAAATATTGTCACTCCCCTCTCCCACCACCTATTGTCACTCCCCTCTCCCACCACCTATTGTCACTCCCCACTCCCACCACCTATTGTCACTCCCCTCTCCCACCACCTATTGTCACTCCCCTCTCCCACCACCTATTGTCACTCCCCTCTCCCACCACCTATTGTCACTCCCCTCTCCCACCACCTATTGTCACTCCCCCCTCCCCAGTAATGTGCTGCACAACTTCTACCTTCGTTTACATTGAAAGTATTTACATGAACTTGGGAGCTGCAAGTGTCTCTGGGAGTCGGCCTCGTGTGTTAGCAACAGGCCAGGAATAAATGTCCAGGGTGGCCAGCAGTTAGGGAGGGTGGAGAGCGAATTGAGTCAACACTAATCATTTTCATTGATATTCATTCGTTAGTTTTTGTGCATTCAATAGCTCAGTAATCAATAATTTTCATTCTTGTTTCATGGGAAAAAATGAAAATGATCTCTTCTACTCACACTCTCTTTTCCTGTCTCATTGTAGGCCTATTTTAATGATCTCTAGGAGACAGATTATAAGTTGTAAAATAAAATTTTAAGTCTTAGGTTGAGTTAGTCCTTTAACTGATCATACACTGATGTTAAAACATGAATAGAGCTCTGGATGGAGGACAATCAAATGTTTGACATTGCTAACAGTGTATCTATACTAACAAAAGTTATCGTATTTCATCTTTTTAAATTGTGTTGTGATGATGAATTTTGTTTGTTTTGGTTGAACATTTCAGTCCCAGACAGCCCCACCCAGCATTGTACTATAACTCGAATCAATTCGATTCAACATTTAGACGTGACAATGTTGTAGCTACCCTCACCATGGTGACGAGGAATGTTGTCTGACCTCTTTCTGAAGTTTTATGACTTGAAAAGTGAGGCAGTTTGCTTGGCAGGTCATGTGACCTTAGCACATGTACTCTTTCTTTCTTTTCACTCTTTCTAGCTTGACTAAATTTCTCTCTCTCCCTCTCTCTTTCTCTCTCTACCTCTCTATCTATTCATATCTATCTGCTTGTAAGTCTATCAGTTTGTTAGTAGGTCTGTTTCTTGTACACTTTATCGACACTTTATTTGAAACTTGTATTTATCAAAGAAAAACTATTTATAATTAAAAAAACAAACACTTCCAACATGTAAAGTATTAAATAAAATTCTTTTTCAACAATATCGGCACTTCAAACACTATAAGCAAGAATAGAGATCAATGATTGGTTTTCATTGATTGATACTAACCACAAATAAATCATGCATGAACTATTGAATGACGTATTGATTACTTTGTATTCATTAATTAGGATGATTTGTGACTGAATGTTCCGCATTTCTTCAATCTCACGTGGTAGTGTTGTTTACATTAATGGCCTCGTTGGTTTTATTTTAATTTAATATGAAAATGCTTTTGATCTATAAATCTTGAAGCAATAAAAATTATGTTACAATAATTCACTAATTGATATGATTATTTAGTACATGTACTAGATCTACGCTACTACTAGCTCTAGATCTACATATTTTAATACGAAGACATTGACATTAGTGTCATGTATAAGACTTATTTTAAAGTAGGTCAGAGATTCGTAACAGCCCTATTATGTTTAGTCCTTAGCGAAATGCGGGGAGGATTTCAATAGTGTCAGATAGTTATTGAAGTACACCTATTCAGGTTAATTTGAGCTTAGACAATTTTTATTGCAGAAAGCTTTTTGAAATGTTTCTTGTTCATTGTAGAGTGTTTTGTGTTTGAAATAATCATCTTTAATTGTATTTACATTGAAACATCCCTAAACCAAAGAATTCTGCTACTTTATATGATTGAATTTAAAATTATGTTTGCTTATAGTTTTTTAGGACTTTTTTGCTCTATTTCCATAAATGTGAAATGTAAAGTATAAAAAAAAAACTAAAAAAAATGTTGCAATGTCTTTTAAATGCAATGAAAAAATGAAAGTTTCGTCATGAAAATAAATTTCTCGAAACAAACAAACAATAATGTTTCCTGGTGGCCAGTATTCAAACAAATACCTACAATGTCTAAGGTAATGCAAAAGGTGAGATTGCAAAATTAAAACCTACGTCTTTTGTTTTTTACTATTTAAAAATGTTTAGCAAGGTGAAAAGCAGAATGGCTGTCACTGGTTTGAGACGTGAGAGGGTCTAGATATCAGCTGTTAGATTTAGACCTGGAGAGTGACTTTAATCGCTTTTGTTGATAGATTTTTACCTAAATCCAAAATAATGGAATATTTTATTTTATTATTTATTTTTTTTTTTGCAAAGAAAGAATACACGACAACCCTGTTTGTGTTTCGATAGAAACTACACATTATCAATCTATGCAAAATTTACCCATTAGTGAACACACACACAAAAGATAGACTATATGTATATAGGTATAGGTAGAACTAGTCTCTAGACTCGAGAACTCTAGACGATAAATATTATTAAAACAATTAAGGCATAGGACTGAGACTATTTCTACTTTCATGTCCAATTCTTAATATCCAAATTTATTTTGTAATGTTCGTGTCTTGTCTTGTCTGATTCTGTGTGTGGTCTACAAGTCTCGAAGCACGCAGCACTTAAAGTCAAAGATTTCCCTTTGTTTGTTCTTTTTCTTTTTTTAAATATACCAACTACTAGTTATGAAAACCACCCAACATAGTGCAAGTCAAATGCGCTATATTTGAAAGGCTCTAAATAGCATATAAATTCTTTATCCGTTTTTCGTCTAAACTAAAAGATAACTTAGTAACAATCTCAAACTGGAGGGGAAGGTTAGAAAAACAAATTCTGAAAAAAAAAATTTACTGACGTCAAAATTTGTTAGCGAGACATTTATCTCTACACTCAGACACACACAGACACACAAAACTCGTGGCAGACGACTAAACCGTTAAGTACTATGACGTCACGCTTCAGAAAGTTTCATGGCAACATCAGAAATACAAACTGGCAACATTGAGGCAACTGATTGTGGCGAAAAGGTTTCTGGACGGGAGCAGTCATCCTGAGATGGGGGGGGGGGGGGGGGGAGAGAGGGACATAACTCGACAGTAAAGCTATTGGTACGTCTAGCTAACAGTAAAAGGGGGAGAGGGACATAACTCGACAGTAAAGCTATTGTTGGTACGTCTAGCTAACAGTAAAAGGGGGGGAGGGACATAACTCGACAGTAAAGCTATTGGTACGTCTAGCTAACAGTAAAACGGGGGGAGGGACATAACTCGACAGTAAAGCTATTGGTACGTCTAGCTAACAGTAAAACGGGGTTGGGGACGTTACTCGAGACATGAAAGACAACTGGAGAGACTCATGAAGACGTTTTCATTGGTGAAACATTGGTGAGACTTTAGGTCAACTTGACTAGAGAAGAATTGTATCTAGTGGAGTCGTGGAAGAGAGCTACATTCTTTGTATTTTGGACTCGCAGTATCTTGTCTTAGTATTCTGTCTTACTATTCTGTCTTAGTTTCCTGTCTTGCTTACAGGTCTGAAAGAAAATTTGAATCTAAAACCACGTCAATATCAATTTTAGTTTTACCCATAAAGCTAACTTTTTATTTCAAACTTCCAATTAAGGAAATCCGCCGCGACTAACAGATCCATAGAAAATCTTTGACTTGACACACGAGTAGCGCAAAGTCTTTGATGGCATCACCCCGCCGTAGACATACAGTCTGTAGGGAGAGTCACGGAAGTAAAGTTTGGAGGTAAAATATCAAGTGATCTAGATCCACTTCATTCAAGTTTGTCAGACTATTTCTAGAACAAAAAGTCGTTCAACTATCAACACATAAGTTGGGAATGTGAAATTGTTTTTAAACTGGAAATGTTAAAAAATAATAATCCCAGAACACAGTAGAGCAGTTTATGCAGTCCGCTGTTGAGAATGTATCGCACAATATCCTTTGATGATCATTTTAGTGTTCTGACTTGAATTGTTGTGTCAGCATGACCTTTGACTTAACAGAGAGAATAACAAGAAGACTATTTGAACTGAACAGCTGGACTTAAGAGACAGCAAATATAGCAGGTCAGAGGCTACAGCTATGTCAGAGGTTATAGTTATGTCAGAAGCTACAGCTATGTCAGAGGCTACAGCTAGGTCAAAGGTTATAGCTATGTCAGAAGCTACAGCTATGTCAGAGGCTACAACTATGTCAGAGGCTTCAGCTATGTCAGAGGCTACAGCTATGTAAGAGATTACACCTATGTCAGAAGCTACAGCTATGTCAGAGGTTATAGCTATGTCAAAGGCTACAGCTATGTCAGAGACTACAGCTATGTCAGAGATTACACCTATCAGAAGCTACAGCTATGTCAGAGGCTACAGCTATGTCAGAGGTTATAGCTATGTCAAAGGCTACAGCTATGTCAGAGACTACAGCTACCACACCAATAGAAAACGATATAATGACAGAGATAGCGTTACTATGTAAGTCACATTTTCATTTATTTTTACATCCGAGTTGTCAGCTTGTATAGTATGTAGGAACAAGTTTCAGGGAAGAATGTAAACACCAGCATAGATCTGACTCTGTTTTAAAGTCTACAGTGTACGAACTCTGCGATTTCTTTTTGTTCCAATGTGTAAACACGGACTGGGACAAAACATTTCCCTAAAGGGCGCGGGGTGAGAGATGGCGAAAGCTGTTGACATCAGGTGACACTATCACTGACACATGTACTTGAACCAAACACAAAACATTTTCCAATCTCGAAACATCCTCGCAATGAAATTTATTAACAAACGTGTATTCCTTCCAACAAGAGTTCCAGAAGTACAAGAGTACTTTCCCCTTACCTTATATTAAAAGTAGCTATTGTTTCCAAGATATTGTTCTTCGAATCTCCTGTACACTTTTACACACACAGATGTAGATCCAGCCAACATCAAGTGTAACTAGTCCGTACACTTCACATGCTCTGATGCACTGGAAGGAAAAATATACATTCACACGTCTGTCTGTTCGCTCCCCCTCACCCCTATCCAATAAGCGAGAGGTGCTAAAAATAGACTCCAAACCTCGAACTAGTGATAAGCTTGTCAAGCAACAAAATTAGAACTTTGTTAAGCGACTGGCAGACTCGTCGTCTAGTACCTAACCTTTTCGGTTAAAAAAAGGGAATCAAAAAGGTCTCAAATGAAAATTAAAACTCAGAAAAAAAAACTTTCTGTCGATAGCAAGAAATTTGTCGAAATCTAGAATACATTTGCAAATTTAAATTCCCCAAAAACCACGGATCAAATGAACTATTTTGTTAAAATGATTACTATATAATTATAGAGTCAAGAGTTCACGTGTATACATCCAGTTTTCAAACTTTATATATGTATATATATATATATATATATATGCGTAGGATTACGTAATGTATTTTATTTATACTTGTTTGTGGTCTGAACACTATAAACAGTGTAATAGAAGCATTAATGAGTTTGAAATGAATCAATTATTTAATGGTTTAGAAACTTTTTGATATTACTTACAGGTTACAGACACTTCAACAGATAAGATAATTACCACCGATGCATTTCAAGTGTAAATCTAGCCATGCATGTTGATCTGTGACTTAAACTCTGCTAAGTCGTTTGTTTTCCTGTCTGACTCAGGCAACCAATTCCATTAAAAGATTAGAGAATGCAGTAGGGTTAGAGAGGCACTCACTTAATGGGAACATCTTTTCTTTCATCCTAGTACATTCTCAAAAAACGCGAATTGTATATGAATATACCATGGCCCATTATTTCAAATATAAATGTAAATCTCCTTTCATTACAGATCTGATGTGACAGCGCTTTATTATAAGAATTTCCGTCATTACTTACTTATACTAAGCATACGTTTGCCAGGAATTACACTAGTGAAATAGAAACATCATTTTGATCTTGATTTGTTTTTTTTTTAAACATACAGTAAACATCCTTTTTTTTTTTTTTGTTGTTGTAAATATTTTTAGATTTATAATGTTATTAAAAATAAACAAAAAGTAAGTTTTCTTTTTGTTTACAAATCGCAGAAAGTAGAGCTCTATTCCCAGAGTAAGCTTTGAATAAGTTGCGTGGTTTGCAATTTCGCGGCTGTGTGTTTACGTTAATTTCTTCTAAGTATTGTTACAGAGCTAATTGTCACCCCTATTTGCTGCTTTATATCAATGTTTTCTAACTTAACCGCTCTCATTCTTGTTGAATTTCAAACAAAATTTCTGGTCAAATAAAACAAAAATACCAAGAAAACCTTGTTCCAACATTCTGTGTCTTCCTGCTGTCACTTTTGTTTTAAAAGTCTGCGTTGAAATTTGTTTCTTTGGTCGCGACCAGAACGGTCCATTTGGTGCCGGCCCACCGGTCATTTGCCTGTTAGCCCATATAGCCAGTCCAACCCTGGTCGCTTATCTCTTCACTGGTCTTATGCTACCCCAAACACTTCTCCAAATCTCTTTGCCTTTTTTAAAGAGCTGTCTCCCACACACAATCACACGCACACACACACAAAACATAAAATGTTAACAGCGAGCAGTAATCCTTTGTGACTGAAGTCATGACGTGTTGAGGCATACACTGATCTAGTTGGTCACGGACATACTGCTGAGTCAGCGTGGATGCTTTGCTACATAAACGCTAGCCTAACGGACCAAACATTATATTCGATTGACCTGGATCACTTTACACTATAAAAATGTCCCAATAAACAGATTTAAAGCAGACAATGAATTATTCTCTCTGAAGATTATAAAGCAAAAACTGTTAGAGAACTCGTTTTTAGCGGTCCCCGAAAGGAGAATAGACACTATTAGTTTTGTGTGGTCTATCTGTCCGTCGGTCCCGTTTAGATCTCGTAAACTAGAAAATATGTTGAAAATCTAACATCATGATATTTTAGACCATTCAAAGTTCTGATGCAACAGCAACTTTTTTCTTTTCTGAAAGCGAAAAATCTATTTTTTTAAATCAATTATGCAAGCAGTTTTTTCATAAAAATACACCACTTTTACAACTATTCACTATTACTAGTAACAAACACGGGAGACCATGTAATAAGGAAACACCAACACTGCCCTATTTTAAACACATTTATGTAAACGGTTTTAGATTTTTTTTGTCAAATTTTCTTTATATTGCAAAGTTAAGTTCTGTCCTACTAGCTACTACATTTGCACACAAAAAAACTGTCTTTGTAAGCTTGTTATTTTACATTTTGAAAACTTTTTCTAGCGTCAATGTGTCAATCATCAGGCCAAGGGGAACAAACAATGGGGGGTTGGGAGAGGGGTATTTCTTTCTAGAGATATTCAGAATTATGTTCAGTACTAACCAACAGACAGAAAATATTTCAGAGTTTGTAAATCTTTCATTCTTCTTTCTTTCTATTTTGTTTTTCATACAGCAAATAGTTTCAATGAACAGGTTAGTAAAGAGATTGACATTCAAATGTATTTTAGTATTAGAGTCAGGGTAAGACCACCCGTAGTCATGTATCAAGACAACCCATAGTCATGTATCAAGACTACCCATAGTCATGTATCAAGATCCACCCGTAGCCATGTATCAAGACCACCCATAGCCATGTATCAAGACCACCCATAGTCATGTATGAAGACCACCAATAGTCATGTATCAAGACCACCCATAGTCATGCATCAAGACCACCCATAGTCATGTATCAAGACAACCCATAGTCATGTATCAAGACAACCCATAATCATGTATCAAGACCACCCATAGTATGTATCAAGACAACCCATAGTCATGTATCAAGACCACCCATAGCCATGTATCAAGACGCAGACAATGTCCAGTTCTTCCAGTTATTCTCATCGAAGACCCGTAGGTCTGGTCTATTACAGCATTGCCTGCTTTTGCTATAAGTTGTTGTTTTTTTGTTGATTTGTGCTCATTGTTTGTCGCTGCTCTAGTTGCCTTGTATGTTGATGACGGCTGCACACCACGAGGATAGATCATAAACATTTCCCAGTCAGGAGTGTTGGTTCCGCATTTACAGGGACCTCTAGCACATTCGGAAAGTTATAGAAAACTGCTTAGGAAATCGCCGCCACTTCCTTCCTGAGCAGCCAATCGGAGCTGTCAAGCCACAGTAACGTATCAGGAGACTGACTTCTTCCAGTTGTCTAGAACAAAATGTCTCTTGGATACTTTTTGTGTTTCACTTGCTCTGTGCGCATTACTTAGAAGTATTGAATATATTGGTGGAAGTTTGCACAATAGTTACAAAAGTGTTAATACGATGTAGCTTTGAATAACGCTTAAAAAATACTAGGATTAAGTTCGAAATAGACAATGTTCAACAATTTTTTAACATTAATTCAACAATTGACAGTTGTACTCAAATTGTAGATTTCTAGTGCAGAGGCGTAGTGAGCAAAAGGTGCGCCCGGTGCAAGGTACATTATTAACGCCCCCCGTCTCATTTTCCTCGAATATCACATAAAAATATACGTTGCGTGTGGCGCCCCTCTGATGCTGCCCTCTTGCCCCCCACACTACGCCTCTGCTCTGGTGGATACTGAATGTTTTAATGCCACTGGCAATAAGTTAGCTACATTGAATGGATTCAGTTTTGTTTGTTTAATTGTTACCAAATGTTACACACATCGCCCTCTGTTTTCTAATCGCTAAAATATGGCTTCTCTGAGTTCAATATAACCTAACTCACCACTGTGATGCATGTTAACCATGGGCGTAGCCCGATGGGGGGGGGGGGGTTTGGGGTTCACCCCCCCCCGAAATGAAATGACTGATTTTTTGCTTCGATTTTGTTTATTTTAGGAGAGATTTTAATACTAAACCATCACTTGCCACAGCACAGCCAAGGGGGTTTTGAGTTTAAAACCCCCTTCCAGGGGGTTCTTAGTTTAAAACCCCCTACAGCGGGTTTTTGCAGTTAAATCCCCCTCTTCTATAAAACAAAACAAAATGCAAACGACAATCCCCAAATTCCAAGAGCACAGTTAAGAAAGATTTTGATTTTAAAACCCCTCCAAAATTTACGATAAATCCCCTCTTCCATTGAAAAAAAGGAAATTACACACTCAAAATTCTATGAGCGTAGTCAAAGGAGTTTTGAGTTTAACCCCCCCCCCCCCCCTTTCTACTTAGGATTTGAAGCTAAAAAATACCTCTAAAATATTTTTTAAAAAAAAGCAAACTACGCACTCAAAATTTTATGAGCGTAGCTTAATGGGCTTCGAATCAGTTTTGAGCTTACCCCCCCCCCCCCCCCCTTTTCAGCGGGGTTTAAAGCTAAAAATACCTCTTGAATAAAAAAAAATTATGCACTCAAAATGTTATGAGCGTAGCTAAATTGGTTTTGACTCAGTTTTGTGTTTAAATCCCCCCCCCTTTTCAGCGGGGTTTGAATTGAAGCTAACAATACCTCTTTAATATTAAAAACAAAGCAAATTATACACTCAAAATTCTATGAGTGTAGTCAAAGGAGTTTTGAGTTTAAACTACCCTCCAGTGGAGTTTGAAGCTAAAAAATACCTCTTCAATGTAAAAATAAACGCAAATTACGCACTCAAAATGCTATGAGCGTAGCCAAAGGGGGGGTGCGTTGATGCTAAAAAATATCTTTTCAAGATAAAAATAAAAGCAAATTACACACTAAAATTATTTGAATGTAGCCAAGCCAATTAGGATTTTTGAGTTTAAACCCCTCTCCTCAAGATGGTTTTGAGTTTAAAATCCCCCTTCAATATTATTCTAAAGCAAACTACAGTTACCAAATTCTATGACCGTAGCTAAATGGGGTTTTGAATTAAAAAAAAAACAAAAAAAACTCCAGAGATTCTTTAGTTTAAAACCCCAACAGATGATTTTGACGATAAAACTTCCCTTTCGATATAAATCTAAAGCAAACTACAGTCACCTAATTCCAAGAGCGTATTCGCGAGAGATTACATATTTCTACCAGTGGAGGGGCTCCATTAATAAAGTGCAGTGAATAGTTATTTGCCGAAATTGAAAAACACTAAATGTGGCTCAAGAAAGATGGCTACCGCAGATTTTAGGAGTCAGTTTTAGAGAATGGGTCTAAATCAAGGAAATCCTATGCCGAACTAAAAGTCGACCCCTTAGTAAGACTGTGACAGAGCGCCGAATGAGGTTGGCGGGACATGTTCTCCGACAAAATGAATTACGCATAACAAGAGTTGCGATGACAACAACTTGGCACCACACATTTACGGAGGTCCTCAGAGCAGGTGGGAAGAGTCTTCAAACATTACCAGTGACAGATGTTTGTGGAAACAGCTTTACGACAAATGCGCCGGACGGCGCGGGAGGATCTAAATCAGTAAGAATAGCACATTAGGTTTTTTAAATACAACTTTTTAATACCAAAAAAAAAGAAATGTAGATACCTCAGAATATGCATTTTGTTGGCTTTCAATACCAGAAATAGTGCTCCAAGCACTCCCCCAGACCACCTTGCTAGCAATGGCGGGGAGTCAACAATTTTTCCACTAACTCAAGGAAGAACCTATTCTAGGGCACCATAAACATCTTCCGAAAGAATGATGGGTCAGAATGTAATAAAGATGTACACACACACATACATACATAGAAATATATTTTTTTTCGCGGTGGGGGAGGGGGGAAAGAAAAATTCCCCCAACCCCCCCCCCCCCCCAAAAAAAATGCTGGCTACGCCCATGATGTTCACTTTAACCTAACTCACCACTGTGATGTATGTTCGTTCATCAGCACGTGCAAGCTGTCACATTCAAGCGAGTGCATGAACAAGTTTTCGCTTGTAGACTTTTATTTGCAATTTTGTAAGCGTTGATTTAATCACCTAGAATTGCCTGGCAACTAAGTTGGTCACAACTTAATACAAATGTTAAGAATATAACAACATGCAAGTTTACGTTTAGAGAGGTAGTGGATGAGTGATAGGGAGGTAGTGGACTAGTCATAGAGATGTAGTGGACGAGTGATAGAGAATTACTAGATGAGTGATAGAGATGTTGTAGATGAGTGATAGAGATGTAGTGGACGAGTGATAGAGATGTAGTAGATGAGTGATAGAGATGTAGTGGATGAGTGATAGAGATGTAGTGGACGAGTGATAGAAATGTAGTGGACAAGTGATAGAGATAGAGATATAGTGGACGAGTGATAGAGATGTAGTGGACAAGTGATAGAGATGAAGAGGACGAGTGATAGAGATGTAGTAGACGAGTGATAGAGATGTAGTGGACGAGTGATAGAGATGTAGTGTACAAGTGATAGAGATGAAGAGGACGAGTGATAGAGATGTAGAGGACGAGTCATAGAGATGTAGTGGGCGAGTGATACAGATGTAGTGGACGAGTGATACAGATGTAGTAGATGAGTGATAGAGATGTAGTGGGTGAGTCATAGAGATGTAGTGGACGAGTGATAGACATGTAGTGGATGAGTGATAGAGATGTAGTGGACGAATGATAGAGATGTAGTAGACGAGTGATAGAGATGTAGTGGACGAGTGATAGAGATGTAGTGGACGAGTGATAGAGATGTAGAGGACGAGTCATAGAGATGTAGTGGATGAGTGATAGAGATGTAGTGGACGAGTGATAGAGATGTAGTAGACGAGTGATAGAGATGTAGTGGATGAGTGATAGAGATGTAGTGGACGAGTGATAGAGATTTAGCGAATAAGTGATAGAGATGTAGTGGTCGAGTGATAGAGATGTAGTGGACGAGTGATAGAGATGTAGCTGGTTTAGTGTACTTTTGTGACAACCGATTTAAAAAGGTCGCTTGATTCTGTTAAGAACATTGAATTTTAAAATGTATAGAAAGTAATAGTGATTCGAACCTAAAGACATTATTACTTACAAAAGTAAAAGGTACGGTCGTTGGAATGTCTTTTGATCAATGTACCAATACATTCAGAATACTCAATGTTTTGTCACACACTCAATCTGTCGTATTGTGTGCCTTGCAACACCACTGGTTTAGCCACTATCTTTAAAGATGTCTCTGATAGAGTAATGCCCATCAGATGATCATTCCACATGAAATATACCTATGTCATACAGGTAACACATAACAAAGTACAAAGCTTATAGAAAGTTCCCATAAAATGTAAATTATGTGTAAGGCTTAGCCTTATCAGTTAATGGTACCAGCCAATAACCTTTAGTTAGGCCTAAGCTGCTAATGATAATTTATGAGTGATAAAGATATAGTGGTATGTCAGCGCTATTTGGCATTAAGTATGGATCAAAGTCACTTTATTCATTCAAGCTTCTGCCAATTACATTTCACATTTCAATGTCGCCATTTTTGTTCTTGACTAGTACTTTTGTTGCTGCATATTCTATGAACTTCCCTCCAAATATAATATTACCTTTACAGGACAAGAAGCACTGGTTTCTCTACACCTTCATTGAAAGGTTGAGGACACTATCAAATATAAATAAATGGTATGGGGGAAAAGTTAATAATGTTAATTTCATTTTTTTTTCAAGTTGATTGTGTTATTGAAAAAAAAAATCTTTATTTAAATGCAAATATGAAAACACTTTTAAAGCCATTGTCCTAAAGTCCTAAAACAGTTCTATTTTGTTATCCCCCTTGCATGTGTAATATTAAATCAAAGTAATTCAATTAGCCAATGCTAATATTAGATTAAATAAATACTAAATACTAAGATACTAGGTTCGCTATTTAAAATAATATAACTTTATCGGGGAAATTCGATTTTGTCATTTTTTATGATATTTTTTTTAAATACTGTTATAACTGAAAGGAGGCAAACTCAACGAGACATAGATGTTTATTGACAGGACATCACAAATACATGTAGAACAACATGTCTTGATCACATCTTTACATCAGCTCTCAACTTGGGCGGAAATCATTTGTCTCCTAATGTCAACCTCCTGTTCTAGTCTGGTTACTAGAAGTGCGCATCTCTGCACTAGCCTGGATGGCGGTGCGCATGGCAGAGTCATAACCATACATTGTTTATGTAATCCTGTGACATCAGAGTCAGTGCGTGCTATACAATAAGGTATTTGTAACTTGATAGGAAAACCAGGTAGGAAAAAAAACATGACCAACAAAAAACAAAGCCAACCACAACATTGAAGACTATCTCCGTGTTGTAGGTCACGTGATCTTCTCTTTGTTGTTGCTCTGTTGCCTAAACAAGTAGCACAAAGATTTAAGAATAGATCTGTCTGCAGTGACAACCATTATTTCAATTGCTGAGATCAGTAGTTTGGTATGACAAGGGTTTTTATGTCCAACAGTCTTCAATTAAGGTCTTATGTAATCCAAGTCTTAAATGCAGGTCTTCATTTCTGGTCTTCAATCAATGTCTTTGATCAGGATCTTTATTTTGAAGTCTATGTTTTTATTCCAATTCTTTAATTTAAGTCATTAATCAAGATATTTATTTCAGATCTTTGATCCAGTTTTTTAATGCAGTCCAATATTTAGGCCTTCATTCCAGGCATCTAATCAGCTCAGACATTTGTTGTTGGTATTTAATCCAAATCTTCTAGTCAGGCCTTTAAATCAGTCGAAAATCGCAGTATTTCTAGACTATCGTGTATTCTGACGAATGCCTAATAATTTCCAATTCGTCACAATTAGTCTGATACCTACCTATACACACACACACACACCTATATATATATATATATATATATATATATATATATATATATATATATATATATATATATATATATATATATATATATATAAATATATATATATATATATAAGGTATATGAGGTTATTCTTTATCATGTTCAATTGCAAAGTTCCCCTTTCAGACCTTGTGGTCGAAAAGGCAGATGATCTAAAGGTAATCGGATTCTGTGACCTAAGGTTAACGAGGGTGTCATGAGGTCAGCACAACGACCAACAGCCTTTACTTTTCTCCAACAGGTACCCATTAGAGCTGGGTGGACTTAGAGGTGTAAAGATCCCAAAATAAAATTAAAAATCACAGTCTTCACCGAGATTCGAACCCATGACACCGGTTCGGAAGCTAAGCTAAGTATGGCCTCGTCTTTTAACAATTTTTCATGCAGGCTGCGTACAAACTAAAAGTCTGAAATTTGTTCTAGAATGGGATTGCTAAAATTTTACCGCCAGTAATATTAGTTGAGAACCATCAACGGTAGGACTCTAGACAAAAATAATTTTAATCAAATTTAACTTTGCCAGACATTAATGGGAGATTCACATGGAGAGCTAACATTAAAGAAGTGTCCTTGATAACAGATGGCGTACACCACAGAAGTTTAAAGAAGGGTGAAAGTGCTGCATAGTCTGGTGACTACAGAGGCTCCAATGTATGACCGCAGCGCTGCCTAGTCACATGAGAAGATGACAAGGGAAACGCTCGTCTCTTGAAATGTCACAATGTCACAGGACAGGATTGTTTACAGAACATTTTAGTTTTGATTTAAACGTCCAACTTTGTGCAAGACCTCGTGAGAGTTGAACGCTCTAAAGTCTCGCACTTGATGGAAGCGACACTTTATTTAGCGCGCATGAGCAGACACTCCGACTCCACTGACCTTAAAGCTGAGGGGCCTTAATAGTGTAACCTAGAACTTAGTCTAGTGAGTTAGCTTAGGATCAATTACTAATAGAGTCTAGCTTCCAGAGTTTTCGATTATTTATCTACTGTAACACATTGTAATCAATTCAACTAAAATAAAAGTTTAATCGTCGAAACGAATATTTTCTGAACTTTAAAATACGAACTTAAGTTTAAAGAACGGTGTGTCTCAGAAATGGCGCGTGTTTTCAACAGTTGTTGCTAGGAGTTAATCGGCGTCAAGAGTCAAAGTTATAAACCAGATCTGCGAGCAACAGTGAAATAAAAATACTTCCTTTCAAGGCAGGAAGGAACATTTCTTCTTAGCCTCTGTTTTGTTGACCCAGGTTCAAGCCCTTATCTCCCACACTCTTAATATTCCTTTAAAATGTTAAATATCTTTCGACTCCACACTAGGTAATGTCTTTGTAACTATTCTGTGCATATATGAACAAATAAATCTGACGTCAGCAGGGTATGTTACTAAGGTTGTTATCTCTATTGATTTGATAAACACACTGGTCACTACTGCTGACGTCAGATGTAAGGAAGTTGTCACACAATGCCAAGGGCTCTCAATCGTGTATAGTTAAGGCCACGATTTTTGTTGCATTAAATCTCAAGGGATTTTCATTCAGAGTTTCCAGTTTCTCAAATATTCCTTGAGCTCAGTTTGAATGTCGTTAAAAATATTTGATCAGCGTTTGAAATGTCGTAATGAAAATTGCTTTGATTATATTTATACAAATATGATTCAACAAGATGTCAATCTTACACTTAATAGAGCATTATTAGAAGGTTAAACAAGAAAAAAAAAAAAAAATTAATTAAAAAAAAAAACAAAGCTCATATCAAATGTCATTGTATCAATTAGTTTGGATTAGTCATGTAATTAAATTTGTACTAGGTCTAAATTAACAATAAAAAAAAATCTGTGCGCTTAGAAATATTTTTACCTTTCGTTTTTGTTTATCACAATTTCACGATTTTCTATTTCTCACTAGGCTATGATCTGCCTTGAGCAGCTCATTGTGCCAGTGAAGTGCTTTGAAAAAAAGAAGGGTTTTTATAACTATCTATTGTTAGTTTCAAACTTTCAAGCGACGACCTAATTCTCTACACAAAGCATAAAGGGGACTAATTCAACTTATACTGCCACATCTGTCAACCACAATTTCTTTCTTTTGTTCGATACCAACAAACAAAAATTAGTACAAAATATTTAATTAAGTAATTTTTATTGATTTTTGTTTTATCAAGTGGAAGAAATAATTGTGCAAACTTTCCACTTCATCTGACATTGGGTGTGAGAGAAATAACGTATACAAACATTGTACTAGACAGACATATAGACTGAGTTATATATAAGCTAGCCACTAGTGTTGGTCACCCCTTGTATGCTAGTCTGTAGTGTGGGTCATCTACTGCACTAGTTTTGGTCATCCCTTGTATGCTAGTCTGTAGTGTGGGTCATCTACAGCATTAGTTATGGTCATCCATTGTATGCTAGTCTGTAGTGTGAGTCATGTACTGCATTAGTTTTGGTCATCCCTTGTATGCTAGTCTAGAAACAATCGAAAGCTATCAAAAAACAGCTATCCATATTTATACAGACGGATCGGCTTTCAAAGCTACCATCAATGCTGGTCTTGGTGCCTTTCTGGTCTTCCCTAAAAATAAACACTTTGAGATAAGCGCACCCTGTGGCGATTACTGCTCAAACCTCCAAGCCGAAATTGAGGCAATTACCATAGCACTTCAGACAGTTGAAAACAAATTATATGAAGGAGTGCAACCACCATCAGATATTGCAAGCACTTAACAGCAGCACCTCAAACAGCCCAAGAGAGTTGACAACACTCATTGTGATAATCCACCAGATGATATCAAAATTAAATATCAATATCACACTACAGTGGATCCCTGGACACATTGGCATCATGGGAAATGAAAAGGCAGATAAGCTATCAAAGGCAAGTTCATCTATGGAACAACCAGATAGACCTGTAAACTACCTCACCCTAAGGTCAATGTTAGTCAACAATCACAAAGAGGAGTGGCTCAACCAATAGGCATCAGGAAACACAAGGCAGAGCCATGTACAGAGAAATGACTACGCCTAACAAACTGGACAGTATTAACTTCCTCTCCCGCAAAGAACAATCTACAATCTTCCAACTAAGAATAGGACACACACCACTATTAAATTACCACCTGAACAAAATAAACTCCACAAAATCCCCCTTTGCAGACACTGCGCCCATCCCTTTGAAACCGTAAACAACATATCCTCTTTGAATGCCCCTCCCTAATCCACCTTAGGCAGACCCTACTTCCACTACAGCCCAACATAACCAACACCCTGTACGGCAGTGCTGAACAACTGAAGAAAACAGCACACTTTTTTTCCTTGGCACAGTCTGCAAAAGAGCTCACAACTCAGCAGCAATAAAGCTGGCTAGAAGAAGAAGAAGTATGCTAGTCTGTAGTGTGAGTCATCTACTACATTAGTTTTGGTCATCCCTTGTATGCTAGTCTGTAGTGTGAGTCATCTACTGCACTAGTTTTGGTCATCCCTTGTATGCTAGTCTGTAGTGTGGGTCATCTACTGCACTAGTTTTGGTCATCCCTTGTATGCTAGTCTGTAGTGTGAGTCATATACTGCATGAGTTTTAGTCATCCCTTGTATATTCTCTACTAGTGTTGGTCATCCCTTGTATATTCTCTACTAGTGTTAGTCATCTCTTGTATATTCTCTACTAGTATTGGTCATCTCTTGTATATTCTCTACTAGTGTTGGTCATCTCTTGTATATTCTCTACTAGTGTTGGTCATCCCTTGTATATTCCCTCCAAGTGTTGGTCATCTCTTGTATATTCCCTCCAAGTGTTGGTCATCCCTTGTATATTCCCTCCAAGTGTTGGTCATTTCTTGTATATTCCCTCCAAGTGTTGGTCATCCCTTGTATATTCCCTCCAAGTGTTGGTCTTCTCTTGTATATTCGTGTATACTCTAGCCCTCTAGTAGGCTCTAGCCCTCTAGTAGGCTCTAGCCCTCTATTAGGCTCTAGCCCTCTAGTAGGCTCTAGTCCTCTAGTAGTCTGTTGTCTGTTCTATGTATATGTTCAAAGTAACACCTGCATGGCGAAAATTGTGTTCAGATCATCGGAATATTGGAACTGATAATTATAAGTATGTTATTGTCGACATGTCAAACATATGTAACAGAAATATACTTGTTGAATAGTTACTTTGGTCTCTTTTCAAGGGAGCGTATCCTGCCCAAAATGTTGTTATTCTCTCCCTTGCCATTGACTCTATCGATGTAGCAGTTAGATGTTATCATGTATTGACTTCTTGAACGCAAACACTATCAGGTAAAAAATAGAGCTAGGGCTTTACTATATTTCATTTTGTGTTTATTCCATACCAAATATATTTTCATTTGATTATATCCATAGAGAAAAACATCAGAACGTCTAAGTCTGTCATGTCTAGCCTTGTATCAGAATACAGCATTAGAAACATTCACAACCAGGAAGTCAAATAATGAACTTCTTTTGTTAGAAAACAACTATTCTCTTTACAATCATGCTGCCCACAAGTATCAACTATTCTCTTTACAATCATGCTGCCAACAAGTATCAATACATTTGACAAACATTTCATTCTCTAGCAACAAATAACAACTTCTGATAGTAGTTGTTGATCTCAACAGTGGATGAGGCTGACATACTTAGATTGTTAATTTAACATTAATATATTGAGTCGTTGAGTCGTTAACTCGTTGAGTCGTTAAGTCGTTGAGTCGTTAAGTCGTTGAGTCGTTGAGTTTAACTTTTGAGTTAATTTAAACAACGTTTTACGTCAGTTCTCCCCACCTCATTCCCAAACTAAACTGTGCGAGGCTGTCTCTTGTGAAACAACAAACACTGATCTAGTACAACAGTGGGTACCAAACTAAAGCTGTGCGAGCCTGTCTCTAGTGAAACAACAAACACTGATCTAGTACAACAGTGGGTACCAAACTAAAGCTGTGCGAGCCTGTCTCTTGTGAAACAACAAACACTGATCTAGTACAACAGTGGGTCCCAAACTTTATCCTTAACGGAATATTGTGCACATTCTGAGCATTTAGCTGAAGACTTAGCTTAGGCCTCTTTTTTAAAGCGATTAATTCACGTGGTGGCGTACTAGTTAGTTATTCCAGTAGTTTGTGGAACACTAGGGTTCGGGGTACACAGTTGGGAAACTGTAGTAGAGTATCAGCACACATGAAATTTAAATGAAACCAAATAGTTTAGAGTCTTATGATTAAAATAGCCCGTGGTACACTCAGGCCGCCCATACATTTTAATTGCACCTTCTGCTTGAGTCTGTAGTCAACATCAATTCGCTAATCTTTAGTTCTCCCACATTTTGTGCTGAGAACAGAAGTGTAGCAGAATGAAGAGCAGTTCATTTATTATGAAGACATGTTGAGGCCCAGAATCGTAGTTAAGAGGGGGGGGGGCAAAGCAGGAACGATGCCGAGGGAGCCGCCCTCAGTGGGTGGGGGGCTTCACACGCAGAGAGGCGCCAAAAAATATAAATTATTGTATTGTATTTTGCATGGTCATCGAGATTACGCATCAGCATTCTGGTGAATTAGTCCTTTCCGAGGGTGAATTTGAAATTCATAGGTTTGCGATCCATCTTGCGATCTGACCTTCAGGGCACTTAAAAGAAAGCAGCCATTGTATTGCTGCGTGATCTGTCCTTAAAATAAATAACTACCCATAAAGGTACTTATGAAAACGTTTTATTGCATCGACGGCGGCCAGGAGTTCACGTCTTGTGACACAGTAGTTCCTTTCACCTTTGACAAACTTCGGCTGAAGTAAGCGATGACTCGTTCCTTTCCATCAATCTTTTGGGAAAGGACGGCGCCTATTCTGGTGTTGTTTGCATCGGTATTCAAAATGAACGTCATGTCTGGTATAGGATAGGCAAGTATGGAGGATGAGACGAGAGTGGCTTTAAACATTTTTTTTGACACTCCTGTGTCCAGTTGAATGACTTCTTTTTTTCTGTCAATCGATGAAGGGGTGCACATATATTGGAGAAAGTTGGCACAAACCGTCTATAGTACGTACAGAGTCCTAAAAAACTTCTTAGTTCTCGAATATTGGATGGTGTAGGCCAACGTTTTACTGCCTCAGTCTTGTCGAGATCAGTGCTGATGCCGTCCCCTGATACTATGTGGCCAACACTCTTCCTGAAAAACGAGCACTTTTTTGCATTGATTTTCATACCCGCATTTCTGATCCGTCCAAAAACTTCATGTAGATTTGTCAGATGCTCGTCAAACATCTTACCAGTGACTATAATGTCATCCAGGTATACAAGACAAGTGTTCCAATGGAGTCCCTGTAAAACGCGCTCCATCAATCTTTCAAAAGTGGCGGGAGCGTTATAGACACCAAAAGGCATCACAGTTAACTACCAAAGACCGTTGCCAGCAGAGAAAGCCGTTTTCTCTTTATCCTCAGAATGCATTCCCACCTGCCAGTATCCACTCTTTAGATCAAGAGTAGAAAAAATCTGTGATCCAGCAAGCGTATCCAAGGTATCGTCAATTCTTGGGGGTGGATAGCTGTCTTTATGCGTGACTTCGTTAAGTGCTTTGTAGTCTACACAACATAGCATGGATCCATCCTTTTTTATCACATGGACGATTGGCGAACACCAAGGACTATTAGAGGGCTCTGTGACCCCTTACTGTCTCATTTGTTCTATCAGTTCTGCAGCCTCCTGTTGCTTTGCGAGAGGAAGGCAGCTCG
Organism: Biomphalaria pfeifferi; assembly: GCA_030265305.1. Classification (NCBI taxonomy): domain Eukaryota; kingdom Metazoa; phylum Mollusca; class Gastropoda; family Planorbidae; genus Biomphalaria; species Biomphalaria pfeifferi. The sequence continues at coordinate 1,429,564 of JASAOG010000122.1, read as the reverse complement.
GTGGCTGCCGAATCGGTCTAGTTACTCCAGTATCGATCCTATGTTGAACCATGTCTGATCTTCCGCAGTGTGACTCATCAGATGGGAAGATGTCTGCAAACTTCATTATCAACTCTTTGGCTTTGCTATACTGCTCTTCAGATAGGTTCGCCTTGTTTTCTGTCAAAAGCCTCGTAATCTGAGGGTTAACCGACTCAGTGGGCGTAAAAGTAACGTTGTCAATGTTGCAATTCTTAATTAGGTCGATTGTATGGCATTTAGCAATGTAACTATCCCTTCGTAGATGCTTCTCCCTCAAACCAAGCTTCATGATTCTGACAGGTACTCTCTGATCTTTACCGATCATGACCAGCGTTTTCCCTACGGCCACTCCTTCGTAATTGTCTTCCGTTCATTCGATTAGCGCCTTTCCCGACTTTTCATGTCCGTTCTCTAACTTTCCCCAAATAATTGATTCGGACTGTGCAGGCAGACTTGTATCCTCCGTCTACAGTATTTTCATCATTCGATTGTTTCCTTCTTCGCTATTACCTAACAAAGGAATCTCCACATTTCCATACAACAAAGTTCCTACGCTAATGTTAATGGAAAATCCAAATTTCTGTAGGAAATCTAGACCTAAAATGCAGTCATAGATTATGTTTGCAATAAAAAATTCATGCACGAATGACTGACATCCAAGCTCAAATCCTAGGTCCGCCAGTCCTTGTATGAGCATCAGTTCTCCACTGGCTTTTTTCAGGAAGTAAAAGCTCACAATTGTAGTATTATTGCTGTTTGCGACATTTGGCCGAATGACTGAACGCGAAGCACGAGTGTTGATGAGAAACCGATACTTCCGAATTCCAATTTTTCATTCTACCTTAAGACTCCTATTCTGTCCCAGCACAGCTATTGGAGTAACATTGAAAGGGGCTCCCATTTCTTGGATCGCCGGTTTCTGCCCCTTGAAGCCGACGAGTGTTAAGTTTTCCTGACAGCTATAGGCTCCAGGCCACGCACCCGTTTCTGATCTATTCTGAGTCGCCTCTTGCTGATTAGGTGTCCTTCTACACATCCTTTGTATTTGCCCAGATTCACCACAGTTCCAGCAACGGACCCTGGTCGCACGATGAGCTCCCTGTGACCGGCTTGGCTTATACTCTTCGAGAACCTCCGTCATTCGTCTGAGTACTTGTGTTAGATCTTCTTCCTGAGCTTCCAGTCTCCAACCATGATGAATGTTGATGGATGCGTTCTTAGCGGCTTCATTGGACAGAGCGTACACAAGGGCTTCGCTGGCCTTACGCTTGCCACTAACTCTTTCTTTAGCTCTGGATCTCGAAAGGCATCGATGAAGACATCATTGACGATTACTTCGAGGAACTCCTGTGCTGCTGTGGGGCATGCCAGATGAGCAAGTCGTTCAATGTTCGTCATTAGCTCTTGTAGGGTTTCACTGACCCGCTGTTGTCTGGTCTTCAGCTGGACCCTATAAACTTCCTGTAAGTGCTTGTCCCCTTATTGAAGCTCCATAGCCTGGACCAGAGCAGCATAATCCTGCTGGTTTGGAATGGATTGGAGTACTTCGGAAGCCTTTTCCTAAGGGCCAGTACTAGAGCGGTCGCTTTTTCCTCCTCGCTGCATCATTTGTTGACCTTAGCGGCTGCCTCAAATCGTCTTCTGTAGACTAACTAGGAGAATGACCAATCAAACACGGGGGGTTTCATCTTTCCAAGCACTTCGGGTAACATTGATCCTGTATTACTAACCGGCACCAGCAGAGCCCTTCTCTAACTTGAACTTTCAGTTCTTCTGTCTTTTTCTACCACATCGACTCTCTAGTTCATCTTGACCTCCATTGTGGTTATTTTCTTGATAACCAATACCAATTCAGTCCTGATCCCTGTATCTAGTGTGTCTATTTTGTCCTGCATTGTTCTAATCCCTATATCAAGTGTATCCATCTTTTCTTGCATCTTACCTAGGAGCTCAGTTATATCTGGCCCTACTTCGAATTGATAACTGTCCGGGTTTTCTTCTTCCTCAATCAAGGCTTGCCGGAGACGGGCTGTAAGTTGTTTTACAATAGAAGAAGCCATTACTAACCTACCTCCCGTTCGTTGAGTCACCTATAATCCCACTTCTGACACAAATGATACATTTAAAGGAAGCGACTCAACGGTGAGGGAACAAAGACAATACAAAGTTTAATAAAATAGATCATCAGAACAAAGCCCATCTCAATCTCCTCGCACTTCCTCTTCCTGTCTCCCCATTCATTTAGTCCATCCTTGTGCGCTGGTGTGCAGCCATAGAGTCACTACAGAACATGGTCGTTACAATATTTTAGTGAGGTAATACATGCTAATGTTATGTTTATTATATTATTATTGAATACTTTTATTTTTAAGCCTATATCTCTATGTGATGTTCATTGAAAATGGAGGGGGGGGGCGCCAATAAAGTTTCTTGCCCCGGATGCACATTTTGCTCACTACCCCTCACTACCTTCACTACCTTGACAGTTGGGGTTTGAGTTTCCAGTTTTCACACCCGTTCCCCCCCCCCCCCCCCAAAGTTACTATTGATTGAGTATGTCAGAAAAAAACAACAGTTTAACTTCTACCACTTAGAAGCCAACCTGGAAGCAGTGAAGCTGAGGGTACTGGAATGACATGGGAGTAGGTGAAGAAAGCATTCGGTGCAGAGGTGTGCTTGCGACCAGCGCACAAGGATGGACTAAATGAATGGGGAGACAGGAAGAGGAAGTGCGAGGAGATTGAGATGGGCTTTGTTCTGATGATCTATTTTATTAAACTTTGTATTGTCTTTGTTCCCTCACCGTTGAGTCGCTTCCTTTAAATGTATCATTTGTGTCCTGGGAGTGCACAGGATAAAGTCATGTAAATCAAGTCACTTAGAATGAGGATAGTGAAATATTTGTACTATTTTTTTAAAAATCTTATAATGTGGCGAATTGTCTCTATTCTTGTCCGTTTGATTGTCGTCTGAGCTGAGCCGAAGGCTCTTCGAGCTCAAAGTTTGAAAAAAAACCTGTTAGGTCGTCCAGCCTGAACAGTAAAAAAAAAACAACCTGTGTGAACACACAGTTCTGTTTGAGAGCGACCCGAGTCAATGCCTATGTAAAGCATTGCTGTTTCCAATGCCTTTGGCCCCCGACTCATGGCCGAAGGTCGAGGACACCGGGAGCCGCCGTCATTTTCCTTCACTATACCAAGCTAACCGTGGGGGACTCGCCATTTATGTAACGGTCCTTTGAGGAACGGCGCATGGATGTGTGACAGTTTTGTGGGGACTTTTTTACAACCCCGCCCGTGCAAGGGGTTGACTCTCGTCTACCCGTGGGCATCCCCACGGGGGTTATGTTTTGCCATTCGTTTCGCCTAGCTAACCCCTCAAGTAGCCGTTTCCACCCAGGTACCACGATGAGGCAGAACAGCTCACCTGGGCTATTCTTGTCCTACTCTTTTTTTAGTCGCAAGGGAGATAATGAGAAAGCAAAACTTGTAAATTCCGTAAGCAGCATTATCTCCCTTATTACATAGAGAGCTACCGTTGTCTAATATCTTTCGACCTTCAAGCGTAACTTGAAAATTGAACTTATTCGCAGAGAAAGAATTAACCAAAAAGAGAGTACAACAATGCTTTATGCTTCTAAACTGAAATACTCCTTACGAAAAAAGGATGTAAAAGAATTATAGCTATTGCATATCCGTCTCAAGTAGTTCAGCTATTGTTCAGTACTACTGTACACAGACGTAGTTACCTTAGCACAGATTTATACTAGTAGAAACTGTAGCAGAGGTAGCAGATCAACAGTGAAATAGATCTATCCAGCATTCTAACATCTCAGTATAGTTGTTTGAAGGTTTGAAAATCTGACCAACACTTTGATAGTGGTAGCGATGCTGTCTGTAATGTAGATATAACTAATGTAAATGTAAGTAATATAGATGTGAGTAATGTAGATGTAAGTAATGTAGATGTAAGTAATGTAGATGGAAGCAATGTAGCTTGAAGTAATGTAGATGGAAGCAATGTAGCCGGAAGCAATGTAGATGTAAGTAATGTAGATGGAAGTAATGTAGATGAAAGTAATGTAGATAGAAGTAATGTAGATGGAAGTAATGTTGATGGAAGTAATGTAGCTGAAAGTAATGTAGATCTAAAAAATGTAGATGTAAGAAATGTAGATGTAAGTAATGTAGATGTAAGCAATGTAGCTGGAAGCAATGTAGCTGGAAGTAATGTAGATGGAAGTAATGTAGATGGAAGTAATGTTGATGGAAGTAAAGAGGCTAGAAGTAATGTAGATGGAAGTAATGTAGATGGAAGTAATGTAGATGGAAGTAATGTAGATGGAAGTAATGTAGATGTAAGCAATGTAGCTGGAAGCAATGTATCTGGAAGTAATGTAGATGGAAGTAATGTAGATGAAAGTAATGTAGATGCAAGCAATGTAGATGGAAGTAATGTAGATGGAAGTAATGTAGATGAAAGTAATGTAGATAGAAGTAATGTAGATGGAAGTAATGTTGATGGAAGTAATGTAGCTGAAAGTAATGTAGATCTAAAAAATGTAGATGTAAGAAATGTAGATGTAAGTAATGTAGATGTAAGCAATGTAGCTGGAAGCAATGTAGCTGGAAGTAATGTAGATGGAAGTAATGTTGATGGAAGTAATAAAGATGGAAGTAATAAAGATGGAAGTTATGTAGATGTAAGTAATGTAGATGTAAGAAATGTAGATGTAAATAATGTATATGTAAGCAATGTAGCTGGAAGTAATGTAGATGTAAGCAATGTAGATGGAAGCAATGAAGCTTTAAGTAATGTAGATGTAAGTAATGTAGATGTAAGTAATGTAGATGTAAGTAATGTAGATGGAAGTAATGTAGATGGAAGTAATGTAGATGGAAGTAATGTAGATGTAAGTAATGTAGATGGAAGCAATGTAGATGGAAGCAATGTAGATGGAAGTAATGTAGATGTAAGCAATGTAGATGAAGTAATGTTGATGGAAGTAATGTAGATGTAAGCAATGTAGATGAAGTAATGTTGATGGAAGTAATGTAGATGGAAGTAATGTAGCTGGAAGTAATGTAGATGTAAGTAATGTAGATGTAAGTAATGTAGATGGAAGTAATGTAGATGTAAGTAATAAAGATGGAAGTAATGTAGATGTAAGTAATGTAGATATAAGTAATGTAGATGTAAGTAATGTAGATGCAAGTAATGTAGATGTAAGCAATGTAGCTGGAAGCAATGTAGATGGAAGTAGATGGAAGTAGATGTAAGTGATGTAGATGTAAGTAATGTAGATGTAAGCAATTTAGCTGGAAGTATTGTAGATGGAATTAATGTAGATGGAAGTAATGTAGATGTAAGTAATGTAGATGTAAGTAATGTAGATGTAAGTAATGTAGCTGGAAGCAATGTAGCTGGAAGCAATGTAGATGGAAGTTATGTAGATGAAAGTAATGTAGATGTAAGTAATGTAAATGGAAGTAATGTAGATGTAAGCAATGTAGCTGGAAGCAATGTAGCTGGAAGTAATGTAGATGTAAGTAATGTTGATGGAAGTAATGTAGATGGAAGTAATGTAGATGTAAGTAATGTAGATGTAAGTAATGTAGATGTAAGCAATGTAGCTGGAAGCAATGTAGCTGGAAGTAATGTAGATGGAAGTAATGTAGATTGAAGTAATGTAGATGGAAGTAATGTAGATGGAAGTAATGTAGATGAAAGTAATGTTGATGGAAGTAATGTAGATGGAAGTAATGTAGATGGAAGTAAAGTAGATGGAAGTAATGTAGATGGAAGTAATGTAGATGGAAGTAATGTAGCTTGAAGTAATGTAGATGTAAGTAATGTAGATGGAAGTAATGTAGATGGAAGTAATGTAGATGGAAGTAAAGTAGATGGAAGTAATGTAGATGGAAGTAATGTAGATGGAAGTAATGTAGCTGGAAGTAATGTAGATGTAAGTAATGTAGATGTAAGTAATGTAGATGTAAGCAATGTAGATGTAAGCAATGTAGCTGGAAGCAATGTAGCTGAAAGTAATGTAGATGGAAGTAATGTAGCTGGAAGTATTGTAGCTGGAAGCAATGTAGATGGAAGTAATGTTGATGGAACTAATGTAGATGGAAGTAATGTAGATGGAAGTAATGTAGATGGAAGTAATGTTGATGGAAGTAATGTAGATAGAAGTAATGTAGATGGAAGTAATGTTGATGGAAGTAATGTAGATGGAAGTAGTGTTGATGGAAGTAATGTAGATGGAAGCAATGTTGATGGAAGTAATGTAGATGGAAGTAATGTAGATAGAAGTAATGTTGATGGAAGTAATGTAGATGGAAGTAATGTAGATGGAAGTAATGTAAATGGAAGTAATGTAGATGTAAGCAATGTAGCTGGAAGCAATGTAGCTGGAAGTAATGTAGATGTAAGTAAAGTTGATGGAAGTAATGTAGATGGAAGTAAAGTAGATGGAAGTAATGTAGATGGAAGTAATGTAGATGGAAGTAAAGTAGATGGAAGTAATGTAGATGGAAGTAATGTAGATGGAAGTAATGTAGCTGGAAGTAATGTAGATGTAAGTAATGTAGATGTAAGTAATGTAGATGTAAGTAATGTAGATGTAAGTAATGTAGATGTAAGCAATGTAGATGTAAGCAATGTAGCTGGAAGCAATGTAGCTGAAAGTAATGTAGATGGAAGTAATGTAGCTGGAAGTATTGTAGCTGGAAGCAATGTAGATGGAAGTAATGTTGATGGAACTAATGTTGATGGAAGTAATGTAGATGGAAGTAGTGTTGATGGAAGTAATGTAGATGGAAGCAATGTTGATGGAAGTAATGTAGATGTAAGTAATGTAGATGTAAGCAATGTAGATGTAAGCAATGTAGCTGGAAGCAATGTAGATGTAAGCAATGTAGCTGGAAGCAATGTAGCTGAAAGTAATGTAGATGGAAGTAATGTAGCTGGAAGTATTGTAGCTGGAAGTAATGTAGATAGAAGTAATGTAGATGGAAGTAATGTTGATGGAAGTAATGTAGATGGAAGTAGTGTTGATGGAAGTAATGTAGATGGAAGCAATGTTGATGGAAGTAATGTAGATGGAAAGTAATGTAGATAGAAGTAATGTTGATGGAAGTAATGTAGATGGAAGTAATGTAGATGGAAGTAATGTAGATGGAAGTAATGTTGATGGAAGTAAAGAGGCTAGAAGTAATGTAGATGGAAGTAATGTAGATGGAAGTAATGTAGATGGAAGTAATGTAGATGGAAGTAATGTAGATGTAAGCAATGTAGCTGGAAGCAATGTATCTGGAAGTAATGTAGATGGAAGTAATGTAGATGAAAGTAATGTAGATGCAAGCAATGTAGATGGAAGTAATGTAGATGGAAGTAATGTAGATGGAAGTAATGTAGATGGAAGCAATGTAGCTGGAAGCAATGTAGCTGGAAGTAATGTAGATGGAAGTAATGTAGATGAAAGTAATGTAGATGGAAGCAATGTAGATGGAAGTAATGTAGATGGAAGTAATGTAGATGTAAGCAATGTAGCTTGAAGCAATGTAGCTGGTAGTTATGTAGATGGAAGTAATGTAGATGTAAGCAATGTAGCTTGAAGCAATGTAGCTGGTAGTTATGTAGATGTTAGTAATGTAGATGTCCTTGATTTAAAAATGTAACATTATAGGAACCAAACTGTATTCTAAGTGGAGAAACTGTCAGTGAGAGAGATTTGAACCTCGTGTCATAGATCACAAGACATACCCATTTAGTCTTCCATCTAATGCACAGTCTACATAACTATGTACATGGAGCTGATCTGACTGGATTTAGACTTAATAATGTCGTAAGACCTAAGACCTAAAAGCTATTGGATATATGGGGCCCCAGTCATTAACATAATGCTATGCTGCCTACAAATATCAACTATTCTCTTTACAATCATGCTGCCTACAAGTATCAACTATTCTCTTTACAATCATGCTGCCTACAAGTATCAACTATTCTCTTTACAATCATGCTGCCTACAAGTATCAATTATTCTCTTTACAATCATGCTGCCTACAAGTATCAATTATTCTCTTTACAATCATGCTGCCTACAAGTATCAATTATTCTCTTTACAATCATGCTGCCTACAAGTATCAACTATTCTCTTTACAATCATGCTGTCTACAAGTATCAACAAGTTTGACAAAATTTCAGTCTCTTTCTACAAAATGATTTAAAATAGCTCTGGAACCTTTTTTTTTTTGGAGGGGGGGGGCTCCAAGCAAGTGAGGGTCCTAAATTATAGCTTATGTTACCTAACATCAGTTGTCGCCCTTCTTGTCTGCATTATAACGTCCAAACAGACACTACTTTGAAACACTACTACTACCACCCACCCACCCCCCCCCCCCCCAACAAGAGACTTTTTGGCCCTTGTTTATTCAGTGGAAAAGCCAGCATTACAATAATAACGCAAAAATATTATTTTTAGCATGCTCCACTAGAAAGATCTTATTACCAACAAACTTTTAGTGCGACTCACTTTTTTCTTTGTATTTCCCCAATGAACAGCAAGTACAGCACAGTTGAAGCAAAGAAGACCCTACTTTGAATCACTCCTTGCATAAAATTTAATCACTGTGATTTCGATCTTGAAAATGGCTTAGCTGTTTTAGGCTTAAGTTGAGTAATAAAAGGTTGAATTTTCGTATGTTATTGTTTACGACAAATGGAAGAATTAGTGATTATTAGTCAGTCTTCAGGACTTAGAATTCTTTATAGAAGAGTATCGGTGCAATATTTATCATCTATCTTCAAGTTATGTAGATCTACTCACTTCTAGTGGATACTTTTTACCAATAGGTCAAATAATGAGTCAAATATCTTGTAATACTTCTACATATAATCAGAAACAAAGATTTTGTAAGCATCAAATCATCTTTCTATGACATTTGTTAACAAGAGTTTCAGCTCATAGCTAGAATAAGCAAGTAAAGTTGCAGTACATTCTAAACGTGCACTAACCATAACCGATACATTCATGTATCGGATGAATAAAATTCCAATTTTCTTACAGCTAGTTTCTGCCTTCTATCATGTGTGTTCTAGTAACGCGTTATAAACCTAGAAAGCTTTTCCATACATAAGATTATAAAGACAGACCCACGTCTTGCATATGATTATTTCAACAGGCGTTCCGCTTATTTGCATTGCCCGGTTAATCGCATGAGCAGCTACAGCATGCGATGCTTACCAATCAGCGTGTTGCACTGAATTAAGCACACAACGGTTGAGACTGGGCGCTAAGTAGACCCAGAGAAACATATACAAGTTAAGGCATTGTGATTATCCGTCAGTCTGCAGCCTCCAAAATAGACAAGTTTGATAGAAGTAACTTGTATTGGTTGATTAATTTATTCGAGGTTTTTGTCATCCATTCAGAACCCTGTTTCCTATTTGAAATAGAGTCTAAAGAAGTGATCCCCCTTAGGCTGGAGTGTTCTTATTTGTATTCAATCCATTGTGTCAAGGCACAAACTAAACTATTTCTTCCACTTTGTGTATTCGTGTGGAGGGGGTCGATTGTGATGATAATATGGTTTGACCAATTAGGAACTAAGATGTTAGGACCAAGGTTGTTTAATTCAATAATATAAATAGATAAAGTATCGTAGAAACATTAATGTTAGAACCGATGATGTTGACATCAATGGTGTAAGGATACATGATGATGTTATCATCCATGATTGAAGGCTACATGATGTTATTATCTAAGATTTAAGGATACAAGATACAATCACTTTTGTTTCAAGGATACATGCTGTTATTATCTAAAATGTAAGGATACAAGCTGCTATCACCTATGTTTCAAGGATACGTGATGTTATCTATCTATGATGTAAGGATACAATATGCTATCACCTATGATTCAAGGATAAATAACGTAAATGAGATATACAGACGTCTTCTATTTCAGAAGCTATGTGTATCTCCTGTTACTACCCTATCATGTAGTTCTAGTGTTAGAGACTTCAAACAAAGATTTGACTAAAATTGACATAGGGCTAGAGTTAATATCATGGCTGATGACGTTTGATCGCACAAGTTTAATGTTAAGTTGATATTAAAGTTAGCCCTGGATTTAATGCTTATGTTTGGGAAAGGTTTAGTTTGAAACGACCCTATACTGGCATAATTATCTTACAGCTCAGACTGTTTTTACCTCCCTTATGATGTCGAGGTCTATTTATAGTAAACGTGTCTGCCATCCAATCTAGCGCAATTAAAAGATGAACATAACATAATACACAATGATAATGAAACTAAAGCAAACATCCTAAACAAATACTTTGCATCAGCATTCTCAGCCCCAGGAGACAAAGACATATTACTGAATTTGAACCAAGTAGACAACATAGAAGATATAGTAGTACAAGAAAATGGAATTCAAAAACTATTAGCCAACACCAAACCAAATAAAGCGTCTGGACCTGATGGTATTCCAGCTTGATTACTCAAAGAACTAAGCAATGAACTAGCCCCAGTGTTCAAAATACTCTTTCAGGCTTCACTTAACCAGGGCAGAGTACCAAAGGACTGGAAAGAAGCTAATGTCACCCCCCTATTTAAAAAAGGAGAAATATCTGACCCAGGAAACTACAGACCAGTATTACTTACCAGCATCACATGTAAAATCCTAGAACACATAATATGTAGCAACATCATAAACCACTTAGACAAACAAAATGTCCTCACACCATACCAACATGGCTTTAGGAAATATAGATCATGTGAAACACAACTAATAGGACTAATTGATGATTTTTCTAAAGGTTTAGATAATAGTGAACAAATAGATGCTATCTTACTAGATTTTTCTAAGGCTTTTGACAAAGTTCACCACCATAGTTTGCTTAAAAAATTAAAATATTAATGGTCCACTGCATCAGTGGATTAAAGATTTTCCGATAGGGAGAGAACAAACTGTAATAATAAATGGCTCTAAATCAACACCGATAACAGTAAACTCAGGTGTACCTCAAGGAACAGTCTTGGGTCCACTACTATTTTTAATTTACATAAATGATTTACCAAATTGCTTTACTTCAGGAACAAAAGTCAGATTATTTGCAGACGATTGCATAATATATAGAACAATAATAACAACACAAGACACAGATATTTTACAAAGAGAATTAGATGAATTACAGAAATGGGAATCAAATTGGAGCATGTCATTCCACCCAGAAAAATGTCAGTTGTTAAGAGTAGCAAAAAAACTAAAACAAATTAATTCCACTTATCTTATTCATGGCAAACCAGTAACATAGACTAAAAACGCAAAATACCTAGGTGTTATAATAAATGAAAAACTGTCATGGAATCCACATATTGATGAAACTATAAAAAAAAATCCAACAAAGCATTAGGATTTATTAAAAGAAATTTCTATAAATCAAATAAGAACATAAAACTAAAATGTTATTTAACCTTGGTTAGGCCAATAATAGAATATGCATCCTCCGTTTGGGACCCCTTAACTCAAGAAAACATTAAGAAACTGGAACAGACACAACATAGAGCAGTGAGATTCATAACAAATGAAAATTCACATATGACTAGAGTAACACCATTAGTAAAATCACTAAATTTAGAAAGCCTTCAGGACAGAAGACTCAAAAGTAAAGTAGCAATTATACATAAAACACTGAACCATAATCTTCAAATACAAAAACAAAACTTAATAAAATACTCTGAAAGACACAAAAATAAAGGCACATCCCTCGTCCCCTATGCTAGGACAAATTTGTACAAATACTCCTTCTTCCCTAGTGCTATTAGAGCATGGAATGGGTTGCCTGAGCTAGCCAGGAAAGCCAGTGACTTGGCAGAATATGAGTCATTAGATAATATGCATGACTAAATGCATGACGCTTAGGACGTAATCATCTTCTTTTTTGAAGTAACGTCTGTATTATATAAGATAAGAAGATCTAAAAGGGTCCCCACTAAATGTATACTTTGTCTAGGTGGACATCTCTTGGCAAGACTGAGATAAGAAATTGAATATTGCTTGGATCTTAAGGAATTGAAAGGGAGTTCGTTCGTCAGACATGGATATAGCTACTTGTTAAACATAGTCCATAGACTAAACTCGTCTCACTGGCTGTACGCTAATCAATACTGACCGTTTGCCCCGAAGGGCTTTTACGCTGGTAATTTATTGCCTCGCGGTGTCTAGAGTTTTTCATAAGAAAAAAATATTCCATGGGAAAAAAGTAAAAAAAAAATGATTCCTGTGTGTGTGTGTTTGTTAATGTTTCTATAGGTTGGATGTTTTGACGGATTAAGGTCTATACAGAGAACATGGGGTTGGGGGGGGGGGGGGTTCTTATCGATCTATAAACTATAGACATTTCTTTTTTCTTTTCTTGTTAGTATTGTCAACTTTCTCTTCTTTTTGTCCCTGCTGATCTTTCACTTCCACAAATATTGGTGCTGCAGACACGACATGAGTTGAGTGTGTGTTCAACTTAGAACTATACAAGACTTTAAGTGTGTGTTCAACTTAGAACTATACAAGACTTTAAGTGTGTGTTCAACTTAGAACCATTGTCCCGTACACTATATCTATATTTAGCCATAGTCTATATTTAGCTTGCCTGCAGAATTTTAGCTACCTCGGGATTTTCTATCACGCAACTAAATAAGGTTTTGAAATGGATATGATTGGTTTGAGATGTTGATTGTTGTACATTGAGTTGCATTTATTGGTCAGATTTTAACCAAGCGGCAGAGAGATATTTAGTCACATGACAAAACGCCCAAGCTTTGTAATTTGAGAGATTTGACCGCCAGTCTCGTGCGGATGTGTTAGAGATAAGATATACTAAAGTCTTGTGCGGAACGTGTTAGATATAACATGTACTAGAGTCTAGTATTATAACTCAATTATATTATTGTGTAGATCAGTTATTCTATTCAAGTACATTTAACCATTGTAATTATTTGTGAATAGCTTTTTCAAGTTTTGAATTAAAGTAATTGTTATAGACAAAGAGAAGTTTCTTCATTGAAAATATAATAATATACTTAGATCGTCTTGTCAACCAGTAACTTCTAGATGATCCTCTTATCAACCAGTAACTTCTAGATGATCCTCTTATCAACTGGCAACTTCTAGGTGATCGTCTTATCAACTGACGATTTCTGAATCCTCGGCAATTACGATCATTGATTGTGCTTCAACGTGGCATCTTGGCATCAAGTTTGATCATAACATCTAGCACTATTGATGATCGTAACAATCATACAAGACTTTAAGTGTGTTTTAAACTTAGAACTATTCAAGACTTTAAGTGTGTGTTAAACTTAGAACCATACTAGACTTTAAGTGTGTGTTAAACATATGCAAGACTTCAAGTGTGTGTTAAACTTAGAACTGTACAAGTATTTATGTGTGTGTTGAAGTTAAAGCTTAGAACTGTACAAGACTTGTAGCATGTGTTGAAGTTAATATTATCTCTCTTATAAAATACAGACGTTACTTTAAAGAAAAGATGATGACGTCCTACTCGTGTTCCTAGGATCTATCTAGTCATGCGTGTTAATCAATGACTTAAACTCTGCCAAGTCGTTTGTTTTTGTGGCTGATTCTGGCAAGCCATTTAATGCCCTAATGGCACTAGGTACGAGGGAGTATTTGTACACATTTGTCCTAGCATATGGAACAAGAAATATTTAAAACTGTACAAGACTTAAAACGTTTTGCTTTATTAAGTTTTTTACCAACTGTTGCTTACTAAGATTCAGTTTTGGACACTACAATCAAATGTCTTAAACAATAAAATGATTGAGGGTTATGTGTGTGTGTCAGGTCCTAATTTTTAAGTGGAGAGGATGTATAGCATCTTAAAAAAATAAAGATGACTTTAAACTTCAATATAAATGTAGGTATGACCATTCTAATGGTTCTGTAGAGTGTAACATTAGCTACCTATACTTTAATATGTATGTAGGTATGATCATTCTAATAGTTCTATAGAGTGTAACATTAGCTACCTATACGTCAATATGTATGTAGGTATGACCATTCTAAAAGTTCTATAGCTACTTATTCCAAACAAAAAAAGGACATCCGAAGTAGAGGAAGTTCTGGTGCAAGGCAAATGGAAGTAAATTGTCACGCTCATGCCGTAAGAGTTTTTACGTCGCTGCTGAGTCTAGAGCTAATGACTCTAAGACTTTAGCGTGGTTCGAATCTGTTGTTTGAATAGGATCTAGGTCTAGAGCTAATAACTCTAAGACTTTAGCGTGGTTCGAATCTGTTGTTTGAATAGGATCTAGGTCTAGAGCTAATGACTCTAAGACTTTAGCGTGGTCCTAATCTGTTGTTTTAATAGGATCTAGGTCTAGAGCTAATGACTCTAAGACTTTAGCGTGGTTCTAATCTGTTGTTTTAATAGGATCTAGGTCTAGAGCTAATGACTCTAAGACTTTAGCGTGGTTCGAATCTGTTGTTTGAATAGGATCTAGGTCTAGAGTTAATGACTAAGACTTTAGCCGATGCTAATCTGTTGTTTGAATAGTATCTAAGTCTAGATCTAATGACTCTAAGACTTTAGCGTGATGCTAATCTGTTGTTTGAATAGGATCTAGAAGCTCAGTTTCAAATTTAGAAAACTGAAACATTTCATTGCACACGCTGAATTTCTGGAACAACCGGCGCAAATAAATCTCTCCATAAAATGACTAGCGTGTTGCCAAAGTCAGAGGTCCGTAGTTCGAGTCCTCCCCTTTCTTTTATTCCTCCTACTTTCTTCATCTGTATCTCTCAATAACCACAATACCCTAGAGTGCTGCTATTTTATATGACATGTTGATGCATAACTCCAATCCTAACCTAAAACCTATGATCCAAAGAACTTATTAGATGACAGGACACTGTCTGAATGCCTCTTGCTCTTCTTTTGGAAACATTCCCAAGTTTGTTTGTTTGACTTACGTCACTACAGGACTGTATTCATATATTTCTTGTCTCGAAACTCAAGTCTTTCCACAGCCAGAAATATATTTTATTCTTTTGTACAGGCTCCTTTCGACACTACGGGAACCAGTGGACATTTGTTGTAGTATAGTTTACTGCTACATGGAATGAAATGATGAGTTACTTAGTCATAAACTTCATATCTCGCTTTTACATTCTCAATCAACTTTTATCATTTATTCCTTTTGACAGCCCATTCAACATACATGTACTAAGAATGAAAGAAAACATTTCTTGAAAAACGTTTCAGAATAGTTTCCTATATACCTTATCACGTGTATGTTTTCAACTTACATATCAATTGTTCAAATACTCGCTGCTGACCATTTGTGAAGGTTGAATTATGATCTAAAGTACTATTAACCTCTAAAGCTCTGTTGTGACTGTAACACTCAGTATTGAGGTCAGTCAAAGAAAGGTCTATTGACAACGGATCTGTTTACTACCAAGTATTTGACCTATACAGTAGAGTTGTAAACTGAGATAGAGGGCGCCACCAGTAGATGCTATCGAAGGTAAACGTGTAGTGTAGAGAAATCTCGTACGTGAGATCTCGTATTGATCTATAAGTGACTAACTGAACGCTGTTCTCTTGGGTCTAACCAGATGTATAACTTCAATGTCGTGTTGTTAGACCCGGGACAAATGTACATCTGCAGTAATTATCATTTCTGAGCTTACAATGAAATTTTTAGAAACTTTAAACTTCAATAAATCAATGTCGCAATTAAGAGGATTAACTTAACGTGGGAAGGTGAACGGTTTTTTTTTTAAACCGGTAACATTGTCAAAGCATTTATTGAACAAATACATTTGCCTAAAAGGCTAATAGTCAATAGGATGAGGGTGGGATGAGGGCTGGAAGAAACTAAATATAGAAATCTACTAAAACACAGTTAAGGGAAACAACTAGGCTTTGAGACACTGCAAAACTGAAGAGCAAAAACATTTCAATGAAGCAAAATAAATGTAACTTAATATAAAAAATATTTAGAAAGGTCAAACAAAGAAATTAAAAATTTCATAGTTTCATATGTAAAGATTATCACATCTGTGACGGCCCATTTGTATGACGTGTATGAGTGGCTCGTTAGGTGTCTAGAGGTTGATTATTTTTGAGTTACCACACACTGGTCCAATCAGAGATAAATCGGGAGCAGGCAAACAATGGAGAAAGAAAAAAAAATTTGAAGAATTTATGGATATTTATTTACATGAATGTACAAGGCAGAATAAAATGGGGAGGTGTGATTAGCATCTATCTCTTGGTGATATTGTATCATCATACTAGGCACTTAATGAGAGAGTATGTCACTTTTGTCCTCCGAACTTATCTGGTTGTCCTACCAATGCAGCAGCTGGCTGTGCTCCTGGGTGAAGGTCTTGCAGCTGGAGGTGGCGCTCCAGCGGATAGATGGTCGCCGGTGATTCAGTTCTTGTGGAGTCTCAATCCAAAGTTCTGATACCTGTTGTGGGCACAGTAGGGTGGTGGTCGGCTACCGTGGGCACAAGTGGGCTGCGGGCAGAGCTGATCTGACGTGGGCAGCGTCGTTAGCCTTATAGATCCAGGGCGAAGTTATGACGTCTTGCATAGACACGTGGTCTAAGGGAACGTAGTGCCTCATAGATATGTAGTATCCAGAAGGCAGTCAAGCAGGTTGAAGAGTGGACTGGCAAATAGTACCAAATAGCCAGTTGAACAGAGCTAAATAGCAGAGTAGGCCAAATAGGCAGACACCTGAGGGAGGCACCAGGTATTCCTCTAGAAGTAAGAATAAATGATATAGTCCAGACTCGACTGTCAGCGAGATAGAGGAATGACAAAGTGTGTCTATTCCGACTTAGTCTAGCTTATAAAGGTCCGGAAGAGATGGGCGGAAACGAGAGGGGCGAGAGACTAAAGTTTATATCCCAAGTGGGTGAATATGACTCGAGAACGCAGTCGCACCTAGAAATGTCAAGCGGCATGTTGACACAGATTATCTCCTTGATCCAAGAGAGACGTGAGTAGGTATGTGTGACGAGATGTTTAATTTGTTATTATTTGGCGTGTTTGTTTAAGTCTAGGGGAGATTTTATTAATTTTATCCCGCTCACATATAAGATTTTGTACAGGCACACCGCAACTAACAGTAAGAACAGAGCTCGGGATATTCTCTATGCTGTAGGCAAGCTGGCTCTAGCGTGAGGCCGCTTCCTGTTTAGCAGTAGAGAGAGTTGGTGCTGCAGACTAAGTTGGAGTGGGATGATCTCTCAGCTGTGATCTCTAGCTTGTAGAGAGCCGTGCTAACTCAACACCAGTTTATTTTCTGCAGCGAAGGTTGCTCTAATCAGTCGGCATTAATCAATAGCTATTGGGCAGTGGACAGTTTGGGCCGGGTACTGGGCAGATGATACTGGGCAGTATAAGGCACTGTGGACACTGGGCAATATGTTAAGGCCGAGGACAGTAGGCAATGGCTTCTTGCTAACAGGTATATGATTGGGGGGGGGGGGGGTATCTGGTGTGGTCTGCTCCGGTTACAGCTTTGGGTGGAGATCTGGTAGTTATAGCAGTCGGGTGTAGCAATCGTGTGTAGCAACCAGGGGTAGCAACCAGGCCGTTTGTCCCTAATAAAACCTCACTAATAAACTTCCTAACAGAGGAGACTGAATGAATTCTAGCGGGCCTAATTTAGAATGCTTTGGTCTCTCTCTATATATAGTTGGGGCATTTTGTTTAACGGGTGGGGAAGAAAGCTATGTGATTTTCTCACATGTATCGATGTACCGGAGATGTCAGGCGTCAGGTCAGATTTATGGTCACTACCGTGAGAGTAGGGACTAAGGCGAATTTGCATTTGTCCAGTCCGAGTGCAATGCTATTCTTAGAGCGATGCGTATTCTACGGGGGGGGGGGGGGGGGGGGGGGATAGGTGTGAAAAGTTATTAAGCCGCTGCGTGTAGCGCTGGTGCCGCGACCATTGTGTGCTGGTCACCTGTACAGCGGTCAAAAATTACTAGTTAGCCCTAGAGAAGCTAGTTAATGTTTTCTGTTTAGACTCGTCCCGTGAGAAACAGTGCGAGGGGAGATAAATCCTAAAAGAAATTAAGTATGGGTGGACTTGAAAATAATTGATAAAGTTAAATATAAACGTTTCTCACGGTTTGCTGGGAACAACTCAAATGAATTTTTGTATGCAAGTTTCGTATCGTCACAGTATGGAGGCAGGAATTAAGTATATTCCAGCCCAGGTGGTGTCGACCGTGAACCTCGGACACCCGGCGCCTCTGATCGATGCCCGTGACGGGATTGTTAATCTTTCCCCGGGTCAGAGAAGATAAGCGAAAAGTCGTGGCCAAGGTGGTGGACTCAGTCCAGCGAGAAGAGGAAAAGGTGGGGTTTGGTTGTGAAATTTATTTACTGAACATTTCTCTGGCATCTATTTCTTAATGCGCGAGTGGCTTCTTCTGATGAAACAATGCTCAAAGGCCATTCTAGTATCCAATTATATTGGAAGCACCTTCATAGCTTTAGCCTAGTAGTTAATTAAGGATAAATGTTGTTGTTTTTTTAATTACTTGAAGCATTTCTTCAGCAAATTCTGCTGACGATACTCACATAGATGAAAACCTAGAAAATGACTTTCTAATTTCTATTTCTTTGGATGTTCTGTCAACGGAGATCACTAAAAACAGTATCCAAAAAATAATACGAATTTGATATCAACTTTTTATTTGTCTTGAGCGCTGCCACCAACGAAAGAGACTAATGGTACAGAATTGATATTCTATAGTACCGGTATTTTTTCCAGAACTGCATTGCCCAACAGATCTATTATCTCGTTTTGAATCTGTTGGGCTTTGATTTCCTGTCAAATTTGAATATTCATAGCAATTTTCTGTTTTTTGTATAAATATATGGCGTTAAATTTCTTTAAGAGCAACGAATCAAGCTTCAACCAAATAATAAGCATTGGACAGAGAATAACACTATTCCATGATCAAATTAGTTATCTTCTAGATCTTGTTATAAACCTGTCCCCCAAGTCGGTTTCCTCATTCATTGCAATAGCACAAACCAATTCAAGTATTCCTATATGTTAACACTCTGGATGTTTCTTTGACTTGCTAAATGTTGAATGTTATTATTATTTTGTTTATCTCCTTGTTATACTGATAGAATGTTTACATTGACAATACAGAAGACAACAAAACAATGCGATGAAGACATTCAAGGACGCATCGTCTTTATTGAATGTCTTACATTTTTTTCACAATGTAAACTTCTTCGGATTCAATAATTTTTTTTATGTCATACTAATTTTTCTATATGTCAGACTAATTTTTTTTTTTTGGGGGGGGGGGGGGGGGGGGGGGGCAGACTACCAGATTATACTTTCACTTACAATAACACACACGACAAACAGGTTAACGCCTCCACGTTGAGCAGTCAAGGTTATTGAGAAGTTGTATATAGGTCCTGATCATTTACACTGTTCAATGTAATATACCCGATGGAAGTCATCAATTATTAAGTCATAGTCACAGATATAGGAGCATTAGCGAGTGGTCAAAACAAGATCAGATTTTCATGTTCATTACAAAGAGCGAAGATCCAAAATTGTTCATTTAATGAATTTTTTGATGCGTTTACCAGCTGATGGATCAGCCTGAACGCTAATTTGTAAGAGAGATAACCGTTGTGATAGTGAAAAGATAATAATAACATAAATACAAAACAAAATAAAAACAAATTGAGCTTCAAGAAGAGTGAATAATTTGCAGCTGTATCGAAATTTTAATTAGTGACAATCAAGACTATCCCTGTTTCTTAACCAAACTCTCCCCCCCCCCCCCCCATTCCCCCCCCCCCCCCCCATTCCCCCCCCCCCCCCCCCTACATTTCTGTAATACTACCAATGGTTTTATGAACAGACAAGGAAAAAAATGGAAACGATTGTCACCCTAAATGGCTAGTCACCATTATAATTTACAAAACTTGATGCAAAGCAAATCCTTACATTAAAGCTTCAAACACTTGGTTTTGAGACTGGTATTAATTTTCAGACAACTTTCAGGAAATTTTGAGGAAGCTTTTTAAATTCTGTTTTTTATCGGTTTTTACAAAAGTGATTTTATTTTTTCACTTTGGTGTCACCCTCAAGTTCTCAACAAGTCAAGAGTCATGGGCCCAAGCGCAGTGGGCCCCTAATGGTCGTGGGCCTGGGTTCATTGAGCCCCTTCGCGCCATGGATGCTACGCCACTGTTGATACGTACTCTTCCTTCTTCCTCTTTATGATTGTTTATCACACTATATACACGTTTTCATCTTTTCTATTTGTGCTGATAATTTAATCAGGAATATTCTGAGTGCACATATTTAAATTGGTTTAGCTAATGGCAAAAAAGGATTGTGTCGACAGAAGGTGGAAATCATTCGAAAATATGTTACACTTCCGAATCAATCTTACTTATGAAAAGAAAACAATTTTAAAAAACGTTCAATTTTTAACGGCCTCTAAATTGCCAATTTGATATCAGTCTTATGTTTATCCATTGAAGTCTCAATCAAGTAAGGGAGGCTTTTATTTTTAATATTTTAAAACGTTTAAGCATACGGTTGTATTATTTTCCTATTGAAAGTCATAGAAATATTTATTTCTGTGTAATTTAAAAGCTCGCTAATTCCAAATAAATAAATGTTTCTTTGTATTATAAATGAATGCTTTTAGTAGGAACATTTACACATTTTTTAAAACAAGATGCATGTATCCATATAACGATTCCTAGGGAAGATGATGACATTTGTCAAGGTAAATGTCCTCTGTTTCACTGGCCCACTGATAACGTTGGTATCAGGTCAACAGCTGCCTTCACTTGACCCAACTAATGTCAGGCACACGTTAGTGATGGGTGGACTCAAAAGCACCCCAAGGAACCAGAAATAAAAAAACCCAGTCTTCATAAAGATTCGAACACTTCGGTTCCGAAGCCAACCACCAGGCCCCCATGTATCCCAGTAGACCTTTGTTTATTTAAATAAAGGAGTATATTCTCTTCCTCCTCTGGCCAGGACATGCAGATTGGTCATTCTGTAACAGCATTGTTCCTTGGTCAACCAATCACTGTAATATCATCCGTTAGGCCAGGCTCACACTGACTCATATCTGTTGAACAATACATTCATTGACTACTTATACTCAGAATGTAATAATACATCAATTACAATAATAACACCAGCCGGCCAAACAAAATAATCCTATCGGCAAGAGTTTCACACCTAAACGTGTATTTTGTAATGAGGATGGTCAGATTGTGGTTGTTGATAGTTTGTACTTTGCACCTACTGACATTTGTAAGGAAAACATTGAAACTTGAATGGTTACATGTAATGCTTACCATACAGATGACCCATGTGTAGAGTGGAAAATTTTTATGTAATAACTAATATCACAGTTAAGTCTCTACAACCAAGGGATTATCTTCTCTTGTTTCCTCGTGTTTATTCAATATTTTATGCCTTCACCCAGGGCAAAGTTTTTATTGAAGCCATCAGCGAGTTGTTTGCTGAAGCCCTTCTTGTGTGGCCTATAATGAATAGACATTGATAAAAGTTAAAATTATGAACTATTTGAATACTTTTAAATTAAACTTAATTTCTTCTTTATTTTGTACATTTAGTATGCATATTTGTAATAGATTCTTTCTGTGTGCCTGTGTTGAGGCCCTGGTTCAGATGTGATTTTCCTTTCTTGTACACATTTGTGAAAAGACTGTTTCTGTTTCATTCCAAATGTTAACCCCAAAAAAAACAACAAAACATGCAGTTACATATGCAAGCATTCTTAGAGTTTATCCTCTAGTTTACTTCTTCTCTATCATTGGCATAAATGTAGAACAAAACTAAAGCACATGTCAGCTGTACAGAATCAATGATCTCCAACACATGGTCTAAACAAGCTCACATAAAGAACGACAAACAAATAATTTACAAAAAACTGATGACTTTTTGTAAGAACAAATTGTAAACCATTAAGAGAGAGAGACAATATCTCCTTCATGAGGCTGGCCAAATCGGGAAGGAAGGATAACTCTGCTAAATGGACCTCAGTCACCAATCGTAAACAAACAGCATTTAGCCACGTGATAATATTGATAAAACAATGAAAATTACGTATCACGTGACAGCCTTTATGAATTGCATCATTTGTATAGAATATATAGAGAATCACGTGGCTTAATGTTGTTTGTTTACGATTGGCGAATGAGGCCCATTAACTCAGTGATTGAGAGATAACAAAGGAACATTGTTTATCCCGGGAATACCCGCTGACCTAGATTTATGATATACAATTATAAACTGTCTAGATCTCCAGACCAAATTTTTGTTTTGGAAAGATTATATTTTTGAAAATTATAACGGTCAAACGAGACTTTTTCCCCTCTGGCCAATTAGCTTTTCCCAATAATAAACATAAACTGTAAAATTTCTAGGAAAATTCTTAGAGCTGTTTTCAAGATCCGTGTCCAGGTTGATAAGAGGAATTGTACAATAAAATAATGAGGTCAAGACAAAGTCATTTCATTTTGGTATCCCATTCATTAAGCGAGCTTGAAGGTCAATACGAGTCAACAAATAAGAGTTACTTCTTGTAAACAGCAATATCTACGGCGTAACAAGACAATAAAAGAATGGAAATAGCAGATTTAGCTTTTAGAGTGCATAAAAGTTCATCTGAGTCCTTTTAAATACATTTTTATTTCAGTTGGACTACTCCATTTGATCTACATCTTATATCAGGTATAGGGTTGTTTTTTTCTTCTGTTAATGTTGTGAGTCATCATATATTGACCGAAAAATACCTCTACATTCTTTGAAACAAATGTACCGTAAACATAGTGTTCATGGACTACGTGAGGAACTACCCACAGAGGAACTAGGCTACTGACGTCAACTTAAATTAAAAATTAAAGAAATTTGTTAATTAATTAGGTAACTCAAACATTGTTGTTATATATATATATATATATATATATATATATATATATATATTATATTATATATATATATATATATATATATATATAATCTTCATCCCCTGCCTTAGATACAATTCTATTGTTTTATTGATCTTAAAATTGTTTCCCCTTTTTTTTCAATGCATATAAAGTACAAATTCATGACAATCTTGTTTTAAAACAGAATCACCATCAACCATAGAGTTCAACTTGGATGTAAACCTTTTCACAGTGCAATGGAAAGAGGCAACTCTTATGCTAGAAGTTGCCACCGTTAGAGGTTACAGTTAACTAACCGATGACTAATGAAATCATTGACACAGAATGTAGATCTATTAGTGGCAAGTCTGCAGTCAGCTTGATATGTAACTGACATATTCTGGACATGTTGCTATGTGTTCCTATAACATAATGCCCCTTAGGCACATCCATCTGTGAGCATATCTTTTACACAGCACTTCCGGAGGTGTGTCTATGACTGAGTCTCAATGTCAAGTGCAAATTGTTGAATCCTGTTGCTCAACAGTATTGTTTTAAAAAACAAATATTCTCTTTCCTTTATACATATAATTGTTACGTCACCTGACATGTCATGTGACCAGGAAGAGCAAGCATAGTCAGAAGAGTCAAAATGGCAGTCAGCCAAGAGTAGCAGCTACGTGACACTGATAATATCATGACAGGAAAGTAGTCACGTGATTTGGATGCTGTTTATCACGTGACATCACAAACTAGTTTTATGAGCAGTTGGTTGAGTCCACCTTTGATGCTATCAACACGCAACAAAAGAAAAACTCGAACTGAAAACAAAGCAAGATGATTGGTCTGATTGGAAGAAAACACTGCAAGGCGCGCGCTATCCCATAATCCATCTACTTCATGAAGATGCCCTCGCAGGAAGCGGATCCTTTCGCGTTACGACGAAAGAGTTTGTTGAAGAATGACACTGGGGAAGGGGTTCTGCTTCGAGATTTGGTCGGAGGCGGGGGCATCAAAGCTGAACCTGGGGGAAGAAGTTGGTGACGAATCTGGCCCAAGGTGCCCGCCACGAGTTCGTCTATTTGATGATTCAGTGCTGCTGAAGTCTCTATGTATTTACAGTCAAACGCGGAGGCGATGAGTCGAGCTTCTGGGGAAGAAATGAACAAGAAATTAGCGTTAAATTCGACCAATTGAGTTAATTTGTATACAACATGGCGCTGATATGTAACTAACTGAACAGAACAAATCAAAGACACTTCTTTGTGCTAAACAAAAACAATCTTGTCAAATCTTTTTTTTTTTTTTTTTGTCTTTTTTTCTACGTAGAAACTGTTCATGTGTTCTCACGTTAATAAATGTCAAAATTAAAATGTTTCTAGAACTGGAGATTTATTTAAATTTTTAACATATTCACCAAGATTTTGGAGCGTTTACAGAGAAACTTAATTTAATATAACCTTTTTGTGTGTTAAAAATCAATTTAAAAAATGTAAAAATTTATCCAGAACTATCGAGTTATTTACATATTCACCAAGAGTTTATCGAAAACTTAATTTTAAAGAGGCTACATAAATTGTGTATTTAGACTAGCGCTATCTATTGATATTATGTGCGCATGCTACTTACTATCTTGTAACGCTGTATTTATAAATGTCTACGTCATATTTAACAGCTACAAACTTCGAGTCACTGTGACCCCAACTCACAGTACCCCCGACTGACGGTACTCCCAACTCACGGTGTCCTCGACTGACGGTACCCCCAACTCGCGGTATCCCCAACTCGCGGTACCCCCAACTCGCGGTAACCAGAACTCACGATACCCCAACTCACGGAACCCCCAACTCACGGAACCCCCAACTCACGATACCCCAACTCACGGTACCCCAACTCACGATACCCCAACTCACGGTACACCCAACTAACGGTACACCCAACTCACGGTACACCCGACTCACGGTACACCCGACTCATGGTACACCCGACTGACGGTACACCCGATTGACGGTACCCTCGACTCACGGTACCCTCAACTCACGGTACCCCCGCTGCGAGTAGGAAGAGGAAACCGTGTCTCATTTGCATTTCACCTGCACCAGATTTGCTGACCTCCGACTCGACAGGTCTGTGAAGCCACATGCTTGACCTGTTTAATGATATGCTTTCTGACCATGGTTTTTAGAAGAGAGGATTTGACCCTCCCAGGTTCTCCCTCAAATAGAGTTGAATGAGAATGAGAATGAGCCTCAGTTAGATTGTTAATGCATAAATAATTTTGAATCATTAGTGTTTTAAAAGTTTTCTATTGACATAAAATTCTAATGACACTTTGAACAAGAGGCGTAGTGATTTGAGGCAAGGGGTAGACACGATGCCGCTGGCGCCACCCTCTGGGGTGTGCGCCACATGCAGAAGGGCGCCCCCAAAGATACTTTAGTTGGTAATACATTATAAGGTTATTTTTATTTTATTATTATTATTAAATATTTTTTATTTAAAAGCCAATATTTCTATGTGATGTTCATGGGGGGATGCTATAAAGTTTCTTGCCCCGGAAGGACGATTTGCTTACTACGCCTCTGCTGTGACCACTCTCCTGACACAGTCACCACTGACCAACTTTTTAATTATTCCCCAGATGTCATTTCCATAATTCCTTTTTATTTTAGATTTTCCTGTCTTGTTTTAATTAGATAAATACGTTTTTTGTTTCTGTTCAGAGCTATTTGAAAACTAATAATACTAAGGCCTGACTTCGAGTCCGAAGATTGAACGAGGAGTGTAGTATTTCACGTGGCCACGCAGTCCCAGAAGAGAACTGATTCTATGACTCTTTCTCTTGTTCAGTAGTAGAAAGATAGCTCTAGACAATTTAGACAGTTATTTCCACGTTGTCCTAGCTAAAGTTATTGTTCTTGAATCATCTGTTGTATATTCTCCTTGATACCTCACATTCATGTTTCTCTCATTTTGTTTCTTAATCTTTCCTCCTCACAAAACACTTTGAAATGAAGCCAACGGCTGACATTGTCAAACAAAGATAGGTCATGTTCTTTTGTTTTAAAACTTCACAGACTTGTAATATGGGCCTCAACCCGAGCAGAAGACATAGACTACCTTTGAACAACTGGAGGGCAACGTTCATGAAAGTCTGAGGTCACGTGGATTGCACTAGAGAACTTCATGCCACAACTTCATTGCCTCGTTTTGGTAGAAACAGACTTTTTAATATATATACACACACCTACAGAAATAGAAAAGCTTTTCCGCACATACAGTCTCACATACACGAGAGGCCTCGACTTCAGTTTCATAAATATAGATCTAGTCCTATAGACCTACGTACATACACACAGACAGCTGTCATATCTCTATGTCTATTGCAATAAACCAAACAAAAAAAAGGTCACAGCGATATAGATTTCTTCTTTTGATAACAAATGTCAGAGCGCGAAAACATAGACACATAAACGTCCTTGACCTATGGATTTTCAAATGCTCCCCCAGTGTTAGCATCTTTCAGGTTATTTATAGAAGAACAACAAAAAATGGCTCTCGTAATTTGTAACTACCATCTTTGTAAATCTCCTCAGATATCGTTGTTTTTCTATTCATTGTCTATTTATAGAACTACTCATTATCTTAATAAACAATAACGTGACTCACACAAACGCTCACAAACATACAAACCCACTAATAAACTTCAAACTTCAACCACTAATGTCATCACGAGAAGTTGCTACTCAGTTTCTAAACGTTCAACCCTTCATCTATTTATAAAATTTCATATACACAAATATATCAGTAACCTTCGTGTGAAGATCCCGGCCTTGACCTAAATAACTTTATTTCCATAACTGATCGTAATCTTAATGAAGTAGCTGGCGCTGTGTGTTGCTTCAAGAAAAGGAAATTTGTTTTGAAGATAAACAGGATTGAAACGTGAAAGCAATTATAATCTGTCTGACTGTGTTATTTTTAGTTGACATGTTTCTGATTACAATAAATACTCAATCACTGCCACTTGAGAAGTAACAGAAATGTATATTAACATCATGGTCAGCTGTGTATTCCCCCATTACAACTTGTTGGTAGCGGGCTGCCACGATTGTTTGTTTGTAAAATGTTTGGCTTGTTGTCGGATGTTCCTCTAGAGTTGAACATAATCTACATTCTAGTCCAAAACTCCTGTAGGACGACGGGGGTTGGCAGCGGGTAGGTATGAGCCCGGCACCATTGAAATGACTGTCCACTGCAAGCGTATACCGTACGGTCAGGCTGCTTGGACATATATTTGTAAAAATATTTCCTCTCTATTCAAAATGTTTCTCTTTTAAGTTTTCAGATGTCTGCTAAATTCATGGCGACATCACTGACAGACATTTGATCAGATTTGGACTTGTGCGTGTTTTGGGTCTATAAGTTCCTCTCGTAATTTACATTTGTAGAGATATAACTAATCTATTTATTCTAGCAACAAGTCATTTAAAAACAGTTAAAGTTACAATACAATCCTCACAATAAAGTGGAGTTTGGAATCTTACATGTCATCTGTCACATTCGGACGAGACATTTGTCTAAATGAAGATGGGGCGGTGCAAGTGTCCAACATTGGTAACATTACAAACACATTAGGGACATGACACTGTGAACATTTGATGGACATCACTGCCCTAAACAATACAAATGTTACCCAGTCTAATAGACCATTTCTACAATAGTCTAAAAATGACACCCGACTTTTGGTACTTAGTTTATTGAGGAGACGCACACACGTGCACACCGGTGCCTAAATGTTGTTGTTTTTGTGCTCAGAAACTTGGATGAAATGTAACCCTAGTCTGTCCATCAAGTTTGAGTCTTGGTACCGAACTAACCAGAAGTGACTAAGTAAGCTAAACTCATCACATTCCTCACCATCGACAGACACTTGTCTCTTTCGGACCAAATCCGTTTTGTTAGCAACCAGAATAATGGCCCGATCTGTGCCCAAATTGACTCTCAGTTGTCGAGCCAGGTCCTTGGCCACCAGAAAAGAATTGCGGTCCACTATGGAAAAGACCACAATGTAGGCATCCACGTTGATATCATCCATCTGATAGGCCTGGAGGAAGAAAGTATGGAGTTGAATGATAGGCCTGAAGGATGAAGCAATGGAGTTGAATGATAGGCCTGAAGGATGAAGCAATGAAGTTGAATGATAGGCCTGAAGGATGAAGCAATGGAGTTGAATGATAGACCTGAAGGATGAAGCAATGAAGTTGAATGAAAGACCTGGAGGATGAAGCAATAGAGTTGAATGATAGGCCTGAAGGATGAAGCAATGAAGTTGAATGATAGACCTGGAGGATGGAGTTGAATGATCGGCCTGAAGGATGAAGCAATGGAGTTGAATGAAAGGCCTGAATGATGAAGCAATAGAGTTGAATGATAGACCTGAAGGATGAAGCAATGTAGTTGAATGATAGACCCGAAGGAGGATGAAGCCATGGAGTTGAATGATAGACATGAAGGAGGATGAAGCAATGGAGTTGAATGATAGACATCCTAATCTAGATTATTTCCCTTGTTTGATTTTTTTTTTCTATATTTAATAGTTTTATCAATAGAATTGAGGAGTTTTTATTATGATAATAACAGCTAGTAGCCAGCCTGGAATTAAAGAGTTACGGGTTAGGAAACAGAGAGGTGTTAGGAGACAAAAACTAAACATACACACACTTAAGCTGAGGTCTCTACAAAATAAAATAAAATATAACCAAGGGTCAGTGTCAGTTTGTAAACAAAGAGTCGTGGTCAGTACTTACATTCGCTCCATCAATAAACTCCATGATCGACTCCTCGCCGTCAAGTAAGACGTGAACTATGGTAGTCGAGGTCATCTCTCCATCACCTGGTGTAAAGGAAATTTAAAATAGTAGTTTTTATACACGCGTTTTATTTATAGGTCAGTTATGTTTATTTATGTTTATGTGACCCTGGTGGGATGATGTAAGCCTATCTGAATTGTTGGATACATTATTAATGTTAAACTTTCCTAGAAGACATCTGTTACTATTGGGGAACATTTACGCCATATTTACGTCTGTTTAAGCAAATCTTGTTTCACCGAATTCTATGAAAAATAACTGCCTACATATCTTCCGTGACCCCAATTAGCTCAACTATACTTATGTATTATACAAGCTTGAATGCATAGGCGTATCCCGCTGAGCCAAGTTTATCTATTAACTTTTAATTATCTTTTCCCCATAGGTCATTTGTAAGTAAATATCAGGTGGGCAAAGGAAGTTTGCCAAGATATAACCAATCCTTTCTCCCGTCTCTCTCTCTCTCTCTCTCTCTCTCTCTCTATCTCTCTCTATCACTGGCTCGCTTTCTCTTTTTCTATCCCTCTCTCTTCTTTCCCCCTCCCCCAATGTTTTTGTGTTTTAATATTAATCTGGCATTTTAATTTTCTGGTAATCCTCTTTTTTCTTTCTTTGTTTCCCTCTGGACCTGTCACGGACCACAACAATGAATTGATTGATCACTAAAACAGGAACCAGAAGATGTCCAACAGACAGAATTAAATGGAAGACATCCCTCGATCTAGGTCAATGAAAGTCACGTGCTGTTAAACTGGATTAAAGATCGATACATGAATATTACTGAATTAAATCTAATTAGAAAGGTCTTAAAATGTATCTGTGTGTGTCGCTTTGAGGTTTCAATATTTTAACATTCAAATTCAGGGGACAATACCACAAATGGAATGCAGAGTTCTGGGCCGTGGAAAGATTTATATCAACTCTAGAAACAGAGAAATGTTGTAACAGCAACAGAATGAAGAGCACAACAGTAAAGTATTGAGGAAGAAAAAAAATACTTAAAAAAAACAGAGCTTATATCAATTCGTTTGGATCAGTCATACGTTATATGTAGGATTGACCTAAACATATAAGTCTGTGCGATAGAAATATTTTTACAATAGTTTCTGTTCAGCTTTTAGCTTTGTCAATGCACTATGATCCTATCACTTGTCTGGATCAGTTGTGGAAGGGGGAGGGAAGAATGTTTACATTCGTTTTTTTTTAAACGCATAAAACAAATGTTTACTCAAGGTTCGAGTCCTCAAGGGGACTAATTCAATTTATACCACCACATCTGTCAAGCATGATTTCTTTCCCTTGTTCAAGATACCAAAAACAAATTAATTACCAATATTTTATTAACTAATTGGTTACTTTTTTAATGACTCTTGTGATGTCAGGTAAAAGAAATAAGTGTGCTAAATTTCACCTTAATCCGAGATTGGATGTGCGAGAAATAACTTGTACAAACTTTTGACCAGAGAGTTGATATAAGCTTGGTAAAAAATGTAATCTGTCTCATATCTGTGTTGTCTTCCTCATTTGTAGCCTCTCTACACACAATAGAACTTCGTCTCTTATCTTTACTTCTATCTCTCTCAATCTCTTTAAACACACACACCACACACACGTGCTTTGCTTCAGTCCCGTCCTGGATTTTGACATGGAACTGAAGAGACTCCCAAAGTTATCTCACAGATGTTTTCTTGTCTTTGGAGGACATCTACTGACTGAGATTGCAGAAGTCCACAACGGGGGAAGAGCTAATGAAATATACCAACAAGGCGAGTGACCAGCATTGAATTAGTACATTTTTAATTGGATTTAAAGTACATTTTTTAATTGCATCAAATCATTAACATACCAATGTTCCAGGTCTAGTCCTAAAATAAAATCCAATTTAACTAATACCCCCCTCTCTCACACACACAACTGTTTTGTTTTCTTGGCAATAAAAATATCGAATACAAACTTTTAGATGGAAACTTCATATGTCAAGCTCGGGTCAGACTATGGCATGAATAGAGTCTACACTTCATTTAGATAGTGGTCAGACTTTGTGTATACTGCACTATTATTAAAAAAATTGTCTTCAGAATAATAAAAACATATCTATATACATAATTCTCATCATGGCTCAACAGTTTGGACACCAAGAAGTAAAGGAAAGATAACTCTTTTATTTCTGCAAGTCGTATTAGAGTTACCCCACGTAAAAAAAAGGCGGGGGAGAACAAGTAGTATTACAACTAGAATTAGCTCGGGTCCTATGAAAGTTGCATAGGTTGCAGTGGCCTAAGGTTGGCCCAGCAAAATAGTGGCGTATGCTACGCCGTGGTCAACTAGTTATTATTTTTATTATTATTATTATTATGTTAGAATTGAACGAATAGTCATTCTCTGACGCTGCCAGGGTCGAGAAACAGAATTCATCGTGGTCCCTTTAACAGTTTCAACTGAGGAATTTTCTGGTGATGTGGCAGGTCTGCAGCAGTACCGCCCTCTGAAAGGCAACGAGGATGTTCCTAGGAATGTTAAGGGCCTTGAAGATGTCTGTGAGGTTTATTATTATTATTATTATTGAAATGCACGATGTTCTTTAGTTTGAGAAATATTTTTCTTCCACTTCATTGGCCAGTCTTTAAGACAACAAATCTTGTCCTTATATTTGTGGTGGTGGTGGTTGCGGTGGTGGTGGTTGTACTGGTGGTTGTACTCACTAACGTGTTGAGGAAGTAAAACTCTTCCACACCTATGTCCCACACTAAATGGAGAGCTGTGCCAGCAGTAAAACAATTCTTCTGCTTTGATCAACGTCTGTCCAATATCAATGTACTAATTGGGTACTTCAGTTGACTACGAGTGTTGACTCACTGAGACTCAGCTTGACACCAGCTAACCGGAAGTAGCCCATGACGTCAACTTCTTAACATTTGGTGTTTCGAGCGAGCCTCCCCCCCCCCCCCCAAATCAGCTCAAAGTATCAAAAATTGTATTTATTTTCCAAATAACTTGGCAAAGTAAAGACCTATACCTATAGCAAAGTAAAGACCTATACCTATAGCAAAGTAAAAACCTATACCTATAGCAAAGTAAAGACCTATACCTATAGACATTGATTGCCACGCACGAAAGGCTGGACTCTAGATCTATTTCTAAAAATGTATCAAATAAACTCGGATGATGAAGGCTCGTGTTCTTGGTATTTTTTTTTTCCCTATTTCTCAGATGTCTCTGTTCTATTCCCAAATAGTCCAGAGTGAACTAAGACACCCTTGGACACAAACAAATAAATTAAAATGAACTTTATTTTTTTGTGTTCATTCTATTTAGAGACACCAAGGTCACTACGAAGTCATCTGACTAGAAGAATGAAAAGGGGAGATAAGGCTGGGGGTATTGAAGGACAACTCGAAAGTTAATTTGATCGTATGGAAGCCCAGAATAGAATCAGCTTCATTGACACAACCGACAGTAGCGGGCTAAATATAGCTCGAACTCACTCAATTACCTAGCCCAACAAATCTATACAATATCTAAATTACACGAAGTGGGGGGGGGGGGGGGGGGGGGTAAGAAGAGTCTCACAAGGGTGGCTTGGGAGAAGGCTTGAGGCGAGGTCCTCCCAACCTTGTAATTATGAATGTCTGTTACATTTAATATCAGACTTGGGGGAAGGGGATGGAGAGGAGGCCTAGTGAGACAGTTGTCAAGGAGAAAAACAATAAAAGAGAACGAGTCTATTAGCACAGAGACTTGTTCAAAGTTTTGGTCATAATTGTACATTTAAAACGGGAAACGAAATATATGAAGACACGCCCACAGAAACATTTGACAGCTAGATTTGTAGAACATAACACGTGCTTGGTTGTTCCGAGCACATGGTAAGTAACAACAGGATAATAGTATTATTAGAGGCCCCAAGTGGGAGAATTGGAGATGAGTGTATCAATCAGTCAATGAACTAGGGATTTGACGTATAACCATACTTCATTGCGTGTGTGCAGCTTTTTAAAAAATATTCATAAATCTTGCTGTGCAGACATTTTCAATATTTCAAAAGTCTTGCTGAGTACACTATCTTTGTATCAACATCGCGATCTTTTCACACACAAATATATTTCATAGGACACACACATATACACACAGAAGATCAACTTTGTTGTGTGAGTGCTACATACTGACTCAGATATCCGGATGCCCTGAGACAGAATATGTCACTCTTAAAAGCTCATCACTTCCAGCGCCTTTGGTCTCCCCCCAACCCCAGCCCAGCCCTTTAGTTTGACTTTCTCCCCTCCAACTCGTTTTTTTTTCTGTTAGGTTGTTCTTACCTCCCCTTCCTGTGCTCCTCAAAGTTTCTTGGCTTCCTCTAGCTCAGCTCGGCCATTCACTCAAAGGGCTGTGACGTCAAACCCGAACTGACCTATTGAACCTTTTCCCCATCTGATCATTACACTCCCTGAATGTCTTATCTGCTCCCTACTTCACCCCCACCCACACACACATACACCCAATGTTTCTGTACCTTTTTTCCCCCTTTTCATTCTTCTCTGAGCATTGTACTCGTCTTCTTGACCAGTAGTAATACAGGGGAGGGGTGGGGGAGTTGAATCATATATAGAGAGAGAATATATCCAATTGTCCGGATTTTACTTTCTAATGGAATTAAATGATGTCTAGATGATACCATGGGCTCGTATAAATAGATCTATAAAGTGATAGAGAGAGGGGGGGGGGGAGGGGATAAGTTCAGGATGAAAGATTGAAGGGGATTGAAAAAGATTGTCGGAATGAATACGAGACGAATGTGAGTGCAGACATAAATATTTCATTTTCGATTTTTCGTTGACGTCACTTGAACGAGAAAATCGCTGCTACATTTCGTTTAATTCATTTCATCTCTCAGTCAATCAGATATTTACATCTAAATATTATTCCGAATCGAAAACTTTAAGGGAATATGATTGTAACCAACTTGAGATCTAAAATAATACATTAAAAATATTTATTTTTACAGAATCAACTACAGCAATCATGAAACTCAGTTGATGTTTTTTTTATTTGTTTTGGCGGTATTAAAGGTCGAATGTTGTATTATGTTAATGATATGTTTATGCTGTAAGTCTGTCCGTCTGTCAACAGTTCATCTGTAACTTTAAGATATCAAATACTGCAAGGAATGTTGAAAATCAATTTCATCATTTCATTTCACCAGCTCGTGTAAAGTCTATTTTTATTTTCTTCAGATCTCTTTGGTTGTATGTTAATTATGAATTTTTCATGCAAGTAAGTGTATACCATTTTTAAAACAAGATGAAAATGATCCTTTTTGTAAACTAATCTAATCAAAGACCTACACCAGGGCAAGACCATGTAATTTATGTATTCGCTTACAAAAAAGTCATGGATTGATTTAGTGAGCTGACTGAATAAATTGAAAGTGTGGAAAGTACTCGTCTAGCTCAATAGTAGCATTATAATAGTAGTGGTCACTTTTAGCATTCTTAGTTCATTATTGTCTAACAGTTGTTGTGAACATATGAGGGAAAGGAGCACCTGGGTGAATGTGTCCGCGATGAATCTAATGTGTCCATGATGAATCTAATTTGTTCATGATGAATATGTGTCCACGACGACTATAATGTGTCCTGGATGAATCAAATGTGTCCATGATGAATCAA
The DNA here is from genome assembly GCA_030265305.1 of Biomphalaria pfeifferi. Lineage (NCBI taxonomy): Eukaryota > Metazoa > Mollusca > Gastropoda > Planorbidae > Biomphalaria > Biomphalaria pfeifferi. The sequence continues at coordinate 1,394,983 of JASAOG010000122.1, read as the reverse complement.
ATGTGTCCATGATGAATCCAATGTGCCCATGAAAAATCTAATGTAAAAAAAAATGAGTCTAATGTGTACATATTGAATCTAATGTTTTCAGAATGAATCTAATATGTCCAAAAGAAATCTCTTGTGTCCATTATAAATCTATTTTGTCCTAAATAAATCTATTGAGTCAAGTATAAATCTTATGTTCAAAAAGGGTCAAAATAAATCTCATGTCTCCATGATGAATCTACTGTGTCAAATAAGAGCATGGTGAGTCTAATGTGTCCGTGATGACCATGATGAATCTAATTTTGTCCTGGATGCTCATGATGAAAATGATGATGTGTCCATTATGAATGTAATGTGTCCGTGATAACCATGATGAGCCTAATGTGTCTTGAATGACAATAATAAATCTAATGTGTCCTGGTCGACTATGGTGAATCTAATGTGTCCACGATGAATCTAATGTGTTCACGATGACCTAGGACGTGACAGACATGATATAGATCTAAGACTTGACAGTCTTGAGATAAATCTAAGACGTGACAGTCTTGAGATAGATCTAAGACGTGACAGTCTTGAGATAGATCTAAGACGTGACAGTCTTGAGATAGATCTAAGACGTGACAGTCATGAGATAGATTTAGGACGTGACAGTCTAAGATATATCTAAGGCACTCAAGGACATAACTGTCTGTGATCTAGGATGTGACAGTCTATGTGACCGTCTGAAATCTAGGATGTGACACGTGACAGTCTGAACTCTAGGACGTGACAGTCTAAGACAGACGTTTTTATATCTCCATAAAGGATTATAAGAAATGATGTTCAGGTGAACTAGAATGGCAAATCTTCTCCCCTAATATGAGTGTACAGTGTTTATGTGCTTACGTTTTACTGTATTTATTTGCTCTTTCTGTCACTCATTTTAGGTTTCAGCTTTTTAAATACAACTTTTAGTTATATATATATATATATCAAACTATCTAGAGCACCGCAGTGCATTATTACAGTGAAAACCTTATAAGCAATTTAGCTTGAGATGATAAATTGATGTAATGAAAGAAATTTCTGCAAATTGAATATAAGAGAGAGAAGTGCATCTAACTTCTTTCAATAAAAAGTGATACATTTTTTAAAGCATACGTTGAAGTCAATTCACAGTGCCAGCACTTGCACTTGATTGACCTCAGTCGGGAATTACGTTTTTACAATGACAAAAACTACATAAAAAATTGTAACTGACACATTATCTAAAGCTTGTCAAAGTTTGTACATTGAAAAGTAAACTTTTTGGACTTGTGTCCTAGAAGGAGAACCGCAATCATTAGAAAATTCTTCGATATTTTGATCTAGATCTGAGGAATTACCAATTTGTGGAGATTTTGCTTAAAGTTTATTGGCCAAACAGAAAGAAAGCATTAATTTTGGTTTACACATCTGACAAGCTCCCATTAAATGTGTAGCACTTATCATTGGTTGTACACATCATAGTCTTTGATGTCAAACGCAATCTTCTTCTCAATCTATACTCGCATGTTTACAAACATATCAACCTATAAACACATCAATTTTAACATTTCGAACACAAAATGAAATTTGATTTAAAATAACCTAATGAAAATTGGTTCGAGAAACTGAATGAAACTTGTTGGTTGAAGTAACACTGAATGAAAATTGGTTGAAGTAACACTGAGTGTAAATTGGTTGAAGTAACACTGAATGAAAATTGGTTGAAGTAACACTGAATGAAAGTTGGTTAAAGACTATTTGCCTCATCTCTCTAAACCCAGAAAAATGGCAGAGAGCCATAGCATACCATTATTTAATTGTACACACACCTCTAACAATATTGCACAAAATGTAACATTTAATAAAACTAATGCTCCTTTTAATACTATAATACACCAGATCAATGCAGAGAAATCACTGTGGAACAGTTGATCTCTGGGACTCCCAGACTAGATCTCAAGAAACTTCTATAATAACACAAGGGAGGTAACGTGAGAAGTCTTGGAAAAAAAAATGTCCATCTTGCTGGGTTATGGAGCGCTTAAGAACAGACATCTTACCAGATTCGCCAGACTATATTAGTTCTTTATTGAGAATTTGTATAGCATGCCGGGATATCGTTTGGCTGCTAATTCAAATGTCTGGAATAGTGACATTAATAAAGTATCAAATTATTCAACAATCTTATGCTCAGGATTAGATTTTATGAAAGAGTATTTCATTACAAAGATAAATATTTACAGAATGTCCTCCTGTGCTATGATATTTCATATTCTTTTTAATTTTAGCTTGCTAGGAAAAAGTCTTAAAATTGAATGAACTCATTTGGTAAGACAAGAATCAATATTTTCTTTGTTTCCAACATGAGATGTGAATGTGGGAGTTGTTCATGTTTCACTATTTAGGAATGCAATACAAGAACAGCGCAATGAATGAAAACTGAAACTTCGATCAGCACTCCCAGTGAGCACTGTGCGTAGAACTAATGACTAGCTAGAAATAGCTAAGAGAAGAGATCTCCACTCGCCTAAATACCAAGAACTAGAGAAGAGATCTCCACTCGCCTAAACACCAAGACCTAGAGAAGAGATCTCCACTCGCCCTAAACATCAAGACTTAGAGAAGAGATCTCCACTCGCCTAAACATCAAGACTTAGAGAAGAGATCTCCACTCGCCTAAACACCAAGACTTAGAGAAGAGATCTCCACTGGCCTAAACACCAAGACTTAGAGAAGAGATCTCCACTGGCCTAAACACCAAGACTAAGAGAGACATTTTAAAATATGTTCTCGGAAGCTACGGGAAAAAGAAATAAATACAAATAGATCTGGTCGAAATGAGCGGATATATAATTAGACAACATGGGAGATAATTAGACAGAAATATCTCCTATAAGAGCAAGGGTCTGATAGAAAATAAATTGTTACAAAAACATACAATCTACTTTGACTAAATCAGATGCTACAGTCTGCTATGTCTCAATTGCTACAGTCTGCAATGTCTATTTGCAACAGCCTGCAATGTCTAAGTTGTTACAGTCTGCTATGTCTAAGTTGCTACAGTCTTCTATGTCTAAGTTGCTACAGTTTGCTATGTCTAAGTTGCTACAGTCTGCTATGTCTAAGTTGCTACAGTCTGCTATCTCTAAGTTGCTACAGTCTGCTATGTCTCAGTTGCTACAGTCTGCTATGTCTACGTTGCTACAGTCTGCTATGTCTAAATGGCTACAGTCTGCTATGTCTCAGTTGCTACAGTCTGCTATGTCAAAATTGCTAGAGTCTGCTATGTCTAAGTTGCTACAGTCTGCTTTGTCTATTTGCTACAGTCTGCTATGTCTACGTTGTTACAGTCTGCTATCTATATGTTGCTACAGTCTGCTATGTCTCAGTTGCTACAGTCTGCTATGTCTAAGTTGCTATAGTCTGCTATGTCTCAGTTGCTACAGTCTGCTATGTCTAAGTTGCTATAGTCTGCTATGTCTCAGTTGCTACAGTCTGCTATGTCTATTTGCTACAGTCTGCTATGTCTCATTTGCTACAGTCTGCAATGTCTATTTGCAACAGCCTGCAATGTCTAAGTTGTTACAGTCTGCTATGTCTAAGTTGCTAGAGTCTGCTATGTCTAAGTTACTACAGTCTGCTTTGTCTATTTGCTACAGTCTGCTATGTCTACGTTGTTACAGTCTGCTATCTATATGTTGCTACAGTCTGCTATGTCTCAGTTGCTACAGTCTGCTATGTCTAAGTTGCTATAGTCTGCTATGTCTCAGTTGCTACAGTCTGCTATGTCTATTTGCTACAGTCTGCTATGTCTCATTTGCTACAGTCTGCTATGTCTACGTTGCTACAGTCTGCTATGTCTAAGTTGATACAGTTTGCTATGTCTAAGTTGCTACAGTCTGCTATGTCTAAGTTGCTACAGTCCATATAATAAGTAGAGCCTATTGGAAACTCAGTCTATATAATAAACAGGGCCTTTTGGAAACTGACGCAACATCATAGATAAGGCCTATTGGAAACAGGCCATATAACAGATAGGGCCTATAGAAACTGATGCCATATAACAGATAGGGCCTATTGAAAACTGAGACCATATAACAGAAAGGGCCTATTGGAAACTGAGGCCATATAACAGATTGGGCCTATTAGAAATTAAGGCCATATAACAGATAGGGTCTATTGGAAACTGAGGCCATATAACAGATAGGGACTATTGGAAACTGAGGCCATATAACAGATTGGGCCTGCTGGAAACTGAGGCCATATAACAGATAGGGCCTATTGGAAACTGAGGCCATATAACAGATAGGGACTATTGGAAACTGAGGCCTTATAAAAGATAGGGCCTATTGGAAACTGAGGCCATATAACAGATTGGGCCTGCTGGAAACTGTAATAGTTCAATGAAGCATATACAAGAACACGTTAGACAAGAAATGTTGAAACTTACATAACATTATATAAAGCACCAAGTAAGGCGTAGGTAGGTATGTATGTATATGTATGTATGTATGTATGTATGTATGTATGTATGTATGTATGTATGTATGTATGTATGCATGTATGTATACGTATGTATGTACCGGTATGTTTGTATATATGTCCCGCATAGAAATCAAAACCGTTTTGCCAGTCTTATTAAAATTTGGCAAGAATGTTCCTTAAATCATGGCAAGACCTAGTGTATGTAGACCTATAGTGTCCCTCCCACAACACAGTATTTTATATTTGATATGAATATGTCGGCTTTACGGATAAACCCATTTTCAGGCTCTGCTTTTATTTTCATGGCAACATATTTAAAAAATGCAAAAAGGAACATTCGCCATGTTTGACATTGATCTAAATCCAATCCATTGCATCCTTAATATCCAAACTAAGTCCAGCAGGTGGCGGGTCATATCCGGCTAGTAAAATATATGAATGAAATGAAACGAAAAAAAAACAAAGTTATGAAACTAATAAAAGATGAGAATTAATATAGCAATATAAACCATGATGAACCACTAGCAAGAACTCTATGAAACCATTATGAAATCTAGATCTATGTGAAATGTATAGAGCATGACGAGACCAATCGTTTGAAAAAGGCCTGAACGCTGACCTGCGACGTTACAACCTATGGCCAGTTTAGACCAATAGCTCATTGCCATGTCACAAGTCTGTACGACGTGGCAACAAACTATTGGTCTAAACTGCCCACAAGTTGTGACGTTGCAGGTCAACGTTGAGACCTTCTCAAACAAATAATTTAGACATGACCAACTTACTTGACGTCATGTTGTCATATGTTCCCATGTACTCTGAGCTACTAAACTGTCGGGTCAGTGCAGTTTTGCCCACTCCTTCATCCCCCTGTATGGCCACTCTGTGGAGAAAATGGTCACTATGCAAGAGCCAGATACTAGACTAGCTTCTGAAATACATCATTGAATTTATGGCTTGGTCCATCATGAACATTTTCATGGAATTTTATTTTGAATTCATTTTTCACTAAGAAACATTGAAAACATTCGATTTTCTGATACAGCCATTCCTTTCATCACAGTTAATTTTTCTTCTATTTCAATATCATCTTTCATTTCATCTCAGTTAATCTTTCTTCCATTTCAATATCATCCTTCATTTCATCACAGTTAATCTTTCTTCTATTTCAATATCATCTTTCATTTCATCTCAGTCAATCTTTCTTCCATTTCAATATCATCTTTCATTTCATCTCAGTTAATGTTTCTTCCATTTCAATATCATTTTTCATTTCATCTCAGTCAATCTTTCTTCCATTTCAATATCATCTTTCATTTCATCTCAGTCAATCTTTCTTCTATTTCAATATCATCTTTCATTTTATCTCAGTCAATCTTCCTTTTTATACGCATCATTTATATTTTTGTACAATTGCTCTATTTGGCTTGCAATTTTATCGGATAAACAACATCAAACAAGAAAGAGAATATATATATTTAAAAAAAGATAACACATTCGCTCTACAGAGAGAGTTTTTTAATAACTAAGGAAATTTAGATTTAAAAATACGAAACATTTTTTTTACCCTGCCCCATTCCCCCCTTCACCATCCGAGAAAAAGAATCAACATTATCATTCAACATCTACATCCCAGAAGGTTTTGCCCACCCAGCCATTCCGAATTTGTCACTTGAATTGTAAAAACAAAAAGGAGGAACCTGAGACAACGATCTTGAAAAGGGATCTATCGATTTTCCTAGAATTTTGACAGTTGAAGTATATCTTTGGTGAAAGAATTACTTTGCTAACTGCCACACTGGGAACAATTCTAGTTTGACCGTTATAATTTTTCAAACTGAAAAAAAAATATTTAAATTTGGCTGGAGGTCTCGACAATCTTTATCTTGAACAGTCATACGTCAGCGGGTATTTCCGCTTGTAGGCCTTACTCATTAAATAGATGCTAAAGAACATTTTGCGCACTTTCTTCAAAGTCTGAATTTATAAGGCCTAGATGTCTATGGGCCTATCATTACAATTTTATAAACATGTGTAGGCCTACATTCGCTTCACCAGAACTTTTTTTTCAGGGGGGGGGGGGGAATGAGGTAGTGGAGAGGTGAAAAATGTTTTCACTTTTTAAAATCAATCTTTCATTAGTTTTTAAGAGCAAAATAATTACTCTTACAAAGGTTGGTCAGCTGTACGAATTGTCTTTTTTAAAGAATATTTTAAAATATTTTATTTGTTCATTTATGAAAATAAAAAAGACCATGTGTTTGTGTGTGAGTGTTTTGCAGCAGCAAAAGAAACTGGACTGGTCATACGACAGTAAGTTAGCTAGCCAATGCAATCAATATTGAAATGACCCATCAGTTAGTCAATGCATCAGATAATGGGAATGTTTTTGGTTGTTTTATAAAAATATTCCTTAAAAAATGTTATCTATACGAAATGGACGATATTATCTTTTATATATGATTCAACACTTTTAGTTATAGTCACTTTAAGAATCAGCAATCTAGTAAATCTGTATGGTTCTCGTAGATAAGCATATATAAGATCATTGAATGAATGCGTTTCATCACATAATATTGAGAATAAAGATTTTTTTAAAAAAATCCATCTCTTAATTCTCAAGGGCTATATTAAGAATTAAGTCATTCTCTAGGATTATAATACGAATGAGCTTATTCTCTAGACTCTAGGACTATTTTACGAATGTGGTCATTTTATGAGTGGATGATCTTGTCCAACAAAAGAAAGCGGAAAGGTCAATGCTTGAAAGTACACAGACACCCTCGGTATTGTTTTTCAAATGAGAACTTAAAATATGTAAATAATAAACAGGGCTGGGCGGACAGGTTGAAATGAAAGGTCATGTCGTAATGATGGCAGGCACAGAGCATTTTGAACTACAGAACTAGTTCACTTTCAGCTTTAGTGAACAATTTATACGGAAATGAGTGTACACAGCTAACTCTGCATGATGTTTTGCCTTTCATTTGTTGTTGATAGAAAAGAAACATTGCTGGATTTCGTACTCCATTTGTTTTCAAATTAATAATTGTACAATACATCTTAGTTTCCATGGCAACTCAGGTATACGCATAGACAGAGCAGAGACACATAGAGAGACAGAGACACATAGATAGACATAGAGACACCTAGAGATACATGGACACACGTACAGACACATAGAGACACATAGAGAGACATAGAGACACCTAGAGAGACATAGAGACACCTAGAAAGACAATGGACGTATTTGTTCATGTCCTTCCATCTCCCTCTCTGTTTACTCATTCGACTTCTGGTTTAATCGAGCTTTTCCTTTCACAGAAGTAGGCTCACGAGAGGAAGTCGTTTCATGTTTCTCTAGTGACCAGCTGTTTTCGTCTATTACCGAGTAAAACGTAGAAAAGTAAGAAGGAAGTGAGGGATACAAACAGAAGGCATTACACCGAAACAGAACAAACATCTGTATTTGTGAATCCACTTACTTAGTCTTGTAACGTAGTTATTTAAAAACAAATTAACGAACAAAAATCTTTTTCCAGAGTAAAAAATTTCCTAATGACTGGACGTTTGAGTTTTGTTCAAGTTTTCATTAGTTCATTTTTTTAACCAGTAAATAAAGAAAAGTTCATTAGGCGTGTTTTTCATGTATCCAATCTTAAACTGTTCTCTCTGCGATAATCTCCAGATAACATCTTGCTTTCCGTCTCTCTTAAGATAGTAGACAAGGAAAGAAATGTCTGCAAAATCGACATGAAGCTCTTCAAAATCGACACTAACAATTTAGAAAAGAAGGCACTGGAGAGAAATCATAGAGGGCAAGCATAAAGAGTGTTGGACTGCAGATGGAATACACCAGAAGCAGAAAGAAGGGTGAAACTGCTGCAGTGTCTGGTGATAACAAGTGCCCAACCTGTGACCACAGGTTTGTATTAAGGCTTGACCTCTTTAGTCACATGAGACGCTGCAAAGTCCCGGTACAACGCCCCAGAGAGAGTTCTCAATTTTTACCTGTGGCGCCCCCCCCCCCCCCTTCATGAGAAAATTTTCGTTCGCGCATCAGCTGGGCACCTGGAAGAACGCCTTCATTGTGGAGTCCTGGGGGAGTGAGAATGCAATGAGCAGAAAATAAACTTAGAGACATATAATTAGAACACAATTTTCTAGTTTTATTTCGCATTGATATGTTTTGAATCCAAAAGTTCAATGAAGCTTGTCTTTTTATTTTTTTTCTTCGGAAATAGCGTTTTGGTAGATAACATTTAAGTGTTTTGAATACTGGAGAAAAAAAATTGTTTCTGGAAATAGACTTAACATGCTTCCTCCCCCACAACAAGCAAGCGTTTTCCGACGTTCTGAGCTTCAGAATTTCTTTCTCCTGGCGTCAAGAACGTCCAAGTACCAAAAGAGTGTCAAAAAAAGGTTTAAGTTAAAAAGAGTGAAGTGAATCAATAGTCAAGGGTCTTCTTGAAATCTGAGTGCGCAATTCATCCAATAAAAAAGTCTCTGGTCCAATTCTTTGAATTAATAAAGAAGGCAGAAGTGGTCAATACAATTCTGTGACGGACATTCAAAGTACAAATAGCATGGACATTTTTGTATGCTTCACAAGAGTTGTTACCATGACCAGGTACAACTGCAAGAATTTAGACCCAAGAAAGTCGAGAAGGACCCCCACAGACCTATTGAAATGTCTTATTTAGAAAGTCGCAACTGTTGTTTGCGCCTCTCGCAAAAAATGCAATCATTTTACACTATCCTTATTAAAGAGTGAAACAACGTGTCCTACTTACATGTTATTTTTTAAAACAATGATAGTAATGCCTTTTTTCTTGGTTAATATTTACTCATAGATTGATACTTACAATGAAGTACAACTTTTTTTTTGTTACCTCCCTTTGACAGGACACTGTGATATCACTAGTTTTTATAACCTTTTGGTTGTATCTGCACTTTTACTAACCTCTAGATATTGGCAATGTGTCCTTTAACTATGTGTCTTTTAACTATGTGTCCTTTAACTATGTGTCCTTTAACTATGTGTCCTTTAACAATGTGTCCTTTAACTATGTGTCCTTTAACTATGTGTCCTTAAAATATCTGCCTTTAGACTATAAGTCTTTAAACAATGTGCCCTTCAACTATATGTTATTAGACTATGTTTCATGGCCAGTGTATCATTATATTTATGGACCTGCTGGTACGAACTTCGCAGAATGCAAAAGAAACGAAGGCTGCACCAGCCAAGAGAAAGAAAAAGAAAGTTGCCTCCCTGACATCTAGCCCTAGGACAGATGCATATACATGCACGAACTGTGGCAAACTCTGCCGCTCCAGAATGGCTTGATCAGTCACTCCAGATTCTGCCTCATCTCAAGACGTAACCAAAGTAAGTGACTCATCTGGGCGCATTCATTGCCTTCCGAGACAGGAGCCATATAAATATATATGAACTACTTTTCACAAGTTATTTAAGAATAGAAATCCATCTCTTAATATTGTGTTGCAATTAATCTTATGATTTCATTGCCTAGAAAGCGCTCGATTAGAAAAGGTTATGGTCAAGAATAATCAGCTGAGAGAAAATATTTGTATGGGTCAGCACAGCTAAGAAATGAGCTATGAAAGAGTTAAATTAACAAAAGTTCATCTAGCAACAAAGACATTCTTTATGTTTGTTATCTAAAAAAAACATAATAACCAGATTGAACTCTTACATTGATCTTATTGCTAAACACATTTCTAGTCTCTAACACATTTCTAGTCTCAAACACATTTCTAGTCTCAAACACATTTCTAGTCTCAAACACATTTCTAGTCTCAAACACATTTCTAGTCTCCTAATACATTTCTAGTCTCTAACACATTTCAAGTCTCTAACACATTTCTAGTCTCAAACACATTTCTAGTCTCCTAACACATTTCTAGTCTAAAACACATTTCTAGTCTCCTAACACATTTCTAGTCTCTAAACACATTTCTAGTCTCTAAACACATTTCTAGTCTCTAACACATTTCTAGTCTCTAAACACATTTCTAGTCTCTAACACTTTTCTAGTCTCTAACACATTTCTAGTCTACTAACAGATTTCTAGTCTCCTAACACATTTCTAGTCTCTAAACACATTTCTAGTCTCTAACACATTTCTAGTCTCCTAACACTTTTCTAGTCTCTAACACATTTCTAGTCTCTAAACACATTTCTAGTCTCTAACACATTTCTAGTCTCCTAACACATTTCTAGTCTCTAACACATTTCTAGTCTCTAAACACATTTCTAGTCTCTAAACACATTTCTAGTCTCTAACACATTTCTAGTCTCTAAACACATTTCTAGTCTCTAACACTTTTCTAGTCTCTAACACATTTCTAGTCTACTAACAGATTTCTAGTCTCCTAACACATTTCTAGTCTCTAAACACATTTCTAGTCTCTAACACATTTCTAGTCTCCTAACACTTTTCTAGTCTCTAACACATTTCTAGTCTCTAAACACATTTCTAGTCTCTAACACATTTCTAGTCTCCTAACACATTTCTAGTCTCTAACACACTTCTAGTCTCAAACACATTTCTAGTCTCTTAATACATTTCTAGTCTCCTAATACATTTCTAGTCTCTAACACATTTCTAGTCTCTAACACACTTCTAGTCTCAAACACATTTCTAGTCTCTTAATACATTTCTAGTCTCCTAATACATTTCTAGTCTCCTAACACATTTCGAGTCTCTAACACATTTCTAGTCTCTAACACATTTCTAGTCTCTAACACATTTCTAGTCTCTAACACATTTCTAGTCTCCTAACACATTTCTAGTCTCTAATACATTTCTAGTCTCCTAACACACTTCTAGTCTCAAACACATTTCTAGTCTCCTAATACATTTCTAGTCTCTAACACATTTCTAGTCTCTAACACATTTCTAGTCTCTAACATATTTCTAGTCCCCTAATACATTTCTAGTCTCTAACACATGTCTAGTCTCCTAATACATTTCTAGTCTCTAACACATTTCTAGTCTCTAACACATTTCTAGTCTCTAGCACAATTCTAGTCCCCTAATACATTTCTAGTCTCTAACACATTTTTAGTCTGTAAACGTAATCCTTGCCTAAGTTTACTCTCATAGTTCACAGGATTTAGGAAATTGTGCGGCTTGCCGGAAGGTGCTAACCCTTTCCAATGTCCCATGTGCTACGTAACAAATGCAGACAACGCTGTCCCATTGAAATGAAATGCTTACAAAAATGAAAACATTCAAGCTTAGGGTCTCGTGCATACGACATGTATAAAGAAAAATAACAGTTTTAATTAGAGATTGTTTTTGGTTTTTAATGGAAATGAGATGAACTAGTTGGGAAGAAAGATCTGTTTTGTTTTTTCTACTTTTCTCTCTCTCTGTCTTTCTGTTTCTCTCTCTCTGTCTTTCTGTTTCTCTCTCTCTGTCTTTCTGTTTCTCTCTCTCTGTCTTTCTGTTTCTCTCTCTCTGTCTTTCTGTTTCTCTCTCTCTGTCTTTCTGTTTCTCTCTCTCTGTCTTTCTGTTTCTCTCTCTCTGTCTTTCTGTTTTTCTCTCTCTGTCTTTCTGTTTCTCTCTCTCTGTCTTTCTGTTTCTCTCTCTCTGTCTTTCTGTTTCTCTCTCTCTGTCTTTCTGTTTCTCTCTCTCTGTCTTTCTGTTTCTCTCTCTCTCTGTCTTTCTGTTTCTCTCTCTCTGTCTTTCTGTTTCTCTCTCTCTGTCTTTCTGTTTCTCTCTCTCTGTCTTTCTGTTTCTCTCTCTCTGTCTTTCTGTTTCTCTCTCTCTGTCTTTCTGTTTCTCTCTCTCTGTCTTTCTGTTTCTCTCTCTCTGTCTTTCTGTTTCTCTCTCTCTGTCTTTCTGTTTCTCTCTCTCTGTCTTTCTGTTTCTCTCTCTCTGTCTTTCTGTTTCTCTCTCTCTGTCTTTCTGTTTCTCTCTCTCTGTCTTTCTGTTTCTCTCTCTCTCTGTCTTTCTGTTTCTCTCTCTCTCTGTCTTTCTGTTTCTCTCTCTCTGTCTTTCTGTTTCTCTCTCTCTGTCTTTCTGTTTCTCTCTCTCTGTCTTTCTGTTTCTCTCTCTCTGTCTTTCTGTTTCTCTCTCTCTGTCTTTCTGTTTCTCTCTCTCTGTCTTTCTGTTTCTCTCTCTCTGTCTTTCTGTTTCTCTCTCTCTGTCTTTCTGTTTCTCTCTCTCTGTCTTTCTGTTTCTCTCTCTCTGTCTTTCTGTTTCTCTCTCTCTCTGTCTTTCTGTTTCTCTCTCTCTGTCTTTCTGTTTCTCTCTCTCTGTCTTTCTGTTTCTCTCTCTCTGTCTTTCTGTTTCTCTCTCTCTGTCTTTCTGTTTCTCTCTCTCTGTCTTTCTGTTTCTCTCTCTCTGTCTTTCTGTTTCTCTCTCTCTGTCTTTCTGTTTCTCTCTCTCTGTCTTTCTGTTTCTCTCTCTCTGTCTTTCTGTTTCTCTCTCTCTGTCTTTCTGTTTCTCTCTCTCTGTCTTTCTGTTTCTCTCTCTCTGTCTTTCTGTTTCTCTCTCTCTGTCTTTCTGTTTCTCTCTCTCTGTCTTTCTGTTTCTCTCTCTCTGTCTTTCTGTTTCTCTCTCTCTGTCTTTCTGTTTCTCTCTCTCTGTCTTTCTGTTTCTCTCTCTCTGTCTTTCTGTTTCTCTCTCTCTGTCTTTCTGTTTCTCTCTCTCTGTCTTTCTGTTTCTCTCTCTCTGTCTTTCTGTTTCTCTCTCTCTGTCTTTCTGTTTCTCTCTCTCTGTCTTTCTGTTTCTCTCTCTCTGTCTTTCTGTTTCTCTCTCTCTGTCTTTCTGTTTCTCTCTCTCTGTCTTTCTGTTTCTCTCTCTCTGTCTTTCTGTTTCTCTCTCTCTGTCTTTCTGTTTCTCTCTCTCTGTCTTTCTGTTTCTCTCTCTCTGTCTTTCTGTTTCTCTCTCTCTGTCTTTCTGTTTCTCTCTCTCTCTGTCTTTCTGTTTCTCTCTCTCTCTGTCTTTCTGTTTCTCTCTCTCTGTCTTTCTGTTTCTCTCTCTCTGTCTTTCTGTTTCTCTCTCTCTGTCTTTCTGTTTCTCTCTCTCTGTCTTTCTGTTTCTCTCTCTCTGTCTTTCTGTTTCTCTCTCTCTCTGTCTTTCTGTTTCTCTCTCTCTGTCTTTCTGTTTCTCTCTCTCTGTCTTTCTGTTTCTCTCTCTCTGTCTTTCTGTTTCTCTCTCTCTGTCTTTCTGTTTCTCTCTCTCTGTCTTTCTGTTTCTCTCTCTCTGTCTTTCTGTTTCTCTCTCTCTGTCTTTCTGTTTCTCTCTCTTCGTTTCTCTCTTTCATTTGCTCCCTCTTGTTTTGTCTAGCCTATTCTACTGACCTAAAGTACGATGGATTGGCTACTCCAGACTTTCGTCCAGTCGACGTGTTCGTGACGTAAGGCGATGAACCGGAACTGGAAGAGCTGTCCGTTGAAGCAAGACTTAATGTTCTTTGTCGGTCAAGGCCGCTGGCGGCACCACCAGTATCTGTATTAACAACACGCCAAATAACTAATAAGTAGTTTTATCAGATGAATACATGAATATCTCATGTTCAATTAACATTTATCTGCACTGAAAGCATATATTTTTTGTTTCAATCATTGTAAAACATATTTTAATATCAATGCATATTGAGTATCCAGTCTAATGAGCTGCTTGTCTAATGAGCTGCTTGTCTAATGATTAGAGCAACATGTCAAATTAATTCTAAAGCGACTCTTTAGTCTAGATTCAAATAGTTGAACTTGATATGAAAAAATAGTTGATCGAAAAAATATACTGATTGATTCCAAAGTTTGATCCAAAGCTAAACCACCAACTAATGGGAAAACATTGTTTATGCTATTTATACTGAACTGTGGCTAGTTGTACTTTATGTTCCTTAAATCTAGCTAGAAGTCTACATTCACTGAAGAGTTTCTTTAGTTTAAAAAATGTCAACTGCTACCTTTTTCATAGCACTGAGCCTCAGCTAATAGAGCCTGACCGCTAGATTGACGTCTTTGGTCTTGCTGTCTGGCACTGCCAGATGACATCAAACTATTGACACTGGTCTTTCTGACAATGTCGCCAGCATTGATGACACCTTTGGCAGTGGTGGTAAAAGACCTGAAGAACAATTACGTATATTAGAAAGTCAACTTGAAATTTGGTGATGAAATATTTGTTCCATTAATTACATCAATAAACTAAGTACTTTGACACCACAGCCTTTTTCCCTTCTCTGATACACAAGGTGTCATCAAGCACACACGACCAACATGTTAAACACAGCACACACAACCAACATGTTAAACACAGCACACACAACCAACTGACGAAAACCGTACACACGACCAACACAGCAAACAAGATCAACACATAAGCACACGACCAACGCAGCATATAAGGACAACACAGCATACAACCAACATAGAACACTACCAACTATAGCAAACCGACTACCACAGCTTACGACCAACATAGAAGCACACTACAAACTATAGCAAACCGACTACCACAGCTCACGCGACATGCTTTTAGTCGTCTGTTCCTTCTTCTTACCTGACACTTACACAGCAAGTCCTGGGATCCCTGCAACCACTGAATCCCAACAAAAAAGCAGGGTTTGGTAAGCTGTTGGTCCTAGGTCGTGTGGAAGCAGGGTTTACGACCAGCGGTGACGGCACTGCTGTCACTGCCACTGACATCGATCTCAGCTGGCGTGTCGGTGAGTCAGTGTCACCTCCCACAGGTGTTGATATACTAGGCGTTGGAAGAGTCAAGTTTTGCTTCATTGTTGCCTTGGTGGATCTTTTGAATAAGGCACACATACAGTTGAAGAGAACAAAACACACATACAGTTGAAGAGAACGAAACACACATGCAAGGTTTAAATCCAGAATGTAGCTCTGAAGAAAAACAGACTTTGAAACTCTTGAATTTTCAAATATTCACATTTTCTTCTTCACAATGTTATTATTTCAAATTAAATGTAGTCCAGAAGAATTGCTTTTAATCTTGATTGGAAATCTCGTTGGTGGGAGAATAAAAATCTGGGTAAACCACGGGTCTTTCAGTTCGATTCTGGAATGCTCCTTGAATGCCCTGACAGCTTAGGTAAATAGGAAAGCTGAATGTGCGCATCTCAACAAAGTAACACCAAGTGAGTTAATGACTGGTCAATGATGCACATTTCATAGTGGGGCGATCTCTGGGCCATCATTCATTGAAAACATAATAAAGGAGCAGTTGGAATATTGGACAAGTTCTAAGGAAGATAAAGCATTGATAAATAATAATATAATTTACAAAAAAAATGTTCTACCGAAATCTGTGAGACGAACACGCAACTGCTTAAGTGTAACTATGTTAAGAGATGTCAAAGTTTACAGCTCATCTATCTAATCCCGTGAGACGAGCTGGAGAGCACAACTACCACAAATATTTCATGACCTTTTTTTTTTCTGTTCTGTCTTCAACAAAACAAAAAGACAAAGAAAGAAAATGATGTTCTTTACAAACATTTAGCATCGTTGACAAGGAACAGAGTCATGGCAACCATACAACATTACGTCACGGCAACTTCCGCTAAAAAAGAAATGATCATGACTTATTCTATAACACTGTGTCTCAGGGGAAAGTTATATGAGAACGCGGCTACATTGAGAGATTCTGTGTTTTATTTTCAAATATCTAACATTGGCTTTTATTTAGACATTTGTGAGCCTTTAATATCAGAATACTAAATTTTTATTTCACTGCACATAGACTTTGATTTGAAATAACAAAACATAATGTCGTATTGGTCATGATTTAACAAGAAAACATAATCACAAAGAAAATGTAAAGAAAGAGCCAAACAGAGCCATATACAGAGAAAACAGGACAAACCGAAAACAGGAATTCAGATAGATAGATAGATAGTTAGATAGTTAGATAGATAATGATAGATAGATAGATAGATAGATAGATAGATAGATAGATAGATAGATAGATAGATAGATAGATAGATAGATAGATAGATAGATAGATAGATAGATAGATAGATAGATAGATAGATAATGATAGATAGATAGATAGATAGATAGATAGATAGATAGATAGATAGATAGATAGATAGATAGATAGATAGATAGAGAGATAGAGAGATAGAGAGATAGATAGATAATGATAGATAGATAGATAGATAGATAGATAGATAGATAGATAGATAGATAGATAGATAGATAGATAGAGAGATAATGATAGACAGACAGACAGACAGAGAGACAGACATATAGATAGATAGATAGATAGATAGATAGATAGATAGATAGACAGATAGATAGATAGATAGATAGATAGATAGATAGATAGATAATGATAGATAGATAGATAGATAGATAGATAGATAGATAGATAGATAGATAGATAGATAGATAGATAGATAGATAGATAGATATGAGCATAAAATGAATAACTACTATTAATAATTGTGAAGAAACAAGTCCTTTTACGTTTAAAGTGTCTTTTAATTGTGGAACATTTTACCCAAACATCTCTACACGGCAGACGTTATATACAGATCTCCTACTTCATTCGCTGACTTCTCTCTCTCTCTCTTGTTTACACACTCGTCACTTCCCCCAAGTCCCCCTAACTCTCGATACCCAACACTTGACCGTGTGTCACGGTTGACCACACAGTAACCGTGTCACAACAATAATGTTACCTTGTAAATTAAATTTAAACTATATGACGACTATTCCAACCCAAACCTCCTGCCTCTAAATGTCAATGATCAACTAGAAACACTAGTTAGAGTTTCCCAAGCAGCGGTCTGTCAGTACAAAGACTTGTGTATTCAAACACCCTGCAGAGATCTTATTTGTGTATGACCAAACACCCACGTGACCAGCAGTCGCTGCCCACGCTGACATATAGAATTTGTATATGACTTTGTAGTCTACCGCACAATTTCTTGATCTAGAAACATTGACGCAAGGAATTTGGGAAAAAAAGGAGGAAGATGATAACATTCAATTAGTTTTTGATGTCTAAATCTGACCCACATAGACCAACACTGACCCACATAGACCAACACTGACCCACATAGACCAACACTGACCCACATAGACCAACACTGACCCACATAGACCAACATTGACCTACATTGACCAGCATTACTATTAACGGCTATTCCCTTTGGAGCAGAGAAAACGTTTTCAGAATCACCGTCCGCGCGGAAACGTCTTTGTATAGAAGATGAACACGTCAAAGCAAAGGAGGATCCTCAGTGGGCTGCCATATGTCAGGGTACACATTCCATTTTCTCATAGAGAATTTTTCCCACTGGCGTACACCCTCATGATTTATGTACGGCCAACTCCGCCGTGGTTGCCTCATAGTGGTCGCCCTTCGTCATAGGTTTCTAGTTTATAATGTTTATATTAGGTGTAACAAATTTGCATTTTCTTGAAACCAGCTCAGACAGAAAAAGATTACTTTCGTCAAGCCCAGTGGAGGAGAGCCTTATCATTGGCCTAGAGTCTCAAGAGATATAATGTCCACTCTGATAATCAATACTTTTAGACGCCGCTAAACATCAGTCATAAAGAAAAAGATCATAACACAATTGAAGAGATCAGACGTAGAACTGTAGAAGCACACAGGAAAACTCTGTGATAAAGGGAGGCCTTAAAAAGGAATATCAGCGATTTTTACTTTTTAACACACAAAATGACAAAAGCAATTGGAGAATTTACGACCAAAGAAACAAAAAAACAACTTTGGCTGAAATATTCCTAGCACCTGGCACAGTCCATCTGACATGATTTTATTCCCTAACAGAGAAATACTTTTAGCTGGCTGACTTGACATTTGACTGAACAAGATTTGTATCTTAATAATTCTTTAGACCAGGACTATGTAGTCACTTTGACTGTTATGTAATAGTACTTGACAACATTTCTGTCAATAGCACGTGGGGGTCTGCATAACAAAGACACTTTAAGACAGTAGTCTGCATTGTCTTTATGTCTTTGTTGTTGTTTTTATTTCTGCAGTTACTGCTGAAGGGGGGCGGGGAGAATCAAGAATCGGCTGCACAAAACAATTGATAAATGAGTTGCAGCAAAAGTGAAACATTTTAGTAAAAATCGTTTAAAATTACTTTAAAGAATACACAAAAATAAAATGAAAATAATTTTTTTCACAGACTCTCTTTCTCTCTCTTTCTCTCTCTTGATCTGTCACTCTTTCTCTACTTACCTCTCTCTATCTCACTGAGACTCGTAAGTGGGAGAAATAGCGTATACAAGGTTCCATCCTGACAGACAGACATACATACAGACAGAGTAAATATAAGCTTTGTACAAAGAATCTATAGCATTGAAACTTGCTCCTGAATGTGAAATACTTTTTTTAAAAAAATTGAAGCCTTTGAAAGATTCATTCAATGAATCTGCCCAACACACACTGGCACTGCTGTGGACATTCTCTATATGTGCCTATCATTGATTTGCAAGTTTCTGAAGACACTGTCAATTCAACATCCACGCCGAATAGTTGTGTACTTGGAAAATTTGAAAATAAACACATTTTTCACAAGGTTACAAAGACAGATTGTGTAAAACACAAACTCAAAATCGGCCCCCGAAGTGGTCCACCTAGAGTCTTCAGCAGGATTGGAGCACGGGACTTCCAGTTCCAAGTGCTTTACCCCTCAGCCACAGCATCTCCAAATATTCATTAAGCGTACACTTATATTTTTGTAAAAAATAATTATTAACTTTATCCATACATTCAAATTAATAACATGGTACTTTAAAATAAAGAGAAACTAAAAAAGATTTATTCTTCAAACAAAATTATATATATTGGCAACACGAATAAAAATATTCTCTACCAACTGCAAGCTACAATTGTGTAGAAATGATAACAATTCAAGTCTTAAGACTTTCCCCTCGCAAATAAAAATTAATATCTCCATTGTCATTTGTCATACAAACTAGATATACATCTAGCTAGATCTAGATTCAAGATCTAAGTCTAGGTCTAGAAATAGATCTAAATCTAGATTCAAGATCTAAGTCTAGGTCTAGAAATAGATCTAAATCTAGATTCAAGATCTAAGTCTAGGTCTAGAAATAGATCTAAATCTCTGGCTAGATCTAGTCAATCTAGAGTTAGATCTAAGTCTATATCTAGATCTAAGTCTATATTTAAGTCTAGATCTAGATCTAGAATCTTGATATGGAATCTAATAATCTAGACTAGAACTCGTTTTATAAATATATGTAGATCTTGGCTCTATTTAGTCTTTCAAGTGTAGGCCCCTATAATGAGGATATGTCAAAACTGCGCGCTATAAAAGTAGTTCGTTTATTTTGTAAACTTATAACTAAACCGAAGTTCGTATCAAAATTCTTTATTTAAAAACAACATTTGCTTCAGTATTCTATTCAATGAGTTAGTTAATCAATGGAAAATATGTTTTATAATGATCCATTGACACTTTTACCATTGTGACCTTTGATGCAAATGTTTTGTACCAATGCGCGAATCTATGAATGAAACTTGATTTATCAATGAAGAAGTCCATGACCTTTTAAAAAAGTTACCTCCCCTGAAGTTTTTCATTGAAAAGTGGTGTAATTTTTTGAAAAATCTGCTTGCATATACAATTTTTTAAAATTAGATGGTTCACTTTCGGAAAAGAAAAAAGTAGCTGTTGCATTAGAACTTTGAATGATCTAAAATATCATGATAACCTATTTTTATTTTCTCTTCTAGTTTCTTAGATCTAAACGGGACAGACCGACAGACAGGCCACACAAAACTAATAACGTCTTTTCCCCTTTCGGAGGCCGCTAAAAATATACGAACGCTATTGCAAATACAGATGCAACAATTAACAATTAACGGGACAGACCGAGAGACAGGTCACACAAAACTAATAACGTCTTTTCCCTTTTCGGGGACCGCTAAAAAATATACGAACGCTATTTTTTTTTTATTATAGCATTTATATAGCGCTACTTTCATGCATATAGCTATTGCAAATACAAATGCTACAATTAACAATTGCTAGCTTTAATTTCTAATATTGAAAAATACAATGCTTGGTATTTTTATTTTTTAATTTCCAACTTTGAAGTATGACAGTCTCACTTACAGGCCATTTCATCAGGGGCAGGTAATTGTGAACTACGTTTCAGTAATCTTGATGTAAAAGTGCAGATTGTGATCAGTCTGGCATTCATCATTTATAGAGTAACAAAACAAGGAGATGTGTACAAAGGGAAGGAAAGATGGGGGGATACAAATCCTGGAGGGGGGAGACGTTTCAATGCCAGATTTGACCTGTAGATGTCCTTACACCGCAAATAAAAGAAACAGGTGCTTCAACTCTGACCTGATTTTTGTACAGACTGGTTAATAGAGATGTAAGCCTTGTGCAACCCATAAGTTTAACTGATAGATCTGTAACTTATTTATCTGTAGCTTGTAAGTTATATATCTGTAACTTGTAACTTATATATCTATAAATTGTAACTTATATATCTGTAACTCCTACATTATTAACTTGTAACTTATATTTCTGTAACTTATAAATCTGTAACTTATTTATTAGTGATGGTGGAGGTTGTTATATTGAAACTGGAAACTATTAAATTAAAACATTTTTTTTTTATTTACATTGTCATCTTGGTATATATATATATTTTCATCCTGGATTATTTATTTGTCATCTTAGTTTCTTTATTTGTCATTCGTCGAACATAATTTAATGTTAAACTCGTTAAATGTTTAATTTTAACAGATAATTTAAATTACACAAAACAAATTTGGAAGAAGGTTTTTTAATGTTTTTGTTTTTTTTGTTTCCCATTGACATCACCTTTTTGTTTCCCATTGACATCACCTTTTTGTTTGTTTCTTTAATTTTTTTGAAATACTCTTAGTAGAAGTATTTCTATTTCAACGCATGTCTAGCCCAAGGACTTTTGCCAGACAGAGGGCGTAGTGAGACCATTTCAAAAGGTTTGGTAGTGAGACCATTTCAAAAGGTTTGGTAGTGAGACCATTTTAAAAGGTTTGGTAGTGAGACCATTTCAGAAACTCAAAAGTTTTTCTTGTTAAAATTCTGAAACATTGTCAAATTATGCCAAAGAACTTCTAAATATACCATGGAAATAGTTCACCTACTTTGGTTGGCTTTCTAAAGTTCAGAAAGAGGCTAACTGTTTATATGTCTCCATGGTAACTGCATGTAGGACTCAGTCCAGTAATGCAAGAATTCGATCTATCTCACCCGAAGCCATCTCTAAGTCTTGTTATTTCTTTCACCAATAATGAAGATGATTCTATTTATAGCAATCACGTTGATGATTCTATTTATAGCATTCACGCGGCCCAAGTGTTGGTTGAGATGTTAAGTCACGTGACGGTGGAATAAAAACCTACAGTCAGGAGTGTAGCAATCAGAGCAGTCAATCTACCAACGTGACAGATTCGGTAAGTGACCCCCCATCAATCAGGGATTGACTTTATTCTTAGAAAACAATTTTAGGTTAAGCTTAAAGATTACAACCTGATTAGCTGACTTGAAATAATCTCTCTTCATTTCACTTTTATTAAATTTGAATTATTTGATTTGCAATAAACTTACATTATTTGATTTGTAATAAACTTGAATTATTTGATTTGTAATAATCTTGAATTATTTGATATTGTTTCCATCATCGTTCAGTAAAATCACGATTTGACCTGAAATTTCAATGGGAGATCATCCATGGTGTAAGAGCGAAAGACTAGTAATGCTTTAGAAATATCCTGAATTTGATTGGCTGAACAAAATGTACAACTCGAAAGACATAAAAAAAAATACTTTAAAAAAAAATACAAATATCTCATTTATACAATTTAATTGGCTATTATTTTGCTTCTAAAAAACTAATGAATGTCAGATTTTTTTTAAAGGATGATTTTTAGATCTCGTAAACTAGAAAAAAGATATTGAAAATCCGACATCATAGTATTTTAGACCATTAAAAGTTCACGCGCAACGGTTACCTCTATCTTTTCTAAAAAGCGAAAAAATTTAATTTTTAAAATCAATTATGCAAGCAGTTTTTTTCAAAAAAATACACCATATATACAACTATTCACTATTAAGAGTAACAAACACTGAAAACTATTTGGTAAGGGAAACGACCTTATACCATATTGTTAACACATTTATGCAAACGGTTTTAGATTTTTATTTTTACATTTGTTTTGCTCATTGTGTCGTAATAACTAGTACATTTACAAAAAAAAAGTTTACTTTTTGTTGTAAAGAGAAAAAAATCTATTTAGTATGCTCATAAGTGAAACATAA
This sequence comes from Biomphalaria pfeifferi, assembly GCA_030265305.1. Classification (NCBI taxonomy): domain Eukaryota; kingdom Metazoa; phylum Mollusca; class Gastropoda; family Planorbidae; genus Biomphalaria; species Biomphalaria pfeifferi. The sequence goes on along the minus strand of JASAOG010000122.1, from coordinate 1,372,159 downwards.
TTTAAAACAACAATTAATAAGTAGTTTTTATATTATCGCGTGAACTGTAGTGCCACGCTGTGTATAATTAACACTTAAAGGAATTTTTTTTATACGAATAAGAGATTGACTCTTTACAAAACAATTAGATAATCATAATAAGACATCAGGCCATGTTCATATCTAACTTCACATTCACTTTCACCTATTCCCTGGTTTGCGGAACCTTTGGGGCACCACACAAGATCTGTCAACCTTCTTTCTCCATTCTTTGTCATTTCTGAAAATATTGAACCCTGCCTTTTTACCAACAAAGCAACAAGAAAGAAGCGAAAGAAGACTATGCTAAATTCATACACGGCTAAACGTCTAGTGGAAATATTGAGGTTTTAGACCGAAAGTAGAGAAATGTCCATAAGACATTAAACAATTTGAAAAGACAAATGACTTTTGTGGCTATAATCTATTGAGCTACGTAAAACACTGTATGAGTTCAACAACATTGCATCAGTGTTTCATAGTTTAAATAGTGAATAAATAGGGAATTCACTTCGTTTGACTTTTGCGAAAAATCTACTGAAGACATGAACCACCAAATTAAGAGAAGATATTGGTTAGAAGATTTAGAATCTAGTCATTCGTTAACGTAGAGAAAGTATTAAACATCGTGAGACCTAATCATTTGAGCCTAAGTCTGAACATGATCAAACGAATTTATTTTTAAATGATTTTTTTTTTGATAAAGTCTATTATGTTGTTAGCACACGATTAGGAATTGGGCGCAAAAAGTTATTTGTTGCATCAAAAGGGTAAAGTTTTGACCTAGCCACAGTCACGTGACTATTAAAAACAAGACTAGGTTTAAAAGTGTAACGAAAGTAAACACAGAATACTCTTGACGCTTTAAAATGTGGTCGCGGCTTTGAGTTTCTATAGGAGATATTTAGCTTAGCGACATTTGACGTTCGCTTCATTACGTATGAAACGCCTTATTCAACATCTTACATCAGCGTCGTGTACTTTCTACCTTGTTGGCCTTTCGCCTTGTGTTATTGGATTATTTCAATGTTACCTCTGTTTAGACTTCTCTGCACAAGACACAGCACGGAGGCACCTAACAATAAATACAACTTTCATTTCGCCGGTGGTGGAGGGGAGGGTAGATTGTATTTGAACAAGTTTTCCAAGAGATCTAGTTGACTTTAAGCTGGTGTTTATTTCTTACGAAATACAAAGGGCATCCAATAAAAAAAGAGAGAATATTTGTTTCTTTAAAATACAGTGAGGCTGAATCTACTAGACACTATCTAACAGAATCTACTAGACACTATCTAACAGAATCTACTAGACACTATCTAACAGAATCTACTAGATACTATCTAACAGAATCTACTAGACACTATCTAACAGAATCTACTAGATACTATCTAACAGAATCTACTAGACACTTTCTAACAGAATCTACTAGACACTTTCGAACAGAATCTACTAGATACCATTTAACAGAATCTTCTAGATACTATCTAACAGAATCTGCTAGATACCATTTAACAGAATCTACTAATCACTATCTAACAGAATCTACTAATCACTATCTAACAGAATCTTTTCTAACAGAATCTACTAATCACTATCTAACAGAATCTACTAGACACTATCTAACAGAATCTACTAGTCAGTATCTAACAGAATCTACTAGACACTTTCTAACAGAATCTACTAGACACTATCTAACAGAATCTACTAGACACTTTCTAACAGAATCTACTAGACACTTTCTAAAAGAATTTACTATACACTTTTTAATAGAATCTACTAGACACTATCTAACAGAATCTACTAGACACTATCTAACAGAATCTACTAGTCAGTATCTAACAGAATCTACTAGACACTTTCTAACATAATCTACTAGACACTATCTAACAGAATCTACGAGACACTATCTAACAGAATCTACTAGACACTATCTAACAGAATCTACTAGACACTATCTAACAGAATCTACTAGACACTATCTAACAGAATCTACTAGTCAGTATCTAACATAATCTACTAGTCAGTATCTAACATAATCTACTTGACACTTTCTAACAGAATCTACTAGACACTTTCTAACAGAATCTACTAGACACTATCTAACAGAATTTACTAGACACTATCTAACAGAATCTACTAGACACTATCTAACAGAATCTACTAGACACTATCTAACAGAATCTAGTAGACACTAACAGAATCTACTAGACACTATCTAACAGAATCTACTAGACACTTTCTAACAGAATCTACTAGACACTTTCTAAAAGAATCTACTATACACTTTTTAATAGAATCTACTAGACACTATCTAACAGAATCTACTAGACACTATCTAACAGAATCTACTAGTCAGTATCTAACAGAATCTACTAGACACTTTCTAACAGAATCTACTAGACACTATCTAACAGAATCTACTAGACACTTTCTAACATAATCTACTAGACACTATCTAACAGAATCTACGAGACACTATCTAACAGAATCTACTAGACACTATCTAACAGAATCTACTAGACACTATCTAACAGAATCTACTAGACACTATCTAACAGAATCTACTAGTCAGTATCTAACATAATCTACTAGTCAGTATCTAACATAATCTACTTGACACTTTCTAACAGAATCTACTAGACACTTTCTAACAGAATCTACTAGACACTATCTAACAGAATTTACTAGACACTATCTAACAGAATCTACTAGACACTATCTAACAGAATCTACGAGACACTATCTAACAGAATCTACTAGACACTTTCTAACAGAATCTACTAGTCAGTATCTAACAGAATCTACTAGACACTTTCTAACAGAATCTACTAGACACTTTCTAACAGAATCTACTAGACACTATCTAACAGAATCTACTAGACACTATCTAACAGAATCTACTAGTCAGTATCTAACAGAATCTACTAGACACTTTCTAACAGAATCTACTAGACACTTTCTAACAGAATCTACTAGACACTATCTAACAGAATCTACTAGACACTATCTAACAGAATCTACTAGACACTTTCTAACAGAATCTACTAGTCACTATCTAAGAGAATCTACTAGACACTTTCTAACAGAATCTACTAGACACTTTCTAACATAATCTACTAAACACTATCTAACAGAATCTACTAGACACTGCCTAACAGAATCTACTAAACACTATCTAACAGAATCTACTAAACACTATCTAACAGAATCTACTAAACACTATCTAACAGAATCTACTAGACACTGCCTAACAGAATATACTGCACACTATCTAAGAGAACCTCTAAGAAAACTATCTACATAAGAATTTACTGCGTAAGATCAATGAAATTGAAAGATCTTTTATTGCAAACGTTTCTGACTTAGTGAACTCTTATTGTGTTAAGTCCTTGTTCCACTCACTTAGTGTACTCTCATTGTGTTAAGTCTTTGTTTAGTCAACTCTCACTGTGTTAAGTCCTTGTTCCACTCACTTTGTGAGCTCTCATTGTGTTAAGTCTTTGTTCCAGTCACTTAGTGAGCTCTCATTGTGTTAAGTCCTTGTTCCTTTCACTTAGTGAGCTCTCATTGTGTTAAGTCCTTGTTTCACTCACTTAGTGAGCTCTCATAGTGTTAAGTCCTTGCTCCACTCACTTAGTGAGCTCTCATTGTGTTAAGCCTTTGTTTAGTGAACTATTCATTGTGTTAAGTCCTTGTTCCACTCACTTTGTGAGCTCTCATTGTGTTAAGTCTTTGTTCCAGTCACTTAGTGAGCTCTCATTGTGTTAAGTCCTTGTTCCACTCACTTTGTGAGCTCTCATTGTGTTAAGTCCTTGCTCCACTCACTTAGTGAGCTCTCATTGTGTTAAGTCCTTGTTTCACTCACTTTGTGAGCTCTCATTGTGTGAAGTCCTTGGTCCACTCTTTGAATTGTTTACTTTTCTCGATACAAAGTTATTTAACATTATCTAGTGTAGATTGTCCACACACAAAGTTATCTAGCTTTGTCACTTAATAGAAGATTGACACACAATGTTGTAGTGATCTTGGTTTTATTTCGTTTCAAATGTCCTATACCATGTACATTAAACTGAAATACTAAATGTTTCAAAACGAAAAAAAAAAGTTGTTCCTACTAGAACTAGCTGAGCCTGGCTTCTTGCTTTTTCTTTCTCATTTTTGTTACAAAGTTTATATCACTTTTACTTTTTCTGTCTATGTTTGTACATGTTATTGCTTCCACATCCATTCTTAGATCAAGTTGAAACTTTGCACAATTATTCATTGGCCTAGACAAGGCATGAATAAATAAGAAAAATTAACCAATTAGCCAATTAATAACTGGTAATTAATTATTTTGTTTGATACCAAAAAGGGAAGTAATCCTTTAGCATTCACAGAAACGGCTAAATATGTAGCATTTTGTCCCCCTAGATAATTAAAAACTTATTTTTCGTATAAACAATTGAACAATTAAATTATTTATTGTACCTAAAAAAACAATTTGTCAATTGTTCTTCTTCTAGACAGCTTTTTGCTGATGAGCTGTTAGCTCTTTTGCAGACTGCCAAGGAAAAATAGCCTGAGGAAACACACAGCCTACACTAAACTCGTCAGTTAATTATTGGTGATTAATTATGTTGTGTGCCATCGAGTAAGGGATATACCTTCTACATTATTGAGAGTTATAACTGTAAGTGCGGAGTTTTTCACCCTTAGATGTGCTTTGTCTCTTAAAAATGGATTTTCTATATTTCTCTTGTTTGTTTGTTTTTTTACAATCAGCGGTCGTTCGCTTGCCTACTGTCCATGTCAGCTGGTAAACTAACAAAGTAACAAAGTTAGCATATCAGTTAAATCTTCCATTTTCCTAAAAGTGTAACATCCGTTTGTGTTACATAAAAATGCCCCTGAGCTAAAAGATATTGCACACTATATCGTGCAAGAAATAGTTTCTAATGATATTAACACTCCCACGCAAACACGCTGGATCAAACAATATAGCGTTGGAAGAAGTATTGCCCAACTCTAGCAGGATATTGTTGTGGATTTGATTCGTTTGTGTCTGCTTTTAGGTTCATACAAAAAGTTAATGTTCGTAATCACGAGGTGTTTTTTATCCCAACCGTCCATGCTTATGTGCATCCTTGGACTATGTGACTATGTGTCCTTAGACTATGTGTCTTTAGACTGTGTATCATTAAACTATGTGTCCTTAGACTATGTGTCCTTAGACAGTGTATCATTAAACTATGTGTCCTTAGACTAAGTGTCCTTAGACTATGTGTCCTTAGACTGTGTATCATTAAACTATGTGTCCTTAGACTATGTGTCCTTAGACTGTGTATCATTAAACTATGTGTCCTTAGACTATGTGTCCTTAGACTGTGTATCATTAAACTATGTGTCCTTAGACTATGTGTCCTTAGACTATGTGTCCTTAGACTATGTGTCCTTAGACTGTGTATCATTAAGTATGTGTCCTTAGACTGTGTGTCCTTAGACTGTGTATCATAAAACTATGTGTCCTTAGACTATGTGTCCTTAGACTATGTGTCCTTAGACTAGACTACGTATCATTAGACTAATAATAATAATAATAATTTTTATTGTTCGTAAAAATATTCGTCTTACAATTTGTGCATTACACGAAACAAAACATTATAACTATGAAAAATATATGACTATGTATCATTAGATTGTGTCCTTAGACTATGTATCATTAGATTGTGTCCTTAGACTATGTATCATTAGACTGTGTCCTTAGACTATGTATCATTAGACTGTGTCCTTAGACTATGTATCATTAGACTGTGTCCTTAGACTATGTATCATTAGACTGTGTCCTTAGACTATGTATCATTAGACTGTGTCCTTAGACTATGTATCATTAGACTGTGTCCTTAGACTATGTATCATTAGACTGTGTCCTTAGACTATGTATCATTAGACAGTGTCCTTAGACTAAACCACAACCAACCTTACAGACTCAAGAATGAAACATTTTCGATAGTCTTTGTCATGGTACATAGCTAGCACTAGATGGGCCGATGAGTGGGGTATTGATCTAGAATCTCGAACCTAAGTGTGGATATTAAAACTAAAATTGCCGACAGCAGTTTTAGGTTAGAGGTTAGTTTGTTGTAAAAATTAATGGAGAAAATAGACACTAGACGACAGTTACCATCTACAATCTAAATGTATGACTATTAGTTGGTTTAAAACATACAATGTTTAAAACTCAAATAAATTCCTACTTTATGTTTAAATGCTATAATAAACTCAAGATTCATATTTTATTTTTCACTGAAAAGTTAATAGAAAAAAATAATAAATTTAACGATCGAACTTACGACCGTCACGTTTTAGTGCAAAGTTCTTTCAACTTACAGAAGTGAATACAAAATAATCTTAGAGTAGATTCCAAAATTTACTTTTGTAAGAAAATGTGACCTAATAGTAAGAATTTAATGTCAAAGTTTTATGATTTCATGGATGTTTTGTGATCATGTGGCTCTCTACACAGTTTCTTTGAACGGGATCCTACCAACTTACACACATTTAGGAAATTTGTGTTTAGTCATTTTCTTACGTACACTAACGTCCTCTACTTTGATGAAAGACAGGGGCGGACTTCTAAAGACTTAAAGATTTTATTGTTGTTGACCAAGTTATTACTTCGTCTGCTTATCCTCAACCCGTCTACAAAGTCAACAATTTTTCATTCTTGATTTAATAAAAAGAACTCAATTAGAAGTAACCATAAATTTGTTGAGCGTCTGGAATTGGAGTAGTATTTCATTGTATTAATTTTTTTGTGTGAGACGGAGATCTTCATACATGGCGGACAAACTTTTAAATGCATAGCATAGTATATCCGGTGTACGAACAAGCAAAATAAAAAAAATCTTTTTAAAAAAAAACAAGGCTTTTTTAAGGGGAAAGAACTATATCTATCAATGATGTACACGTTTTTTTCCCTTATCTAATAAAATAATTGATTGACAAATTGGATATTTTTAGCGCCCCCGAAAGGGGAATAAACGCTATTAGTTTTGTGTGGTCTGTCTGTCAGTCCATCCGTCCGTCCCGTTTAGATCTCAGAAACTAGAAGAGAAAATGAAAATCGGACATCATGATATTTTAGATCATTCAAAGTTCTGATGCAACGGCTGCTTTTTTCTTTTCCGAAAATGATTTTTTAAATTACATACGCAAGCAGATTTTTCAACAAAATGCACCACTTTTAAATGAAAAACTAAAGGGGAGGTAAGTTTCCCAGAGAAGGTCACAGACTTCTTCATTAATATTTCAAGCTTCATACATAGATTCGAGCATTGGTAAAAAAAAAATTGTATCTAAGGTCACAATGGAAAAAGTGTGAAATGTTCATTATAAAATAAATTTTCCATTTATTAACGAATTGAATGGAATACTGATTCAAATGTTCTTTTTAAAAAGAATTTTGATACGAACTTCGTTTTAATTGTAAGTTTAAAAAAAAAACTATTCTTATAGCGCGCAGTTTTGGCATATCTTGATTTGCACTTTACATGAATCTAAATTAGACTAAATAGATTTAATTGTATTAAACAAATTGAACAAAATTTACATGTATAATCTATTAAGGTAATAGCTTAACTTCTTAAAACTTAGGGGAGCAGATTTATTTATAATGTGAGCAGTAGTATCATATCAAGAAGAGAATCTGATGCGAACAGCATATTTGCACTATTTCCCAGTAATGGGTAATAGTGTATAGCCCTATGCTGTTCGTATGGGAAACCTGTTTAGTTGTGTGGGCTCATTTTTTTTAAATTTCCTATACCGTCTACTCCAATATATTAATCGAAATTGTTGGGAAGAGGTAGGTATCTTGAAGCAGTGGCGTCACTTGGGGGGTGACGAGGGGTACGGTCCGCACCGGTCGACACCATTTTGGGGGTGGAAACCAAGTTGGAAATATTATGTATTGGCAAATGCAGAAACATCGGAAAAGATAATAATTAAATGTATGTCCAAATATGGCTAGACACATCTAGATGGTAGTTTAAGTGTAAATGACACTAAACAATGTAATACCATTTCTGTCTTCTGTATAACAAAAGAAACCTGTTCATATGATTTTAAGTCTGTTTATAATTTTAAATAAATATCATTGTAAAATTTGCAATAACACTTGAATAAATGTCATAAACATTGGAACTTTATATCTGAGTAAAAATCAATAAAAGTAGATAACCAGCTCACTGTATTGGTTGAACAAAAATATCTAACTAGCAATAGTGTTTATTGGAACATAGTTAAAGAAAGTTTATGGTGGAAGGGTGACACCCTGAGCTACCGGACTAGGTGTCACCGACACTGTATCGGGAGGTTTCCATGCTGATCTTAGGTGATCTGTTATTGCTACTCTACTTATTCCAGAAGAGTTAGAAGAGTCTTATCAAAGACGACGTGTTGCACTGTTTGCTTTTATGTGAAAAATAACGCCAAATGATTTTTAAAAATTACTTTAAACGATCAAACAAAACTATGGCTTGAATATATTTCTGATCCATTGGTGACTTCTATGGGAGCCGCCTCAGAGTTTGTGTGATAACATAAACTTTTTTTGTAATCTTGTTTTATATTGATTTATGTTTTGTTAGGTACAATTAATAATTGATTAAAGTTTCAACTTGATCCGAGAATAGGTGTTGAACAAATAAGATGTACACACAATTTACCAGACAGACAGAGTGGGTTGATATAAGCTTTGTAAACAAAGGCAATGTAGATGAGCAACGTTTTTAAAAGTTAATTGGTTTACATTTTAGCACTGCAGAATCAACTTTCTGAACTCTTTTATTTGTAAGGTATATTACGTCGTTCAATTTAGCGCCCTTGACATTAGTTAGTTTATCGCAAGAATCTTTATTTAATTTATTTTTTCACTTTTAAGTTCAGCAGAATTCTAATTTTCTTTTGTAGCATATAATAGTTTCACAATAGAGGAAGCATTTGAATTTAACCGAAAGGCTTATAACGTATTGAAAAACAAATGGGCAACGACATACATCCAATGCAGTAAATCTCCAGAAATGCACATACATCCAAAGTCTCTGTAAATGTACATACTCGCTTGCCATTAACTGTGAGATTCTAAAACAAGAAATGTCTCAGACTCAATCTGTGGATTGTCCTCTGCTGTTCTTGACTTTTCATTTAGAACCACTGCCTGGATCAGACAGTGTCATTTGACGTCCTGACATAGCAGTGTGAAACCTCACGAGTGGCACACATGTATTTCATCTGGTTCACAAGTTTGTCAGTCTAGAGCAGGGGTTCTCAACCTGTGGGTCGCGACCCCCTTGGGGGTCGATTGACGATTTGCCAGGGGTCGCCAAAGACCATTGAAAAAATGGATTGTTATTGTCTATTCTACTATTGCTGTGTGTGTGTGCGGGGGGGAGGTCGCGGCTAAGTGGGGTTTTGTAAAAAGGGGTCGCCGAGCATAAAAGGTTGAGAACCGCTGGTCTAGAGAGAGAATGGTGAGACAGAGGGAAGGAGTTCAACACTATACAAGTTGACAGGGGCGGACTGGCTATATGGGCAAACAGGCAAATGCCCGATGGGCCGGCACAAAATGGGCCGGTCTGGTCGCGACCAAAGACATTTTTTTTCAATGCAGACAACTTTAAAAAAAAGTATCTCATCACTCACTCTATACAATTTTGACCCAGAATGTAACCCATTTAGAAAAACTTTGTCTCGCTGAATAAACATCAAAAAAGTATCGCATGATAAATAGATAGATATATAGATAAATAGATAGATAGATAGATAGTTAGATAGATAGATAGATAGATAGATAAATAGATAGATAGATAGATAGATAGATAGATAGTTAGATAGATAGATAGATAGATAGATAGATAGATAGATAGATAGATAGATAGATAGATAGATAGATAGATAGTTAGATAGATAGATAGATAGATAGATAGATAGATAGATAGATAGTTAGATAGATAGATAGATAGATAGATAGATAGATAGATAGATAGATAGATAGTTAGATAGATAGATAGATAGATAGATAGATAGATAGTTAGATAGATAGATAGATAGATAGATAGATAGATAGATAGATAGATAGTTAGATAGATAGATAGATAGATAGATAGATAGATAGATAGATAGATAGATAGATAGATAGATAGATAGATAGATAGATAGATAGATAGATAGATAGATAGATAGATTCATAGATACCAAGAAATCACCAAAGCTATATAGCCTACCGTGAAATAATTCAAAATGTATAGATACCAGGAAATCATCCCTCATATTTTAGATATATAGATAGCAGGTAATCATACTGAACCTCTCTCAGGCATAACAAAAGAAACAAAAGAATAAGAAAGTGAAAAAGAAAGAGAAATGCTAACAGTTGGTGATGAAAGGACGATGTCTAAATCTTGTTAACATCTCGTTAAGACATCGTCTGCCTTCAAGTCTCCTGTCTATACGGGTTATGGGAGACCTTCTGGCGCTACACTTTCGTTGTACAACAAGCTGCCATTTTGTTGAACCGATCTTCCTTTTTTCCCCCAGAATACATTGTGAGCTTCCTGGTGATATTGTTCTCCAAGTCTATTGCTCTATTTTTAGATCGATGAGACTTCGTGTATTTTCCTTCTTGTCTTGTGTTCTCTTTCAATATCCACTAACTGCATCAAGTCAATGTCAACACATATCTACTAACTGCATCAAGTCAATGTCCACACATATCTACTAACTGCATCAAGTCAATGTCCACACATATCTACTAACTGCATCAAGTCAATGTCCACACATATCTACTAACTACATCAAGTCAATGTTCACACATATCTACTAACTACATCAAGTCAATGTTCACACATATTTACTAACTGCATCAAGTCAATGTCCAAACATATCTACTAACTACATCAAGTCAATGTTCACACATATTTACTAACTGCATCAAGTCAATGTCCAAACATATCTACTAACTACATCAAGTTAACGCTGTCACACATCTACTAACTACAAAAAGTCAATGTCCACACATATCTACTAACTGCATCAAGTCAATGTACACACACATCTACTAACTGCATCAAGTCAATGTACACACACATCTACTAACTGCATCAAGGCAATGTTCACACACATCTACTAACTACATCAAGTCAATGTCCACACATATCTACTAACTACATCAAGTCAAAGTTCACACATATCTACTAACTACATCAAGTCAATGTACACACATATCTACTAACTACATCAAGTCAATGTTCACACATATCTACTAACTGCATCAAGTCAATGCTGTCACACATCTACTAACTGCATCAAGTCAATGTCCGCACATATCTACTAACTGCATCAAGTCAATGTTCACACATATCTACTAACTACATCAAGTCAATGTTCACACTCATCTACTAACTACATAAAGTCAATGTTCACACTCATCTACTAACTACAAAAAGTCAATGTTCACACAGATCTACTAACTACATCAAGTTAACGCTGTCACACATCTACTAACTACAAAAAGTCAATTTTCACACACATCTCTTTAGTTGGCATGTATACATACACATCTTTAAATTTGGAGGGGTGTCTCGGGGCGGGTGGTGTTAATTAGTCCTCCTCACCAATCAGTTCTGAATGAATACATTTGAGTAGCGTGTGTTTGTGTGTATGAGTGTAAGTGTTTGGAAAGGTTGGGGGGGGGGGGGGGGGAGAGAAAACAGGATGTCGACAAGAAAGAAAAACAAAATCGTAATGAAGCCTGGTGATTAAAGTTCAAATAGCGTGGGGGCTTATTTGTCTCCATCACAATCACTTTCCTACTTTTGTCGTTGACTGCAACATTCTGATAATTCCATCAGGGTTTTTGGTTATCATTGAACTAGTTCATTACTGTAAGTCATTTCATTCACATGTAAACAAAAGAACGTTTTCACCTGGAAACACCTTTTCCATCTACAATGTCTCTATGCATAGTAAGTGGAGATAACGAAGACTATAATAAATTAAATTATTGTAGATTCCTGTGATTGCTGATCCGACAGGCATGTTGACACTTATCAGCAGTACATCAATAATTACAAGAAGTCTCATCACCCTGGTATCTGATAATGAATCAAGTTTCGACCTATTTTTCGTCGTGATCTACTAAGTCATCTTGATCTCAAAACATTTTATAACATAATTGTAAATAGGAGAAATTGGTTCAGAGATGTGATAGTGGAGAGCATAATGGTCGTTAATGGCCAAAGGAAACTATTCAAACTACACATTTTCGCAGCAGAATTGATAAAATGTCAAGGATATATTAAATATGTTTATGTATCCTTACCTGTTTGTCTTGTTGCGATAATGCGACTATGCATTTTAAGGTTGATTTCATTAATTTTTTATAGTTTATAAAAATTAACATATTTTTTGTCTCACATTTCTATTCCCCCCCCCCCCCTCGATTAATGAGCATTTAAAATATTCTTTTTACGTCTGCACTGTCCAGTTGCTTGACCAATATATTATGTTTAGCCATAAGTCACTATCAGAAAGCATTATTGCTCTTGATTAGATCCAGATATTATGTTATACATTCATCTACGACAAAAAAAAAGCGTACAAAAATCAATGTACTGTGACCATAATATTTGGTACTTCTGGACTGCTCATGAACTACTTTTTTTGTTTTATGAATAAGCCAACAGCGTCCAAACTAACAGAAAAATAAAATGCTTTAGAAGAAACATAAATATCCTTTGTACGTACTGCCAGCTTAACTCAAGAAAACATTAAGAAACTGGAACAGACACAAAATAGAGCAGTGAGATTCATAGCAAACAAATATTCGCATTTGACTAGAGTAACCAGGGCCGCCGCTACCTATTGTGCAGTATGTGCATTGCACGCAGGCGGCCGACTTTAGAGGGCGGCCAAATCATTATTCCAAGGTTCCTTTTTTTAAATTAGTTAAATGAAAAAAATACTTAAATATTTTAAATAAATTATAATTATTCCATTATCCTTTGAAAATACAACAGATAGTCGTACATAAGAAATTATTTTGAAAACTAGAACAAAAAAATTCCCACGGGTTTTTCCATAGGCGCCTACTCATTTCTGGCCTTGAATATCCGCGGATTGTTTGTAACATTTGTTTGAGTCGAATAGCCCGCACTGTAAGTAGATCTATTACCGTAATAAAAAGTCAATTTTAAATCATTTTCACTGGAGGGGAGGGGGCGCTAATTCCTCTCATATGGACTGGGGAGTGCGCAACGTTCTGACCAAAAGGGGTGTTTCGGAGTGTGTGTTTCCTAGGCGACAGTAAGAATATGTTAAGCTATTGATTGGTGGTTATGCAGTGACGATGATAAAAATTAGCGTACTTAGTGTAAATGTGAGACGATCTTAAGACATGAAAGAGTAAAGACTTTGTTTTTGTTGTGAGCTAGATTTTGTTAAATATCAGTTTGTTTCATTACTATTAGATCTATATCTTATCTCAAATTAAATCATAAATAAAAGGCCTAATAGTTATATTGAGTTTTTGTTCACAAAGAACTTGTTCAAGTTATTTAAAGTTTAGTTAATAATAAATGTAAAACGCCTACATCGGTTCAGTTGTACTAGCTGTCTTGAGCTACAAGCCAACACCGATCAACAACAATGGGGGGGGGGGGGGGGGGGGGGGGGGGGTTGCGGCGAAAAAAATGTTCAGACCCCTCGCCGACTTGAGCGGAAACCTGATCTTCAATTCTACCTCTAGGAAGAACTTTTAATTATACTATAGTATATCTATAAGCAACATAACTTCTGAAAAAAAGAACTTTTTAGTAAAATTTCATGACGTTAATTTGGTTTCTATCATTTCTATACACAGTGTTAAATTAAAGAAGGCTAAATGAAAAATAAAACCTAAAAAGTGTGACTAAGTTTCTTTTCGTTTTTACTACATTCTAAAAAAAACAAAAAAAAACTCACGGACCTCACTGTGTGAGCCTACATCGCTACAGCTTCTAAAAGGGGCTCGAATGAAAATGTTGTTATCTAGGGAGTCGCCACCAGGGAATCTGAAAAACACTGCCTTACTATGTTTTATTTTAAGTCATTGTTTAGGTGACTTGTATTTTGGAATATTTATTTTGTATTGAACTAATGAAAAATATTCAGCGCTGAGTTGCTTCATTTGTTGGATAAATTTGTAGGCAACTCTGAATCAGTGTAAGTCAGAGGATTGTGGATACAATGCACATTAAGCCAAAATACAATCGTGATAATTATTATGGAAATTTACGGAACATTGAAAAAGTTCCACTGTCAATGGCTTTTGTATTTCAAGCTTTTTTTATTAGTATCATACTGTGGTCAACAATAACAAACAAGTTAACATATCCCCGTTCAGACCATGTAACACTGTTGAGCAATCAAAGTTATCGAGAAATTGTATATAGATCATGATCATTTCCGTTGTTCATTGTAATATACCCGCCGCAGCTCATCAATTATAATCGTTGCAAATGCAGGAGCATAAGCCAGTAGTCAGAACGAGATTAGTGTTAAATGTTTAAAACAAAGACCCAAAATGTCAGACTTCTGTAGGCACGAATATCCAAAACTGTTCCTAGTGCTTGGTTCCTAGTTGTACTTCAGGGATACAACATCGGTGCGAATAAGGAAAAAATGGAATGGTGTACAAATAAAATGGATTTAAATCAAAGGCCACTTTTGGAACACTGTCCAGCTCTGTCTTAATGGAATTATTTCTTAGAGAAAAAAAAAGGGGGGGGGGGGGATTTTTTTATTTCGCACGCAGGCGGCCACAACCCTCGTGGCGGCCCTGAGAGTAACACCTTTAGTAAAATCACTAAATTTAGAAAGCCTTCAGGACAGAAGACTCAAAAGTAAAGTAGCAATTATACATAAAACACTGAACCATAATCTTGAAATACATAACAAAACCTAATAAAATACTCAGACACAAAGATAAAGTCCCATATGCTAGGACAAATTTGTACAAATACTCCTATTAAAGAATGGAATGTGTTGCCTGAGTCAGCCAGAGAAACCAGTTACTTGGCAGAATTTAAGTCATTGGTTAACATGCATAACTAGATGCATAGCGCGTAAGACGTAATCATCTTCTTTTTTTAAGTTACGTCTGTATTTTATAAGATAGATAAATTTTTAAAGATTGCAAAAGGATATTTTCAAGATAAAACTTCATTCTAAAACTCAATACTTGCTAAAGCAACACAAAAACATTTTTACCTTCTTGAAAAATAAAGCAAATATGAGTGGAAAAAAGGAAGGAAATATTGTAAAGACAAAATGGAACATTTGCAATTAGATTTTCAATAGGACATTACGATTACTACAGATTAAGATGCACTACAAAAAATGGCCGCGCTTTTCATTATGTTCATCCTTTTCATGATGGGTCTATTCTTCGCAAATTTACAAAGTAACGCGGGCTGAGACAGATGGTGAGAAATCGTAGAGCACCAACGTTTCTCAAACAAGGTTTACATGAATATGTTTGAGTTATAATTCATCTTTTTTATTCTTCTTCTTTGAGGAAAAGCATTGTTAAACTTACCTTAGACTTATGTGATATAGGTTTATTATACAATTAACAATGGTTCCGTAAGGTTTTCATTATGTTTTTCTAAAGATTTTTATTACGTATAAAATGTTTCTTATGGCATTTGTCTTCAACAGCCTCTGACAACCAGTTCATTCCTGGCCTTCAGATGTGCCTCAGATATTGAGTCCGGCGGAACTGTTTTCACTAACAGCGTACTGACGCCTATACCAGTAAATGGTAGAAAGGGCTCGTTAGCCTTTCCTGGCTACCCACATAGGAGAAAGAAAACTCTTTATTTTAACCTTTCCTGTCTTCCAGCTATACTCAAACATGGGAAAGGTTTCAAAAGTCAACCCTGAGGAAAACTCAGGAGCCGCTGACCCTTAGACAGTGCTACACCCTGACAGAGTCTGCGACGCCGCTGATCCCAAACTGTATCGGCATGACCTCTATGATATATCAAAGGTGTCGCTTTGGCTACATCAGCTGCGTGGAAATGGTGCAACTGCTATATGATGGGGTGACATCGTTCCGCCCATGCCCAAGTATTTATCTCAAGTCAATGAGATGTTCCATAGATTCACTGTAGTCGGAGGCTGGCCATACTAATACTACAATGAACAGATGTAGTTTAATTCTATTTTATCTCAACGCACTATTACAACAGCCACAATATAATGGAGTCTACTGGCCATGCTTTATGCTTTTAAAGAGGAAGAGTCTACACTGAACATCTGGCTAGGGAACTAATGACTAAGTAGACACAATGTTTTAAAATGAGTTTCCGAGACTTAGGGTCACGTGTTACAGTAGGTTACACTAGAGCTGCATGGCTTCATCAGTGTTACTGAACACCGAGATAGAAAATTAACTACACGACCATTTCTCTCGACTTGAGCTTATTTCTTCTTTTGACTTGAGCTGAGCTCAATTTTTCTTTTGACTTAAGCTAAATTTTTCTTTTGACTTGAGCTCAATTCTTCTTTTGAGTCGATGTAGTTTCCCGCCTCCCCGAGGCTTCCTTTTTATTAATCATCGTTTGGCTTAAGTTTTTAGTCTTCAAGTTTATTTTTAGCTGTCGCCATTATTTTCCTCTTGCCCTCTTGTCAAATTGTCAGCAGAAAGAGAAATCTAATGTTACACATTCAACAATAGCTTGCTGTACAGAAACAGACAACTACTTAAAGACGACACAACACACATGCATCTCAGCCACAACACACAATAGATCTCGGAGTGGTGACTAAATGGAGGCGCTGAAATGCGCCCTTACACTGCAAGATGGCGCTAAAGAGCGCAATAATTTCGCCTATTTAAGAAATTAGCTTTATTGCAGCCACGATCGAGAAGGTGAATCTAAAGAGTAACAATAACTAAGAAGGTACAAAACAAAAAGAGTTATCTCGTCTTGATTGTAAAAGATGTCGAGCTAAGATGGTGTTACACCTTAGGATATTTGAAAAGCTTGTGTGTAGCCTGGATGACTATGTGTAAATAACCACACTATACAACATTGACAGATTTAAAAGTATAGTATAACAATTCTGTGGGCGGAGTGGCGAGTCTATAGACATTTTAAGAATGAAACTTATATAATAGGTCACTGTGATTAGTTAGGAGAGATAATCATTACGAAAGTATTTGACATGTAACAAGATACAGTACAGAGAAATAGATTACACTTTTTTTTTTTAAACTTCAGAGATCTTGTAATTTATTTTCACTTTGGCCATGACACAATAGATCTGATCATTGCTAACAGACTTAGTGTAGAGACTAGATAGAAGGCTAGATTATTGTTATGTGTGTAGTAACAAAAGGGCCGCTGCTACCTATTGTGCAATGTGTGCATTGCACGCAGGCGGCCGAATGTAAGGGGCGGCCAATTCTTTATTCCAAGATTACCTTCATTTTTTTTAATTTTTCGTTTTATAAAAATAGAGGAAAGTAGCTGGCAGCAGATGGCCTCTGAAAGAAACAATTGGAAAGCTCTCACAACTGGCAGCAGATGGCCTCTGAAAGAGACAGTTGGAGGGCTCTCACAGCTGGCAGCAGATGGCCTCTGAAAGAGACAGTTGGAGAGCTCTCACAACTGGCAGCAGATGGCCTTTGAAAGGGACAGTTGGAAAGCTCTCACAACTGGCAGCAAATGGCCTCTGAAAGGGACAGTTGGAGAGCTCTCACAACTGGCAGCAGATGGCCTCTGGTTGGAGAGCAGAAAGGTAGCGGGACACACATTTGTGACCCAAAAAAAAAAGCTCTTAATGAAAACAGGCGCAGCAGACGGAAAGAAAATTTAAATAGACCGCTGGCGGACAACGGCGTTGTCTGCACTAGAACCTGTTAATGTCGCAACTATGAAGCTCTGCACTTATCCTTGATCTTTGGAATCGAAGACATTGTCATTATTATCATTATTATTAGTAAGTAAGCGGACAATGGTTATGCTTGCATGGATGTGGCAAAATATGTATGTCACAGCTGGGGCTTCGGTAGCCACGGGAAATACTGCATTCCTCATTAATCTTCGGACTGGAAGACAAGCTTTAGTATTATGTAAGCTAATAACATGTCCCTTCCTTATCTCAAGATTTGAGAAACACTGCGTTCCGGCAAAATAAATATTACAGCTACCTGTGGCACCAAAGTGACAGCTATTTCTCTATCGCCTTTCTTAAAGAGTGGTTGGCTTGCTGCTATTAATGACAATTCATTACAAGATCCTGTGACTGTGTCAAATATTTCTTATAAATTAGATTGTAAATGCAGGAATGAAGGAACAGGCTTTGGTTGGGTTTCATACTGCAGTGTTCTAAACAATGATGAGCAACATATTCTCTGTGAAACCACTAACTAGCCATTTCTGTTACCTTGAAGTTATATGAGGAACAATATAGCAGTTTCGACTCTTAACCCATAAAAGTCCCGGATCCTACACTACACAAAACAGACATCGCCTACACACTGTATTATTATGCCAATGCATTTGTCACGTTGACAAGACAGACATTCTAGACAAAATGTTATTAAAGGATCTCATGTTATACAGTAACTAGGATGCCATTTTTCAGATATTTTTCAACTATAACCTCTCATGTACCTTTGATTATAATTATACAACCTCGAAAAAGTTGCAATATCCGTTCGTTGACATGAACTCTTGATGTTAAACTACGCCATATACATCCAAACAGATCAAGTAGCAGGCGTAGCTGATTGTCAAACATTTAGTTTTTGTACAGGATTATTTCCAAAAACAAGGATCCTTTTTTTTTTGTTTCGAAAACTATTCCCCGCTTTCCTGAAAATTTCATCACCAAATGAACAAGACAAGAACACTTAGTTCAGACAAAATTTTTCTAAACCTACATTTAAATTGAGTCCTCTGGAAGGTGATGTTATTAGCGTTTGGAGAAAGTCATTACCGCCCAAGGTCTTCACTGATTGGTTAATCTAGCAAATTTATCAGCTTCCTTCTTCTTTATTTCCGTACTAACCTTCTCATCCTTTTACCATCTTTCTCTTTTTCTCTCTGTCTCTCTCTCGCTCTCTTTCTCTCTCCTTCTCTACCAGTCTCTCTCTCTCTCTCTCATATCTCTGTCTCTCTCTCTGTTTTTTTTTACTTCAGTTTCTCACCCTCTTAATATATATATTTATCATGGGCGTAGCCAGGAGGGGGTTCAACACCCCCACCCCGAAATAAAATATACTCCCCTGGAAATTTTTTACATACTGTTTTGTTTTCCTATCTGTCTCTGGGCTCCATTAAGAGAATTAATGCACCAGCATGAGAAAAACTTTAAGCAAAACTACAGACACCAAATGACATGAGTATAGCGATGGGATTTGATGCAATCACCAAGCAAATATAGTGTTAAACACATTGATCTGTTTTCTTATAAGTCTCTGCAATCCATTAATAAAGAAAATCTATTAGAGTTCAAGCAACTACCTGAGAAAAACTAAAGCAAACTCAACAAAGTCCATGAGCGTGAGATTCAACACTCAGGCAAATAAAACACTTCACTCAGTCACTTTGTTTTCTTACCAGTCGCTAGGCTCCATAAAGTTCATTTTAATATTTGATTTGATATTTTGATTTGATGTTTGATTTGATTTGACATTAGATTTGATGTTTGATTTGATATTTGATTTGTTATTTGATTTGATATTTGACCTGCACTTTTTTTTTGTTACAAACAGGATATACCAGTGTCGACACTTTAGACAATGCTTGACAGAATACAAGGGGACAAAGCATGACGCCAGGCCTGTGACACTTACTTCAGAAATACTCTAGAATACAAACGACTTACCGACGAAAAAAAACTGAACAGACGAGATGAAATTAACATTCATTACGTGAACTTAGTGTGTGTGTGTGAAGGCAAAAAAAATAGGCAAAGTTTACTGCCCCGCATAATCCCCCCCCCTCCCAAATCCTGGCTTCACCCATGACATACACACACACATATAATGGACATACGCTGGCAAGACTACCTTACAAATAACCATGTTCTGTTAGAGGGTTGTCATGGGCAGTAGGCACTACTTAGCATTGGACAGAATGTCTGCAAGGGAGACTATCTATGAAAGTGTGTGAGAGGAACTAAGAGGGGAGAACATCGAAACATTCAGAGTATCGCCCTCGCTGAGAGTAATCGGGAACGAAGCTGCCTTACAGAAACACCGGTAACATCCGTTGTCTTTTTAGGCCGAAGGAGACATTTGGAATTTAAGGTAAGATTCATACACATACAGAACCAACAGTACAAACAATCTATAAGACAGCAGTGAAAATTACTAACAAAATACAAGGTTACAAAGACACTTTAAACACAAACTCAAAATCAGTCCCGAAGTGGTCCACCCAGGCCGGTAAAAGGGCAGGTATCAATATTTTCAGAAAGAACATCAGAATGAAATTCTATCAAAGACAAATGACAGGGAAGATTGGAGAAAAAAAGGTTGACAGATCTTGTGTGGTCCAGCAGACCAAAGGGTAGGTGAAAGTGAATGTGAAGTTAAATGCGAACCTGGCCTAACTGATGTCTTATAATGAATATCTAATTGATCTAATTGTTTTGTAAAGGGTCAATCTCTTATTCAAATCCTCGAAAAAAGAAAAAAACATTTCGTAAATTTTTTTTCCCTTTAGTTCAGTGTTCTACAGTAATGAGCAATGAGTTATGTTTTCTATGACCGTAGTGTAGCACTGCAGTTCACGCGATAATATGAAAAATTTTCTACTTAATTGTTGTTTTAAATTATGTCCAACTTATATGCAAACTAAATAGATGTTTTTCTCTTTAAAAAAAAGTAAACATTATTTTTGGGTAAATGTAGTAGTTAGTAGGACAGAATTTACATAACATAGCAATACAAATGTAAAAAAAAAATTTTAGCAATAAGTCTAAAATCATTTACATAAATATGTTAAAAATGTGGTAAAATAACATCTCCCGTACTAAAGAGCCTAAAAAAGAGTAAAAGTGGTGTTTTTTATGAAAAAACTGCTTACATACGTGATTTAAAAAATTAGATTTTTCGCTTTTAGAAAGAAAAAGTAGCTGTTGCATCAGAACTTTGAATGGACTAAAATATTATAATGTCGGATTTTCATTATTTTTTCTTGTTTACAAGATCTAAACGGGACGGACGGACGGACAGACGGACTGATATTTCACACAAAACTAATAGCGTCTTTTCCCCTTTCGGGGGTCGCTAAAAAAGGCTGAAGATTTTTAGAATTTGTTTTAAACCTCATAAAAATAGGAGTTTAACAAACAAACAAAAAATATGTTTAAAAAGCCTTATCTAATGGAAAGTACTCCGACCTTACAACTCTATCTTTCAGTAATGTAGAAATTGTTTTCCTTATTTGATATCGATAATTAATTGACTAATTTTTTGGTTAATTTTTGAATTGATTCATGTTTTGTTAGGTGCAATAAATGTTTCAAGTTTCAAGTGGATTCGAGAATATGTGAGAGGGAAACAGCGACATCTGTAAATGCTGTAGGATTGATTTCCCTTGTTGGTATTTTATCATTAGTAAATAATTGACTAATTGTTGTTTCTTTTTAATTGATTCATATCTTGTCTACGCCTATGAAATAAAACTCTAAAGTTGTATTAGTAAGTTGTGGTTTAATGTTGTAAGCCACAACTTACAAATACAATGAAAGATTGTAATAAACTGTTTAGAATACAGATTGTGTAATATAATGGCATAAATTCAATGAATTGTCAGCTGTTATTATTGTGATCGGAATAACGTTATTATTGTATTAGTGAGCCTATTTTCACTTTGTCCTGGGGATCAAAAATATCTGGGTGTGACAAATCCAATGATTTTTTCTTATACATCTAGATCTTTCCTATATTCACTTGGAACTTTATTAAGCCGAGTTCTGATTATTTTCAATATCTAAACATATAGTTGTGTCAAATACAGACTTCTTGTCCCAAAATGCAATACTGAAAAGAGCCCCACACATACACACACAAATACATTTATTGAGTGCTTGAATTATTTGTTCTCATACTCTAAGAACGAAGACAAAGCATCAAGCTTTTGATAAACATGCGGCTTTGTAACAATTACGATTGTAAGTGCTAGATAAGAATGCTAGATAAGAATACTAAACATAGAGTTGTAGCTAGGTGCTGAAACAAATGATACATACATATATTAAACATAAATAAATAACAGCACCAGGGACCAAGTTTTTAAGAGAGAAAGTAGTGAGTTAAAATGCTACGAAAATAAGGGTATGCGCCGACCGAGGCTCGAACCTGTGACTCTGGATTCGACACCACCGCCTAGCGATAACGCACCAAGCGAAACTAACCTCTAGAACATCGGAATATCCAAAAAAACATTCTTCTGATCCAGAGTCATTTCACCCGTATGCAAATTACCACCCCAGTGATCAAAGGTCACAAGCAACAGCTAGCCCCTCCCCCACCCTCGCAGCATCCGTTCACCAACAACTTCGATAGAGCCGACACAGACAGCCGTTAGGCATGTATTAGACAAACGATGGCTCTATCTAATTGTATATCTCTCACAAAGACTAGTGGACAACATAAACACATTACATATAGAAGCTTCAGTGGGTACGAGCAATAATGCTGTAAACGTAAACATAGCGTTAAAAACTTGGTCCCTAGTGCTGTTATTCATTTATGTTTAATATATGTAGATAAGAATACTAGTAGATTTAGAAACATATTATCTTACAATTTATTTGTAGTCCTTACCTTCAATGGGGAAAATTCTAAAATTGGAAGGCAGCAGAGAATCCACTTGTGTCATTCTATCTGGTCGAGTTAGGAATAGCACCTGAAGGGATTCCAGAACTGCAAGAGGCCCCAAAGAATCTCAGGGAGACCACCACGTCCTCCGCCTCGTCGGACAGCAGCAGTTGTCCCAAGAACGCATGTTGCAATGTAGAGTGGAAGGGCGGTACAGGACTGGGAGAAGAGAGGGCTTCTTGTCCTAAAAATAGACTCACTCAACCCCCCCCCCCTTTTTCCTTTTCCTTATTCCAACCGCCGCGTCACGTGCTTACTCGTTAGCACTTAGGTGTGTGTGTGTAGGGAGGGTTGTGTGTGAGGGGGGGTTGTTCATGGGTCCTGCCAAACATTTTTCAATATTCCTACGAAAGAGGAAAAATAAGGAGGGGGGGGGATAAGGGAAGACAATTGCATCAGACGGCACACATCTGTTGCCCGCGACTGTAAGCCTACAAATAGCAAGAAAGATTTAGCCATTCCATCGTGTTTTTCTATTTAAATAGCAGCTCAGCTAGTATTGCTTCTTTCCATTAGATCTACGTGGTCATCTTTCATTCAAGGTAGCCTAAATGTAGCCAAAGTAGCCTATATGTAGACAAGGTAGCCATGTTTCCTTTATGGACATATGTGTTGAAACTGTAGTAGACACCTTGCCCAACTTAAAGCCAGCTTGTATAAGAGATTGATGTGTGATGAATGCCGGTAGTAAGAAGTAACTGGTGGTCCACCTGATGAGATTAGGGAGGATTCATTTTTTTTAATCTCTCAAACGTTTCTCTTTTTTTATCAATGGTGTATCCAATGTTAGACAGGACACACAGCTTGTTGGGGGCACAATGGAGAAAAATAAACAAAAAATCTTTAAAAATTATACTCTGATGGCATTGACAATAAATTTGTATCCGAATGTCTTAGCTTATTATAAGCACATTGGATCAGACTGTCTTAGCTTGCTCTAAACACATTGCATAAGACTGTCTGAGCTTGTTATAAGCACATTGGATCAGACTGTCTTAGCTTATTATAAGCACATTGGATCAGACTGTCTTAGCTTATTATAAGCACATTGGATCAGACTGTCTTAGCTTATTATAAGCACATTGGATCAGACTGTCTTAGCTTATTATAAGCACATTGGATCAGACTGTCTTAGCTTATTATAAGCACATTGGATCAGACTGTCTTAGCTTATTATAAGCACATTGGATCAGACTGTCTTAGCTTATTATAAGCACATTGGATCAGACTGTCTTAGCTTATTATAAGCACATTGGATCGGACTGTCTTAGCTTAATATAAGCACATTGGATCGGACTGTCTTAGCTTATTATAAGCACATTGGATCAGACTGTCTTAGCTTATTATAAGCACATTGGATCAGACTGTCTTAGCTTATTATAAGCACATTGGATCAGACTGTCTTAGCTTATTATAAGCACATTGCATAAGACTGTCTGAGCTTGTTATAAGCACATTGGATCAGACTGTCTTAGCTTATTATAAGCCCATTGGATCAGACTGTCTTAGCTTGCTCTAAACACATTGCATAAGACTGTCTGAGCTTGTTATAAGCACATTGGATCAGACTGTCTTAGCTTATTATAAGCACATTGGATCAGACTGTCTTAGCTTATTATAAGCACATTGGATCAGACTGTCTTAGCTTATTATAAGCACATTGGATCAGACTGTCTTAGCTTATTATAAGCACATTGGATCGGACTGTCTTAGCTTATTATAAGCACATTGGATCAGACTGTCTTAGCTTATTATAAGCACATTGGATCAGACTGTCTTAGCTTGCTCTAAACACATTGCATAAGACTGTCTAAGCTTGTTATAAACACGTTGCATCAGACTGTCTAAGCTTGTTGTAAACACATTTCATCAGACTGTCTAAGCTTGTTATAAACATATTTAATCAGACTGTCTATGCTTGTTATAAACACATTGCATCAGACTGTCTAAGCTTGTTCTAAACACATTGCATCAGACTGTCTAAGCTTGTTGTAAACGCATTGCATCAGACTGTCTAAGCTTGTTATAAACACATTGCATCAGACTGTCTAAACTTGTTGTATACACATTGCATCAGACTGTCTAAGCTTGTTCTAAACACATTGCATCAGACTGTCTAGTGTCTAAGCTTGTTCTAAACACATTGCAGCAGACTATCTGAGCTTGTTTATAAACACATTTAATCAGACTGACTTAACTTGTTCTAAACAGATTGCAGCAGACTGCCTAAGTTTGTTGTAAACACATTGCATCAGACTGTCTAAGCTTGTTGTAAACACATTGCATCAGACTGTCTGAGGTAGTTCTACAGACATATTACTGACAAGAAGTCTGCAAACATTTTTATGGCCAAATTACTAATGCACTTGTGCTATAAAGTATCCATTAGATGAAGCAAGTCATCATTAAGAGGATAGTTTTATTTTCTTAGTTTCTTTTTAGTGTGTGTGTATGTCATATGCTACTTAAAGCGCTTCCAAGTATATCTCTTTCTTGTCAAATATCAAATATACTTGACCTCATTATGCCATCCAAAAGATAAGCAATGTCCCCACCTTTCCCATACCCCTCTGGTCACCAGCGTACCCTGACCCATCATGTTTCTAAAAACAACATCCTGGCCATGCCCCGCCCCTACAGAGATCAGGCCACAGCTGACCCACTGAGGTGCCAGTTATTTGAGACGTTCCAATTGTCTCCTTGGAAATCCGATTGGTCTGATTTGGGACACAAGTGACAAGGTTTGATCCGAGACGCGAATCGCAGGAGGAGTCATGCTATCAGGCTGATCCAGCAGACTTTTAATGGCGTGATTTCTTTTCCAGTCTTGTCTTTGTGCACTCATCTTTTTGATGCATTTTTGAGCCCACAATGAACAAATGCACAGTCTGTCTGTTCATACATCTGCTTGTCCCTTATAGTGACATGTCATAAGCTAAAAGCGCTATTGGAAAACCGATGGAACTATATTCTGTAAAGTTCTAAAAACATTGCTCCTTTCGCAATTCTGATCAAAGAATTTTTGTTTAATTTGTAAAATTTTATGTGCAAACTTGTTTTCCATTTCTATGTATAGTTCATAAAAAACAAGATGTAAACATCTAATATCTATCTATTATACACGTCATTCTCTCTTTCACTCAACAGATTTAACAAGCAAGAAGTAAAGGAAAGATCACTCACTTATTTCTGCGGATAGTAACCCCACGAAAAAACGAGACGGGGGAGAACAAGTGGGTATCCACACGTCGCTACGGATGGCTGCGCCCTGGACTGTCAAACCCTGCACGTTCCCATCCCCCTTCGTCCTGCGGGAGGTTTGGACTAAGCATTGTGGGGCCATATGCGAAACGGATTTCGCGGGGCCAAGTTT
Source organism: Biomphalaria pfeifferi (assembly GCA_030265305.1). Classification (NCBI taxonomy): domain Eukaryota; kingdom Metazoa; phylum Mollusca; class Gastropoda; family Planorbidae; genus Biomphalaria; species Biomphalaria pfeifferi. The sequence goes on along the minus strand of JASAOG010000122.1, from coordinate 1,345,844 downwards.
GGGTAGGTAAGCGAATAAGTGAAATTTAAGAGTTTGTATTAGAAAATAAATTCGTCTATGTGTTTTTTTCATTCTTTACTACGTACAGAATTACTTTACGAGCCTTGTGTGTAGCAAAGTCAGTATATCATAATAATTCTGTTTCCTACATAGATCACGCTCAATAGCATGAATTACCAAATGTTTCAATCTATCTTTGAGAATTGTTGACCTCAAGTAATTCTTCATTAGATTGAGGCGCGATAAGCTTCTTTCACCAGATTACATAATTTCGACTTATGCATAATGCCGTTTTTATTAATCGCTCGTTGGATTGGTGTTTTCCATATTGATTGAAACCCCAAAATGACAACTTTTGTCTATATATTTCCGTATATTTTTAGGACTTTTTCGTATATTTTGCTATTTCGGGAGATTTCCAGGAGCTCCTGGTAAATCGACAGGAAGACACGGAAAAACTGTTTTTAAGTTATAAAATGGTTTAATTTAAGAATTTTTACACCTTGAATTAGCGCGAGTCCTATGAAAGTGCAGGTGCTATGCGGTGCCCACTACGGTCGCATAGGTTGCAGTGGCCTAAGATCTAAGCCCGGCCCTGCAAAATAGCGGTGTATGCTACACCGCCGGTCGACTAGTAATATATAACAAGAACATTGGTAGTATATACTAAGAATAAAATATTGGATATGATTTCAACGGAAGAGAAATGGCCTAGCAGGGACAGAAGAAGAACTATCTGACTTGGTGATGCGCATAGACAAGACTTCCGCAGCATATGGTATGCAAACAAATGATGAAAAAAATCAAATTAAGACCAATAGCCAACAGGGCTTTAAAAGAGGCATCAATATTGGAGGTGAAAAGCTGACATGTGTCAGTAGTTTTAAATACCTCGCAGCTATCGTCTTAAATGAGGGAACCGTGATTTCACAGTCCACAGCAGCACTTGCAAAACTGATGCGCTCCCTGGTCATGGTCACATTCTTATATGCTTGCGAGTCTTGGACGCTGACTGTAGAGCTAGAGAGGAGGATCCTAGAAATGGACTTGAGACGCTACAGAAGGTATCACATTTAAAGACCGCATCACAAACGAAAAGATTAGAGACAGGATTAGCACGGCGATTGGACCCCACGATGACTTGCTAGTTATTGTAAAAAAATGCAAACAGTCCCAGGAAAAGAAGGCAGACAGCGATGGGCCAATGCAAAAGACTAAGATAAGAAGATAAAAGACAGACAGCAATGGATAAAGACGGTCGTCAAATTCTGAGTGGTGCCCCAACGGTCCAACAGACTAAGGAGAGATGAGATGATAATATGAGTTACTTTTGGTTTATAGAATACGTGCACTATTGTATTCAATATTAAGTATCAACATTAATGATTTAGTATCAACATTAATGATTTAGTATCAACATTAATGATATAGTATCAACATTAATGATTTAGTATCAACATTAATGATTTAGTATCAACATTAATGATTTAGTATCAACATTAATGATTTAGTATCGACATTAATGATTTAGTATCAATATTGTATGCGAATATTTCTAAAACAAGATCTTATTCTAATCCAGAGATACGCTTAATGGTTTTTATTAATAACTAGCATTACCCACCGACTTCGCGCATTGATTTGTTCAAAGGATTTCTAATGTTGATTTTGTAATGGATCCCCTCCTATTTTGTCTTACTTATAACAATATAATGGACTCTCTTAAGTGTCTGTTTCCATCTTGAAAATGGCCGAAATACTCACAGGTTTAAGTTAAATAAATTGAACGTTAAATTTTGTCGTCCACAGTGGGAGAATTCGTTTTTTATCTGTCAGTCGGTGGTCAGGGCCCAGAATTCGTTTTTTATGTCAGTCGGTGGTCAGGGCCAAGAATTAGTTTTTTATGTCAATCGGTGGTCAGGGCCAAGAATTAGTTTTTTATCTGTCAGTCGGTGGTCAGGGCCCAGAATTAGTTTTTTATCTGTCAGTCGGTGGTCAGGGCCCAGAATTAGTTTTTTATCTGTCAGTCGGTGGTCAGGGCCCAGAATTCGTTTTTTATGTCAGTCGGTGGTCAGGGCCCAGAATTCGTTTTTTATCTGTCAGTCGGTGGTCAGGGCCCAGAATTAGTTTTTTATGTCAGTCGGTGGTCAGGGCCCAGAATTCGTTTTTTATCTGTCAGTCGGTGGTCAGGGCCCAGAATTCGTTTTTTATGTCAGTCGGTGGTCAGGGCCCAGAATTAGTTTTTTATGTCAGTCGGTGGTCAGGGCCAAGAATAAGTTTTTTATCTGTCAGTCGGTGGTCAGGGCCCAGAATTAGTTTTTTATCTGTCAGTCGGTGGTCAGGGCCCAGAATTCGTTTTTTATCTGTCAGTCGGTGGTCAGGGCCCAGAATTCGTTTTTTATGTCAGTCGGTGGTCAGGGCCCAGAATTCGTTTTTTATCTGTCAGTCGGTGGTCAGGGCCCAGAATTAGTTTTTTATGTCAGTCGGTGGTCAGGGCCAAGAATTAGTTTTTTATGTCAGTCGGTGGTCAGGGCCAAGAATTAGTTTTTTATCTGTCAGTCGGTGGTCAGGGCCCAGAATTAGTTTTTTATCTGTCAGTCGGTGGTCAGGGCCCAGAATTAGTTTTTTATCTGTCAGTCGGTGGTCAGGGCCCAGAATTAGTTTTTTATCTGTCAGTCGGTGGTCAGGGCCCAGAATTCGTTTTTTATGTCAGTCGGTGGTCAGGGCCCAGAATTCGTTTTTTATCTGTCAGTCGGTGGTCAGGGCCCAGAATTAGTTTTTTATGTCAGTCGGTGGTCAGGGCCCAGAATTCGTTTTTTATCTGTCAGTCGGTGGTCAGGGCCCAGAATTCGTTTTTTATGTCAGTCGGTGGTCAGGGCCCAGAATTAGTTTTTTATGTCAGTCGGTGGTCAGGGCCAAGAATTAGTTTTTTATCTGTCAGTCGGTGGTCAGGGCCCAGAATTAGTTTTTTATCTGTCAGTCGGTGGTCAGGGCCCAGAATTCGTTTTTTATCTGTCAGTCGGTGGTCAGGGCCCAGAATTCGTTTTTTATGTCAGTCGGTGGTCAGGGCCCAGAATTAGTTTTTTATCTGTCAGTCGGTGGTCAGGGCCAAGAATGGCCTCCCTCTGTACAATGTACTAGATGATGCGTGAAAAAAAGCGTTGTACACCAAGTGAATATTTTCGAAGCTTTTAGTGCTGACCCAACTTATGAATCAACATTGAGATGTAGCATAGAGTTTTAAGTGAGTTAGACAAGAAGGGGAAGGGGAAGAGGCGTAACATAAGGCATGGGCGTAGTGAAGGGATGGCAAGGGGGACATCATGCCTCGGGTGCCAATCACAATGGGCTGTTAAAAGATTTTCAACACAATTTTTTTTTTTGGGTATGCAGATGTGTGATGGATGGTACAATAGATAAAATCTCCACATGCATCTAATTCTGATCTGTCTAATAATTGACCGATTAATTCTACTTACATGAGACTTCCACTAACATTCTATAAAATGTAATCACCTCGCTAGATACAATGCCCTGTGTTTATCACAATATTTGTCAATGTACATTATTTTAATGCCATCTCCAATCCATACATTTTTGTTTCAGTAAGTGTGTAAGTTTTCCTCTTTGCCTTTTGAGGCTATCGTTTCCCAAGCGCTTCTCCCCATTTCTTATGGTGCTCGCAAGGGGAGCGCAAAATAGTTTTCTTTTTGAAAGACAAACCGACGTATAGATTTGCACTGTAGTTCAAGTCCCACTACGTCTAGTCATCAAGTCAAATCAATTCTATTACAACGTATCAAAAATAAATTGATAAATTGAAGTGAATCGTTTCAAATCTTAAGTAGAACCTTTCATTCTGTCTTTAAGAGACGTGTCTGCATCAAGATCGAGTCATAAATCTTTAATAAAACTTAAAGTATCAACTCGTCTCATGCTTTCACAATAGAACTCAAGGAGCAGACGTCATTATGAAGTGAAATACTTTAGTACCGGTATAGACAGTAGAGACCAAAGCAAAATGAATTTCGGAAGTTTAAAATGCGGCAGAAGCTCGTCACCGGAGCTTACAGACCAACCATATGGATACGCTGGGAGGTGCCATAGTAAATTTTTATTTCAAATATAAAATTTAAATATAATATTACTCCTACTAAGTTTAATCATTCATTTACACTAATTACAAACAATGCTTTAATTTTTCCATAAGTCTTTGTTGAACGCCAAGTATGTCTATGGGGCAGTATCTTCATAATAATGGAATTTCAGGTTCTCTAATGAACTACGATCGGATTTTTTTTTATAATTGAGGACGCATCTTTAGCGAGCCTTTCAATATATCCTCAAAACGATTCTTTGAAACATTATGTTGGTAAAATCAATATTTCCACACCATAGACTTATATTTATCTAGACTGGACATGGAGATTTTTTAACACTACAAAAAATGTGAAAATTTTTTTACAAAATTGAAACAAGACGTTGTTTTGTAAAGTAGTTATAAGAAGTAAAGTTGTTGTTTTTTTTAGCCCTAACCTATGTAACATATATTTTAATTTTTAGATCTAGATCTAGTAACTGAACATCAAAAATAAGAGTACTCTCATCTCATAATTATTGTTCTGCAATTTTCAGATACATAATATAGAAAGCTCTAGGTAATCAATCTATTTAAATGTACATAAAATGATTAAACTCAACAGACATGAATTATTTCAATCTAGGATTTTTGAAACATTATCTCAAGAAATAACAGGAAATGACTTTGTTTCATATATTTGCGTGAATATATAGTTCTGTGGTTAATAGCCCATTCTAAAGAAAATCCGAGAAATGTTTTTGCATTATATCTAAACTTTGAAAACTAAAGAGCTTTGCTCTTCTAAGACAGAAAAGATTGATTGGGGCGACTTCCCTTACAGCTTGAAAAAGAGTTACGTACATATATATATATATATATATATATATATATATATATATATATACATATACACAGGGCCGCTGCGAGGGTTGTGGCCGCCTGCGTGCGAAATTTAAAGATGCCGCCCCCCCCCCCCCTTTTTTTTTAGAATAAAAAATTTATAAAACGTTCTTTGATTTAAAATCCATTTTTGTAACATTCCTTTTTCTTTTCCTATTCGCTTCGTTGTCGTATCCCCATTCCCTCTAAGTTATTTAATTTTCAATTTTAACTTTGCATTTTTGTAAAGAATGTAGTGAAAAAGAAAAGAAACTTAGTCTTAGTTATAACACAATGTTTAGGTTTTATTTTTCATTTATATTTTGAACACTATTTATTGAATCCAAATTTAGGGAATGAAATTACACTAAAATGAGCCAGTTTCACAGTCCCATATAATAGGCCTATGGTCAGTTTTTGTTTTCCGAAATAGTGTTGCCTACATAAATTGTAAGCGTTGTAAAAGTTTCTTCATGGAGATGGAATTGAAGATGCGGCAGATTTTCGCTCAATTTGGCAAGGGTTTTGATTCCGGGCGGGACTCGGCGCTAAGCGTCTTCTGGCCTTTTTCTCTTAGTAATAAGATAGAATTTTAAAAAAGGTTAATATTGATGTGTTTTCTTTCAGCACGCACTATTCATCCTAATATAAAAAGTAGAGGGCCATATTAAATCTAATAATAAAGAGGCAGCCCTGGCCAATAGAAGGCCTATTATGCGAGCTACATTCTAGGTAGGCCTACATATTGCGCACGTACGTCTGTAATGGGCGTGATCTTTTTAAAAGTATTCTTCGTGTTAAGTAAGACGTCTCTGTTAGAAGATAAAACACCGTATCCTACTTAATTAATATATTTTAATTTTTTTAAATGTAATTTTACTAATATATAAATAAATTACACTGAAAATAAAACATTTTTTCGCCGCCTTCTCTCCTTGTTGTTAGATGGTCGTTGACTTGTCGCTACAAACAGCTAGTTCAAGTGAACCAATGAAGGCGTTTTATATTTTTACTAAATAAGCTTTTAAATAACTTGAACAAACTTCTTATGTGAACAAAAAATCAATATAGCGGTTATTACAATTTTCACTGATTTAATTTTAGAGATCTAATATTAATGAAATTTACTGATACCGGTATTTAAACGAATTCCAGCTCACCACAAAATAACGTCTATATTCTTTCATGTCTCAAGATTGTCTAACATTTATACATTTGCACTATGCAAATTTCATCATCTTAAATGCATAACCACCAATCAATCGCTTAACCTCTTCTTACCTCGCCTAGGAAACACACACACTCTATAACACCTTTTTGTCAGGAAGTTGCCCCCCTCCCAATTCGATGTACAACGTGACTATGTTTTCAAATTGACTTTCTAATTTCTTGATCTACTTACAGGGCGGGCTATTCAACTCGAAACAAATATTACAAACAACCTGCGAAAATTCAAGATCAGGAAGTAGTCGGCGCTTATGAAAAAATCCGTTGGAATCCCTCGCGCGCCGCTTTTTATTTTCTTCTTAAGTTTCCAAAATAATTTCTTATTGTACAAAAATCGTCTGTCTCTCCCCCCTCCCCCCCACAAGTTTTCAAAGGATAATGGAATCAGTAGAATTTAAATAAAAATTTAAGTATTTTTTATTAAACCAAAAATTTAAACAAAAATGATTCTTGGAATAATGTTTTGGCCCCCCCCCCCCCCTTTACATTCGGCCGCCTGCGTTCAATGCACACATTGCACAATATATATGTCCGTGAATCGATCAACCGCGGATAAGAATTTGTTTCCGATTTCCAGTCTAGATCTATATTATAAAGTAGAAAGTAAGGCGTTTGTATGTATGTATGTATGTGTCGAATAGAAATCAAAACCGTTTGATCAATCTTGATAAAACTTGGCATAAATGTTCCTTGGGTACTAACTTAGATCGTAGTGTATGTATTGTAGCCCTAAAGCTAACTTAAGACCCTCAAAAACAAAGTTTTCCAACTCTATGAAAGCATTATAACTTCATCGATCTGGGCTATGTTTACCATATTTACATGAAAACATTGAAAGGATCTAGATCTACATCTAATTTTAGAAACTACACTTTGCGCATATAGTTTTTTACTTTGACACATGAAAATATAAAATATAGTCTATTGATTTCATTATTTAATAAAATTAACCTTCAAATTTGTGTTTCAAAAGCATTTTTGCATAAATTCGTTCCTTATATCTGCGAATTTAGAATTCCTGACGAACATTCTTTCATTAGAAATTACGCGAAATGTTACACATCTCTCTTTTCCTAGGTCTTAAAATCTATTTCAACTCTAAGATGATAGAACTTCTCTTCGCAAAGATAGTTTTATAATTAAACACATTTACATATTAATTATAGTCCATTCATTTCATATTTTAATCAAATTAACATTGAAATTTGTTTTTCTAAAGCATTTTTACATAGGACTCCATACGTTCGCCAATGTTTTCATAAAAAATTGAATTCAGGTCAATTAGCTATTTTTAGCTCCATTCATAATAATTTTTTATTCATGAATTCATGCATTCGCTTTACTTATAACATTATTATTTTCTTTAATTGTTTCTAATGTTAATGTTAATGTTTCAATGGCTATATTAGCAATACGCAATTTAAGACCCGCGGGCAGCGTTTAATATCTGTCTAGTATAATATATAAGTGTATGCTCCACACCTAAAGATTTTCAACATTTGTTCTCGATTAGAAATAACGGAAGTGGAACCAAATAAAAGTTCCTAATATTTATTTGTTCAGTGTTGATAGTTTGTTGATTATCAACAGTGGATCCCAGAAGAGAAATAAATTTATTTTGAAACTGTGTTGAGAGATATGACCGTTTTTTAACGTTTCCATGACATTTTAAATTTGATTGAAAAGTGGATCAAACTAAACTTCAAGCAAGGACCTGGACATTTTTAGAGTGTACATGTATAGGAAGATTTTTTAAAATCACAAACTTTATGCAGGTTTATATTCGTTGCAATAGACTTTGTCACTGTACCGAGATAGTGTTTTAGAACATCTGTTGAAACACAACCGTTAGACTAGAATCTAAAACCCAATGGAGTGTCCCTGGTTAGCACGACAAACGGCCTAGGCCTAGTATTTTGTTGAAGCTATGTAAGAATTATTCGTATTGCATGTATTGTGTAGATATTTTCGTTAGCTAATGTATTCTATTCTTATTTGTAATGTATTTATATTATTAATTATTAAATAATTTCTTTATTTAACTATTTATTTTTATGTGATGTTTCGGGGCGGGGGGGCTCCAATAAAGTGTCCAGCACCGGGCGCCAGATAAGCTCACTTCGCCTCTGACTTGATGAGGACTTAAACCACGGACCCGCAACCGGCCCCAACAAATAAGTTTTGTTTTCTTGAGCTTTTTGAAAAGTAAAACCGAGTTGAAATCATTACAAACAAGAATGGGAGTCTGCACTCTAAACGCTCATCTATTTATATCACGGTATTGTCAATTGAACAGGAAAGGTAGATGGGCAGCATTGGCGTGCTGGCAAATGAACTCATTATTTTCCAAGTCAAACTCTCCATATTTGGAGGCTCTATTTCTGGGCTTTCCTCATTAAGACTCGCTATTTCTGTTTTGTCCATTTCATGACAAATTAAGATAAAATTTCCAGAGTGGCCATTTAAACGCTGGTGAATACGGACGAAGTAATGAAATCTCATGGCTCTGTTTCTTTTGTTTATACATTTACTCTGCCCTCTCTCTCTCTCTCTCTCTCTCTCTCTCTCTCTCTCACTCTTTCTACCCATGTGTTTCCCTATTTTCTTTCCTTATTTCCTACAAGTTGTTTCTAACAAAACTGTTTCAGTCTAACCCCCAACAAAAGAATCTATTCACTACATTCAAACTAACAGTGTCACCAACATCATCTGAACATTATCTGAACATCATCTGAACCAAAACAATTTTTAGTTTCTAGTTATATCTTCTACTTTGATGTTAACGTTTTTCTTCATGTGATATGTTTGTTGATATGGAAGCTATTCTATATAAAGACCTTAACAACCAACTACAACTCTTCATAGTTCACATTGTCATTCTAAATTGTCAGGCATAATTCATTGATGTTTAACCATAAATAAAATAAAAATCATTTCTACTAGACCAGTAATGAAATAATTTTAGAAATATGCTAAATATTGTCAAATATAGCTCTTCTAAATAGACTGCTTAAAATTCTGCTTTAAAAAAAGTGCTAAGCAGCTTAATTCCTAGTTTGCCCACCCCGTCACTTGTGGTAACATTGAGAACAGAACGTTGAGACTGAAATACATACCTTAGAATGAGGCTCGCTTTCCATTTGTTACAGTCACAGGAACATTCTTTTCTTGTTCCCTATCAGCCCATCAATGACTTTGCTTTGGCATTCAGACATACATTTAAATTTACAGACTTTCTGACTGCGTCGCTAGTACAGTCGCTCATTCGTAAACATATACACACACATACCTGATAATTAAAACACTCGCACTAAAGAGAAACGTCGTTGATAAAAACGACCAAGATAAATAAAACTTTGTCTGTCTGTCTGTCTGTCTGTCTAGTCAAAAGTTTGAACACGTTATTTCTCCCACCTCCACTCTGGATTGTTATTTTTACTTTAAAGCTTGATAAAACAATATAACAAAAATATTATTTGAATAATAATTGGTAATGAAGTAGATATATGTAGTGTGATAGGCCTTGTCTTGTACTTGCTAATGGCTAGCTGACCTCGACAGATTACTCTGGAGATGTCTGCGTTTCTTGTACGGGTGTATTCGATGGACTTAACTAACAAGTAACAAGACCTACACATGTAACAAGTAGAAATAGACTAAGTCCAAACAGTTATCCAAAATACAAATGATGTTTCATAATGAAAAGGCCACAGTCGAGTCTCTGTCTGTAATATCGCGTTCTCCCTATGAAGTCCTAACACCAACTGACTTTATTGACATATATAATATAGAACCCAACTAAGTCGTAACGTCACTAAATATCGTGTCCAAAGTCCGTCAACTATGGTACGTTCTCGTCTCGAAAGTGCTACCAATACTGTTGTCTTGTTAGTTTGACTTGATACCACAGGATCAGAGATTTATTTAGCCCCCCCCCCCCCCCCCCCGAGGAAATTATTTTATTCCTCCCCCCCTCAGAGCACTAACACTAAGTTGCTTTAAAAGAAGAAATAAAGGAAATAAAATTGTATGTTGTATGATAATTATTTCGGTTTTCCACCGTCCGGTTTTTGACATCCCTACTTTTGGTATCCCGGGAAAATCGTTAATTATAGATGAAAGGGAAAATAATAAAAGTGTAAACATGAAGAGGCAATTATCGATGTTCAGCTTTGCCAAAAAAATTCGAATAAATGAGAATGGAGCAAAATCAACATTTGAGTTTCCCGGGTTTACGGTACACAACACTGCACCTGATGGGAACTGCATGTTTTCGGCCATCGCGCATCAATTATCGTTCAATCCTGGCAACGCTCATGAATCAGGCTCAGCAAACTGACATTAGACGATCATTGGTCAGTTATTTACAAGACCATCGGGAAATTCTGCTGGACAAAACTATTGAAGGTATGATTATAAATTTATGAAACTTTAGTTAATTCGTGGGCACCGCCTAACTAATCTTCCACGCCTTTCATGTGAGCGATAATAGGTCAGCATTACTGGACTTTGCCCTTGCATGTGTGAGGGTTTCGCCTAAAACCCTGCACGGCCTGACTGCCTAAAACGCGGCAATATGGCGAAAACTATTGGTTAGCCGCCAGAATATGAGAGACTTAGTCAGTTTCATAATCTAGTTCTACTGTGTTAGTTGTTAGACACATGCGCATGGCCAAAATTTGATACCATGCTAAATTTTGCTAATGCAACCCACTTCAATGTATCGGTACGCATGGGAATTCACTTTATGTAGCCATCCGTGCACCTTTCGACGACAACTTGCCAACCCAGACTGGGATAGCATGGAGAGTACCGGAGGCTAATTGTTATCATGTCAAGCCTAGCCAATTTGATTCATTGTATGACTCATATTCCTAAGTTATAACTGTATAATTTTACATATTTTTAGGTTTTTCTTCTGTTGACAAATATCATGAGGCAATGGAAAAGAATGGAACATGGGGAGATGGCATAATATTATCAACTGCCTCGATTTTTTTCAACCGTCCAATAACGGTTGTTTATGGAGATAAGAAACAAGTTACTTATAATGATGCATATGAAAGCACAACTTTCGTAATTGACAATGATGAAAACAGCAGAAAGAATCCAATGTATTTAGGTCTGTTTAGTTGTTCCAGTGGAGATAAGACTTTTATGCCAAACCATTATGTGAGTCTAGTACCAGATGAAGGTCAATCATTGTCATACAGGCTGTTATTTGTGTAAATTAAATTAAAAATGCTTCAGAAATTTCATTTTGACACTGGTATTTTGCTTCAGCTTCTGGGGGACATCGTCCAGACACCCTACCGGGGCTTTGCCCCTGGACCCCACAGGGGGACTACCGTCCCCAGGTCCCCTTTTTGGGAATCCCCCCCCCCCCCCTGGGCTATGCCAACTCCCCCCCTGAACCGAATTCCTGGATAAAACCCTGCACAGGATACGAAGATATATTAATGTTATTATTATTACATTGTTAATTTTCATATGTATTCAGTGAACTGATAGTTATGAAGATAGCGTTAAATCCTAGGTGTCACTTACAAAGACCGCGTCACGAATGAAGATATTACAAATAGGATTAATATTGGACCCCATGATGACCTGCTAACCACACTGTCAAAAAACGTAACTTCAAACTTATTGGCCAGGAAGAATATTAAAGAGGAAGACAGAGAAAGCGATGGGGAGACAACGTCAAAGAATGGACAGGCTTGTCTGTAAAGGAAATTCTAACAAAGGCAAAATAGAGAGGAATGGAAAAAGAAGGTTGACAGATCTTGTGTGAAGCCCCAACGGTGCAACATACTAAGGGATAGGTGAAGGTGAGGGGGAAGTTCAATGTGAATCTGGCCTAACTGATGGTATTGAAGGATTATCTAATTAATCTTGTTAATTTTTAAAAAATTTAACTTCCCCATAATAAATATGTTTTTAATTCCCTTTAGCTAAGTGTTTATGGTATGTATCGCACGCAGTTCACGCGTATAATATGAAACACTACTTATTAATTGTTGTTTTAAATTATAATCCACTTATAAGCATACTAAATAGATTTTTTTTCTCTTTAAAAAAGTTAGCCTTTTTTAAATGCAGGTAGTAAGTATGACAGAAATGATCTAATTTAGTAATACAATTATTTTTTTTTAAATGACAAAAAAATCTAAAACCGTTTGCATAAATGTGTTAAAAATATGGAGAGGTTGTAACTCTCTTACCAAAAAGTCTCCCGAGTTCTTTATGACAAAAACTGCTTGCATAGTTGATTTTAAAAATTAAATGTTTCACTTTCAGAAAGAAAAAGTAACCATTTTATCAGAACTTTGATTTCAACGTTCTATAATATCAATGATGTCGGATTGTCAATATCTTTTCTACTCTACGAGATCTAAACGGGACGGACGGACGGACAGACCACACAAAACTAATAGCAGCTATTGCCCGTTAGGAGGCCGCTAGAAATTAAAAAGAAACAGCGAAAAAATAAAAATACGCGATTTATTACAAACCTGCATGTCTATAGATCAATCTGAATCGATAAATAACTGAAATTCATGTATCACAATGTCCGTAGAGTTAGACTACTTACATAATGTCTGAGATCTGATTTAATTTTCGCAATTTTTTTCTCTGCATTTTAGTCCCCTGCCAGGCTCCAACCAATTAGAGGCCCTAGTCGACTGTATAGTTTGCCTAAGGCCGGCTCTGATACAATGTAAAGCCCAGAAAATCATAATGTAACTAGGATTAGCAATGTGGTATGATTATAGACTTAATTCTACCCATGCAGACATAATGCTGCTCAGATATTGTCATCGTCAGATAGAGTCCTTGACCTATCCAGACTTCTTTGGTGCTACCCAGAACCAGATACACAAACGGATACACAGACGAATACACAGACGGATACACAGACGAATACAAAACATTTCAGAGTGTTGTACTACTAAGCCTTTACCTTTTACCATAGTGCTACCTAGACAGACTTATTGTGAACAGACAGACATAATGCTTTCCCAACAGACAATATCTTATCATTTCGTCATAGCACTCTGGAGAAATTCTGGCCTGACCCTAATAGAATCATTTCTATTCTGTTTTTTTTTTATCTGGTGACCCTTTAAATGCTCTAATCTTATTTTACATACTGTCATTTTGGTTTCGATCAAACAAGAAAAAAAGACCTTAAAATAGTTTGATAAAATTATATGATAAGACGATGGAAAGTCACTAATGGTGGCATTATCCAGTTAGTGAAATTGAGGTGACAAGCTAGCTGGTTTTCTGTCTTGTATCAAAGTTGTTTTTTTTTTGTTTTTTTAACATAGAAGAATTTTATAAGGTTGAAAGAAAATTTGGAAACTTTTGCCCCTGACGGTGTTGTTGTTTTTTTTATAAATATTTTGAACAGTATTCCCCTCCCCATGTTCCCATCTTTTGTTATTTCTACAAACCACAAAACTTATTTAATTAGTCTTACTCCTTAATCCTGGCAGACAGAGGCGTAGCTAGGTTTGGGAAAGGTAGGGGAGAATTAGAATATCCCCCGCCTTCCACTCGAGTGGGGCCCCAAATGAGTGTTTTTACTTTAAATATTAAATATTACGCAAAGTGCAGGGGCCTTTAAAGAGGTCAAGCCCCCCGGGTTCCCAAATGATGCCAAATTCCTAGCTACGCCACTGCTGGCGAGGGAAGAGCTTTAAGAAACATTGACACGCGTGATATGTTCCTTCACTTTGCTCAGGGCAAGGTTTTGGGCAGCGATCTTTGTTTGTTTATTCATGTCTCATACAAAAGTATTCACTGTTTCTTAATGTTTACACAAAAAAAAGACAATAATGTAGCCACCGTGAACAGTTTCAAAGCTACGCCTCTGAACAAAAACATTGCATTCTTTGACCTCCAAGATATGATTTATTTTTTGTTAGTAATTCTGTTATTGGATTAAAACCTGAAGTTTAGTCGGGGGGGGGGGGGGGGGGGGGGGAAGTAATAGTGTAAGGAGGGGGGGGGGGGGATCAAGGGAGAGAAGCAACAGATGTTGTTGACAAACTTTTGAAAGTCACATCGTGAACAAATGTATCTAAAAATAGCCCAAGGTCTATAAGAAAGAGAATCACAAGTCACAAATCACATTCAGTGTTCAGATTAATCAAAGGCGCACGCTGAATACAATATTCATTCACATCAATATCTAAGAAAACAAGTCGTCTCAAACAAGATTTTTCAGAAAATAGCAATCCTTATTTTTATCAATTTCTGGGAATTATAATTATATGTTAATTATCACTCTTACTAAAATATTGTACCTCTTACTTTGTCTGGTTTTAATACACTCTAGGAAGTCGCTACTACTGTGCTCATATACAACCAGGAAGATAAAAGTAACGTTGTGCGCCCATACATCGGTGTATGTGCTAGACTCGAGATGAGTGCGGAATATTGAAGCCATATTGGACAGACAGAAAAATGGACTGTGAATAAATTGCGATAGTGACGAAATGCCAAGTGACCAATAAAGCAAGACACTGTCCTGTCAATGGAACAAATAAAAAATTGCTTTTGACCAGTTGGGCTGTAGGGGCATCATTTTAAAGTCATGGTCACGCTATTAGCCCTGGGTTCTAGCAGGTATCATCCTTAAGCCATGGGCCGCATGGACACACGTTTGTTTGCCACGTTTGCCAGCTGGGCTTTAGGAGGCATCATATTAAAGTCATGGTCACATGACTAGCCCTGCCAGATGAGCTGTAGTGGGCATCATATTAAAGTCATGGTCACATGACTAGCCCTGCCAGATGAGCTGTAGTGGGCATCATTTTAAAGTCATGGTCACATGACTAGCCCTGCCAGATGAGCTGTAGTGGGCATCATTTTAAAGTCATGGTCACATGACTAGCCCTGCCAGATGAGCTGTAGTGGGCATCATTTTAAAGTCATGGTCACATGACTAGCCCTGCCAGATGAGCTGTAGTGGGCATCATTTTAAAGTCATGGTCACAAGACTTTCTCTACTTTTCGTCGTGGAGGTTTTAGCTCAAAGGGAAGCAACTTATTAGGGAAAGGGAGACAAATGGTTGAATAAACACACGTAAAATATTTAAGAGAAAGGAAGTATGAGTACATGAGTATTATTCCTAATGTGATTTAGAAAGCTACTTAAAAACTTTCGAAACGCAATCCTTAAATCTGATTATGTTGAACATGCTAGCCTGCAAGTTGCCCAACATATCCAACGAGCCTCGATCTGCTTGACAAATGGCATCCTAGAAACCTAACATTCTGAGAATCCCCATTTTGATCCTTCAGCAACATATTTTGAATTAAATGTATTTAATTTATAATAAAAGTTAAACAAATATGATAATAACCAAACGGATGTTTTAATTTCTAAATTAAAAGCTAATATAAATAAATAAAAATTTAAACTTATTAGACATTTTGAGTTATTGGTTTGATTAGAAGTGTACAAACTTGAGCATAGCGAGACATACGTAATGTACACATTGGAGGTCTCAGTCTAGTGAAAAATAAAACTGAACTGTTTCATTATGTTGTTGAACATTTCTACACAATAAAAATATTTTTACAAACATTTGAACCTAATAGAAATATGTTTACGAACCTTTGAACGCAATAGAAATATGTTTACGAACATTTGGACCCAACAAATATATGTTTACGAACATTTGAACACAATAGAAATATGTTTACGAGCCTTTGAAACACAATAGAAATATGTTTACGAACATTTGGACCCAACAAAAATATGTTTACGAACATTTGGACCCAACAAATATATGTTTACGAACATTTGGACCCAACAAATATATGTTTACGAACATTTGAACCCAACAAAATATGTTTACGAATATTTGGACCCAACAAATATATTGTTACGAATCTCACTATCCAGACTCGCTGCAAACTGCACCACACGACACCACCAACTTAAAGAACTTGACAACTCTGGGCTTCAAATAACGTAATGGTTTAATGTCAATAAATAACAGCCAAGACTGTACAAATATCTTTCCGCCGTATCAACTCTTGCACTGGTCTCTCTGTCTGGTCTCGGACTTGTATTGAGCCGTTGTAACGAACTGTAGATCGGGAAGATGTGACTGACTGGTCTCTGATACCTTCGCTCTTTATATAGGGTCCCTGGTGGCCTTCTCGAACCGGACAGAACGCCGCTCGACGTTTCTGGGTGGTCAGATGACTACAAATCTCGTGACGCTCCTGAGCTGTGTTCACGACGCCGATCCTTCCCGAACCGTCATGTTGAAACTCGTCTCGGCTGACCGTCGTAACTCGTCACGCTCGACTGCTCGTCCGGCGCTGGCCTGGGGCGATTAGCGTTGGCTGACAACACACACACACACCACCCCCATCTGTGCCACCAACAGGTTTATAATAATATGTTTACGATCATTTGAACACAATAGAAATATGTTTACGAACATTTGAACCCAACAAAGATATGTTTACGAAGTTTGAGGTGCCTACATTTTTGAAGACACAAGTCCTATTGAAATCTGAAAAGATAAATAAAAAACTTAGAACGTTGAAACCAGAGTAACACTTTGAGTCAAATCACAACATTTAGGAGAGAAGGCCCACAAGTAAAATAGCAATTATACATAAAACACAGAACCATAATCTTCAAATACAGAAACAAAACCTAATCAAATACTCCGAAAGACATGAAGATAAAGGCACATTCCTCGTTCCATGTGTTAGGGCACATCTGTATAAATGCTCCTTCTTCCTTCCCTAGTGCTATTAGAACATGGAATGGGTTGATTTAAGGAAAACCAATGACTTGGCACAATTTAAGCTATTGGTTTAACTTGCATGACTAGATCGACCTAAGAATACACATGAGACGTAGTCACGGATGCATGTGTGTATGTATGTATAATCTATTTTTACAATCTGCGCGAATGACCGGAAGTGTGTTTTGTTGTCAGACAGAGACCAGCGTGTGTGATATGCAGTAAAGCTGATTAAAGTGTATGTGTTTGATCTAGTGGTTTCATTGTTTTATTTCGTTAACTAGAACTGAACCAGGGACACCTAGACGTATCGAGACCTAAGGGAGATTCTATCGAGTTATAAGTATAGATATAATAGGAATCTGTGACAGACGTATTCATCTTCTTTTTGTAGCAACGTCCGATTTTTATAAGATAAGATAAGGTACTTATTCTTCTTCTCAAAGATATACACAAACTGTCAAATTTCTATAAAAACCGTTAGAGACTTATTTTGAAATACTCGTTCACACATTTGTACCTTTTTTTCTGAACCCATGAAGAGAGTGGAAATGAATTGGTGGAATTTAAATTAAAAACTCCACAAATGTCATGAAAACTTGCAGAATATTAGTCAAAAATAACACATCGATGATAAGTATACTGATAATAATTAAACAAACTTTTCTAGCGTAACTATTTTAGCTCCTACTTTTAAAATCATATGAGCTATTTAAATTTTGGTAATTAATTATTATTTTTAGTATCGACAGATGTGTTAATATAAGTTGAATTAGTCCCCTTGAAGAAGTGAAAAAGTTGTTTTTGCTAATTCATTTTTAAAAGCGATCACGGAAACATTTACACAGATACCCTCCTTTCCCAGCCACCCCTTTCCCAACAGGTCCAGACTAGTGATAGGATCATAGTGCATCGAGTGCATTTAATTGCGCCAAACAAAAACAATTGGTAAAAATATTTTCTAATCGCACAGATTTATCACTGGTCCAAACTAATTGATACAATTACACTTTATTTATTTAGCTTTATTTTTAAAAATGTTTTTTTTTGTTTAATCAATGTCTTTTTGCGTAAGTGCACAGATGTAGGTCTTGAAGGTACTGTTCTCTTTATTATATTTAAATCTAACAGATGGCTGACTTTGTCGCTGACTTATCGCTGACTTTGTCGCTAACTTAGATATTAGATGCTATTAGATATCTGATGTCTGTCCCACTTAGGGCTGAACGATTAAAAAGCCTGTATATCTACATGGTCTTTAAACGTGAACTATTGGTTTTTATTATGCAAACTGACTTCTCATACAAATACACCATTTGAAAATATGATAATTTGATATTTGTCAAATAAATGTTTGACTACTTCTAGGAATTGAAAAAAAAGGCAACAGTTACTTTTGGTCTTGCAAAATTCTTTGCTTTTGTTTTTAAAAAATTAACCAAATATGTATATCATTTTTTTAAACAATGAAATAGAGATATCTTAATATGTATTTATGACTGAAACACAGGGGCTGCACAGGAGTTTATGTACAATAAAAACTCCCTTTATTTCCTTTTCTTTTTAATGTATCTATGTCGTATTAGAACTGTTTCTATATTTATATCCAAGCATTATACTTCTTGGGTTACAGCTCATTACGTAGGAATCGTGAAGCCAGGAAGACGAGTCAATAAAAAACTATTTGAAATGTCCCATTAAGTAGCTGAGTTTCATTCTAGCAAACACTTAGACGCTTCAATTCCCAGGAACTAGATTTAATTCAACACACAAACCCCTCTAAAATGGAAGGCTCTTTACCAGTATCTAGAGTGTCTAGCTAGTGGGGGAAGTGTATTGATTCTGACGCCCAGTTAAGCCCAGTTAATGCCAGTCTGGACAGAGTTCAATGCAGTCCGCGTACACGTTTTATTGGACTACAGGACTTCACATTTGACAGACGAGATAAAACAATCCTAGGGTCAGGCTACGTCACAAACAATCACAGGGTCAGGCTACGTCACAGACAATCACTGGGTCAGGTTACGTCAAAAACAATCACTGGGTTAGGCTGCTTCACAGACAATCACAGGGTCAGGCTACATCACAGACAATCACAGGTCAGGCAACATCACTGAAGACAATGATTAGAGAACTGAAGACAATGATTAGACTTCTAACTCTTTAGTGAGCAAGAAAAAAAAAAAGATATTTTATCAGTGTGCTGATTACCCAATCCCATAGTAAACTGCTGGACACATGGTCCATATTCCTAGTTGAATAGTCTATACAAAGAGAAATGGAACTGGAATTGTTTGGATTTCATGACTGCGTCTAGTGGATTCCTTGTTCTCCTTACACATTTGTAATGCCAATAATTAAGGACTTAAACTCAGAAATATGATCCTGTAGATTGAAATGGGAATACTTGAAAGAAACTTGTTAGTGCCTGCTTTTAGAAACAACAACTCATGTTCAAGAAAATCTTCAAGGAAACATTTCGATACATTATAGATCAGAAACAAAACAAGAAAAAATCAAGTAAAACCTGCTCATTGTCTTGAATGTCTTTAACATATTAAAATTGAAATAAGTAAAAACAAGAATGGTACATGAGATAACAGCAAGGACTCTCCCTAGAAGGAAATTACATATGTAGTACTGTGGGAAGCGTGGTCGAGAGGCTAAGTGCGCTTGAACTTAGCTTGGCTTGGCTACCTAGAAGGGGGCTCGAGGTTCACCCGACACCCGACTCGGGCAGAGTTGTGTTTACTGAGCGCCTAAAGGCAGCACGGAAAACCAACTCCTAGATACCCCCCCCCCCCCCCACTGGTCCACAAATGAGATTAGACCAAAGCGCTCTGAGCATGCTTTAAGCATGAAAGTATATATATATATAATATTTCACCTTGATGGATAAACGTATATATAATATTTCACCTTGATGGATAAACGTTTCACTTCTATACATTTCAATGAACAAAGAGTCTTGGTATAACTTAGGGTTAGCACAGTTCATGCACCAGATCGTATACGTATACTATGCTATATATTTTTGAAAGCCTAACAAGGAAAAAACTTCTTAATCCCGGATGGTTACGCTTAATTTTTTTTTAAATCAACGCCCGCCGCACATGCCATCTTGTTTCCTTACACCTGTATTTCGCTCAGTAATGTTCTTACTTCTACAAACAACATTTACATCTTTCAACTACCTTGCAACTACCGGCTAGTGTTCTGTATTACTCTGTCATACCGTTTCATAATATAGAGATTGTCTCCCGTTGTGCCAGTAATTTTTTTTTCTACGTAAACTATTTAGGGCAACGAAGTCTGAATAATTATTCTTTAAACGTAGCTTCTAAAAAGTGCATATTTTTAAAGATAATTAATTTTCATCATTAAGTTAATTCATAGCAATTCGCTCTTTATTAACAATATCATTTTCAAAAGAAAGAGTGGGGGAAAAAAGAGAAAGCCATATAGAGAAATGTGTTAGCGATAAAATGGAGAATAAAGAAAACAAGTAAAATATATAAAATACTCTTCCTTCAACAAACAATAAAGCTTATATTGAGTGAAATCGAAGCAATTATTTTTAATCAATCATATTATTAATTTTTGGTAGATCTAGACTTACAATCATTAATTTGTGCGATTGGAAATATTTGTAGTAATTATTTAGTTAAACGCAACTTCCGCGCGTATAGCATGCTCGTTGCGCTATGGTTCAATCCCTTTTGTGGATCAGTGAGGTGGGGGGGAGGGGTATCTGGGAGAAGGTTTCCGTGTTGGCTTTCCAAAAACAATTTTTTTTTAAATGCTCTGAATTCAAGCTTGAGACTTGAGCCTCTACTTGTTAGCAGTTGAGCTACCCATGTAGTAATACTTAAAAAGGTTAAAGGTTGTATAGTCTATTGTTAATTTTAACATTTTGGCGAAGTTTCTCTGCAGACCCCAATAGCTGGTCCCAATTGGGACGTCCCAGTGCAGGGTACAATGGTGACCTAACAACTCATTTCTCTATAGAGAGTGGGTTTTGTATAGCTTGATCCAACACTCTTCGCACTATTCTTTGGAGTAATGCTCAATACAATGTCTGCATGAGGGCATCTACATCTGCGCTGACGGTAACGTGTTTAACTGGGTGCACTTACCCTCTCAGACTGACTGATAAAGGAGTGTTACGTACATAAAGATAAGAGAGTCAAGAACCATGTCTGTGTAGTATGGGTTTAATACACAACAAACATTTCGTGAACACATTCTCACGGACGAGTTACAAGCACATGTAAACATAAGAACGATAACCGATACAGAATACAATTTTCATAACATTCCCCCCCGGTTCAAATAATGCTTACGAGTGTTGTAAGTAATAAATGAATGAAGTGTAGAATAATAATAGAGATTCAAGTAAACAAACAATGTAGAATAGGATGAAATTATGTAACATGGTAAATCAAATAGCTTATTAAAATATATCATGATAGATCAAATATCACATTAAAGTTAACAAAGCTGAATGAAAGTAGTAGAACAAACAAAATAATAGTTCTAGTCAGCTGATGAGCTTTTACACTTTGTAGTTGGGCCTAATTCTCCTTACTCTAAGATTGTATGTATGTGTGGTTTCATCTGCTTGAGTTTCAGACGGTCTGGCTATGTCTTCAGTGGTGTTGGTGGTTTCTTCAGGCATGATAAAATCAGTCGCTTGATTCCTGGGAGGTGAGCTTTGGACGGGGCAGCCAATATCAAGCTCTGTTCTACTGATTCTCATTTTCTATACCTTTTTGTTCCTCCCTAGGGGCTAACATTCGTAATGAGACAGTTTCCTCTCGGCCGTTTGGTGTTCGGATAACAGCGTACTGAGGGTTGCATGTTACCAAATCAACTTCCTCTGTTATGGGATCATATTTAGATGATCTAACGTTCTTCTTCCACAGGACAGGACCAGGGCTGGTCAACCATGTTGGCAAGGGTGTCCCGGAACCACTTCTTCGGTTGAACCCAAGAAGTCGTTCATGTGGTGTCCTGTTAGTTGCAGTGCATAGTAATGACCGGATGGATTGCAGAGCATCATTTAGTACTAGTGTTCCCATTTGGCTATGTCCAATTTCTTAGAATGTAGAGCCAAGGTGATGTCTTACCATAAAGTCCCGTTAAGTTTCTCTATTTGTCCGTTCCCTCTCGGGCTGTAAGGGGTCGTTCTACTGGTTGCAATTCCTCTCTCGTGGAGGAAATGCAGCACCTCTGTAGACATAAACGAAGTTCCCCTGTCAGTGTGGACGTACGCTGGAAATCCAAATATGGCGAATAGTTCATTGAAACATTCAACGACCGTAGAGGAAGACATATCGAGACATGGAAATGCAAATGGAAATCTAGAGAATTCACCTCTAATTGTAAGTAGATATCTATTTCTTGAAACAGTAGGGAGAGGTCCCTTGAAATCCATACTAACTCTCTCAAAAGGTTGAGTTGCTTTAATCAGTTCTCCGGTCGGCTGTCGAAAAAAAGCTTTAGTTCTGCACAATTTTGACATTGTTCTATCACAGTTCTGACGTCATCACAGGAAAATGGAAAAATTTTAGTCCTTACGTAGTGCAATAGTCGAGTAACGCCCGGGTGGCAAAGACTAGTATGCAGCAATTTAAGGTCATTGCGAGTGATAGCAGATAGATAGTTTCTGGTAAATGTATCAGCTACAGTGTTCTGCTTGCCAGGGCGATAGATGACGTCATAGTGGAAACACGAGAGTTCTAGTTTCCACCTCTGGATTTTTTCATTTTTAATTTTTCCTTTGTTTGACCTGTTATACATGAAAGAGACAGATCGCTGATCCGTAACAAGTGTGAGCGCTATACCAACTAAGAAATGTTTCCATTTCCTCAACGACTCAACAATGGCATATGCTTCTTTCTCAACTGAAGAATGTTTTTTTTCACTTTTGTTAACGAACGAGCGAAGAAAGCAACGGGCCGGCCATCTTGGTTGAGGGTAGCTGCAATGGCTATATCAGAAGCATCCGTCTCAACGGTTAAAGGGCGATTCGGATCAATAGTATATACGGCGGCTTTTTCAAGCTCATTTTTCAAACTTTCAAATGTTCTTTTGACTTCTTCGGAGACAGGAAATTGTTGATTTCTTGTTAACAGGCTAATTTTTGTTGAAAAGTTAGGTATCCACTGTGAGTAGTAAGCCAGAAGACCCACTACTCGTTTCTGTTCACGCATGTTCACCGGTACGGGTAATTCCCTTAGATCAGGATCCGGCTTAAGTTGTCCTCTGGAAATCTCGTATCCTAACAGTCTCACTTTAGCAGTGCTAATTTCACTATTTGTTTCATTAAAAGTGATTCCATACTTTTGAGCACTATCAAGAAATCGCTGTAGGTTTCGGTCGTGTGATTCAGAGTCCATACCGCAGATGGTCACTTTGTCCACATAAGCAAAAGTGTCAGTGAGTCGTTCGTCTTCGATGATTTTGTCAATCCTACGCTGAAAACAGGCGATTCCATTCGTAACGCTAAACGGAATCCGACGGAATTGATACAGTTTCCCACATGCTTCGAAGGATGTGAACGGCCTTTCCTTTTCTTTTATAGGAATCTGATGGTATGCACTTTTCAGGTCTAAAGTGCTATATACAGAGTACTGGGAAATCTTTTCTGCTAGTTCATCAATTCTGGGCATAGGGTAGGTGTCTAGTTGAGTGAACCGGTTTATGGTTTGGCTGTAGTCTATAACCATTCTTTTCTTATGTCTGTCTTTTGTTGTGACTAGGACTTGTGCACACCAGGGAGATTTAGATGGTTCAATAATTTCATCCTTTATTCGTTGTTGAATTTCCTTCTCTATAAACTTTCTATCTGGAATGGAGTATCTGCGAGACCTTGTAGCCACTGGGGTACAGTTTGGTGACAGATTACTAAATAGGCTAGGAGCTTCTACCTTCGCTGGCTGGAGAGTATTCAGGCACAACGATGGTTTCTGACCATCGAAAGGAATAAACAGATTTTGGTGCAAACTTATAAAGTCAAGTCCAAGAATTACGTCAGAGCATAAATTGTCTAGTAGAGAAAGTCTAACTCCTTCGTATCGTTCATTTTATGTTAGCGTAGATATGTCCTTGAGTGATTCGAGATAGATGGGTGGAAGCCATAAAGATTCTGTAGCCTGAGGAACATGTCTGCCATTTGTGCTTCTTAGCGATGTGCGTCGAAATATAGCTTTCACAGCTCCCAGTGTCTACTAGGGTCTTCAATAGCACATTGTTGATGCAAATAGGTATTGTAGATTTGTTTAGATTCATATGCTGTACAGTAGCGACAGCCGAAACTGTTGAAGCCCTAGATTTACAAACTTTCTGAAAATGGCCCTTTTTGGAGCACTGGTTGCATGTGGCTTCCCTTGCAGGGCATTGAGAGCGGGGATGTTTAACCCTGCCGCAAAAGTAGCAAGGGAAGTTGATAACCGTCTAGCCAGGGCCAGTAGCGCTTTTGGACGCATTCAGGAGAGAGTTTGTCGGAACCGATCGCTCCGCCTGCCTACAAAAATCAATGTCTACCAGGCGGTGGTTCTCTCAACCCTTCTATATGGCTCTGAGACATGGACACTATATAAAAAACAACTAAGACTTCTTGAGCGCTTTCACCAAAGATGCTTGCGCTCCATCATGGACATACGGTGGCAGGACCGCACTACAAACAGCGATGTCCTTGCCAACGCCGGTATGGACAGTATAGAGGGACTTCTTATGGTCCGACAGTTGCACTGGGTAGGGCACGTATCCCGTATGGGAGACGAACGTATGCCAAAGGTGAGGCCGAAGAATTGGTGGGAGTAGTTGCCGCGCAATTCGTTTCCGGCTGTGATGATTCATACTGTAATGAGTGCTGATAAGCATGTTCTAGTAAGCGAGCCTCCTCGAAGGCGTCCTTTAAACTCAAAACAGTCTTTTCAAGTAGACGTTTTCGAATGCTGTTGGACAGTAGTCCATTGATAAACGAATCTCTAATAGCCTCTTCTCTGTGTTGTTGGGCAGTCACCGCCCTGAAGTTGCAATCTTTGGATAGAATTCTTAATTTCTGCATGTAGGCGTCTATAGTTTGACTTTGCTCTTGTTTTTATCTTGTTTGCAAGTAGCTAACCTGTGCCTAGAAAACACCTCATTCTTTGGTTGAATGTAGATGCCATTTAGAGGCTGGATTGCTTCATCAAACGTCTCTTTATCAAGTATCATTTGATATACAGCAGGAGAGATATAGTTTATCAGAAGTTTCTTAGTATCAAAATTATCTACTGATACTGCTGATATAAAAATTTTTAAAGTTTCATACCAGTGCTGCCAATGCTCTGCTGCTTGAGGTGCTGTGGGCTCGATGTCAAACTTTTCTGGCTGAAATATCCTATCCATTTTGAAATTCTTACAACTTCACAGTTTTGGATTCAGTGTATTAAATTGTTATGAGCATAAAGACGAGAGAGTCAAAAACCATGTCTGTATAGTATGACTATAATACACTGAATGACAACACAACACACATTTCGTGAACACATTCTCACGGACGAATGACAAGCACATGTAAACATAAGAACGATAACCGATACAGAATACAATTTTCATAACAGGGAGCTTCTTTATGCGGATGATTGCAACCGTCTTGTAACACCAAGAAGAAGATTCAACTAGACGTCAATTAATTTGCTGAGGCTGCCGCCTCGTTTTGGTCAGAAAAATGGAACTAATGTTCCAGAAGTCCCCAAACCAAACTTCAAGTCAGTTTTACAAATCCCTGAAGCCATATAAAGATTTAAAAAACATGTGCCACTTTTCCATCATTGGCAAGTGGGAAAGAAGCTGACAGCAGATGACCTTGGAAAGCCCTGGGAAACATATGTGTGACTTAAGAAGGGCCCTTGCAAAAGTCAGGCCCCTGGCGGACAAGACAAGATGTGGCAAAATACTCATCAAATCGCTACTGGATTTCCGTGGAATTATGAAATACTGCCTCATCCTTCATCTTTGGAATCGTAGACAAAATATCTATGAAACAAACTGCTTATGACTTCTTTCTTAACAAATGTGTGCATTAAGGTGTATAAAATGTGCAGCGTTAGTTGTTATTGTTTGTTTTTAACAAAAGTACACGCATTTGGTAGACCATAAGTAGATTATTCACCAAAGAACGTAAGGCTTTATTTAACTTTCACATCTATATCTATTCTTTTTGACAAAATATCTTTCACTACCGCGCTTGAAATGTGTGGCTTATTATGAGGACTACATTTAAATTTCAACAAGATGAATATTTTTTTTAAATAAATTTTTAAGAAAATAGAGCATACCATAGCCGTAATTGTATCAATTAGTTTGGATCAGTCATGTATTTAAATTTATAATGGATCTATCTAGTCCAAAAACAGAAAATGTATTTTTACCAATAGTTTTTTTGTTAAGTATTTTTGTTATGTTTTTCTTGTTTTTGGTGTTGATGATGTTGATGTTTATTTTTTTTTATCAAATTTAAAGTCATGTTATACAACGTAAAACACAAACTGAAACACTTTCAATGTCCTCGTTGTTTGGAAAGTCTGTAGGTTTGTGCCTGCATTGATTGCAGTCAAACAATGTGAATATATTCCAATTCTGATCTATTTAAATCCACTTTTCAATGTTGATTCGATCAATGCAATTTTAAAACCACTTTTTAGTGGAAACACAATGGGATTTCATTTGCAGTGTACCTGAACTGTATACCGAAATGGGTGAAATAATATATATATAGGTCATTACAGGATCTTTTTTGTGACAGTACGCACCGGTGCGGCGTACCTGCACCTTTTTGAAAAATGATTACTTTTCTAGTATTTTAATGTATATTAATAATTTTTAGTTGTTAAAAGTTAGGCCATCAACTACTTAGTACCGGCAACTATTTTTATTTTTTTTACATAAAAAGAACTCCACGCAGCTGTTGTATCCAAAGGAACGCAGTGCCGATACAGTTTGGGGTCAGCGGCGTCGCAGGTTCTGCCAGAGTGTAGCAGCTAATACACAGCAGCTAAGTCCGTTAATTTTTTCCCAGGCTTTCTATTGTTTACTGTGTCTGGAACATCCCCTTTTATATTATTCTTGAATTCCAATAAACGTGCGCCATTTTAACGATCAACCTAACATACTTTTTAAGCTCTTGAATATGTTACAATGAAATTTCACGGCCAGCTTTCTCTTTCCTTCTCTCTTTCTCTTGTTCGCTCTCTGGAACCTCCATTTTGTGTTGTTTTTTACCTGCTCATCGTAATTTCTCCGGCATAGACTTTTCACTTCATAATGCAATTTACTTATCGCTTTCTTCCCCCCCCCCCCCCGGTCAACAATAAAAAGATAGTCCATCGTACACTCTTTTTTTCGGCTTCTTAATTTAAACTATATTATATTTCGACCGTGACACTCACACACACACAGTGACACACACAGACAACCGCCTTCACACTTTTCAATTTTAACTCTTTAAGCATCTTTCGATCAAATATAGTTAGCACGTTTCTAGCCCAGAGAAAAAATAAATCATTTTCCAAAGGCCCTAAAGGAATTCCCGTTCCCACTCTGCATTTATTTTTTGGCATTGTTTTCTCTAAATAAAAAAAAATATCAATTTGTTTTAGTGTGGGTTTTTTTAGTCAGCGTCTAACGGGAAGCGGAAGTGACGTAAGGCAAGTTTTAAAAAACTTCAATTAGGGTAAAAGAAATAATATACAGGAAGTCCTTATTTCGTGCTATCTTTTTAATGCTTTATATATACACTGCATCCTTTTGGGGGAAATACCAAAAATAAAATGCAAAAGTCTGATAGAAATGTTGTGGTTTTTCGCCATAGAGCTTGCCAGGTTGCAAATGTTAAATCCGATTCTTAGTGAATGCCTTAGACGAACCTGTGTACGTAATTTCATTTATAAGAGATTTCATGATCAATCAGTGAGTAGTCAGTGGTATTTTTGCGCTTATAATAATAGATATGTTGATACATTGATAGATATATACGAGCAGATATCCAAGCTGCGCTACTGTTGAAACCTCCAAACATATTTATATGTACAAACACTTCTTAGACCCATCATTTGTAGAATTGTAGACTCCTCGTCTGCCTGTATTATAACGCCCTACACACTACATTTTAAATGCCTCGCCCCCAACGACAGACTTGTTGGCCATTCAGTGGAACAGCCAGCATTACAATCATGTCGCAAAACGTTTGGATTGTTTATTCAGTGGAACAGCCAGCATTACAATAATGTCGCTTAACGTTTGGCATACTCCAATAAAAAAAAGTCCACATTCCCAACCACGTTTATTAAGGCAGCCCATTTTTTTGCCTCCCTCAAATAGAAGCTCATTAAAAAAAAAGTTTTCAACAAAGCACACCATTCTATGAGTCACCCGTTGTATCCTTTCATATAATAATGCCACCACACTACACACATTACATTTTATTTTGGCGGAAATAATAGAAATACTGTTATAGACTGAACTAATGTCATAATAAATATATATATATATATATATATATATATATATATATATATATCATGTATATATGTATGATATTGCGAGCTTAGATCTGGCGGACGTTCGCAAGACGTGGAGGCTACTTGATAACCTGACCGGATTGGAGGTGCCCAAGGTCGCGACACCTCTACAGACTGAGAACGGGCCCATAATAACTGATGGCTAAAGGGCAGAGGCATTGAACAAATTTTTCGCTGGTGTCTCTAAAGCAAGCAAGAAAACCCCCATGTCGATGGCTCTAGACGGTATAGGATAGCTAAAGAAAAACGCAGTTTAGTGAACAGCGAGGCCGAGACCAATACCTTTACTACGGCCTTTATCTTGATGGAGGTGGCCAACGTAGAAAAGTAGATTGCATAAAGCCCCAGGACCGGACAAGGTGAGCAACGAAATGCTAAATAAAACCTGGGGCCAAAAGGGCAAAGAAAACTATGCCACTTGCTCAATTGGACCTAGACGCAAGGATAATTCCCATAGGCCTGGAGAGTGGCTACGATAGTCCCGCTACTAAAGAAAGGAAAGGCGGCCGACCGACCTGACAGCTATAGACCGATTTCACTAATATCGTGTGTAGGGAAAATAGCTGAGTGATAAACAGAAAGCTCGTATGGTAGGCCTACTTGGAGGAAAGCAAACTCATCGCACTTGAACAGGGTGGGCTCAGGAAAGATAAAAGAGCCATTGATCAAGCGATGGTGTTTATGCAGTCAATAGCTGACGGTTTCCAGAGAGGTACGGTGAGGCGCAAAAGCGAATTGACACTGGCAGTATTTTTAGATCTTAAGCAAGCCTATGACAGAGTTTGGAAACATGGATTATTGCTAAAATTGATGAACCTCGGAGTAAACTCAAATATGTATCAGTGGCTAAAAAACTTCCTAACAGACAGGACAGTCCAGTCGCGCTACGGATATAGCATATCTCGCGAAAGAACACTTGAGCAAGGTTTACAGCAGGGCTCGTCATTACCATGTACGCTTTTCTAAGTCTATCTAAACGATCTAACAGAACGATTGAATTTGTGGATCTCTTCTCTTCGTTAACGACCTGCTAATCTGGCAGACCGGGAGATCCGCTGCAGCTCTCACGGCGGAAATCCAAAGTGACCTTGTCACCATTTCATGTTACACCCGTATGTGGAAAATGGAAATAAACTGTACAAAAACGGCCCAGACCTTATTCGCATTTGGAAAAGACATCCACCAAGAAGCCATAAATCTAAAAATCGATGGGGCCACTCTCGATTCGGACCTACGACCCAGTTATTTGGGAGTTACCCTGGACCCTAAGCTGGTTATGGCTGACCATGTGCAAGAAGTACAACAAAAAGACTCAGCAAGATTGAATGTCATAAAGCGAATGGCTACGACGAAGTGGGGCGCCAAAGCAAGCGTGCTGAGACGGTGCGGAAAGGTCACAAATAGAGTACAGTCTCTTAGCACAAGTTTACGCCTCGCAAACGTCTCAAGCGGGCTTAGACTCTCTGCAGAACCAAGCATTACGGCTAATCTGTGGTACTTTTCGGACAACCCCTATTGCCGCTGGCTAGATCATGGCTGATATTCCCCCACTGGCTCAGCGTAGGGAACGAGCTGTTTTATTGGCATATGAAAAATACAAACGGCTGGAGGACAAACGGCTCAGACGCCTAGTCGACGACTTGGTGGGAAGGGGCTGACTCAAAAGGACATCCTTTATGCAGACAGTACTAGAACTGTCCCAAGAGCTTGGTCCACCCACCCACCCCACCCTGGAAAGAGCTACGCTCTCTCCTTCGAGGGCTTTCCACCCGGTAACTGTTCCTGAGCTGCCTGAGGTGAGAAAAACATCGGTCGACCCAAAGGTAAACAAGAAATTTACACAAAACCTTCTAAATGTCTCTTCGAGAGAGACCATAGCCCAATTCCCGAAAGATACCATTAAGTTTTATACGGACGGTTAAACGTTAGAAGTCCAGGGCAGAACAAATTCGGGCTATGGAGCGGTAGTCAGTTTCCCTAGTGCAACAGAAATCGACGAACTAGTAGGCCCATGTGCAGGAGAAGGCAATTACATTGCGGAAATGGAAGGAATCAAAAATGCCGTGGAGCATATTGAAAGACGTATAGAGGAAGAAACTGCGGCACCGGCCTATGTAACTCTCTTTACAGACTCACTTTCCTGCTTGCAAGCTCTCAAGAGCCCAGAGACATGGCTTACATAACTCGCGAAAACTATGGCTTGCGTGGAGCGCCTCGAAAGGAAACATCAGGTACGTATGGTGATGGAATGGATTCCATCACACTGTGGAATCAGAGGAAACGAGAGGGCCGACAGTTTGGCGAAGCTGGTAACGCTTTTAGACCCACCAGAGGAGCCGCAAACATACTAAAGTGCAAAAGCGAGGATTTGTGAATGGATCAAGTCCAAATGGTACAACAGCTGGGACCTTTGTAGCACGGGACGGGAAGTCTGGAAAGTTCTCAAACGACCAAACAAAAAAGATGAATGGTGGCAACTAGACAGAAAGGAGAAAGCAATCTTGGCACGATTCCGCACTGGACACTTTCCGATAGGATCCTACTTCGCTAGGATCCGGGAAAATCACGATTCCAGATGTTGACACTGCCACGCTGAAGACGAAACCGTGGAGCACAGCCTCTACGAATGCAGGGAGCTCAGAAACACATTCAAAGATACGACTAGTCTTGAAACAGATAGAACTGGAGCATGCGGGGGTCTTGCTATGTACAGAGACAGACAGACCCTACAGAACACTGCCAGATACCTGGATCGTGCTGTAAAGCATTAATCCCAGTACGGAGCCTTAGTGCATGGAGGCTTACAAATGGTGAGGTACTTATGACTAGAGAATATTGTATAGTTATATATTGTTTGATTCAATTTAGAGCGGCAACGTGTAAATGAGACTAATTCAGCTTATACTACCACTTCAGCCACTTTAGAATTTCTCTCACTTGTTCGAGATACCAAACAAAATAATTAAGTGCCAATAGTTAATTGTAACGAATCGGTTAATTTATTTTATTGACTGTTGTGTTAAAGGAAATTAATGGTGCAAAATTTCAGCTTGATCCGAGATTGGGTGTCAGAGAAATAACGTGTGCAGACTTTTTACCAGACAGACAGACATATAGACAGATGACTTTATATAAGCTTTGTAAAAAGAAACTTTATTCTAAATATAGACGCTATACATTATTACATGGGTATACATTGGTTAGATTTTAAAAATATACAAAATGGTTTGAAGCCACTTGAATCAGCCTGCTGATAGATATCTCTACTGGTAGTTCTAGTTTCATTTATCATAAGAAAAAAAAAACGTTTTTTTTTCTTTTCGCTGCTTTTAGAAAGTGTAATTAGTTTGAAACAACAACATCTTTACTTTCGCTGCTAAATATAGAAAGTAGACAACAAAACAAATGATGTTTTTTAAGCAAAAATAAACTCCAGCTATCAATGGTGTAAACGTCTATTTTTAGCCTAATTGAAGGGGAAATCCTCTGTCAGCAAATCAAGAGTTACATTTTACCCCGCCTGGACACACAAATCGATTCCATCAGACAGATTTAGAACAAACGAGTTAAAGATGACCATCGGACAAGCTCTATGCGCGTATGTTTGTCTGTAGGAATGTCTGTGCGCGTGTTACTTTGTACGTGAGGGAGGCGATGCAAATCTGTTATTAGAATACTTGTAGTAACGTGGCTCACGCACACCAGGACCGCTAACTCTGTATAGCGTTAAAGAGGTAAAAACATCTATCTTGAAAATATATTTAGCTCCCTTGCATCTGAGCGTTGCATGAAAAAAATCTAGTATTTCAAGTCATCTATTTTGAAAGAACACAAGTAGTAATTACACACATATGTATACCGGTTACAATTTTGACAGTCAAAAATGAAAGGACAATAAATAGTTTCAGTTTCCCTAGTCTACTGCCAGTAAGAGCAAGCAAGCTGAAAACCGAGATATATTTGTCAATATGTCAAAAACAAAATTATACTTGTATTAAAATGTAAGAACTTATTTTTTAGACAAATGTAAATACTTTTACCCATATTACCGTATGTGATAGGCCTTGATCTTGTTAGTTGTATGATGGATGTCTGACTTGGACAGATTACTCAGAAGATGTTTATGAGTTTCTTGTACGGGTGTCTAAATGAAGACCTACATAGTGACAAGGACTAAGTCCAGACCGTTACAATAAACTTTAAAAAATAAAAAATAATAACAATCAATCGGTGGAAATATAAAAGGATGACAACAACAACAACAACAACGAAACACCACCATAGGTAGAGATATTGGAAAACCTTTTCATTCAGTAAGTGGCCCCTTTTTTTTGTTTTACCTTTACGTAAAGTCCCTCCCGACACAAGGGCGGCACTGTCTCTTATGAATGAGCACATTCTCAAAACCACAATCTTTTTATAGAGCCAATATCTCAAAATAGCTTCGGAGCAGGTCAAACTGAATATTGATCTTTGTTTTATGTAAATACAATTCTACGAAGCTAAGCATGAATTTTTGTTGTAAATCATAATGAACAGCAGAAATTGCAGTGAAAGAACAAAGTGAACAAATTCTGCTGACTATTTACAACTTACAACTTTTTACTATTTACAACTTACAACTTTTACTATTTACAACTTACAACATTTTACTATTTACAACTTTTTACTATTTACAACTTACAACTTTTTACAACTTGCAACTTTTTACTATTTACAACTTACAACTTTTTACAATTTACAACTTAGAACTTTCACTATTTACAACTTACAACTTTTTACAATTTACAACTTACAACTTTTACTATTTACAACTTACAACTTTTTACTATTTACAAATTAAAACTTTCTCGTGAAACTTTTCTCAGTCTTTTAGACTGTCTATCAAACATGTTTACCTTGAAGTCATCATCATGTTTTGCTTAATCTAAATCGATCTGACCCCGTGAGCCTTATAGGTCAACCTGGACATGCAAACATGGGCAGGTAATTAGGTCGATGTTTCCTGTTCATCTAGGACCGGTGAGCTGTTAATGATTAGCGGGGACTTGTGGGTGACATTAGCACCGAATGTAGACGGTGCCTCCACTGTTTCCTGTCATGCAAGCCGTGTCTTTAATGGCAAGACGTCGTCGTAAGACACAGCTATAGTTGAACCTCTGATGC
This sequence comes from Biomphalaria pfeifferi, assembly GCA_030265305.1. Classification (NCBI taxonomy): domain Eukaryota; kingdom Metazoa; phylum Mollusca; class Gastropoda; family Planorbidae; genus Biomphalaria; species Biomphalaria pfeifferi. The sequence goes on along the minus strand of JASAOG010000122.1, from coordinate 1,312,140 downwards.
CCAGTTTTTTACTTCTTAGGGATGTGAATAATAATATGAAAGATTACATTCATCATGCCTCGAACCTTTTAAGTTGCAAGTTACATTTAAGCGGAAAAGTTTGAAGTCACGGCTAAGGCAAGTAGCGTTGGATGGATGAGGGGAAGTAACCATGACAATACTTAACTTAAAAACGCATTATCTACCTTTTCTTTATTTACTCCCTTTGTGTTATCAAAACTATGGATTATAGAGTCGCTCATATAGCTGTTCATTATCCTGAGTACACCATCCATAGACTAAGGGTCCCCTTGGAGACCATAGCACAGAGAAAGCACTTGACTAGGTAAAGTCCAGACAATATGCGCGTCAGCCATTTTTTTTTAAATTCTGTTCTAGGAGTGCAATGATTTTCGCTGTATTAAGAAAGATCAATTCGTTTTCAGGTGAATTTACAAAATTGTTCGAGACCCACTAACAATGAAGTTTTCCATGTTTGTTTCCAGGGCATATGTTACGGTGTTAAGACTGGGATATCATGGCAAATCGCATGAACATAAAGATACATAGATCTAGATGACATACATTCATTTCCAAACCTATGACTTAAAAACAATATGTGGGTTTTACTGCTGACATTTTGTCTTAATATGCCAGTAAATAATTTCCATTTCTTTTCTACAGCCAATCTTGTTTTTTTTTGCTCTGCGATGTATCCTGAAATACTAGGCCAATTTTGGAAACGTGACAGGATGTCTGGGTGAAGCACTTCCTGTAAGCCAGATTTCACATGCCTAATGATGTAAGATCTAGACATTTTTTTAATAATTACTGTCTTTTTTTTTTATATCAGATTTAGCCGAGCTTATTGTTCAAAATGTAAAATCCGGGCGCCCGTGGGTTTCTACATTCAGATTTGAACTTACAAATTAATCAAGAAATAGTGCAATTCATTTTAAGTAACTGTAAAATTTGTTTAATTTTTATTTTGAAAGCAAACCTTAAAACGAAATGCAACTAGACAGTGGATGTGTTTCAAACCTAACTTGAGCTGTCTCATAATGGACTAAAACAAACTTCTCTTTTTACTTTTCATCACAGGCGTCTCTAGGATTTTTACCTAATGCGGTAAGCAGGGTCACCGCGAGGTTGTGGCCGCCTGCGTGCGAAATTAAAAAATGCCTTTTTTCAACGTTTCTTCAACGTTTATGAATGATTATCACGTTTGTATTTTGGAGACATGTGCATTGTGTCCACAATCATCCAGGATGGCTGCCTGGTGGTGCGGTTTGTGCGCTGGACTGTCGTTTGGATTTATCGGTGGTCCCTGGTTCAAATCCTGCCCGCTCCCATCCCCCGTCGTCCTACGGGAGGTTTGGACTAGGAAGTAAACTATCTTCAATTCTGAAGGAACATCCTAAACATGTCAAACATTTTACAAACAAAACATCTAACATTCGCGGATTCAGAGGTGCTACAAATTTATCCAACACACCACTAGCACAAAATGAAGCAACTCAACACTGAATATTTTTCGTGAATTAATACAAAATAAATAATCCAATGTAAAAATCTCTTATACAATGACTTAAAATAAAATCAAACATTTCCGGATGGCGACCCCCCTACGTAACAAAATGTTCATTCGAGCCCCTCCTTAGAAGCTGGGGACCTAGAGGAGCGATGTAAAACGAGTCCGTTGTTCTTTTTTTAATTGTGTTCCCTACATAATTTTTAAGTGCTGTAAAAGTTCTTTTTGGAGATTGAATTGAACATTTGGCGGGTTTCCGCTCAAATTGGCAAGGGGTCTGATTTCGGGACCGGTGTGCATTTCAAGGTTATATCAGTATTTTTTGAGAGATATATATTTAGCACACACGGACGTCTGTAATGGACGTGCTTTTTTTAGATCATCTTAGTGCTATTTTAGACGTCTCTGTTGCCGACCTTTTTTTTTCACACGAAATGTTTTTTTCAATAGGTTGTAACCCATTTATCGCGAATCGGTCTACATTTGTCATGGTCTTATTAGAAGATGAAGCGACGTCTCTTACTTAAGAAATTTTAATTTAAACATTTGGTAATATACAGACCCGGATTAATAACTATAATGAAATTTTTTATAAAATTTCGCCCCCCCCCCTCCCCTTGTTATTGGTCGGTCGTTGTCTTGCTCCAAACAGTTAGTAGCCAACAACTTGATCTACATCTATAATGACCCAAATATTCCACGCCTAACTAACAGCCATTTAGCATAATATTTTTAACATTGAGTTTTTAATTACTAGATCTACTAGGCTACAAGGGTGGGGTATTTAACTAAACAACAATATTTATATATAATAAGTAGATACTAAGAATAAAAAAATGCTTTGACTGATCTGGTTCTGTAAGCTTCATCAAAAACGAATATTACAGACAGTCCGCGAAACTTTAAGGTCAAAAATATGTAGGCGTGTCACACACCAGTTTTAGAACCCCTCTAACATTTAGTACTTGTAGTCCTTTGACTTTTCCGTGCATTTAGCACAAGATATTTTTAGGTCGGCAACTGACCACGTGGTGAACACCTCAATTGATCTTGTAGAGAGGGGAGCGATATAATCTCCTCGAGTATAATGTATAAGTATTAAAGCAATTACTATTGTGTAAGCAATTTTTATTTCATTGGATTATAACCCCTACCAGGGGTTTTTACAGTTAAATTCCCCTCTTCTATAAACAAAACCAAAAAAAAATGCAAACGACAATCCCCAAATTCCAAGAGCACAGTTAAGGAAGATTTTGATTTTAAAACCCCTCTCCAAAATTTAGGATAAACCCCCCCTTTTTAATATAAAAAAAGCAAATTACACACTCAAAATTCTAAAAGCGTAGCCAAAGGGGTTTTGAGTTTACCCCCCCCCCCCCTCTCTTCAGTAGGGTTGGAAGCTAAAAAATACCTCTTCAACATAAAAAAAGCAAATTACGCACTCAAAATGTTATGAATGTAGCTAAGTGGGTTTTAAGTTTAAACCCCCCATCAGCGGGGTTTGAAGCTAAAAAATACCTCTTCAATATATAAAAAAAGCAAATTACTCTTAAATCTATGAGCGTAGCCAATGGAGTTTTGAGTTTAAATCCCCCGCCAGCGGGATTTGAAGCTAAAATATACTTCAATATAAAAAAAGCGAATATCACACTAAAATTATTTGAACGTTTTTGAAATTTAAAATTTTTTAGTTTAAAACCCCCAACAGATGATTTTGAAGATAAAACTTCCCTTTGCGATATAAAATCTAAAGCAAACTACAGTCACCTAATTTCAAGAGCGTATTCAAAATAGGTTTATGTAAAAACACAAATTTGAAGCTTAATTTTATTAAATAATGAAATCAATAGACTATATTTTGTCATTTTCATGTGTCAAAGTAAAAAACTATCTGCGCAAAGTGTAGTTCTTAAAATTAGATCTAGATCTAGATCCTTTCGATCTATTCTCATGTAAACATGGTAAACATGGCCTAGATCCATAAAATATTAATACATTAATAGAGTGGGGCAACTTTTTTTTAGGGTCTTAAGTCTGTTTTAGGGCTACTATACATACTTTACGGTTCCAGTTAGTACCCAAGGAACATTTCTGCCAAGTTTTATCAAGATTGGTCAAACGGTTTTGATTTCTATGTGGGACATACATACATACATACATACATACATACATACATACATACGCCTTAATTTCTACTTTCTAGTATATATATATATATATATATATATATATATATATATATATATATATATAAAATAAGGCTTAACTTCGAGTCCGAAGATTAGAGAGGAATGCTGTATTTCCTACATATTTTTATTTTGCCTCACCCAGGGCTAGCATAACCACTGTCCGCAGGTGGTCGATTTAGGTTTTCTTTTCGCCGCTTGCGTCTGTCCATATATATATATATATATGTATATGCATTTAGTCCCCTAATTGCTTTTTGACGCATTTTTTCTCCCACATCCCATTCTCGGGTCAAGATAAGTTTTGTTTTTAAAAAGTATTATTTTTTCTATTGCTTGTTATCGAATTAGGTTTATGGTTTGTTTCGTTCTTGTTCATGTTTTATTACCTCCACAAGAGTACACATCATCAGACAATCAAACACATACAATAGACATGCAGTCATGTATACTTATTACATAAATTTACTTCAGCAGTCAACATACTCTCCAACAAAAGAAACTCGTATTTAGCATGGTCACTTCAGGAGAATAATGTGTCTTCAAACTCTAGATCTTCGATATAAATTTCTTCAAAACTTTAGATATTTAATAGATTAATGTCTTCAAACTTTCAAGATATTTGATATCAATTTCTTGAAACTTTCAAACTCTATCCTTAGTAACTATTTCTTGAACCATTGTGTGATATTTGTGCCAGATGAGATCATGTCAGGTAATGATTTCTATTTCCTCTATTATTTCGCTATTGAAAAGACTAGTCAGTGATGTTTGCTACTTCCTGCTGTGCATGTGTGAGCAAATGGTGTACAGAGCGGATCAATATTCCTATTGAAAGTATAACACTCGGCATACAGACACTGGTGTGAACTGCTAGGAGCTGACAACACAAGCAGTGGCGCTGATTGGATCTAAACATAATAGGAATGGGACAAAACAAATGTGAGGGCACAGGCTTCCAAAACAAACAATGAAAACCATTGCAATGCAAGTCACTAAAGAGAGATTTCTTTTAAAATGGTGGTGTATGGTGGAGGTGGAGGTGGGAAGACCAATTTGATTCACCGACGCTGACTAGAACAAGAGTATATGATTTCACCATGATAGGTCAGGTTGACATGTGGTATGATTATAAAACAAGCGCTAAACAAAGACTTTGCCTCGGGAAGTGGTATCAAGAAGAGAATCGCTTTACGTCAAGGTGACTACATTTTCTAATAAATGATATCTTTATGGTTTGTGTGTTGTGTACAAAGACAAAACTATAATCCCCACTTTTAAATCCGATGTTTCGTAAGATTTCCCCGATCATTAGTATCACTACGACATCATTTCCTGTTTCTGATGAAGCACTCGACTGTCGTCTGCGCCTCTTATTGTTCTTGATGCGGTCTTAGTTACTGCTTCCCACCTGTCATGTGGCCTACTTCTTGATAGCAGAAGTAAGATGGCGTCACCGAAAATTAAGATATTTGTCATAGGCTCTTCTACCATACGTGATGAGCGTCTCGCTTAGCGCAGCTTAAGTACAAATAGAATTCCCACTGTACTGTCCTCATTGTTCAGAATGATTGAGATGTTGCTCTGACAGCCCACAAGCACAAGCAATTATTGTGTCAGGCATTCCTGAGGATGTAGCCGAATGAGAAAATGTTTTCGATGCTATCAAAACGCGATATTCTGTGCAAAAGTGTCGTAATGATCATCTCTTAACTTTTGTAAAGGGACGAAATTTTTTTCTGGGACCTTTTAGCGGCCCCCGAAAGGGAAAAGACGCTATTAGTTTTGTGTGAAATGTCTGTCCGTCCGTCCCGTTTAGATCTCGTAAACTAGAAAAGATAGTGAAAATCCGACATCACAATATTTTAGACCATTCAAAGTTCTGATGCAACGGCTACTTTTTTTTTCTGAAAGCGAAAAATCTAATTTCTTAAATCACTTATGCAAGCAGTTTTTTAAAGATAAAATTCTATTTAGTATGCATTATAAGGTAGACCTAATTTAAAACGAATAGTAAACTTGTAAACAGCATTTTCTTATATATTATTATATACGCAATAACACTGTATTATTTACATTTTGAGGATTCGATTAAGAGATTGAGCTTTTTCAAAACAATTACACCAATCATAAGACTTCAGTTAGGCCAGGAGAGGCGCGGTGGCTGAGCGGTAAAGCGCTTGGCTTCCGAACCGCGGTCCCGGTTCGAATCCTGGTGAAGTCCTTGTCCAGTCTAGATGCAATATATATATATATATATATAAGTCTATGTCTACTTATTTATATACACCTTACGTCATTTCCGCTTCCTTGCGTTTTAAGGAACATATATACGAAATTTTATGCAAATCCGTAAGACAGTTGATGAGATCTCTTGATAATTTTGTCTGTCAATGATATTTAGACTAGCCATTTTTAATTTTTAAATCCTTCAACTCGCTATACTTTGGCCCTCTCCATTTATTTAATTTTATTTTTACACTTTCAATAAAATTTTTTGAATTTTGGCAACATACTTCTCGTCCAGTATATTCTAGCACGTGATACGTTTCATTGGAAGCACCCGTTTTAAACGTCTTCCCAAACACACTCACTTCTGACCTGTCGATTCAATATGACTTTTCTCTCCCCCCATACTTTTCGTTCCGCCCCTGCCCCCATAAAAAATTGAATTTTATAATCTGTTACATCTAGGACCCGCCACCCCTCCCAATCATAATTTTTACCCCATTAGTTCGATTACAGGTATCACTGATAACCCCCTCCCCCTTTCCTCGCTACGCCTTAGGAAATAGTCCTACATACAATCTGTGAATATTCATCGACTTTTTAGCTCTTTAACGAAATATTTTAAAGGCTCTCTGATGCTTTTTATCTTGAGCCTTTATAGCGGCCTCCGAAAGGGGAAAAGACACTATTAGTTTTTTTGTGAAATGTCCGTCCGTCCGTCCGACCGTCGATCCCGTTTAGATCTCGCAAACTAGAAAAGATAGTAAAAATCCGACATCATAATATTTTAGACCATTCAAACTACTGATGCAACGGCTACTTTTTTTGCTTTTCTACAAGCGAAAAATATAATTTTTTAAATCACTTATACAAGCAGTTTTTTCATAAAAATACACCACTTTTACAACTATTTACTATTAATAGCAACAAACACGGGAGACTCTTTAGTAGGGGGGATAACTATTTGCCCTATTTTTAACACATTTATGCAAATAATTTTAGATTTTTTGTCCAAAAAAATTTTTTTTTTTTTTTTATATTTTTATTGCTACGTTTTTGTAAGTTCTGTCCTACTAACATTTACATAAAACTAATGTTTCCTTTTTTTAAGAGAAAAGATCTATTTAGTATACATATAAGTTAGGCATGATTTAAAACAGCAATTAATAAGTAGGTTTTCATATTATCTTATGAACGGCACTATGACTCCCAGACACTGAATACATAGCTAAAGGAAAATTTCTTTTTCTTTACGAATTTTTTTTTTTTTTTTTTTCTTTTTTTAGGATTTGAATAAGAGATTGACCCTTTACAAAACAATTAGATTAATTAGATATTCATTATAAGACATCAGTTAGGCCAGGTTCACATTAAACTTCACTTTCCCTTTTATATATCCTTGGTCTCCTGGATCGCTGGGGCACCACACAAGATCTATCAACTTTCTTTCTCCATTCTTCTCTGTCATTTGTCTTTGATAGAATTTAATTCTGATGTTCTTTCTGAAAATATTGATACCTGCCTTTTTACCTGACTGGGTGGACCACTTGGGGGGCCGATTTTGAGTTTATGTTTCCACACAAACTGTCTTTGTAACCGTGTTATTGCATTCTGCGCATCAAATACTCAGATAATATTTTGGCGGAACCCTCCTCCTGCTTTTATCTCTCACCTAACATAATTTTGGCCTATGATTTAAAGTTTCATACCTTGAATAACAACGGCCTCAACCTCCCACACTTCAAGCCTTCACATTTCTGACTTTCCCCGTCACCACCCCTTAAAAACATCTACATACAATCACGTGCCTTGTTTTTATTTCGACTTCTAGATTCAATATCAAGTATTTCATAAGCTTTATGTTGCTTTTGGTCAGACCCTTTTATTTGTTTTCACTCTTGCGTCGTAACGCTCAGCCAAGAATTCTATTATCTTTTTTTTTTAATTTCATTTTTGTTTTTTTTTTAATTTTTAAACACACAAAAAAATTACTTATCCAGTCAACGTCGTCTACATTTGACTAAAACAAAAAATACAATATCTACAAAAGAAAGTTTCGCGCCAATGAGTATGTACACAAAAAAAGTTTAAATAGTGCTTGAAAACGGAAGAAAATGTAATCTAGCACTTTTTGATAGGCCAGCTTTAAAAAAATCACATTGGGCTTGGGTCTGAATTGCGAATTAAGAATGACTTTCGCAAAATTTAACCATTGTGGTTTTGATCGTGAAAGTTGCTTTGTTGATCTATGCACACGGAAAGTAGTAACTGGTCATAACTGGTTTAGTTTTTGTAATTTTTCATCCACGGCAAATGGGAGAATTAGTTAGATGCGTGGTCGAGAGGCTAAGTACGCTTGAACTTGGCATGGCTTGGCTACATATGGAGGGGGCTTGACACCCGACTCGAGCAGAGTTATGTTTGCTGAGCGCTTAAAAAAAGCACGGAAAACCTTCTCCAAGATACCCCCCTCCCCCCCCCCCCCCCCCACTGGTCCACAAATGAGATTCGACCATAGCTCTCTGAGCATGCTATAAGCATGAAAGTAACGCTATATAAAAGCTTTATAGATCTAATAATAATAATAATAATATGTCAGTCAAGCAATCATTGCCCATTACGCTTATGATATAGATTAACTAGCAATGAGCGTATATGGTCTTCAGGAGTGTTATAGTTCCCTGATAAAGAGCATTGTAGTCACATCTAGTTCAATTCCCATAGGCAGTAACTTTAACCAGACATGTTAGAACATTCCAGAGACCATCAGTCGTGTATCTGACTGACATTGATTGGTCTTATAAAAACTTTGATGTTAGTCACAAACAGGCTATATATAAACTTTACATAATCTTCCAGTTCAAAAAGGAAACTTTTTTTTAAAGTTAACACATGACTTTGAAATGACATCTTGTAGCTGCATTTCTTACAGTGACCATTTCCCTACACTAGAGTCAACTGAAACTGTTCTCGTCATGAAATCAAGAGAAGAAAATAGTATGGTGACGGCAGTTTTCAAGTGTGCAGACTTTGTGTCTTCCGTGTACTTCAACCAGAGCTGCCCCCTCGCTTTCATAGGCCCCGCTCTAATTCTAGGTGTAAATTATTACACTAAACCATTATAATTTATACATAATAACAATGTTTCCGCGTCCCCTTATTTTCCAGAGCCTAATGGAAATCTCGTGAATTTGCAAAATATACGAAAAGGTCCTGGAAATCTGCTGAAATTATTAAATCTCCTGAAAACTCATAAAAATCTCATGAAAAATAGACAAAATTGTCATTTTGAGGTGCCATTCCTACGCCTGATAAAAAAAAAAATGGCAATGTGAGTTTTCATTTAATAAAAATGTATTGCAAAGACTAATGTATTTTCTAATAGAAAAAAATCTTAATTTTGATATTATGCTTATTACTACCCAGATTGGGCCCGCGCAATCGTTTCGCATATCGCCCCGCAATTGTTAGGGCCGGCCCTGACTTCAACCACTGGAAAAAGCAACATTAGCATATTTTAAATACAAGTATTTGAACTTGTCATGCTTACCACTAACTCGTTTGAAAGTAGGCCAAATGTGTATTGGTGCATTCACATAAGTGCACGCTCATGTTATAATTGTTACTTTATTGCTTTGTATATTTCAGATGACTGGCAAACTGCTTAGCGTCAAACTGATGACCTTAATCTTTGGTAAAACTCAGTTTCTATTTATTACAATGAGTATTTTACATGATTTCTTTCTCCTTCAACTCAAATAATTAGAAGTAGGCGGTAGGGCCTATAGGTAGGGAATGCATTAAAGTGATTTTATTAGGCTTACAAGCACCTAGAATCGTATCATCTATATTATAAAGTAGAATATGAGGTGTATGTATGTATGTATGTATGTATGTATGTATGTTACTTATAGACATCAAAACCGCTTGACCAATCTTGATAAAACTAGGCAGGAATGTTCCTTGGGTACTAACTTAGACCGTAGTGTATGTATTGTAGCCCTAAAACAAACTTAAGACCCTCAAAAAAAATAAAGTTGTCCGACTCTATTAAAGCTATAGTATTTATGGATCTAGGCCATGGTTAACAATGTGGACATGAGAAAAGATCGAAAAGATTTAGACCTAGATCTAATTTTAAGAACTACACTTTGTGCAGATAGTTTTTTACTTTGACACATGAAAATACAAAAGAAGATCAATTGATTTCATTATATAATAAAATTAACCTTCAATTTTGTGTTTCAAAAGCATTTTTTACATAAATTAGTTCCTGATATCTGTGACTACAGATTTCCTGGCGAACATTCTTTCATTAGGAAATACCGTAATGAATCGCGTACCAAAAATTAAATAGTTTAATTGTTTACTTTATAATCCCATCCCTAGATCTAAAACTCTAATTCAACTCTAAGATGATAAAACTTCTCTTCGCACAGATAGTTTTATACTTTAACACATGAACATACTAATTATAGTCCATTCATTTCATATTTTGATCAAATAAACATTCAATTTGGTTTTCTAAAGCATTTTTAAGAGACTACATTCGTTTACGAAAGCTGCGAAGCCGAGTTGAGATAGGCCTAGATCTATATTCATTCATGAGTCGCGTACTAAAAATTATTTCGTTTAATTGTTCACTTTATAATCCCTTCATTTAACAAAGCTATCGCTCTTTTCGTTTATAATAGGTATGAATGTATCGGCTTCGGGTAAACCCATTTTTCGCAAAACTAATTTTATTTTCGTAGCGAAAGAGAAAAAAACTTGAAAGTATCATTTGCTAAGTTTAACATACATCTAAATCCAATCCACTAGATTAGTAAACACAAACATAGACCCGCAGGCCGCGGGTAATGTCAGGCTAGTTCTTAATAAAAACAATATTAGGCGTTAAATAAGGAATCTGTGCCAACACTCGTGTACATAAGAAACCAAACTTTCTTTAATCTATTTATGTTGGGCTCCTTCAAAATGAGATCAGAGTATTAGCAATGGTTCATCTCTGAACAAGATGAGTGCCTTGGCATTAGCTATGGTTCATCTCTGAACAAGATGAGAGCTTGGGCATTAGCAATGGTTCATCTCTAAACAAGATGAGCGCCAGGGTATTAGTTATGGTTGATCTCTAAACAAGATGAGCGCCAGAGTATTAGTTATGGTTTATCTCTGAACAAAACGATGAGCGTCTGGGCATGAGCTATGGTTCATCTCTGAACAAAACGATGAGCGTCTGGGCATGAGCTATCGTTCATCTCTGAACAAAACGATGAGCGTCTGGGCATGAGCTATCGTTCATCTCTGAACAAAACGATGAGCGTCTGGGCATGAGCTATGGTTGTTACGTTGTCGCCTAAACAGCATTTCCCCCCCCTCTATCCACGCAGCTGTTTGCTTCCAAAGGAATGTTGCATGGCCGATACAAATAATGGCGGGAGTTTATATGAATAGAAGTTGTATCTATGTAGATTTACAAAATTAGTTTTTAAGCACGAGACAGTTTAATCTTAAGACACTTGAAAGGCGGACTTAAATTACGAGTTATTGTTTTCTTAAGAGGCGCGACATGCTCATGAAACGTTTTTGCTGGGACATATTGACTTCTTTGATAAAGTATGTGCTCTTTTTTTATTCAAGTGCACGGTATATGTCAGATCAATGGTCTTACGATAATTAATATGGTGTTCGTGTGATACGAAATATGGTAGTCTTTACAAATTATCGTTTTCATATAGTCTTGAGATTCGATATATAGTTTCTTTACTATGCGAGATAAGGTCATATTCCAGTTCGTCCCATACTAACACTACTCATGATACTGCTACAGGTCACAAGCTGATGAGTTTACATTTTCAAAGTCCTTTTTTTTTTCATCTAACAGTAAGTTTGGCAGTGATCTTCCCAGAGCGGACAAATAGTGACCAGCTCTTTTCCAGAACTGAGCGAAGTTTTTCAGACTTGTGTACCGTTGTGAATACCCATACACGTCGAGCTTGTCTAGATTATCTAGGCTACGGCTGCTTCTGTGGCCTTGGGGGTCAAGGCCAGCCACTTGATGACGTAGATAAGTAAGCCAATTATTAGAGAGAAAGAGAGAGAGAATTCAAGAGATAAATTATAAGAAAAAAAGATCGAAATGAAAGAGTGAAAATGAGAGAAAGAGAAACAGAGAGAGAGAGAGAGAGCGGGGGGGGGGGGGAGGGAAGAGAGAAAAGAGAAGCCAAGAAAGAGACATGTAAATAGAGAAACGTAAATAAGTTGAACTTGAGAAATATTTTTTTAATATGTTCCCTTCGTCGTCTTCTTATTTGTAATTCCTTCTTCTCTTTGTCTTCATGAGCTTCTTTGTCTAGTTATAAGTTCTGATACAAAAATGTTATGACATACACAGCTTCTGTTTGCTTCGTAATTTTATTTAGTATCTAGATCTATCTCTCTTTCTCGTCTATGATACTCGGGCGTCGAAGTTTCCTGTTGAATAAGATGCTTGGAGAGGAAGTCTGTGTTTATGTGTCTGTAGGTGTGAGTGTTTTATGTTCTAAAAAATCAGTTCAAAAATACTATTGAACTTGAGTGTTCAGTTAGGGAAAGTTTGATCACCAATTCCATTGTGTCTACAGATGCTGTCAAGCTCACGATGAATGCTACAGCAGACATAGACAATGTGTTGCTTACTTTCAAACGATCAATATGGACTGTCAAGACGGAAAGTGCACGTGTACAGGTAAATGAAATGTACACAACTAGATCGAGAATAAATTGACACACAGGTGTACAATGGTGGAGTATAAAGCATTTTTAAATGTGTATTACTAGGCTTTAGAATTTAGTTGTTTTTTAGTTTGTTTTTACAAAGATTCTATCAACTTACTCTGTCTAGTAAACATTTTGTACACGTTATTTCTCCCAGGCCCATTCTCAAATGAAGTTGAAACTTTTAAAAAATATTTAAAAATTGTAATACATAGCCAATTACTCAATTAATTAGTGGTAAGTGATGGCTGCCTGGTCGTGCGGTTTGCACGCTGGACTGTCGTTCAGATTTATCGATGGTCCCGAGTTCAAACCCTGCCCGCTCCCATCCCCCGTCGTCCTGCGGGAGGTTTGGACTAGGAAGTAATTATCTTCAACTCTGAAGGAACATCCGAAACATGTAAAACAAACAAACAAACAAACAAATTATTTTAAGAAATAACTTCTAAATTTTTGAGAGACATGGTTATTAATGCGGAGTTCTTTCCCTTAGATTAAAAAAAAAAGAATTTTATTTTTTTATTTATGCAGTTGTTGAAGTTTTTTTAGCGGCCCCCGAAAGGGGAATAGACGCTATTAGTTTTTTGTGTGGTCTGTCTGTCCGTCTTTCCGTCCCGTTTAGATCTCGTAAGCTAGAAAAGATTGAAAATCCGACATCAGGATATTTTAGACCATTCAAAGTTCTCAAAGTGAAAAATTTAATTTATAAAATCAACTATGCAAGCAGTTTTTTTTCATAAAATTACACCATTTTTACAACTATTCACTATTAATAGTAACAAACACGTGAGGCTGTTTAGTAAAGGAGATTAGTAATTGCCATATTTTTAACACATTTATGCAAACGATTTTAGATTTTTGTAAAAAAAAAAAAAAATTTTTTTAACAATACTATTGCTAAGTTAAGTACGTTCTGCCATACTAAATACCCGTATTTACAACAAAAATGTTTACCTTTATTTTTGAATAGAAAAAAATCTATTTAGTATGCATATGTGGACAATAATTTAAACTAATGAACGAGTAGTTGTTCATGTTATCGCGTGAACTGCAATGTGACATCATGAAACTTAATTATAAGAAGGAGTGATTTTTTGTAAACTTTTGTTAAAGGACATTTTTTTGTCATTGAATAAGAGATTAACCCTTTACAGAACAATTAGATCAATTAGATAATTATAATATGACATCAGTTAGGCCAGGTTCACATCTAACTTCTTCACGTTGACCTATACCTTGGTCTGCTGGACCATTGGGGCACAACAAAAGATCTGTCAACCTTCTATCTACATTCTTCTCTTTCGTTTGCCTTTGATAGAAATCCATTCTGATGTTCTTTCTGAAAATATTGAAACGTGCCTTTTTACCTGCCTGGGTGGACCACTTCGGGGGCCGAATTTGAGTTTGTGTTCCCACAAAAACTGTTTTTGTAACGATGTTTTTTTCTTTTTAAATCCCCTTTGATGTTTATTGTATATGATCTTATCGGACCGGATGGGAATAGGTTCTGATCGGATTAGACCTTATGAAATCTGATGATTCTGATCTGATCCAGATTATAGCGGATCTGATCCAGATTATAGCGGATCTGGTCAGATCAAATTGGTTTCTGATCGAATCAGATAAAGAATGAATCGTATACAGATCAGATCAGATTAGATGTGATCAGATAGGATCGAATGGCATCGGATCTGGTCGACATAAAAAAAAATTGGTCAGTACAGGTATCGAAACCCAGACCATTCCCGTAATTAGTCACCTTTTATCTACTTCGCTGCCTACTTTCGGGGAATTTTCAGACTTAATATTAAACTTTTCTGAGAAGCCATGAAGAGTGTGTATTAGCAGGAATGGAAAAAGAACGAGTTAGTAATTAGTGCTTAAGACAATATACTACTGCATGTAGGTCAGGAGTCTTTTATGTAATGTTTCGTTGGGCTTTTCGCAATACAAGACTAAATGAATAGACGATTGAGAAACAGTTAAAACATTAAACTTTTCTTTTCATTGTCAAATTCACAATTTCATAACATTGAAACATTTTTTTTTAATTTTTATTTGAGAATGAGTAGTATAGATACTTAAAGCTTGATTTTATAGATAGATTTAAAAGACCTAAGTTTTTAGAACAGAGAGTGTTGTTTATTTACTGTGTGTTTCCCTGTGGAAATAGTGTGTTGTCCTTACGTAGATCCGATACTTATAAACAAAAGCTATACTATTTTAAAAAAAACAACATAATAACATAATTCCTCCATTGGAGGAAACCAAAAAAATGTGATCAATTTCGTTCTTGTCCTCACCTGTTGTCACAGGTTGCAATCAGTCTGTAAAACAAGATTAAGGGATGCACCTTGCCATCAATGTCAAAACAACGTAGATCTGTTTTCCTATCTCTCCTGGTGCTGAAGTGACAACAAAGCAATTAGTTCAGTGTAACAGATTGACTTCATATTTGTTAGTGCAGCCTGAAGGGCTAATATTTTATGGTGACTTTTTGAATGCAATCGAATGAAAAACACAACAACCAAGCAATAGTATGAAACAGAGTAACACAACCTAACAATAGCAAGAAACAGTAACACAACCTAACAATAGCAAGAAACAGAGTAACACAACCTAACAACTGCAAGAAACAGAGTAACACAACCTAACAACTGCAAGAAACAGACAAACCAAAGACTAAGCAATAGCATGAAACAGACAAACATAAAAAACCAAGAAATAGCATGAAACTGGTAAACATAAAAACCAAGAAATAGCATGAAACAGACAAACATAACTAAAATTGATTTTCTTTCCTTGTGACATTTCAACATACTTTTATATAAGCTTACATCATCTTTATTTTTTGTTTTGTTTTTTTGGTTGTTTTTGTGTTTTTTTTTTGCATTAATATTTGTGGGTTTTCTATTGTGTTAACCTAAATATCTTATTATGTTTCGTTCGGATGTTCCTTTAATACGAAAGATTATTACATCTGATCCTCACTGTGGTTTTTATTTTATTTTTGTAATAATACTGTTTTAGTTCTGAATTTTTCTTATTGAAGTTTTACGAAATAAATTTCTAAGGCCACTGAGTTTCTGCTAGTTAAAGAATGTCATAAGCAATGAGTTTTAAAATATTTTATTCTATTAATTAAATAACGAAACAAAAACAGAAGGCCATATAATCAGAATGAAGTTTCGATAAGATATTATGAGATTGACTTTTCGGGTTAGTAAGAATCAACAAACTAACCCTAATTACACACAAGCAAATAGTTTAATACAATACAGTTTGAATTAAAAAATGAATAAATCAATGTAGCAAGATGAAACCAAGCTAGATACGTTCTTCCCAAGACTTCATTTTCCTTCATTATACAAAGTCTTATACTCATACCGAGTAGTTTCAGTTAAATGTCTTAACTATCATACACTATTTCATGTCTTAACTATCATACACTATTTCATGTCTTAACTATCATACACTATTTCATGTCTTTTTATATCGTACACTATTTCAACTCTTAAGTAGCAAGCACTATTCTGATCTTAAGTAGCAAGCACTATTCTGATTTTAAGTAGCAAGCACTATTCTGATCTTAAGTAGCAAGCAATATTCCAGTCGTAACCATCATAGACCAATTTAGGTTTGAATTATCTTGTTGAATAAACATTTTTATTAAATGTTAAACTTTATCATAATTACATTGCTCCTAGTAAACTATTTGAAAACGACACAATTGCAGCTAAAAAAAACATCTTTTTAAAAAACAAAGCTTCTCTAAGGGATTGAACTCCAGGAGTACTGCATGCTGCAGGAATAAGCGCCCTTTTTCTATATAAAAACTAAAATTAATTGCTTACCACTAATTAATTAAGTAATTGTTTTTTTATTGATTCATGTACTGTCATTGACTATAAATAATAATGCAAAATTTCAACTTGATCCGAGAATGGAAAGTGGGGCTAAAAGTGTGCAAGACGTTAAAAAGGAGAAAAAACTCCACATATATAGCCACATCTCTTAATAAGTAGCATTTATTTCCCTTTTTCGAAAGCAAACAAAATAAATTACCAATAATTAATTAGCTAATTGGTTAATGATTTTGATTGATTCATATTTTGTTAGGTATAACAAATAATTGAGCAAAATTTCTACTAGAACCCAGAATGGGTGTGGGAGGAATACGTGTAAAAAATGTGTACCAGACCGACCGAAAGAGTGAGTGGATAGAAAGAGTGTCAATTGTGTCCATAATTGATCTCGAGTTTTCAAAGTATTATATCCCCTTTCGCTCGTGCAGGGTGTTAGGCTGATATACGTAGATCTCCAGTAAAGATAATTGTTTCTAAAGGATTCTTTCGTCCCATGTCAACCTAAACAACTATTTATATGAATAGGGCACAGAAGAAAATCACAAATATGTAGCAAAATTAACAAATTTTGTTATATTTCAAAATTACAATATTTATTTCAAATGTAGTTTATCAGACTTATAAGCCTAACTAATGGGCTGAACTATAACAATTTTAAATCTACCCTCTTTTTTCTTTATATTAAAGGTTTTTTTTTAGCTTCAATCATTGTACATTATCGGATGCTATGACGTCACAATGATTTTCTGAGCTCTTTTTAGCTGGACGTGGTAGTGATACTCTAGTTCTGTTAGTTATCTTATCTTATCAATTACAGACATTACTTCAAAAGAGAATATAGTTACGTCATGTGCACTTCATCTGTCAATCTAGTCATGCATGTTAATCAATGACTTAACTACACTTCTAAGTCGTTGCTTTTCCTGGCTGATTAAGGCAACTCATTCGATGCTATAACGGCAATCGTCTGCAAATATTCTGACCATTACTCCTAAACTAATGCGATTTGGTAGGTCATTTATGTAAATTAAAACTGAAGTTGGCTTAAGACTATTCATTGAAGTACACCTGACTTTACAGTGGTGATGATTTAGAGCCATTTATTATTAGTTTTTTTTCCCTTTTAGGAAATCTTAATCCATTAGTGTAATGAGCCAGAAATGCCAAATATTTTAATTTCTTAAGCAAACTATAGAGGTAAATTTTGTCAAATGCCTTCGAAAAATACTGTGAACAGACGAAAGCTGAGCTGGTTTGGTTATATTGTAAGACATGACATGATGACTCAGAACTAAGAACAGCTGCTGAAAGTGAAGGGATTTTGGTTACGCGAACTGTCTCAGCACCCCTAGGACGAAAGACAAGGGACAGATGAGATGAGAGATATATCTCCTAAAGCCATTCTGTTTATGGAGTAAAGACACTATGTTTATCTAAGTGCTTTATGATGTTGCTACATGTGTTCTAATATTTAGATTGAATTCAAATTTTAGAACAAAAAAACTGGGGCTCTACAAGTACAGACGCAGCTATCATGACTTCATGTTTAATTAGAAAGGTGAAATCCATGATTGCTAATGGAATCAAACACGTGAAATCCATTGTCAGTACATCTGATATCTGTATAGTAGGAATGTCTTTGTTGAAATAAATTAACATTTACAATTTTCTTTTAGATCCCAAGACGTCTGGTTGTCCCTACAACGTCTGTCAATGTGATGTCCAGTTTGGCGAATGTTTAAACACAGCAACCTTCAACAAAGACTATGCTAATTACGACAAGGACAAGTGCATTTCATGAAATAAAACACATTGATTAAAAATATTAACTTTTTGTTCTTAGATTTCTCCCGTGAAACTCGTATATATATTCATTCTAACTTTTTAATAGATGTAGGGATAACCCTTCAATACGTTGAGAATGTTCACTTCTGGAGGATATATTTGTTGAAAGGGGTTAATACCCACACAGAAATGTTTTTCGTTTCAAAATAACTAGAGTATGGGTCTAATGGACACACTGGTTAGGGTGTTGACTTGACACACTGGTTAGGGTGTTGACTTGGCACACTGGTTAGGGTGTTGACTTGACACACTGGTTAGGGTGTTGACTTGGCACACTGGTTAGGATGTTGACTTGGCACACTGGTTAGGATGTTGACTTGGCACACTGGTTAGGGTGTTGACTTGGCACACTGGTTAGGGTGTTGACTTGACACACTGGCTAGGGTGTTGACTTGACACACTGGCTAGGGTGTTGACTTGGCACACTGGTTAGGATGTTGACTTGGCACACTGGTTACTATGTTGACTTGACACACTGGTTAGGATGTTGACTTGGCACACTGGTTAGGATGTTGACTTGGCACACTGGTTAGGGTGTTGACTTGGCACACTGGTTAGGGTGTTGACTTGACACACTGGTTAGGGTGTTGACTTGACACACTGGCTAGGGTGTTGACTTGGCACACTGGTTAGGATGTTGACTTGGCACACTGGTTACTATGTTGACTTGACACACTGGTTAGGATGTTGACTTGACACACTGGTTAGGATGTTGACTTGACACACTGGTTAGGATGTTGACTAGGCACACTGGTTAGGGTGTTGACTTGAGACCTCGAGTTCGAATTTAAGTCGTTCAACTTTTTTTTTATGCATTGAAAACAAAAGCGATTACGGTTACACCCAGATATCCATTTCTCTTCCACACCTTTCCCAATTTAGACTTCTTACCTCCATACATCTCTCTCTCCTTCTCTCTCTCTCCTTCTCTTTATTTAATTCTCTCTCTCCTTCTGTCTCTCTCCTTCTGTCTCTCTCTCCTTCTCCCTCTCTCTCCTTCTCCCTCTCTCTCCTTCTCTCTCTCTCTCCTTCTCCCTCTCTCTCCTTCTCTCTCCTTCTCCCTCTCTCTCCTTCTCCCTCTCTCTCCTTCTCCCTCTCTCTCTCCTTCTCTCTCCTTCTCCCTCTCTCTCCTTCTCCCTCTCTCTCCTTCTCCCTCTCTCTCCTTCTCCCTCTCTCTCCTTCTCCCTCTCTCTCCTTCTCCCTCTCTCTCCTTCTCTCTCTCCTTCTGTCTCTCTCTCCTTCTCCCTCTCTCTCCTTCTCCCTCTCTCTCCTTCTCCCTCTCTCTCCTTCTCTCTCTCCTTCTCTTTATTTAATTCTCTCTCTCCTTCTGTCTCTCTCCTTCTGTCTCTCTCTCCTTCTCCCTCTCTCTCCTTCTCCCTCTCTCTCCTTCTCTCTCTCTCTCCTTCTCCCTCTCTCTCCTTCTCTCTCCTTCTCCCTCTCTCTCCTTCTCCCTCTCTCTCCTTCTCCCTCTCTCTCCTTCTCTCTCCTTCTCCCTCTCTCTCCTTCTCCCTCTCTCTCCTTCTCCCTCTCTCTCCTTCTCTCTCTCCTTCTGTCTCTCCTTCTGTCTCTCTCTCCTTCTCCCTCTCTCTCCTTCTCCCTCTCTCTCCTTCTCCCTCTCTCTCCTTCTCTCTCTCCTTCTGTCTCTCTCTCCTTCTCCCTCTCTCTCCTTCTCCCTCTCTCTCCTTCTCCCTCTCTCTCCTTCTCTCTCTCCTTCTGTCTCTCTCTCCTTCTCCCTCTCTCTCCTTCTCCCTCTCTCTCCTTCTCTCTCTCCTTCTGTCTGTCTCTCCTTCTCCCTCTCTCTCCTTCTCCCTCTCTCTCCTTCTCTCTCTCCTTCTGTCTCTCTCTCCTTCTGTCTCTCTCTCCTTCTCCCTCTCTCTCCTTCTCCCTCTCTCTCCTTCTCTCTCTCCTTCTCTTTATTTAATTCTCTCTCTCCTTCTGTCTCTCTCCTTCTGTCTCTCTCTCCTTCTCCCTCTCTCTCCTTCTCCCTCTCTCTCCTTCTCCCTCTCTCTCCTTCTCTCTCTCTCCTTCTCCCTCTCTCTCTCCTTCTCTCTCCTTCTCCCTCTCTCTCCTTCTCCCTCTCTCTCCTTCTCTCTCCTTCTCCCTCTCTCTCCTTCTCCCTCTCTCTCCTTCTCCCTCTCTCTCCTTCTCTCTCTCCTTCTGTCTCTCCTTCTGTCTCTCTCTCCTTCTCCCTCTCTCTCCTTCTCCCTCTCTCTCCTTCTCCCTCTCTCTCCTTCTCTCTCTCCTTCTGTCTCTCTCTCCTTCTCCCTCTCTCTCCTTCTCCCTCTCTCTCCTTCTCCCTCTCTCTCCTTCTCCCTCTCTCTCCTTCTCTCTCTCCTTCTGTCTCTCTCTCCTTTTCCCTCTCTCTCCTTCTCCCTCTCTCTCCTTCTCCCTCTCTCTCCTTCTCTCTCTCCTTCTGTCTGTCTCTCCTTCTCCCTCTCTCTCCTTCTCCCTCTCTCTCCTTCTCTCTCTCCTTCTGTCTCTCTCTCCTTCTCCCTCTCTCTCCTTCTCCCTCTCTCTCCTTCTCTCTCCTTCTCCCTCTCTCTCCTTCTCCCTCTCTCTCCTTCTCCCTCTCTCTCCTTCTCCCTCTCTCCTTCTCCCTCTCTCTCCTTCTCCCTCTCTCTCCTTCTCCCTCTCTCTCCTTCTCCCTCTCTCTCCTTCTCCCTCTCTCTCCTTCTCTCTCCTTCTCTCTCCTTCTCCCTCTCTCTCCTTCTCCCTCTCTCTCCTTCTCCCTCTCTCTCCTTCTCCCTCTCTCCTTCTCCCTCTCTCTCCTTCTCCCTCTCTCTCCTTCTCCCTCTCTCTCCTTCTCCCTCTCTCTCCTTCTCCCTCTCTCTCCTTCTCCCTCTCTCTCCTTCTCCCTCTCTCTCCTTCTCTCTCCTTCTCCCTCTCTCTCCTTCTCCCTCTCTCTCCTTCTCCCTCTCTCTCCTTCTCTCTCTCCTTCTGTCTCTCCTTCTGTCTCTCTCTCCTTCTCCCTCTCTCTCCTTCTCCCTCTCTCTCCTTCTCTCTCTCTCTCCTTCTCCCTCTCTCTCCTTCTCCCTCTCTCTCCTTCTCTCTCCTTCTCCCTCTCTCTCCTTCTCCCTCTCTCTCCTTCTCCCTCTCTCTCCTTCTCTCTCTCCTTCTGTCTCTCCTTCTGTCTCTCTCTCCTTCTCTCTCTCTCTCCTTCTCCCTCTCTCTCCTTCTCTCTCTCCTTCTCCCTCTCTCTCCTTCTCCCTCTTTCTCCTTCTCTCTCCTTCTCCCTCTCTCTCCTTCTCCCTCTCTCTCCTTCTCCCTCTCTCTCCTTCTCCCTCTCTCCTTCTCCCTCTCTCTCCTTCTCCCTCTCTCTCCTTCTCCCCCTCTCTCCTTCTCCCTCTCTCTCCTTCTCCCTCTCTCCTTCTCCCTCTCTCTCCTTCTCTCTCTCTCCTTCTCCCTCTCTCTCCTTCTCCCTCTCTCTCCTTCTCCCTCTCTCTCCTTCTCTCTCTCTCCCTCGATCTCTGGAAACCCCCTCCCTTTTTTACCACATAGAAATTTTAGACTTGACTTTATATTTTATAACGCCCTGTCCCAAAAGCACACATAATTTGGCCCATACATTCTAATATCATTTTCTCCAAAACAAACATTTTTTATTCGATTATTTTCCAAACCCTAGCCCTAACGCCCAGTAAACCCAAACCCTATTTATATATAACCAGTGGCGTAGATAGCAATGTGCGGGTGGTGCGTGCCGCACGGGGCATCAAGTGATGCGGGGCATCAAACTGAGGACAAACTTTCTCAGTAAAACTACACATTGTAATTACATAAATAAAAACAAATATGTATTTGTTTTGGAAATGTGTTATGCCCTACATTCTTTCTTAAATGTAAGCTCTAGACCGGCTTGAATCAAATATTACCAGATTTGTTTAAATCTCTTAAGACAACGCACTTTTACACTTTTATTACGCCTTACACGATGTTACTTCATATTTCAATGCAATAGTCACGTTTATATTGGTGTTTTAAAAAATTACATTACTAATTAGTAATAGTCCAATCTCTTTTGTAGATCAATGGATGAGGGGGTATCTGGCTGAAGGTTTTCAGCCGCTCAGCAAACACAACCCTGCAAGAGTAGGGATTAAAACTCAAACCCCCTTGTAAGGAGGCCAAGCGTAATCTAGCGGTTTTAGCCTCTCAGCTACACATCACTTGCGTGGAGGGAACTTGAAGTTTGTCTGTGACTAGGCAACAACAATGAAAGCAATGCTCAAGATTTAAATAAGCAAGGGGGGGGGGGAGGAAACTGGCACTCCGTGGGCATCACGAACCAGTTGAGGAAGAATTGGCAGTACAAAATCAAAGAAAAATCCTGAGTGAAATCACTATCTTAGTACGATCACTTCCCGCAGAGAGCAATAAGTAGGGCCTACATACCCAACAAACTAAAAACGAATTTATTGCAATATAAAAACTCACGAAAACAAAACAAAAAAATCTTACAGAAAGTTTAAACAGCAAATATTTCTCGACGATTTTACACAGTACACTTAACATCTAAAATCTGGACAAAAATTTTATGGTAAATTGTCATGCAGAGCCTCAAAGGCCACACACAAAAATTGCCAGGCGAAAAAAAAGATGAAGATAGATTTTTTATCAACACACAAAAAAGAGCTACTAATGGAAATATTTTCCTTTGACGGTATTGTTCAAGAAATAATAACCCCATAAGAACAACATCATGATAAATAGAAATTTTAGTCGCCTTTATTGAATCCTAAGATGGAAATTAATCTAGATGTTTCTTTCAGCGACATAGACAAAAACGAATTTTGTCTTGGGGCTTCAGTTTCCGAACATCCAAAGCAAGAATCTATTGAGTTTTATAAAATAAAACAAAAAAGTCAGTCTCCGAATATTGTCATCTTGATTCGCATATTTTTTTTTAATTATTATTGTGTGTGTCAAGCAAGCGAAGTTTTTCCAAGCTTACTTTGATGAAAAAATACTTACAATCAACGATGACGAAATTACGACTCACTAATTTGGCAATTTTGTTTATTAAACAAGACTTATGGGAAAAACTTATTTTGATAAAATCATCGTTAGTTTGCCGGCGAGAAAGCACGTGAGATTCACTTGTATCATCTTTTTTGTAAAATCGATTCTTCGCGAAAAAACAATGCTTAAATAATGAATACACTTAATTTCAAAATTAGAAACTTTTCGCTGTTTTCTTGGAGGGCATCATGAGGAACTGCCGCACAGGGCATCAAATACCCTTGCTACGTCACTGTATATAACAGAGAATAACAAAAACTGGTCATATTACAATGGACCTCATTCACCAATCGTAAACAAACAACATTTAGCCACGTGATTCTATATCTCTTCTATACTAATTATGTAATCCATAGTGGCTGTCACGCATTACGTATTTTTTCGTTGACGTGGCTAAATGCGTTTACTTACGATTGGTGAATGAGGTCCATTAGAGCTGTGTTTCTCAGACTTTGGCAAAAACAAAAAGGTCACGTTGGGGCTCCCCAGACAAGAGCCCCGACGCCAAGCGTCTTCTTGCGTTCTTCACAGCTAGAAACTCGTTCTCCTGACACCCACAGTTCATTATTAATCCTATTTAAAAAGGCAGGTCAAATTTAGTAAAATAAAGTATGTGGTCGCAATGGGCGATACTGAAGTGCGAGTGACAATCGAGATACAAGTAGTGTTCTGTTATCACAAAGAATAAAAAAATTACGGTAGACAATTAAATATAACAATTAATTAACAGAGACTTCGTGTATATATAAGTAGACTTTGAAGACTATCATTTTATTACGCCACATCCTTTGAAGTATTTTGTTACAAACACATCCACAACAAATAATGACGCAATATTAGCACAAGTAGTGTAAGTATAGATTTCGGAGGGGGGGGGGGGGCGGAAGTTCCTCGTTAATCTTCGGACTCGAATACAAGCCTTATTATAATTATTATCATCGTAATTCTATCTTTATGTTAAGCGAGACCTCTTGTAGTAAGCTTTTTTTTTTTTTTTGGTCATTTAAGACGCTAACAGAACGATAGCTGAACGCTCTTTAGATATTTAACTGTTTTGACGCACGTAAAATGTCTAATTTGTAAGAACATTTTGAATAATGCTTTTACTTTTAAAAAATTATTATGTAAATTTATAGGCCCTAACTACACTGCAAACACAACAGATTTGCTCCTTGAAAAGAAAAGATACTCCAAAGATTTAGATTAAGGCTTTGAGGGTCGCCCCGAAAACAAATATCTTTGAAAAATAATATTTTTTAAAAATCCATTTATAAGTTATTAATTTTGTTCAATACGCCTGTTTGTAACTTCGTTTTCTTAGAGAACTATATCTATAATACAAAACTCTGAACAAACAAACAAAAAACTTCGAGAGGCGGAGAAGAAATCAGGTAGATCAATTTGATTCCAATCTATGTATTGTTATTTTTTATTTTATTTTAGATTTAATTATAAAATTGTGAGTTATAGGCCTAGTCCCAAAGTGGTTTGCAATTCTTTGCATCATAAACTGGCAAATATTCTATTGCACTTTATTCGAGACTGTTTGTTTACATTTGCACATAATTATAGTTATCTTTATATTAAGAAAAGGCCTAGAATACGGTAAATGTTTTTTTTTCCTTGCTTTGGCATTGAAGAAATCCTTGCCAGTTGACTTTCGATGTAATAAATAGAAAAATGTCTTACAAGAACAGTGAAGAACGCAGTCAACCTCGTCAATGTATTTACTATTCACGTCTTGCGGAGTTGTCGGTGTTAGCGCTCGATCAAATAGCAGGTAAAACACGTCCTGCAGTTGACGAGAGAAGAGAGATAAGAAAGTTCTTCATATGCCGCCGTCTAAAAACGTTGTTTTTGAGTTTAAACCCCCTCCTCCAGAGGGCTTTTTTTTTTTTAAAGATTAAAACCTCTCCTGATGGTTTTGAGTTTAAATACCTCATACAGAGAGTTTTGTGGTTGAAAACCTTTCTCTTCAATTTTATTCTTAAGAACTACAGTCATCAAATTCAATGAGTGTAGCAAAGGGGGGTTTTGAATTTTTAAAAAAATCCACAGATTTTTTAGTTTAAAACACCCTAAAAGGATTTTGACGATAAAAGGGGTTTCTGAGTTTAAACCCCCTTCAGCTGGGTATCTAGCTAAAAAAAATACCTCTTCAATGTAAAAAAAATACACACTCAAAATTCTATGAGCGTAGCTAAAGGGGTTTTGAGTTTAAACGACACTTGAGAGGGGTTTGAAGCCAAAAAAAAACTTCTTCAATATAAAAAAATGCAAATTACACATTAAAAATTATATGAGCATGGCCAAGCTAAGTGAGGTTTTGAGTTTAAAACCCCCTCCTCCAGAGGGCTTTTAAAAAAAGGTTTTGAGTTTTATATCCCCCTACAAAGGGTTTTGAGGTTGAAAACCTCTCACTTCAATATTATTCTAAAGCAAACTACAGTGACCAATTTCTATGAGCGTAGCTAAGAGGGTTTTGAATTAAAAAAAAAAAAAAAACCTCCAGAGATTTTTTAATATAAAACCCCTGTAACCTAAAGAGGACTCATGAACCAATATGATCAGTTCACATGACCTAGTAGCGGGTATAGCTAAAAATATTCAATTAGAATTATAGCTAGATTTAGATATTTTAGGTCAACAGACCAGTGTTAAAAGTGTGCTGGCACGTTCGTCCATAGGTGTCCCTTCTTGTACTGCCTAGGTTATTAGGTATAACCTCCAGGTATACAATTAAACTAATGTATGCAACAAAAGACTTTAAAAAGTCGCAGGTAAACATATATACAAAGTTTATTTACACGAGTAAAATAAATGTGTAAATAAATGGCCATCAACTCACAGGCCGACACAATAGAAAGTAAACTCAAAAATAGTATGGTACACAGACCTAGTCATATGTTACATTATCGTCACATTCTGGAGATCACATATGTGTAGAAAAATGAAGGTCACATGCCTCAGGACAACACATGACCACTTTTGACCACTCTGTGATAACAGGCTTCAGGCTGACACTAGCCACTTTTAGCCAAAAAAACAAAAGGGTCATGATGAACTATAGGCTTCAGGGAAACCTATGAGCCTACAAGCTTCATAGAATCCCACCTATAGACATCCATTCGGTAAAGCCCATCTGATGATTCAATACAGATTGAATCCCTCAGAGCAGGGGTGGGCAAATTACGAACCGCGGGCCACATGCGGCCCGCAGAAGTGTTTAATGCGGCCCGCCGACGCTTAAAGAAATCAGGTGTTCCCACACATTACACATATAAAAATGCAAATATATTTATATAAATAATTGTAAATATCTATAGATCTAGAAATAATTGAAACTTCTGATTCTTATCACTTATCATAAAGAGGCTAAAGAAACATTGTCTTTAAACGTCATTCTAAAAAGTTTAAAGTAAACGAAAATTATTCTTATTGGCAATATTTCGAAACATTCAGTCAAAGACAAACACAAGCCAGTATTTATTCAATTCTATAAAAAACTGTGTTGAAAATGTGGGTCGCTTGTACAAGATGACAAGTGTAACAATTAATGGAGCTCGTGCTTTGACTAAGAAAAACAGGCTTTTTAATAAAATAAAGCATTGAATATCAAATATATTGTTGGAATTGATTTCTCAGGGATCTTATTATTGGCACAGGGCCAGCCTTAGGCATAGACAAAGTGCTTAGGGTCACCAATTGGTGAGGGCCTTGCACTGACTTCCTTCTTATTCTTTTAGAGAAGAAATAGCAAAACTTGTCCTCAATGTTATTGTTGAAGTACAATAGGATTTTACTAAATTTAAAAATTTTAATGTTGTCGCTTTTTTTTAAATTTTGTTTGAGGCCACTAAATTCACTTTGCCAAGGGCCTCTAATTATCTGCCGACCATGACTGGCAGTTACGAGAAGTACATGAAGATTTGGAAACAAAACATTCCGATGTTCGGTAACACAGTAGTATCCGCTGGCCTAGAAGAATATGGAATCTCAAGGAAGAAATAGTTAGGCTCATTGAAGGACATTGACTGTAACTTTGTTACTAATATTTCTAATGAAGAGTTGAAGACAGACTTCATGTTTATCGTTGGAGACATTGCAATGTTTAGTTTGCAAAAAAATGTATCTGCATCTTAAATCTTTTCAAACAAAGTTATTCCACTTCTTGAGGTAGCGCGTGAAATCGGGTCTTATCATTTTTCTTAGCTGAAAGGTAAAACTATTTCTAGTGAAATGGATGAAATTACAAGACTTATTTAGATTCCTTGATTGTGGAATTTGAAAGCAAACTTTAAGACGTCAAGATCTTGGAACTAGTTTTCAATACCATCAGCTCACCATTTAATACAGAAGCTGATTCAGCTCCAGAAGATATACCGCCAAGCAAATTATGACCTGAAAGAGTAATTCCAGTGAGTTCTTCCACAGAAGTTTCATGACTGCCAGAAGCTGTATTCCCATACTTAAGAAAACTTTGCTGCGAAGCTATCACATTATTCGGAACCTAATTCATCCGTGAAAACGCTTTATTTCGTTTGTTTGAAAACTATGAAGTTTTAGAACAGGTCGATGCTCAATGACTGTAATTTGACAGCAGTCGCAAGAACAAAACAACTAGTAAGCTAGGTCTACACTTACAGAACATTATGCACAGATGTAAACAGTTAAATTCTTCACATTAAGTACAACTATACATTTGTGATGAAATGTTGTGATGTAAAAAGACGGAAACAGAATTTAGAAAAATTATTCGTAAAATTAGTTCAAGAAATTGCTAACTGTTGTTGTAATTCCTCAATTGGGAGTAAAAAAAAATTTAATCAATTTATGCTGCCCGCCAGTCCCCAAATTTTTTTAATGCGGCCCTCGGTAGAAAAAGGTTGCCCACCCCTGCCTCAGAGACAAGGCTGCAAAGTGGGAAGTGTGGTCCAGAGGCTAAGTGCGCTTGAACTCAAAAATAGTATGGTACACAGACCTAGTCATATTTTACATTATCGTCACATTCTGGAGATCACACATCAGTGTAGAAAAATGAAGGTCACATGCCTCAGGTCAACACATGACCACTTTTGACCACTCTGTGATTACAGGCTTCAGGCTGACACTACCCACTTTTAGCCAAAAAAACAAAAGGGTCATGATGAACTATAGGCTTCAGGGAAACCTATGAGCCTACAAGCTTCATAGAATCCCACCTAAAGACATCCGTTTGGTAAAGCCGATCTGATGATTAAATACAGATTGAATCCCTCAGAGACAAGGCTACAAAGTGGGAAGTGTGGTCAGAGGCTAAGTGCGACAACCGACTAGGGCAGAGTTGCGTTTACTAAGCGCCTAAAGGCAGCACGGAAAACCAACCAACCCCCTCCCCCCCCCCCCCCCACTGGTCCACAAATGAGATTAGACCAAAGCGTTCTGAGCATGCTATAAGCATGAAAGTAGCGCTATATAAAAGCTATAATAATAATAATATGTAACGTTTGGGAGTACCCCAGGATGCAGAACATCAGGGTAAAATTATACTGCCTGGAAATCATCTGAGGCTATATCTATTAATTAATACATTATATAAATACAATAATACTAAAGATATACTTAGCCCAAAGATCTCCAGAGCAGGCACACTTCTCCGAGTACCCAAAGACACACGACCACTAACAGACAAAAATACTATTCACAACACAGGTCAAGTGGTCAAGCTGGTAACTCAGGAGTAAGTGGCCCTTATAATAAACTTCATAAGGGGAATCACTCTAGTCTTTACAATAGCTCAAAAATAATTTAACTCCCCCTTTAAGTCACCCCCCCCCCCCTCCAACAGATGATTTTGAAGATAAAACTTCTCTTTTCGATATAAAATCTAAAGCAAACTACAGTCACCTAATTCCAAGAGCGTAGCCAAGAGATGTTAATCATTTCTACCAATAGCTGGGCTCCATTAATAAAGTGCAGTGAACAGTCATCTGCCGAAATTGAAAAAGACCAAATGTGGCTCAACATTCAAGGAAATTCTATGCCGAAATGGGAGTCGACCCCTTAGTAAGGTTGTGACAGAGCGTCGCATGAGGTTTGCGGGACATGTTCTCCGACAAAAAGAACTACGCATAATAAGAGTTGCGATGACTTGGAGGCCATTACGAGGATAGCGCTAACAGAGACATCCTAGTACAATTTGGAGCCACACTTTAATGCAGGTCCACAGAGCAGGTGGGAAGAGGCTTCAGTTATTCAGACATTGCCAGTGACAGATTTTTGTGGAAGCAGCTAGCCGCCCAATGCGCCGAACGACGCGTAGGATCAACACATAAGGTTTTTAAAATAAAACTTTAATAGCAGGATAATGCACTGTAGATCCCTCAGAATGTTCATTTTGTTAGTTTTCAATACCGGAAATAGTGCTCGGCGCTGGGGGAGCTCTGCCCTTGCTAACAATGGAGGGAAGTCTACAATTTTTCTACTAATTCAAGGAAAAACCTATTCTAGGGTACAATAAACGTCTTCCGATAGAATGAAGGGTCAGAAAGTAAAAAAGATTTCTTATGTACACACATACACGCACGCACTGATGCACGCACACAGACACATAGGCCTACATGTTTATATACGGGGGAGGGGGCAAAAATCCCCCCCAATCCTCCCCCGAAAAAAATCCTGGCTTCGCCCAAGCATATATATATATATAAATATATATATATATATATATATATGTATATATATATATATATATATATATATATATATATATATATATATATATATATATATAGGCCCATATACAGGGCCGCCGCGAGTGTTGTGGCCGCCTGCGTGCGAAATCTTAAAATGCCGCCCCCCCCCCCTTTTTTTTTGCTAGAAAACAAAATTTCATTAAGACTGAGCTGGATACTGTTCAAAAATGCCCTTTGATTTCAATACATTTTTTTTTTTGTACGCCATTCCATTTTTTCCTTTCATATTTGCACCGTTGTTGTACCCCTCATGTTGAACCATGCACTATGAACGATTTCGGATTTAAGTGTCTTCAGAAATATGACATTTTGGTTCTTTGTGATAAACCTTAAAAACTGATCTCCTTCTTACCATGGAACTATATAGTTCCTTGTTCTGACTACTCGCTTATGCTCCTGTATTTGTTAAGATTATATATCATTAATGAGCTGCGGCAGGTATATTGCAATGAATAGCGTAAATAATTACGATTTATTTACAATTTCTCGATAACTTTGACGGCTCAACAGGGTTATATGGTTAAAAAAGTAAAGTTCCCCTTTCAGACCTTGTGGTCTATATTGCAGATGATGCAAAAGTCATCTATTTCTGTGTCATGCGGTTTAACGAGGGTGTCATGTGGCCAGCACAACGACCAACCGCCTTTACTTTTCCCCAACTAATGTCAGATACCCATTAACTGGGTGGACTCACTTTCATAATGATTATCACGATTGTATTTTGGAGAGATGTGCATTGTATCCACAATCATCTGACATAAGGGGATTCAGACGTGCCTACACATTTATCCAACAAATGAAGCAACTCAGCGCTGAATATTTTTATTGAAACAAACTAAAGAATCCAAAGTACAAGTCACTAATACAATGACTTAAAATAAAACTTTGCCAGTTTTTCTGAAATTCCCGGGTGACGACTCAATAGATAACAACATTTCCGTTCGACCCCCCCTTTAGAAGCTGGAGCCCAGAGGTGCGATGTAGGCTTCCACAGTGAGGTCAGTGAGTTTTTTTTTTAAGAATGTAATAAAAGGAAAAGAAATTTAGTCAAATTTTTTTTCATTTAGCCTATTTAGCACTATGTAATACAAATTGACTTCATGAAAATTCACTAAAATGTTGTTATTGTTTTTGGGACATTGTGTTGCCTACATCATTTTTAAGCGTTGTAAAAGTTCTTCCTTGAGGTAGAATTGAAGATACGGCAGGTTTCCGTTCATGTCATCAAGGGGTCTGAACATTTTTTTCGTCGCCCTCCCCCCCCCCCCCCTCCGTTGTTGGTCGGTTGTTAGCTTGTAGCTCCAAACAGCTAGTACAACTGAACTGATGAAGGCGTTTTACATTTTTAATAAATAAACTTTAAATAAACTTGAACAAACTTCTTTGTGAACAAAAAAAAAACTCATATAACTGCTATTATTCACGAATTAATTTGAGATGAGATAAAGATCTAATAGTAATGAAATAAAATGGTATTTAAACAAAATCTAGCTCACAACAAACAAACAAAAAATGTTTACTCTTTTATGCCTTAAGATCGTTAATTTTATCACATCGTCAATCAATCACTTAACATCTTCTCACCCCCGCTTAAGAAACACAACACACAGTCCATAACACCCATTTTTGTCAGGACATTGCGCCCCCTCCCCATGAGAGGAACTATAGCGTTCCCCTCCAAGTGAAAATGTTTCTAAAATTGACTTTTAATTTCCCGTAATAGATCTACTTAAAAATATTACAAACAACCCGCGAAAAGTCTAGGCCAGGAATAAGTAGGCGCTTTTGGAAAAACGTAGGGATCCCTCGTATGCTGCTCTATTTTTTTTTTCAAGTTTCCAAAATAATTTCTTATGTACGAATATCGTTTATATTTTCAAAGGATAATGGAATAATTAAAATTTATATACAAAATATTTAAGTAATTTTTTTAGTTAAATATTTTTTTAAGTAACCTTGGAATAATGATTTGGCCGCCCCCCTAAAGTTCGCCGCCTGCGTGCAATGCACACATTGCACAATAGGTAGCGGCGGCCCTGCCTATATATATATATATACATATATATATGTCTATTATGATAATGAATATTTTTGAAATGTTTAAACTTGATCCGAGAATGGGATGTGGAAGAAATAGCATGTACAAAAATTCGTACCTGACAGTGACAGACAGTCGAAGTGAGTTGAAAAAAAATAGTAAAAATGCAAGTGATTACTAGTCATAATTTGTATTCGCACTTTAAGAATTTTAAAAAATGCGAACCACTCTTGTTATGAGAACAAAGAGTGGAAAGATAAGTCGAAAGATGTGATGAGATCGATATAGACTAGAGTCTGGTGTTTAGAATTTATAAATCTAGGTGCTGCATAAAAAGATCAATATTGAGATATTTAATTGGTAGTTACTGCCTCTGAAATTGAATTTAATTGGACAGTTCTTTGTTAGTTAGATCAAGGTAATAAGGGTCATGGGTGCACTGTGATTGTGCTGTAATAATGCATAAACTCAGTCAAACTGAGACTGGTTGCTCGTCATTCGGGACGGTCATATGCGGAGGATATTATTCCTGATATTCCAACGGTAGCTTAGCTTTAGATAGCTCTAGATCTATATAGATATTAAGACGGTCACACTGCCACGCTAGATCTAGATAGCCATACCAAGGCAGTAACTAAGGGCCTTACAAAGAAGTACAATATTAAATTAATTGTCTGTTAGTGTTATGTCTTTTGTAAAGTAATATGACTGGATCTAGATCTGATCTGTCTAGAATAGTCTAGATCTATGTCTAGTAATGACTAAAAGTAAATTTGACTTTGATTAGATTAATTATTTAATGCTCTAAATCTAGCCCTAAATAAAACTATAATAACATAAAATAATATAAATATAATAATCTATTTCATTTTAATTAAGACTAATAAATAATGTTAAAGTTTAATTCTATTAGATCAAGTTCTATATTATACTATAATATTAATATTAATCTATATTTATATAAATATTATAAATATAGTACTAAGTAATTTATTATAGTTATATTATAGTACTATAGATCTAGATCTAATATATAGATTAGTATATTATATATGTCACTGGTGAATGTGTGTATGTATGTATAATTTATTTTAAAAAATGAGCGAATCACCGGAAGTGCATTAGGTGTAAAAACTAGAGAGTGCAGTTTGTGGTATAATATGCCGAAAAGTTCATTAAAGTTTCTGTGTATTGATCTAGTTGTTTAATTGTTTTATTCGATAATTATGGCGGAACCTCGGGACACCTAGACGCATCGAGAAGGTAGTTGTCAGAGAGTTATAAGTAGATATATAATAGGAAAACTGTAACATATTTGGAGGCTCGGTTAACTAGTTACTTGACTTAATCTTGGAAGACATTAGGTAGAACTGCGGTTCGCCATTGTAAAAAGGTCAAGGACCAAGAAGGCCATGAAGTGTGTGCTCTCACATACAACGGTGGGAAAAAAAAGTAAGCCAACATGCCAAGACAAAACTAGGTCAAACACAAGTGATAAAGCAATTTGTATTGTTTATGTTGGATGCTACACATTTAAACAAGAATGGCAGAGAGATTATCACAGTTAATAGCTGCTGGAAAAGAGATGGGATTGACAGGAACCACTTTACAAGAGTGGGTAAAAGAAAGAGAAGACAGAGAGCGAGATGAAAGAGCTAAAGAGAGAGAAGAAAGAGCTAAAGAAGCAGAAGCAAGAATTAAAGAGAAAGAGGCTGATGTAGAACTACACAAATTGAGAGTTAGAGCTTAGGGAGACGAAAGGAGAATTCAAAGAGCATATAAAACCTGTATGGAAACCAAAGTTGCCACCTTTTAATGAGAATGTGGATCAAATGGATGATTTGAAGTGCATGCTCAGGCTACAGAAATACCTAAAACTCATTGGGAAGTCATCTATACACATTGTTACAGGGAAAGGCACTGCAAGCTTGTATCAACTTTTCTAAGAAAGATCTAGAAGCATATAACAAGGTGAATGAGGTATTAATGAAAAGATACAACTTAACAGATGAGGGGTATAGAGAGAAGTTCCATAAAGCTTAACCAGAGAGAAACCAACCATTTCATGAATTTGTTGAGGACATTACTAGATACCTAATGCGTTGGGTTGAATTGTCTAACACTGAAAAGACATTCGAAGGTCTCATTGATCTGTTCATCAGAGACAAGATCCTCTCATCTTGCAACCCCGGCCTCAGTTAGTGGCTTTTCTACATGAAAGGAAACCAAAAGATGTACCAACAGCAGTCAAGTTGTGTCAGCAATATATTTTTTTTACTGCACATCCAGAGCAAACAATTCAAAGGGAGGAAGACTTGATAATTGGAAAGTTTGCATTTGCTGCAAAGACTAATGATAACAAAAGTCACCTTAAACAAGAGTGGAAACAGGACCGTCTGCAGAAAAGAAGTGTAGATGAAAAAAAGAAAATGTTTTAATTGTTTCAAAACGGGACATTTAGAGGCCCAATGTAGAAACAAAAGCCCAATGAGACTAAGGGCTCAAGCAGAAGTCAGGAGTTTAAAACCAGCAACAGGGAAGACCAACAAGACATGCATATGTGTCAGTTTGCATAGACTGTCAACATGGGGAACAACTCCCTAAGATCCAGATGGCTGGAACGGTCACTTATGATGCTTGGAAATTAAAAATGTATCCTGGATTCAATGGGAAAAAATCTATTTGGGTCTTGAGAAACACAGGAGTGACCACAATTGGAGTAAAGAGACTGCATGTGCACCCTCACCAGTTGATGGGTAAGAAAGTTCAATGTATGACATTCAGAGGAACAATTGAAGAATATCCCACAGCTGTCATTGACATAGATATATGCCATTTTTATCTGGAAAAGTTGAAGCATGTGTGTTGGAGAGACCTGCAGACTGAGCCTACCATCACAGATATCTACAAGTGGCAAAGGTTATCTATGTCAGAAGTTATAAATGCTGTAACGAGATCTCAATCGGGTGTGATAGATAACATCGGACAACCGATCCTGCATAGTCAGATTTGAACAGCCAGAATCAGACATGACAATATATATATCTTCGAGATCTATTGCTAGGCTTCCTGTGATGATGTAATTATGAATTAGATCTAAATCTAAATCATAGTCTGTGTAAAACAGCTTTTTGGTTGATAACTTTAATGAATACATTAAGTATGTCATATTTCTCAAGCCATTTTTGCACTAGTTTATCATTAGCGCAAATGTGTGTGGAACTTATTAAACTTAGTGAGAAAAATGTCTCTCACTAGAGAGTCTATTTCTTTCTTCTTGTCCAGTATGCATTAATCAGTGAAAACAATCTTTCAACATTAGTATTATGCCCATGAATATAAAAGAAATATATCAGATTTTGAGCAGCTCTGAGTAACTAGTTCATAAATTAGGCTTGATCAAATTGTATGCGGTTCATGAGGGAGGTTGTCCGAAAAAATTGGCATCTTTTTATGAGTTTGTGTTTGAATCAGAAAGGTCTATAGTCTATATTGAGTGATTGAATAAGATATCTGGATAAAGTAGAATTAATGCAAACGGATTTTTCACACTTCATGTTGATACCTTCCAGAGATGGAGGACATGGCTCGAAGTCCAAAAAAGCAGGATATGTTAACCCAATGGCTAACTCTAGTACCTGCTTAATGTGCTACCTCTACAGACTAGATCAAATCTAGATTTAGTTAGCTTTATCTAATGTTAAAGTTAAAGCTGTAGATTAGTATCTCTATAGCAGATCTAGATAACTATGGCTAGTGTGGGATGCATGGTCGAGAGGCTAAGTATGCTTGAACTTAGTTTGGCTACCTATGAAGGGGGCTCGAGGTTCGACACCCGACTCGAGCAGAGTTGTGTTTACTAAGCGCCTAAAGGCAGCATGGAAAAACCTTCTCCCAGATACTCCCCCCCCCCCCCCCCCCAAACTGGTCCACAACTGAGATTGAACCATAGCGCTCAAAGCATGCTATAAGCATGAAATTAGCGCTATACAAAAAGCCATTAAAAAAAATGCCTGTAGCTTTTCTTTATCTTTTAATTGTTGTCTATTAGTCAGATTTATATATAATTTTTTTCTTTTTTATACTAAATGTTGTGTTTTGTTTACTCATAGACAACAACGGATGTTCTCCTTCAATTATGGTCGGACGTCACAATTCCATTTCTGTAACAAAACGCAGTCTACGCAATGCTGAAACTACTGCTGGCAAAAGACCCCGGAGAAATGTGCAGTCAAAACTAGTAGTAAGTATTTAAAATAAATTATTTTAATTTCGTAGCCATATATATTACTTTGTAACGAACAGGTTATAATAAAATGTTAATAGTTTATACCAGAATATAATGGAAATAAAATATAGGAAATCCTGCTTGACCAAAAATAAAATGTAAGACACTAGGGCCATGAGGCTTTTATCAGCTACAAAGAAATGAAAAAGACAAACAATAAACACAAAATTAGTTCACTTATCTGTCTAATATTATATATGACAATAGAGGCTTAAAAGAAATGACCATATGATGGTGCAAAAGTGCTGGAAATCTGGAGGAGGCTGTCAAACTAAGATGAATAGATGTGGTGTGGAAGAAGAAAGGGTTCTTGTATGAGAGGTACCCCTATCTTGTGCACTCTTAAAATGAATAGAGATGGACTTAGTTTTACTTATGTGTAGTCTCTATGGTGATTTTGGAGGTTTATTTTTAACTCTACACGTTTCCAATTAAAGTTGGCACTTTGAACATATCGTTGTGTGTGTATTATATCACTACTCTGCTGTTGCAGTGGAATTTACCATTGAATGTCTAGCTTATAGCTTAGTTTTTGGTTGCTATATTGCTGTTTGCTCTGCTTTATTAGATAAAAAAAAAAGATATAAGTATAGCAAAAGGCATTAGCTCTTCACTTGAGCCAAAGACATAACTTACTCCATCTATGCAGAGGTTGAACCTACAAGCTGACACTCCTTATTCCATAATGTACTACCACATCCTGTGGGTGCCATCACCCTTCTTGAGAATGGTGCAATAGATCTGACATATTCACCAAGCCTTTCTCTAATCCCCACCACGTTTCCTAGGACATACTGTGGTAGCCCACTGGGGTCATGTTAGCTCTTGTTCTTAGCCTGTCTGTTTCCTTGGGCAGACGTTTCCACCAAGGTGCCAGGCTGAGGTAATGGGAACTGGAATCCTCTGCCATAATGTCTCTAAAGTTATCTCCCAAAAAAATACTCCTCTTTTTCAAAATCAATCCTCTTTTTTCACTTAGTAAGTCTTGATGGGTTTTAAAATGCTACAGAAATGATTATGTCAGTATGTATCAGACATTAATTTTCCTTGTGAAAAACTTGATCACATTCATTTTTAAGTTTTCTAACAATACAACATAACAACATTAATTAGTTGGCAAAGTATTTTAAAAACTTTTGTCATCAATTAATTAGTAGTTTAAATTTTACAAAATTGTTTATGTATGTACTATACTAAAGAAAAAAAAATTGTCAAGTACTTGCTCATACAGTTGATAATAAAAATAATGTGCTAAAAGTAGTTTCGTTGTTTATTTTGAAAAGGATGACACTGTAGGACTGTCGAGGCAGGAAGAACAAGAATTAAACAAAGCTCTTTATGCTTCGCTGCAAGAAAATCGCAAGAGCAAATCACTTCCTGGCAATGTGGGAAATGAAAGCAGCAGCAGTAGCACTAGCAATGGTGGGCCTTCTGGCAGTAGCAAAAGTAGCATCACAAGTAGCATTAAGAGTAGCATAGAAAGTCATTCCAGGTCATTAATACGAAATTCGAAAACCAATAAAAGATCACTAGGTCATCGCCATTCTCTTCGGACTGGGGCTATATCCAACAAATATCATCTAAGACAAAGTGCATTGTTAGGTATTTCCTTTTTTTTTTTCATTAATATTATTATTTGAACTTAATTCTGGGTGTCGTTTAGCATTTGGTTTAATATTTTATAAATATTTATTTATTTTTATTAACTTTTTCTTATCAACTCTTCATTGAAGGAGATTTGACGGAGATTTATTTTCAGGGTGTTAATAAATCAAAAGGTAGATCTATTGTAATATTAAAGTTTGAGTTAGAGTTAAGTGTAAAGCTAGGGTCAGATAAAGTGGTTAATAGTTTCAATTATCCATCTATTACCAGCCTCTCGGGTTCAGAAGTCGAAAAGTACATCATCATTACCATCAGTGAGCCAGTCACGAACATCTTCTACCTCAACATCAAATGTTAATCTTGATGAGAGTAGCCAGGATTCATCAACAAGCTCAGCTAATGGATCAAAAAGGTGAGGGACTTCTTTTGCTTATATTTTAATCAACAATTCATGGACAGGTGTCTTGCGAGATTTTCTAATATTATTTCCATTACTACACATAATGTCAAAATGTGTCACTCAAATCGATCGAATTTACAGATTTATGGAGCTCTTTTTTTTTCTGTGACTGGGTTTGTCTTAAAATAGATGCTACTAAAATATGATTTGTGACATAAACTGATTGGGTACCTAACTTAGGGGGTCTCAAGGTAGAATCCCTACTAGGAGTTTTAAAAATTGTATCAGCTGAGTGCCTAAGGCAGCACAGAAACCTTCTCACCTAAACCCTTTCCCCGAAACTGTAAACAAAAGACCAAAATGAGAATTCTTAAAGAGCATGGACTGTACAAAACCAATACTAATTTCAAATGTAGAAATGGGTCCGAAAGTTAATACAAAAAGCTTGAAGGGAATTTTCTTTTTTCACTTTTACAATATTTTTAAAGGAGCTATTTGCTATAAGATTTCAAGATTCAAATTAGAGTCTAAATATAAACAATGCTTTGTTTGAAATGTCCATGTTTTCTAGGTTTGGGCTCAGGGACTAGTTGTTTGTTGTTTTTTTCAGCTTCAGTTCAAATTTTAGTGAGATTTTTGTTTAAAACTAATTGTTACATTTTCTATCTTTAAATTGGGACAAGCAAAGTGACAGTTGTTGATCTGTCTTACATAAATGTTACCACATTTACAGGTAGATTTAATTGTAGACCGATGGATTTAGAGGCTTACAAAACATTAAAACCTATATTTGATGTTTTGTCGCATGGAACATTTTGGCACGAGATATTCTGACAATAATTTAAGAAAAATTTAGCTATTAAAGTTTAGTTTAGTATGATTTCTATTTCCAAAAGAAATTTAATGAAAGTATTGACATTAGTTTAAAATCTGCACATGCTAAGTAAGAAACATAAAAAAAAAAAATAGGTATAGAAAAAAATATTTTGGGTAAGGGTGATATGGGTGCATCTTCTCTTGACCCAGATAAAGGCAAACAACTGAAGAGAAGCCTACATCAAGCATATTTTAAATATATAGCTGGAAATACCATAAATGAATTAAAAAAATCATTTTTTCGTGTAACTGAAAAATTGCATGTTTTTTTTTTATATCACTTTCACCTTTTTTTTTTTTTTAATTAGCATAATTACTTAAATAATTATTTTGGAAAATAAAAATGCTCCTATTAATTAACAAACATGCAAATCCAAAATGTTTATTTAAGAAAATAATGTCAAACACACACACATTAATATACAGTAATCACATTGATTAATGGACATTGTTAAAATCCACACAAAATTCTGATCTTATCAGATTTAACAATAATAACTCATGCAAAGATCAGATTATTCTACCTTTGATCATGTTCTTAACATGCTTCCCCCCCCCCCCCCCCCCCCCCCCCCCCCACGCACTTCAATGATAGGTGTGCACAGGAGTCATCAGTTTGCCCTCATTGTTTTGGAGTTCCTAAACATTAAACAAACCATTTTTGTTTCCACTATACATTGTTTATTTTTTTATTTTAAAACCCACAATCGCGTTATAATGTTAGTGATTTAACAATAATTACACAACAAACTCAAATATCAAAACTATTGGACACAAATATCTCTTGTTCTATACAGGAACACTACATTACACACAAGCACACATACATAGAATAGATATGTAACATTTTACGCCAAAATGTCACATGTGCCAAAAAGACCCTCTCGCCACATTGTCCTTCTTTTTTAAAACAGGCTACCATTATTCTTAATCATAATATGTATATAAATATTTTATTTTCACATGTTAATATTGGTAGACATTGTTAGTTATTTTGACAGGAAAATACATGCCCAGAGGAAATTTGCTCAGGGCTGTTCTCTACCTGGGACACCAACCTGCACACCAGTCAAGTCAGCAACACCACCCTCCAAGATGATGTCTTTCCGCATTCCAAAGACTGAAGATTTCCTCACTTTCTTATGCCTCAGAGGTTACCAAATGATTTTGGTGTAGTGTGACACATGCATGCTTCATTTCTTTAGTGTGTAGTGGTTGCACATTTTGTTGTCACTAGTTGCATGCTGGTCTAAATGTCTTAACCATCATTCTGTTATATTCACTACTTAGCAATCACCAAAATATGTTTTGAAAGCTAGAAAAATCGAGATCCAAAAGTTTTGGGTTTGTTTCGTATCTTTGTTTCTGGGAAAATTGTGACTTTAACTCCTAAACATTTTAAATGTGCATAGTACAATAATCAAGATAGTTTTAACAGTAAACACTTGTTTGTTTTATTTTACATTATCCCTTATCATAGTTGTCTTAGTTGTCCTGATAGGTTTAGTTTCACATTTCTATAGACTTTGGAGTTCAAGAGTTTGGCTTTTTTCTTTTGCTAGTTCTTTAATATTGAGATTTTCTAATTGCTGATGAAAGCACAATGAACATGATTTAATTGCTGAAATTTCTTTATTAATATGTTTACATTCAAAGTACAGAGCAGCAGTTCTAATAGTCAATTAGATTATCTTTCCTTAAACTGTTCCCATTCCAATAATATAACTCTAAATGCTACTTTCTTTGAAAAATAAAATATGGGTAAACATTTTTCTTGTGTAGAAAACATGCTTTCATATTCATTTATGTCCACTTTTGACATTTTCCATTGAAATTAATTTTATTTAAAGCATATTTTTCAAAAGCTATTAGTATATTTATATGAAACCCTACCAGATCTTAGTCCCTAAACCTAGTCCCTATGCCTGAGTTCCTGAAGGATATGACCTCCTTTTGGTACTGTTAATGTAGCTCTGGATCTAAGTTCAATGTTTTTCTTATCAATCAATTTGTAATTTCCATCTGTAACATAATATTCTATTTGAATTTTAATTAGCCAAATTTTAAAAAGTGAAAAATGTATCACATTAGATTAAAGATTGACTGCTCTTACTTTCTAGATAAGAAATTTGTATCTGCTGATAAATATTGGATTAATAATTGAGTTGTCAGTAAATGCCAAATGTTACCACATCTGTTAATTTTAAGTACACTTAACTTTGATGATCAAGGGACATATCTCCTGTGTTTTCTGATCTTTCTTCTCTGATCTTTGATATATTACCGTTACAATAAAAGAATGCTTACAAGGAGTTTGTAGAAAAGTACCACTTACTGTGATTAGCTCATTCTTCAGTTGGTGACCTTGATGTGTTATGTTACAAACACATTTTCAAACAAATATATGTATGTATGTTTCTGATGAGTAGATTTCTTGGGAAGTGTTTTGATGTTCGGTCAATCAGAAAATTTTTGCCTTGACATTTTCATTTACAAAACTTAGTTCAATTAATAAGAAACATTGGACCTAATCACTTATGAGCACCCAAAAAACTACCTGATACTAAAATGGTTGTTGGCATTTTTTTAGTTCAGGAGAATTATAAAGATCATTCTAGATTTAAATTGCGTGTGAGAGTCATAGAGTCTCAAACTTTTTTTCAACTAAAAATCACTGTCATTTTATGTATTGTAAAAATCTGACTAACCCTGTGCCTCACTGTGTTAGGAACAAAATTTTAAGATTTTGAACAAACATATATAAGGTATTTCCGGACAGAATAGATTAGAATATCAGGGTGTACAGTAAATGTTTATGACCTTATCTCTCTTCTTCACTCAAGTAAGTAATTCATTGATTCTATTTTTTTTTTACTAATAGTCTTTTAGATTTAGTATTGATTGACTGAGTTTTCTTTAATCAGTATAGTAATTTCTTTACCATTGAAATAAAAATGTTTGGTGTAAAGATCATTTCAGACAGGTTCGTAACACTAGAGCAATTATTGTCCACAGTCCTTTTTATTGTAGCTGCAGACATTTATATTTGTGTCCATGTTGTCATCAGTTGCAGTTTTTAGCTAAGTCAATTAGACTGTTTGTAAAACGTGCATTGTATGTTTAATTCATTTTTGAAGGTTAAATGTGACATGGTAGGAAATAAAATGAAGGTATAGCATAAATATCCTATAGTTTATAGGAAGTAGATTACTTATCTTGACATAATTATGTGTCAAATGCAAAAGGTTATAACTAATAAGCTAAGAATTAGATGTAAATTATTACAATTTCTGGAGTAAAAAAAAAGTCACTTGAGATAAATTACTTACAATTGAAATAAAAAAAGAAGAACACATTGATTCATATTTCTTCATTCACTAGATTACATACATTCTTTTAATTGTATAGAAACTAACAGTTTAGTGACTTACTGAAATATTTTTGTAGTGTTAGCATAAACCAATTTTTAAGACTATGCCATGTACTTAAATTTCATACTTTTATACAGAATTAACACTTTCAGAAATAAGACTTTTGTCACATAAGACAAGTTTTAAAAAATATCCTTTTGTTTTTTGTTTTTTTTTTAATCTCCAGGCACTTCAGCACTACCTCCGCACCTTAACTTCTTCAATTACTCCCGTGAAGAGTTAGCCAGTCATGATGAAGGTCAGACATTAGCTCCGACCGCTGCAAACAAGGTGACTGCCAAGCCCCAGAGAGAGAGCACTCCTGAGTCATCCAGTACCAGCAGTGAGGCCAACAATGAAGAGGTGGCTGAGGCAGCTAGTGTGTCAACTCCTTCCCCTGTAAGTACCAAATCTATACAATTATGTATAGCAGTTATGCTGGGAGAACAGCAGAATGTGAAATGGTGACATGGCTAAAGTCCAATGTATGGTGCTTTATATAGATGGATAACATTCAAATTTGCCTCTAGAATCTGCTGATGGCCTAGAGCTTACAAAGTTACTTGATTCTTTATACATGTAAGAATTTGGCACTGCACCCAAAGTCATTTTACAGGTTACTCCAGAGCTCTGCTAGTTTTTGTTTTATTATAGTGAGAGTACACAGCACAAAAAGCTAATAACTTTTGATTTTCTTTAAATGTATTAATACTTCCAATATGTCATATTATAGTGGTATAAAAACATGTCACTTAGGCAACAAAGAGATTTCCCAATGCCTTAGCAACCTTGAGATATAGTTTGAATTGTTTATTTACTGTTTAATTTCTTGGCAACTTGAGGCTGGGAGTATTTCCTTACTGCAATTTTAATTCTAGATAGGTAATATCAAATTAAAAGCCTTATTTAGACTGACAAGTGTTTTACCATTTT
Source organism: Biomphalaria pfeifferi (assembly GCA_030265305.1). Classification (NCBI taxonomy): domain Eukaryota; kingdom Metazoa; phylum Mollusca; class Gastropoda; family Planorbidae; genus Biomphalaria; species Biomphalaria pfeifferi. The sequence goes on along the minus strand of JASAOG010000122.1, from coordinate 1,268,445 downwards.
TTCCTTTATCTTACATATCAAAAAAGCTTCCCTAAATTAGGGGCAATATTAAGGACGTAAAGGTGAAAATGAAATTTATACAAGTTGTCAATGTACTATACATATCCATTAACAAAAGCCCAGCCAGATCTTGAATTCCGCAGAGCAGAACTTTGGCTCACTTCAAATAACTAACTCTTTTGTCTTGACATGACGCCATTTTTTTAAAAAGTCAGACTGCTATATATAAAATATTGAGTGCAGATGTCATTGATTTTTTTAACGTGGTTGAAATATTTGGGAGGAGTTGAGGGTCTAACAATGTGGAAATCCTTTTAAGTATGAGTTTTCAACTAGACATGGAATGAGTCCTCTTGATTGTCCTCATATGCATACTAATATGGTAAAAAAAAAGGATAGCGTTTTAATAGTTTAGAAATTACTTTTTAAATGTTTGTATATTAGGATTTTTGTTACAACAATTACAATAATTGAATGGACTACTTTTTAAAATACTAAAATCATTGAGTGTTTTTGTATTACCTTTTGTTTCTAGCACAATTATACATATTTCTATATATTAGTATAGAACATTTGTTTTTTTCTTTGTATTTTTGTCCTATAGCTTACTATTGGTAATAGAAAAATACTTTACGCCAGGAAATTTCATAAATTTTAGCTTGTTTGTAAGTCTCAAGACATTCCATTTGTATTTGTTGAATTCTATTGAGAAGTTAATTAACTCATTGCCTTATTTTTCTCATGAATTAACAAATGATGGCTACTAACCTTTTAATGAACTAATCTTGACTCAGCAGTTTTGTGTTGTTTTATTCTTTATCGTTCTTTGATTTCACTGTAACATCACATATTGTTATAATTACTTAGATGAACTTTTGTATTGATATTTCTCCTTTGATTAACAGTTGGTAATTGTTGATATTTACATATCGTAATTGTTGATATTTTCATAATTTAAAACTTTCTTTAAATTGTATTGGATATTGTTCATCATAAGTCCAATAGGGGAAAATTGATAATGCTTTTCAAAGTTGGGTGAGTCTAGATTCCATAGAAGTTTGCTAATTGGTCAGTAAGATTTAGTTTGTACTCTTACAAAGCTTGGTGTAACTTGTACAATTCAAAGCATCTATTATAATTTCAGAACATCAGTGGTGGCAACAGCTTGCTGGCCAAACGATCTGCTGCTCGGGCAAGTGCTGGTACTCCCGAAACAGCCCGCGGTATTGTTAGCCTTAGACAGGGCCTTCAGCGTAAGGTATCCACTTCTTCATCTTCATCATCGTTGGCCCACTTCCCTGTGTCTTCCCCCTCTCATCTGCTCGCCATTTCAAGCCATACTAACTGTGCCATCACCACCACCACCTCTACAACTCCTAGATTCCGTAATAAGTTCTACTTTACGCCAGAGAAGCCACTCTCACCGCCAAAAGCAAGTGGTGTTCGACCAGGGGAGTTTACTCCTCCATCTCTGTTCTCATCAACTCGCCTGGAGGCATCATACCTGAATAGACCACACACCTTCTCTCCTTTGGTGCACTCATCTTCATCCTCAAAGGTTGCTTCACTGCACTCTCTGTCAGATTCTCCATCCAGCCGAGGCTCCTCCACATCTACACTCTTCTCCTCAGCGTCACAGATGCACTCCCCCGATACTCTCCTAAGAAAAGGTGCCACACCTGACTTCTCTTCTGGGGACAATGTGCTAAATGTAAAGGTAACGCCCTTGTGTAACACTGCTTCCTTATCCAGCATACATGTTGGCCATTGCAGTAGACTAGACCTTCAGGACTGCTTGCCTTCATCCACTCTTCCTTTTAAATCATTATCACCATCATACATAGATGCAGTTACTTCTTCATCTTCATCAACTCATTCTGTCAGTGCTCTATCTAATCGGTCACCTCGGGTCACTAAAACACACATTCCTGTTCATGTTTCAAAGCCACCCATAAATTCGTTTGAAAATAAAATAATACATCAAGTAAATTCCAAAAAACAAAGTGTATTTAATAAGTGTGACTTGCTTTCTCATAAACGACTTTCTTCCATAAAAAAAGGACATTCAAGCCACACATATAAACCAGCAAATCTTGGCTCATCTTGTAAAAATCCAATAATCAATACAGGCATATTAACATCTAGGTGCTGCCATAAGTTTAGCTCTACTAACGCTTGTAATACTAAACTTAATGTAAGACCTAACCATTGTCATTGCTTAAACCAGCATGATTGTTCCTATCAAGCATCCTCTGTCATTTCCCCTTGCGCATGCTGTCATACTAAACCATCTACCATGCTTGAATGTTGTACTTCTGTCAAGTCCATGTGTGTGTCACAGGTAGCCCTCAAAAGTGGGACATACAGGCAGCCCATCTGTCACCATGGCAAATGTTGTGTAGGCTACCCAACCTCTCACTCTCTGCGAAGCCCAGGATGTTCTGTTGGCCCTGCTCTCCACAGTTTGCCAATAAATCAAAGTGAATTTCACAGTTCAGGAAGTAAAGAAGCTATTTTCTCATCTTGTGGAGCAAAACTGAAAGTTTCATCCTTCAAAAATGATTCAGACTTACTTTGTTGCCATAAAGATGTTAGTTCCACTTTCTTCAGGGCAGATAATACAGATATACAAACAAACCTTAGCATGCACAGCATGTCATTACCAGATAATATTGCAGATAATGAAAGTGAAGATACTTTAATACCACCTCCTCACATACAAGACTTGTATTCCAAGAAAGTTACTACTGGTTTAAATCAAACCACAAGTCAGTCGACTAATAACTATGGTATTAAACATGGGAGTAAAGTTTATGGTGCAGAGCATACTAATACAAAACATAATTTAATTTCCAAGTGTAATAATTACAAACACCCAATAGTTAGCCCTACAGAATTAGGAAAAAGGCAAATGAAAAGCAACATAGAAATCATAAGAATGAAACCTATTGTCACTAAAGAAGTACGGTCAAAGCAAAGTTTTAAATTGAAAAAGAAATTAATGCCCAAAAGATATAATGGATTAAGTAAACATGTCAATGATAATTGTTTGAACTGTAGCGACAAGACCCGTCTACTTGATTCACCCAGATTGCCAGGTTTGATCAGAAATAGAAAATTTAAAACAAGGAAAAAAGATAATAACATTAAGTTGTTAAGAGATAGAATCAACCGTTCAACAATGGTCAACATGAAAAAAAAAAGTAAACTGGCCAACAGTAGCACCATGACCCAGAGAAGAAACAGTTCTCTTGACTTTCAGAAAGAGTTTGTGAAGATGTTAAATACTGTTGAGCTGAGCCAGTCAAGTTCTCAGTGCAGCTCAACAGAAAAAGTTGGTTGCATAGCTGCTACTAACAGTTTGACTTATGAAAGTGATTGGAGCGTCTTTGACCTTCAACATTCAGATTTGTCACAGTTGAATAATAAATATAATTCTTGTGGCCTATCCATGGATACTTTATCTCCTAAACCACAGCAGACAAAACCTTGCTTTGAGATGCAGCAACATTTGTTGAAACGATTTCATCCATTGCCATCCAATGAAGAAGGTAAAGCTCAAAGGTCAATGAAATCTAACAGTTGTTCCTTATTTTCCAAGCAGTCTCAGGATCACACATTCAAACATGTTGATATCAATTTAAATAATCCTTCTGATGAGATTTTGATGTTGAGAGAAGAAGTCATTTCTGCCTTTTCTAAGTTTAACAGAAAAGATGTCATTGCAAGCAGTATTCAGGCAGCAAAAGCAGTTAAAATGTCTGAAGTGGATCAATTATCCAGAGACCCAGGATTATCAGATGTAAACACCTCTGATTTGATGTCTGAGGAGGATGTGCCAGCCATCAAAGATCAGTCATCTATAAACCTAGAATTATCAGATGTCAACACCTCTGGTTTAAATCTTAGTAAAGATTTTATTTATCCTGCTTTAGGCTCAGACAACTCTAAAAGCCAAAGCTCACAGTTGGCATCACAGAAAAGACATGACCAATTGTGGGCTAAAAGCTGCCCTGTTGATTGTCCAACTACTCAAGACCTTCTATCAGTATTTAACAACGAAGATGAAATAGTGACAAAAACAAATTGTGTGAATACCAAAGAAAGTAATATTTCTGTACATGCAGACAGCTTCAAAAACAACACTCAGATATCAGCTGTAAAGGAAATAACTCAAGATATGACATCCATGGTACCAAAGCCTGCCATGCTGTCATTAGATCTCACTTCATTGCAATCTGAGAAACCAATTAGTGGTCATTTATTGACATACCCATCTGAAGTTTCACTAGCTCTTGTTGGCTTGTCACTTGACAAGCCTTTAACTTTGAAGAGAAATAAACAAATTCAGACTAATCTTTGTGCTGCTGTAGGTCACTGCAATTCACCAGAGGACCCTGCCAACTCCAAAATATCCAGCTTGGAATCAGTAAAGTCAACTGCCACTTGTACAAGTCCCACTCAGGTTACTGATTACTGCCTGTGCCAAAAAGAGCTAGAAAAGCATTGTGCAAAGCTTCAGGAGTGTCTTTGTAAAGTTTGCAAGTTGAAATTTGGTGTACAACATCCATTGAAGAAAGACATCAAAAACAGTACAATGGATGTACTAGACACTCCAGACATTCAAGATCTCTTTCAGAATGAATCTCAAGGCATTACAGAAACAGACATCAAAGTCCCCATGAGATTAGGAAACTATAGTTCAAACCCTTCCTGCAGTCACTGTATTGAATCAAGAAAGGTAATAAGAGAGATGAAAGAGACAGAACTATCATTAGTTCAAAATTGCGAATTTCTGTCAGCTATTGGCCTAGATTTAACTAAAGATGAATATAACAAAGTTTCAAGGAAACGTAAAGTTCAAGAATGTTCTGTCCATTCTGCTGCTAGTTTAAGCAAAGTTGACGTACTCCATGATAGTTCTAAAATAAATTCAATTGCCTTGAAACAAAATGTTTCACAATGTCAGGATTCTGGTGCCAATAGCACCAGCAATGTTGATGATATCAGTGACAAATATCTCAGGAAAGTGAACACTGTTTGGCCAGAGGAAGAAATGTTTAAGAGGAACACTCAGAAAACTCTCCAGAAATCTGTGTCGTTTGAGAGTTTTTCTAATAATGTTAAAAAAGATGAAATTTTTTCTGACCATGCTATTGACTTGTCAATAAAGAAACTTAACAGCAGTGTCATCAATTCAGAGGATCATGTTATCCAATCTCATCAGAACTCAGCTGGTGACCAGTCTAAATGTCCCACTAGCATCAATAAAAAGCTTTTCCCTTTTGACTTGACTGAGATATTTGAATGGAGCATTCCTAGCAACACCAAGAAACCTAAGCTGAAGAAACAAAATGCAGAAGAAACACATTTTTCTCACTGCTCAGAGAGTTTGACAGACAGTGGTCCTAAGCTGCCTCTGAAAGACAATTACTCAGCCACTAAGGATAGAACTGCTGTCAAACTTAATCAGAACAAAATAACTTCAAATAGCAGTTTGGACTCAGATGGTTCCCAGAAAATATGTCACAATAGCAGTCAACAGGATATGAGCAGTGATTCTGATGCAAGAAAGTTTTTACTGCAGAAGAGTTCTCTTGTTTCTACAACCAACAGTTCCTTGAAAAACAACCAAAGCTCTCTAATAGGTTGTGATAATTCACATACATCTTACTTGAGTACCACATCCAGAAATACAGAAGGAAACAAGTTCATAAATAATGGAGACTGTCAAAAAAATGTGAACACCACCAGAAGAAAACATTTGACTGATACATTGTCCAGACATGATGATCAACATCAATTCACAAATGAAGACTTGAGTAGGTTAATAGAATCAGTTGCCATTGCAAATGAAGTAAAATCTTGCAAGCATAAAAACTCAAGAAAAGAGAATTCCATACAGGGGAGTAGACAATTAGTTAAAAGTAAGTCTTTTGATAAAGCTGAGATGTCCTTGGACTCTACTAGACCTTCATTATGGCCTCAGCTGCAATGTCAGGCCCCTATAATGTTGCACAGCTATGGCAGCTTGATCACCGGTGAGGGCTTTGCTTTGATGAATGGCCAATTCCAACATTGTCAGATTCTCAATCGTCAAAATTGGCCTTTGGATGTTTGTCACAAAAATGTCATGCCATCTACCTCTAGTTGTAGTCTAAGTAGATGGGTTGCAGGAAACAAAGACTCACATTTACTCGAAGCATCTTTCTTTGGCCCTCCAAACAACACTAAAATGGCCATGGGTGGTCCATCTCATCCATACAGTCATGCAGCATTAAGTGAACATCATGCTAGCACTGCAACAAGCTCAACTACTCTGAATAAAAACTTAGCTCACAGTTCTTCAAAAGCTGGCCAAAGGATTCACTGCCTAGGTAAAAGTATTTATTTGCATCATGACAAAAATGGCTTAAAGGGCTGTGAAGTCGATGAATCACAGGTGATCTGTTCAGAAGATTTACAGCCTCATCAGCAAATGTCAAAATGTGTTCAACCTTTTGTCTTAAATTTATCCAACCATCTAAACCAGTCTGATAACTCTGCTGTTAATTATACTCAAACCAATCAGTGCTCTGATAGAATACAACTATCTCAGTCTACAAGTAAATCTTTAATAACTGGGAAATCCATTGAACAGACAACTACAGAAGACTTACATGATGATGGTATGGAGGAAAATGTAGATGATGTAGTCATCATTGAGGATGAAGTAAAATATTCTGAAATACAGCATGAAGAAATGGAACCATCTGAACAAAAAGACATTCAGTCTTCAAACTTAAGATGTTCAACACCAGTGACACATTTGGATGTAGCAGTGGATGAACCTATTGATTTGCATGTTTCAATCAGGGATAAAGAAAGTCAGCCACCAAATACACAAGACACATTAAAAGAAACTATTTTTAGTGATGCTGGCATGTCAAATCAATCAGAAAATCATTTTGTTTCCAATGATAAAGCCTCTGCATTGTTACATGAGAAAAATCTAATAGAGTTTAACCAGGAAGTTGTGCAGACAAATTTAGTTTCCAATCACTGTTCAATAGAGATTGTGCCAAGAGCAGATCCATTTTCAGAAGAGAAGCTTCAACTGGAAAATCTTTGTGAAACCTACTCAAATTCTGAGGGAGCAACATTATTGGACCTCCCATCACAAGAACCAAATGGCAGCAACTTTGGAGACTTGAGAATGGCAGGAAGCAGTTCCAAAGGAAATAACCCAGGGTTAGTCCTAAATACTGATTTATCTCTAATGAATATGGGAACAATTCCTTCCAATACATTCAACAATAGCCAATTGATCTCTACTTCTCAAAACCTGGGCAGCACTGAAAACATTTTGGAGGCTCTTATGAAGGAGCTTCAAGGACAGATCATGATTCTCAACCAGGAGCTCCATCAAGAAAATGAAGGACAGTCAATGGCCTACTCTGGATATCAGCCAAAAGCCAGTCATAAATTTAACCCAGGCCCCAGCAAGCACAAAGAAACTGGTGGATTTCTGACAGCAAGTGACACATGGAGACCTCTTGCTAACCCTGCACATTTGTCATTCCATGACTCTATCCAAAATGAAAACTTGGTCACCTCCTCAGGCTATCAGAGAATCCTCAAGACTAACTTGGTAGAATTTATAGATATAACATCTGATACAGATGACTAGTTTTTTTTCTGTTTTCAAGCTGAAAACAAACTTTCAGATTATTACTTGTTGATTGAAAGTATTCTAAGACAATCTGGCCATTGTTACTTCCTCTTGCCAGTTCCCCTCTAAGAGAATATTACTTTTAATACAATATCCTTTGCTTCTTGACATAGAAAATGGCTTGAATATGTTTGTCATTGTATTTATTGAGCATAACTCCTGTTGGTATCACAAATCTATAGATTTAATGTTTCAATTTGTTAACACATGTTGAATCTTGCTCACAAAACCAAATGCTAATTTTGCCTTACATGTTGACCCAAAGATTTAATCATAGAAACAAACATTGCTAAATTTGTCTTTTTACAATTGTGTTTGTATGTATCAGTATTTCCCTAGCAATGTAAAATAGTTTTGTTTTTTCCTTGAATTAGTTTTTTTTATGCTGCCTATATCAGGAAGGAACAATCAGTAGTTTGAAAACCTAAACTTTGCCTTATCACTACTCACTGCTTAATGTATTTTTCTTTCTTATCATATACATTTCTATTTACATGTAGTGTGAAGTTTATTGAAAGAAAAATATTTGGTTTAACGACAATGTGTCTACCCATGAAAGTGAATTCTTCAAAATAGTTTTCATCAACTTTGTGCCTTCATTTGTTGCTCTATTGTTTGTTTCTAGCAATCTGTATTCATACTTTTTTTTTTCTCTCTCTCCCCCTCTTCCTTGTACATCCAAAAACTTATTCAGTTATTTATTGTTCAAAGCTACAAAATGCTTGTCAAATGTTGAATTGCTATTGCCCTATTGGTTATTCTTATTTACACTTTATGCTGACTGTTTATATTCAAAATCTATTTTGTTGTTGTAGTTATTGTTTCTTTTACCAAAGCTTTATTAACTTTATTGTCATTTAAAACTGCATCCCTTGTGATGTAGAGTCAGAATCTAATGCCCTGTTATATTTAGAAGCAGAATTACATATGTGTTTGTGTTTAACCAGAATCTTTGTTATCAGAATTACAACCACCATAGAATCAGAATTGAATCTCTTTTACTACTGATTTAGATCAACATTCTCTGTTATGTAAAGATTCAAAACATCTTCATTGACCACATCATGAATTGTTAGTTTAGAGTACTACATTCTGTGTCCTGTACAGAAGTACATCTCATGAGTTTGTTACCTTGTTGGATTTCTATTGAATTGTTTTGTTGATTTACACTCACATTTGTACTATTTATATCCCATGTTAGGTACTTTTGTTTTTTACCTTTGAAATGGCATAATTAAAATAGTCTCATTTTTTTTTAAAAGGTCATGTTTTGTTTTAATCACTATATTCATAACATTTTATTTTCTGCTGACCAGTTTATTTGTATTTTCCATTTTTTTCTATCAAAAAATCTTTTAAGAAGTTAACATTTTTTGTTGCTGTTTTTGTTTTATTTTTAAAGTCATAAATTTAAATCTTCCATAATTTTAGTCACTTGACATTGCAATAGAGCACACAGCTGGCTAGATGAAGAAAAAAAGTCATTTAACATTTTTTGTTTTAACCATTCTTCAAACACTGAATCACTATTTCCAGTTTAACTTATGATCAGATTTGCTTTTTTTTTTTGTTAGTTTCTTTCCACCTGCATCCAAAATAATTATCTTTCGTTTTGATTGTGCACTACAAAAGTATGAATGAGTAGAAGACAAGACACTGAGTTCAGTTGTTTTTGATGTTTCTGTATTGACTGGATTCTTTGTTACTACTTGAACTGAATGCTTGCATTGTGAGTTTGTAATGATAGCTGTGTGTGTCTTCTTTTGTTGTATTCTAGACAATCAATTATTCCCTGCAGGCTGCATTTTCCTAGCCATGCCAGAGTCTGTAGTTAGCAAACTACAGGTAACTATTGTTTAGGCTCTGGGTTGCATTGGATTTAACAGTCTCACATGAATAATTGTATTATAAAAAATGTTGTTAACAAATCCTTCCCTTGTACTCATTGTTTCTAATTTTTTTAAAATTTTAACATTTCCCCAAATATTTCTTTTAAATTGAGCTTTTAATAATTATTTGAGTGTTGTACTATTCCTTCAAATAACTTAATATTCTTTTTAATAAAGCCCTACCAAGAATAGTGATATATATATATATCTTTAAAAATGGTTTTCTCTTGGCATTTATTTTAAAACAACTAAGGTTCAACTGTTTCTAAATGTGTATCTGAGTATACTGAGATCTATTATTTGGGAAAAGATAAAATCTTTGGCATTTATAATTACTTTGACTTAATGTCATGTTTTGTATTTGAATATTTAAACTGTTGATTATGACAGTGGTTGCAAAGCAGACTTGGTGAGACATTGTAATCCACTATTTGATGTATCTGGACTTAAGACTATACACAAATATAGACAACCAAAGTTTTACTTGCTGTGGACTTATCTAGGAATACAAGATTAACAGACTGTATTTAATATTGTGACATCACACATATGAGTGTATCCATGTATATTCTGGTCCTGTACCTATACTAAGAGACCATTGGTTTTGTGTAGTTATGTTCCAAGTTGAAGTATTTTATTGTTTATAAAACATTAGAGATATCAAAATAATATATGCAGGCATTCTGTTGCTTTGATCAGTATAAAAGGAAGGCATGTATCCGGCCTCTATTTTGTGTTGTTGTTGCAAACATTGTTTGTAATGTATAATAATAAAATACACAATAGAATATTTCTAAATTGTGTAAAATTTAGTTGAGTCTTGTATTAGTAATTGCTGTTATGGATCAATTTATCCAAAGAAATGCCTGGAGCATTACTAAATGTTGTTAGTCTTAAGTCTCCCCAACCCCTCTGCAATTTTGGATTTTTTTAAATTCATTTTTTTTTATTTTCATGATGAACTGTTTTCTCTCGTTTCTGCCCCCCCCCCCCCCCCCCCCCCCCCCAAAATTAGTTTTAAAAAACCTACATCAAAATTGTGTGTGTTTTTCTTCTGATTCTTTCATGATTTATATTTTCACATGTCCTCTCTTATGTGCCTCTACCAGAGCTGCTTCACTGTGCTGCATGTATTAGCTTAGTGTTGACACCAAATGCATACATTTTTAGTGTTATAGTATAGACTTGTTGTATTTTCACTTTCTTTTTATTCTTGGCATTAAATTTTACACATTTTGAAATATAATTTTAAAAAATTGTCTTTTTTTTAATTTATAATTCTAAATTTAACATTAGAAATTGTTTTTATTTTTATTTATCTTTTTTATTTTTCTTATTAATGGGTTTAAGTGTTATGTTATTTATTTCTTGACTGGTTTTACTAAATAAAATAATCTTCAAGTGTTGATAATCACATTCACTAACTACTCACTAACCCCATGAGTCAAACACATCATAAGCATTGAAACAAATCTCTCTAGCAAGTTTCACGTTTCTCTCTGACTTGTTTTAAAGTACATGTTTGTTTAGGAAATTATGATAGAGGCTTGTATTAAAGTACATGTTTGTTTAGAAAATTATGATAGAGACTTTGTGTTGCTGTTTCAGAAAATAAAATGTACAAATGATAATAGTCCATATAGCCTACTTTAGTGTTTATTCAAATGTATGTATGACAATAAATGTGAAGAGACAAAAATTGTGAATGAGACTCTTGGTATTGAATTGATCACTTTCTATTGTCCTTTTTTTCTATTTTAACTGCATGCTTCTTGGTCGGGTCGCCCAACATTTAATGTCCAATTGAAGGTACTACAAATTATATTTGATATTGGTGTTTCCTGTAAATAACTCTTTGATTTTCTAGCTTGGAAACAGCTCACTTTTTTTGTTGTTTTTTTTAAATTGTTCTTTGCTCAGTGTTGATGATTAATTTTTTTTGTTTGGTCTGGAGGGAAGAAGGACTAATGTATGCAGAAATATTTGTTTTCAAATCTCTTTGTCATTATGTGACTGTGTTATTGTGTTGATGATTCCAATCTTTATAAATTATCTTTTCTTTCTCTTTAGATGTAGTATTTAATTATTGAAGTCATTTTTCTTACATCATTTTGAGACTACAAGTTTTATTTCTTCCAGTCACTCTCAATGTTTCAATAAAGGATTAATGAACATCATAGTAGGAAAAGATTAAAAACTTACATCAAGTACTAAATTTGTAGAGTAATAGGACTGTCAGCTCAGTATCTACTATTATGATTGATACCATTCTGTTCAGAAATGTATTTTTAAAAGTTGCCTCATAGGTTGTTGTTGTGTACATGTAAACAAAATAGTATGCTACCCACTTCTTATAAAAAGGGGTTAGAAAAAAAATGTTTGCTTTCTTTGTTTGTTTGGGATTTGTTTGTTTTTTGTTTGTTTCTTTTTTGCATTTTTTCCAATAATGTTTATTGTATATTGTATATTTAACTGAAGTATTTGAACAGTCTTAAAAACATCAGTTAGTAGTCTACTATCTATTCTATTTTTAATCAACTTACTTTTCTCTTTATAATTTACTAAGTATATAACCGTTTAATTCCTAAATGGTGTTTCTTATTGACAAGATATTTATATGCTTTCAACAGGCAAAAACTAATTAGTTCCTTTTCATTTGAACAAAACATGTTGTTTTTCCCCATGTAAAGAAAGAAAATAAAATGTATTAGCATCGCATGTAACTGAACATCTACATTGTGTCATATCACATGAATTTGCTTTACTTTGAATTAATCTTTATACAAGTTTACTATATTTATCCTTTTTTTATAACTAAACTGTATCATTTATCAAAGTATATCTGAGCTGTTTTCTATATTCAACAATTAAGTCAGTAAGAATAGCTATAGGGTCACAAAACTAAACTAAAAAAAAAAACACCTTCTCAAATAATTTTGGTTTTAAAGATATTTGGTAAATATGTTGTTTTTTTTAAATTAGCTTTCTCTTGTGCTATTTTGCTTTTAATGCTTTTGTAGAAACTGAAGAGCTACACATGTTGAACTACAGCTTCTATGGTGCTTACTTCTTGACTAAAACAATAGTCCAGCACTTGGTTCACTGTTGTTACATTTAGTAGTCTTTTTTTAACCAATTCCCCCTATTAGCTTGCTAACTCTTCATTAGTTCTGCAAGGATGAGTAGTGAAAAATGTCTCTAATGATTTTCCAAGAAATTAAACAATTTATGTATATTTTTGGTAAAAAAAAATTACTACCTATTTGGCCACACTGGGAAGTTTTTAAAATGTTTTTTTTTGTATTCATAGTAAGGAGTTGAATCAATAGAAGTACATGAACAGTTTGTACACAATCTTATTTTTATAGAAAAAATTGATTGTGCTCATCTACATTGTGAAGCAATATTGAAGCATTACAAGAAACAAATAGAATGAGAAATGATAGACCAGCAGGATGGCTGCCTGGTCATAAGGCATGCACACTGGACTGTGGTTCAGACTTCTCTATGGTCCCGCTGCCATCCACCATTGTCCTGTGGGAGGTTTGGACTAGGAAATAAATTATCTTCAACTCTGAAGGAAGATGTAAAAAATTAAACAAATATTTTTACAAACATAAAGGACGAATTGACTTTTTGTTTCATGTTACTAAAACTAATGATTTTGTAGCAATAGAAATACCCAGACATAAAACACTTGAAAATATTTCGTTGATTTCTTTACATAGAATTTGTTAAGAAAATTATTTTCTGCTTTTAAAATGTATTTTCTCCTGGGTATTTCTCTGGTGTTATGCTCTGGCACATTTTTTTTTGTTTCATTTTATGGTACATTTTTTTTTTAATATTTGCTTGTTGAACCTTTTTGTTTTTTTTAACTATAACACCTACAAAAAAGCTAATTATATATTATTTAGGTTAGTTAAAGATCATATTGTTTCACAGGTAAATTAGTATTCAGGCATCCAAATAATAGCTAGATAAATACTATTACAAATATATATTAAAAGAAAAGATAAATCTGCACAAATAATATGAAGACTTTTTAGATTTTTTTTTATACCATATTTTCTTTTCTATTTCCAGAGATCTACTTTAGGTGCCTTTACTCCAGTTAGAGTTCGCAGTTCTGGTCATCATGACAGTCCAATCTCTTCTAACAAAGATTCTAGTGGAAGAAATAGAGCTGGCCGAGATGGTGGTGTCAGAAGTGCTAGGAAGAACTTGCTGGATAAGCTGACCAGTGTGGTACACCAGCACTCACGTCGCCCAAGGACAGAGAAACAAACTCGAGTAAAAGCCCAAAACTTAAAGAGACTGGAGCCTAAAATCAGATCAAATAAAACTGTCAGAGAAAAAAGTAGAAAACTAGTCAAAAAATCACAAAAGGAAATGAAAACCAAGAGAAGAATAAGTTTACGACTCAGTTGCAAAACAGAGGGCAGGAGCAGACGTATTGAACAAAATTGTGAGGCAGGAAAAGATGAAAAGAAGCAGGAAGAGTCTGATGGGAGTCAAGACAACAAGTTTAGAAGAAATAACCAAGCTCAGAAGAAAAGGAATGCCTTAAAGACACGACAACCTTACAAAATTCATCCCTTAGAGAGGGTACGAACCAGGGGATACAACCTCCTTCTAGCTTCCCAGTTAGCTGTAAAAAGAGCCAAAAGAGAAAAAGCTCTCATTAAAAAAAAAGTGAATGGAGACGCTAGACACAAAGAAGAGACAGTGGAAAAGGTTGTTGTAAAAAATGTAGAAGAAATGGACAAATTGCAGGTGAATTCTGTGAAGAAGATGCAGCTTTCTCCAGATGTCAGCAACACAACCCTGGAGGAGAATAAGCAGCAAAGTTCAGATGAGACTAAAAGGACATTGACTAACAGTAAAAGCAAGGATCTAGTTTCCAGTTGTCAGAACAGAGAACGGAAAGAGAGCTTATCAAATTCACCTAAAAGAACTCCACCAAAAAAAGGTAACTACAATAAGTTTTTATTTTTGTTTGACTGATTGTATCAGCATCATTTCTTCCTGTTCCTTGTGTTTCTTTTTAGGTGTCTTCCTCTGCTGTTGTAAGCTTTCTTGCTTGTCTAATACCTTTACAATATCAATTAAGAATATTTCCTGCTTTTTTTTAAAATCTAAGATATAGTACCCCTTTCAGATCTTTATGATGATGTAAAGTTCATGTTTCAGATGGTTTACAACTTGGTCATGTGGCCAACACAACACCCAACCACCTTTACTTTCCTAACTAATGTCAGGTACCTATTAGAGTTAGCTGGACTTAGGGTTATTTTTTAAATTCTAAAGTTCAAAATCCCACTCTTCACCGAAATTAAAACCCGAAACCACTCAGTTTGGAGGCCATTGCTTTACCACATAGTCACCATGCCACAAAGAAATTTAAGGTATAGAATGAGATCAATACTCTTGTCACCTCTTTTCTCTCATCTTTTATCTTTGATACTTTTTTTTTAGGCATTTCCTCTGTACATTGTTACAATTTTGACTTTCTTTTCTACTTGTTTAATATCAATGAACTCAAGTCATAACTTTTTCTATTCATTTATTCCAAGTTGTATATAATCTCTAAATTAGCTTAACTGCAATTGCTACAATTTGTGCTTTAAAATATATATCTTGAAAGGTGAACACCACAGACAAACATATAGTCTTGGATGACTTCAACTCCAGAGTGAGGACTGACTACAGCACATAGCTGGGTGTCCTGGGGAGACTTCGTACTAGTAATTACAACAATGGCAGACTATTGCTGGAACTCTGCTCCAAATTTAAACTTGTGGTTTCAAATACCATTTCCAACAAAAAAAAATGTTCACATCTACATGGAGACACCTGCACTCTACTTGAAGTGAAGCAATGGGATGTTAGTGAAGTAATGCGCACCAGAATTGTGCCAATGGCCAACAGGCCACCGCCTTGTTCATGCCAAGTTCATGCTTTTTAGTAACAAAGTCTGAGCAGTCTCTTGCTGAGAAACAGTGAAAATGGAACTCTTGTTGAGGTAGAAACAGCAATCAGAATACTCCTTGACAGATTGACCAACTACATAGTAGGCAGTGTACTATCTAAAAGTCATTGTGGTTTCTGAGCTGGTAGGGACACATCGGGCATGTTTTTTGTCATGCGGCAATTGCAGAAAAAATGCAGGGAACAAACCTGAAATTGTACACTGCAGTCATTGATCTCACCAAAGCATTTGACACAGTGCGTTGCGATGGCTTGTGGAGGATTCTATTTCTGCTCTGTGGTTCTTCAAAATTCATCACTATTCTGAAGCAACTTCATGGTAGTCAAAAAGGTCAAATCAGATACAATGGTACCTATCAGGTATCTTTTTCTAGAGAATGGTGTGAAGCAGGGTTGTTTGCTTGTTGCAACTCTTTGCAATATTCTTTGGAGCAATGCTAAATAAAATGATGCCTTGATGTGGGCATCAACATCAAGTTCTGCTCTGATGGTAGAATTTTTAACAATCAGCAGTTGCTCTCCCATAAAAAAATAAGAGATGATTGCTACTGTGCTGCTCTATTCAGACCATTGCACCCTTCTGGCTTACTGCAAACAGAAGCTTCAACTTGCTTTCCATGAATTTGATTAGGCTGTTACCTCATTTGGTCTGTCCATCAATCTAAAAAAACGAAGTTCATGCTTCAGAAGTCCACAATTGAAACCTGGGTGCTTTATTGAAGGCATTTAAAGGCCCCTTCAACCCTTCCAACAAAGGGTGCCTTCACTTCATAATGGGCACACATACAAGGCTACATTACAAATAACTGGGTCTGACATTTTTCCTGCATGGGATAGGACCGCATTTCGAAGGCCATCTTTGGCGAGCTTAATGAACTGCTTAACAGAGGTGCCCCCTCCCCCATAAGCACTTTAAAGATCAACTTAGGCACCATTTGGCCCTCTCTGGCTTACTTTAAGAGGGAAAGTAGTTGTCAGCAGATGGCCTCTAAAGGAGACATCATGAGGGCTCCCACAAAGACTGCAAGACACACATTTGAGACCCAAAGAAAAATCCTTATTGAAGACAAGTGTTGAAGACGAAAAGAAAACTTAAATAGACCACTGCTATTGTCCGCTTCAGATGTGGAAAAATATGCAGGTCGCAACTGGGTTTATGTAGTCATGTGAAACACACTGCACTCATCCTTAATCTTTGGAATTGAAGATATTTCCATTATTATCATTTATTAAATTATTATTATATTATATACCTATATATATATATCCTATATTTTCATTATGACTTATCATCACTTTTTAATGGAGCTACATTTGTTGTGTTTATTTATTGCCAATTTATTTGAATAAGTCTGTAAGGAGAAATGTTATTTCAAAATGGTGTAGATTTTGTTAAGTTCATATTTGGTATACTGATCTTAATGAAATGAAAAAGTCTGATCTGGCAAACACTAAAGTTGACTTGAATGTAGCTATTTCAACCTTTAATACAATAATCATCACAGCCATCGCAGTGCTGTCAGCCCCTCTGCCCACAGTGCATAATGAGGCTGAAGAGGATCAAATCCATTGGACGATTTCTCCAAACACACCATGATTGATGTCACTACCATGTCACATACCATGACACACATGCCAGAAATGTCTATGGCCACAGGTTGGGCATTGCTACTCTAATGTAGCTAACAAAATGTGAAATTCATACTACTGTATAGACAAGTTGGAGCCATGTGAAATTCATACAATTGTATAAACAAGTTGGAGCCATGTGAAATTCGTACAATTGTATAGACAAGTTGGAGCCATGTGAAATTCATACAACTGTATAGACAAGTTGGAGCCATGTAAAATTCATACAATTGTATAGACAAGTTGGAGCCATGTGAAATTCATACAATTGTATAGACAAGTTGGAGCTATATGAAATTCATACAACTGGATAAACAAATCTCTATCATTTATTTTCTAATTTTTAAAACCATGCCCATTATTTCATGTTTTATTTCTGCTTTGTGTATATTAAAAAATAGTTTGTAAACTGATTTGATTTTGTGGCTAATTTAGGTTACAACTCATTTCAAATTTGAATGGCAATGTAAACAAAACTTTAGCATATGGGACAATGTGTTGTGTTTTGTTTTTCAAGTAATTACATAATTGCTTTCCATGAAGTATTTTGAGTTTATTTAGGTTTACAAATAGATGCTGTGTTTTGGTTGTTGTTGTTATCTAAGAAAAAAAAGAAATTGTAAAATACAATGTATAAAAAAAAAAATAGTAATCTATGGAGAACAAAAAAAAAACAGTTTAAAAGCTTCATTCAATACTAGCCAAACTTTCATTATCCAACTCATTGCATCCCCAGCCAAACTGTCATCTAATTCAAGTCCACCACCACATACACTAGCAGAGGACACAGTCCCAGTGTTTCATCCAACAGAAGCAGAATTCATGAACCCACTGACCTTCATCAGTAAAATCCAACCAATAGCTGAGCCATATGGAATGTGTAGAATAATTCCACCAGCAAGCTGGAAAGTAATACTTTTTTAAAATGTCCTTTTTATACAGATGCCAGCCATCTTTAACTATATTTCTTGCTTAATATTAAGTGTATCATTATCCTGACAGTCACACTTTTTTCTAGTAAATATATTTAATCTCTGTCATCAAATCAATAAAAAAAAACTAATTTGAGATTTTCCTTTATTATTTAAAAGTTATTGACTCAGCTAATTTTCATTTCCCAGCTTGACAGTAACAAAATCAGTGATGATGTACGGTTCACTCCTCAGGTGCAGCAAATACACAGGCTTCATAAACGGTAAGAATGTAGTATTATGTGCTGCACTTTTGTAGTAGAATGAATAATCATTACTATGGCTCATTATTCTAGAAGAAAGCACAAATTCAGTGATATAGACATTTTCTTCTGTTGAAATAACTAGCAGCTGAAGTTTTATTCCATTTGGCTTATTTTGTGTTTCAGTTGGGGACCAAATGTCCAACATACAGCAGCAATCAACCAACATCTTTTATCAGAAAATGCTAACATTACAACCACACCTCAGGTGAGTTCTTCAATAAGAGTTGCCATATTGAGTAGTCTTTTGCAAGTAGTTACATCTTGCAAACATTTATCAAATGTTCAGAGCCATTCTGCCTGGATAGACATGTTTGTTTTTAAATGTTTTTTATAGAAAATGTTCAGATTTTTCTTTTTTAAGTTTTTCTTACTTTATTTTTTTTTAATATCTATCTTGAATTTTGTTAAACGTATAAAGGTAGTGTTGACTATGGGCTACTGTATTACATGCATTTATCAGGGAAGTAAGTTGTCTTATTTATTTATGTTAAATCCTACTTTTCAATTCACATTTGATTCTCTAAAGATATTTGAAACAAGTTTCTAAAATAAGGATTATTTTCATTTGGTGAAACAAGTTTTTTATTTTTTTTGGTTAATAAAATCCATTTTTTATAAACAGATAATCATATTAATTTTTTCATTTCGTTTTATTGCCAGAGTAACTTATTATTCTTTTATTTTTTAACTTTATATTTTAATATTCCACATTTTTATGTTAACTTTGTGGAGTTTATATTGTAGTTACCAAGATGTCAAGGAATTTTTTTTATTAAAGTAGTATTTTTTAAATACTGTAAACATATTTTGGAGACCAAGTATTAAGATAATTATAATAATATAGATAAAGATTTAGTCATAGATTCAATATTCTCTTTTTTTTTTCTTTCATAAAAATGTATGTTGCTTATGCAACAGAAAACAAATGATGGCTCCAAAATTCAAAGCTATAGTGATTTTACTGAGCAAAGCTTAGTAAGTGATGTATTTAAACTGTTTTATTTAGTGTTGGAACAGCAATTATTTTTTGGTCACTAGTTAAATTTGAACAATTTCAGATAGGAGGTGTGCAAATTGATCTACCTCAACTTTATCGTCTTGTGGAGGAGTCAGGGGGGCCGAAAATAATGTCAGACAAGAAGCATTGGGCTAGAATTGCAGATATTATGAACATCCATAAACAGGTGATATGTTATTGATTGTCTACATTAGTGAAATAAAATGCATAAACCATTTAGTAGCCTATTAGAATCTCATTACTCTTTTCTATTGTTCAGCTAACATCATTATATGAGCAGATGAGGAAAACCATCTGCTGTGTTGTTTTTTTAATCAGCACATGTTGCTTCAGAATCTACATCTCAGTATTTAAAACAGAATGTAAGAAGATAAAGTCTAAAGAAAGATTTCTAAAATTTGATTTCATCACCAGTATATTTTGGTTAACACTCATCTGTCCTCAAAATTTGTCTGAATGTAAAACATGTTTAACAAATATTACTGACTGTTTCTTCTTTGCAGGCCATGGATCGCACAGTTCGCTTGTATGATATTTATTGCCATCATGTCTTTCCTTATTTCACACTGTCCAAAGAAGAAAAGCACCAATTGGAAGAAGAAGTCAAAGCTATTTATGAGCTACAGACTGTGGAGGATGAAGCAATAACAAAGGTAAGAATGAACAATTTATACAAAACTATTAAAGCAAACAGGAACCATAACTTGCCATCAAGATAATTCGAAAGTAGCCAGTTTTTGTTCTTTTATTCCTTTTGGTTTGTTTTAAATGAAATGGAGGCCTTGGATACTTTAAGTCTTCTGAAAATGAATCTTAAATGGGTTTATTTTATTGTACTTGCATACAGTGTGCACATTCAGCATCAAGACAGGGGTGCATCTTGTCTCCCTTACTCTTCCTCCTAGCCATCAACTGCATAATAAAGAGTTCAATCAGATTGCCTTCTGTATTCCATTGCTTGAACAGAATTAAATAACAGACATGGACTTCACCAACAACGGTGCACTAATTAAGTCTGCAAGTAAATGCATACAAGAAATGACTAGATAGAGGGCACCCAAAATTATCCCCCACACTAAAATTGGCCTCTGCATAAACTCGGATAAAACTAAAATTGTGCTAGTGGGAAATAAGGCAAAGGGTCCCCCATCAGACTTGGCAAGTCAGAGTTGAAGAGTTGGATAAGTTCACATAGCTAGGCAGCATCATAATAAATGATGGGAATACCTAACATGACGTAGCTTGCCAAATAGGAAAGGCAGGGAGCATTTTCCTAAGGCTGCAGCCTATTTGGACAAGCCAAGCCATTGGACTTGAAACAAAAATACACCTACTTAACACATTTGTCATCCCAACAGCAATATATGCGATACATGGAAGTCATCTGCCAAAATTGAGAAAAGACTAAATGTGGCTCAACAAAGATGTCTAAGACGGCTTTTAGGAGTCAGTTACAGAGATCGAGTCTCAAACAAAGAAATCCTATGCCGAACTGGGATTCAACCACTTTTTGAGGTTGTGACCGAGTGTCGTATGAGGTTAGCGGGACTTGTCATCTGACAGAATGAATTACACATACCAAGAGTTGCGATGACATGGAGGCCAATACATGGATGATCTTTGTGGAGACAGCTTTCTGCCCAATGCACCAAAGGGCACGGGAGGATCTTAGTAAGTAATTTCTGTTTCTGTGGCATTTTACTTCTTTCCCTCTGCAACTTCTTGTGTGACTAATGAGGCCAATCCTCGATACCCAGCTGTGGTCACAAGTTG
Organism: Biomphalaria pfeifferi; assembly: GCA_030265305.1. NCBI lineage: Eukaryota > Metazoa > Mollusca > Gastropoda > Planorbidae > Biomphalaria > Biomphalaria pfeifferi. Next base: position 1,247,197 of record JASAOG010000122.1, on the reverse strand, counting down.
GACATATGTAATCACCAGGGCGCCGTTGCATGTTCGCCCTTCTTTCTGCTACTATTGTGTATGGTATCTGCAATTTGGGACCCTTCCTTTATGCTCGCTCTCATTGGATCTATCCAGTGCCACTTTTTCCCAGCTGCTAGTGTCGATTTTGAAGAGCTTCATATCGCATTGAATACATCCATATACCATAAATGTGGACAACCAGTGGTTCCTGCCTTCTGTTAGATCACCATACAGAATTTCTTGTGGAAGTCGACCTTCTGGCATTCTGAACATGGCCAAGCCAGCCAAGGCGTCTGCTGGTGATAACACACTTTGTAGAACTTCCTCATTGGTTATTTTATTTAGTCATCTTTTTAAAAGATCCGCCTCTAGCATTGGAGGTGGAAGATATTTAGCATTTTTTCCTGCCATGAGTCGGTTGACCATGTTTCACATCCATATAGCAAAGTGATCATCACACAGCTCTGGTAGAGTAGGGCTTTAGTATTGTAAGTCAGCAAGGTATTATCTTACACTCGTTTTGCAACTGTGACATGGTGCCCATTGCTTTGGCTATTTTGTTGTTAATGTCTTTATCCAGTAGAGCATAATTGGATATGATGGAGCCAAGATAGCAAAAATGGTCAACAATTTCCAATGGTTACTTGAGGTGCAGTAATTGTGTTCTAAGCTTTGACTAATATTTAAGCCAAACTTCTGGCAAGCAGCATTAATATTTGAGCTGAACGTCTGACAAGCAGCAGATAGTTTGTCAACCAGGGTCTGAAGCTGAGGATCAGAGTCAGCCATAATAGCTGCATCATCAGCGTAGAGGAGTTCCCTGATAAGTACCTTCCTAACTTTGGTTTTAGCCTGCAACCTTGATACATTAAAGAGTTTTCCAGAGGTTCTTGTCTGGAGAAATACACCTTCGTTGATGTTGCCGTAAGCACAATGCAGTAGAGAGAAGAATATGTCAAACAGAGTAGGTGTGAGCATGCATCCCTGCTTGACACCACTGCTGACCTCAAAGGTGCTGATTGGGCTCCATTGAATTTCACTGTAGATTTTCTGTGTAGAGATGTAACTCCATACAGCTAATCTAACTACAACCTACAACTTGTAGGTCTGTATATTAACTTGACGTAAACATTTTAAATAAAAGCATGAAAACCTCTGTTATGAACAAAATATAAACTCAATTTAAACCCACTACCACAGTAGGATGCATTGTTTATGATATACTCCCAATGCATTAAAATGCATTAGGATGCTAGCAGCTGTTTTTTGTAACTTCATATAACTTTCATATAAGAATAGCCCATCATGTATGGTTCAGAATGAGAACAGAAGTGTGCTTACTTTTTTTTTAGTAAAAACTGAATGTGAATAGGTTTTGTTTTTTTTAATTTATATATATATATTTTTTTTAGAATTTTGAAAAGTAATTGCCCTCATCCCAGTGTATAGGGCCTACTGGGATAATGGAGTATTTTTTATATTCTAAAGGTATTAAAAGAATATATTTTTTTAAACTTGACATTATTTTATTTTGTAAAATTATTTATTTATTTTTTAGTATTAGATCTAAACTTTTTTTTTTATTCAGAGCTACTACTCTTTGCTCAGGGTATATGAAGCTTTTTTCAATAGGAAGTCAGAGATGGGAACATGACAATTTATTCACCCATTTTGTTAACCTGACATTTCAATCACCTGACAATTCATTCACCCAACATATCGCTCACAGACAACTTGTTCACCAACAGTTAGTTCACAAAAAATCATTCACTGACAATTCGTTCACAGACAAATCGTTCACTTGATAGTAACATATTAATTTGTTTACAAACTGCAGCTATTATTTCCCCCCAAAAAATTGTGATTGCTAGAGATCCGACCTAGTCTGAGTTTCTTTGTTAATTTATTTTTGGTTAATTCTTTGTATGTGATAAAAATGCTACTTAAAAAAATGTGATATCAAAAATTTAAATAGGCCCTCACTTTAACTATTGGCAACATTTTTACTTTCATCATGTGGGCCTTCTTTTACACTCATGTCCGTCATATAGTCTTATTCGCCCCACCCACATTTGCTTATCTTCTTAATAGCGGTCCAGATGTTTCATTAACATACCTATTCCATCATGCTGTTATGGCCAACACTGTTTGGGGCCTTCCTCTACCTATACCTCTTTTTTTATCTACCCATTCAGCTGGATACTCTAGTTAACACCTAGTTGCGTGCGAGACAGAATGGCGTCTGTAGAACAAATACAACTTTATCTGATAGCACTGGCGGATTCAGGGGGGGCGGTAGGACCGATCCAACCCCCTTGGCCAACCCCCCGAAGGATCGAGGGGGGGGGCGGACGAATTTTGGTATAGAAGTCACACAATTTGTATACGAATGTATTACTTATGTTAATAATATATACTAATTATTTATTTTTCAAACTATTTTTAGATTATTTCGCCCCCCCCCCCCCCCAGTACGTTGGCTGATTTGGTGGGGTCGGGAGGGGGCGATAGCATCAATACACCCCCCCCCCCCCAACCATAAACTTTTGAGTGGGGGTGGCGGTCCAATTTATTTGTAGAAATCACAGCTTGCTAACAGAATCAATTAAATATCTATGATTAAAACTTGTTATTGATATTCTAACCAATCTTTATATTATGTCATTCCCTTGTTGTCCGATTGGTGTGGGGGGGGGGGCGAATACCTCTACTGCCCTTTCCACCTAAACCCTTTGAGTAAAGGTGGGGGGGGCGGTCCTACTTTCATGGAGAAATCATAGTTTGTGAACAAGATTAGTTGAATTGATATATAAATTTGATATTATGTCGCTCCCCTTCTGGTATCTTGGCCGATTCGGTGGGGTAAAGGGGGGGGGGCGATTGCATGTGCTGCCCTCCCCGCTCTAGCCCTCTGAGTGGGGAGTGGTCCTATTTTTATGGAGGAATCATAGTTTGTGAACAAAAATACTTGAATATCTATATAATTGTAATGTGAACTCATTTGTATATTATGTCGCACCACACTGTAATCTCAAATTTTATAATTAGTAAATATAAAAAAAAAAAAGGTTGTAGCAGGTGGGAGGGGCGATACATGCAATCGCCTCCCCCCCATCGGACAAAACAATATTTTTTCTTTTGTATTATAGCTAAGAAATTACAAAATAACAAAAATCTGTCACTAATATAATGTATCTATACTATACTTGAAACTCTTTTATCGAATCACGCCACCCCTATTCTTTAATGCCAAATGCAATCATTAGCAGAAATTATAAAAAAAGAGCAAGGATAAATCGTTTTCATTCTACCGCCCCTCCCCTTTCCAGACAGAGTTTATGTAATTTCACATGAATTTATCATAATTATTTTAAGAAAGGCTTTGCATTGGAAAAGTTAGAATTCAAACAAAAATTTTCAGAATAAGAGTCACGATTGAGATGAGTCGCCTTTTTCCAACCTTTACTCAATCTAATATTTTTCTAGTTAAATTTGGGACAATAATTCACAATTTATGCTTGAATTTTATTGAATATTATTTAGCGATTTTTTTTTTTCCGGCGGCGATCCTCAAAGTCTTAATCTAAATATGTGGGGTATCTGATCTTTTCAAGGAACAAATCGGTTTTATTTGCAATGTATTAATGGCCTATAAATTCATATTGGAATATTTTTCAAGTACAACATTATTCAAAAGGTCCTTTTTTAATAGGATGAATAATGAGCTTTAGGTAAGGAGAATGCGTTTCCTCAGTGAAGAATGCAAGAAAACGCTTTTTGCGTCGGGCTTTGCCCCGAAACTCACTGATGAATAGTGAGCTGTAGTAGTCAGGAGAATGCGTTTCTGCAGTGAAGAATGCAAGAAATCGCTTTTGGCATCGGAGCTTCGCCCCAAACTCCACTGATGGATAAAGAGCTGTAGATGTCAGGAGAATGCGTTTCTGCAGTGAAGAATGCAAGAAAAGGCTTTTGGCGTCGAGGCTATGCCACGAACTCCACTGATTAATAATGAGCTGTAGATATCAGGAGAATGTGTTTCTGCTTTGAAGAATGCAAGAAAATTCTGAGAAATACTGCTTATTTATTCTTTTATATATATATATATATATATATATGCTGTTCACAAGTTTATGCATAGGGTTAGGGTTTACTGGGCGTTAGGGGGTTTGGAAAAAAATCGCCCCCCCCCCCCCCCCCCCCTCCAACTCAAAAGTTCTGGATCCGCTAGTGTCTGATAGGCAACCATTACTTATAAAAAGAGAAATGGTTCCTTGACAAGTCGTTGTTTTTTACATTCATCTTCGTGTTTGCAAAACATTGGTGAAAGTTGTTTTTTTATTGTTATCTTTGAGTATTTTTTTATTTATTTATATATTTATATTTATTTATAAATATTTTTTTTTTACATTTTTTTTTCACCTAACTTAACATGCCTATTGGACATTTTCACTATAAATTAAAGAATGAACAAAAAATTTTTTTAAAACTCGGATAAGATTTTTTTAAATGTAAACAAATTAAACATGCAACGAGAATATATAATATTAACAATATGTTACTATCCAGTGAACGATTTGTCGTGTGAACAATTTGTGAGCAATATATTGGGTGAACGAATAGATGTGAGAACGAAAAGTCGTGAATGAATTGTCGCCTAACCGTCAGAGATAGTGGGTTAACAAATATCTACAAGTTTTCAATACATACCAAATACAAAATATAACAATTTGTCAACTCAATCCTATGTATTAGTAATCCCATGTATTTACCTTACATCAGCCCACTCCATCTTTTGTACAGCTCAAATACGATGTATCCTTCTAGAAGTAGGATTTTAGTCTTCCTATTAGTTAATACATGCTCCTTTCATAACATTTGTCTTGTAAATATTAGGTATTTATTTACAGTTGTTTTCATTATTAAATTATTGTGTTACAGTCACTTATGGTCCTCTTATATTTTTAAAATTAAGCATGCATATTATATGCACATAGATATAAACCATTTTATAAAGATTAAAATATTTCATATTTAATAGCTGTATGATGGTATCTAGATACTATGCCACTTTGACAAGATTACAAAGAAAAATAGTCTTTGTGGTTCTTTTCTTTTTAAGTGCATTTCCATTGATCATTGGACTTAAGACTTCATAAATACTTGACAAATTATTTTTATAATTATCCCAAAACCATACTTTTGTTGTATAATTTTTAAAAATTTTTCTAAATGAGCTATTAAACAGTCATGCTTTTGGGGTTTTCCAATTTCATTATAAGAAATATACAATATTTGATTTTAGATTAATTTTGTTACGTTAATGTTAAGGATTTTTCTTTTCAATTTGACTCAGAATGCTCAGTGCTCTTTGGTTCAAGCTCTCTTGTGGATAGAGATAAAAATGTTTTGATTGATGCTTTTAGCCTCTGAGGAAGCACAACTCAGCCAGAGTTAAATCTTGAATATGTCGTTTTCACAGATTAAAAAATATTTGCATTTTATCAGCTTATTGCTATTAGATATTGTTGTTGTTTTTTTATGTTTCTAATGAATTTTATCAATGAACTCAATGAAAATTCAACTATCAACCAATTACCCTTTTTGTTGTCAGGGTAAATCTATGCCAGTCAGTTGGTTCTCTAGAATAGCTAGAAATGTTCAGTCAATGTGGTTTAAAGATGACCCAACTGCATCTCAAGTAGAAGTAAGTTTATTTTGTTTCAGAAAAGTAAGAGTTTTGTTTTTAAACGTATTTAAATTTTGTCATAAACTAATTACTATATACTTTAATAAGATGTTATCTATGATATGGCAATAAGCATTTTTAATGGCCCAGGGAGGAAAAAAAAAGGTGCTCTTAGTTTTGTGTGGTATGTCTCTCTGTCCTATTACAAGTCAACACTCTGGCTGAGAAAAGGAGTAACTCCTAAATACTATGAGGCTGAGCTGGTTTGGTCATATTTTAAGACAAGACTTGCTGTCAAAAGTCATTCTTCAAGGCACACTAGAGGGAGCACAGAGAAAGGGTTGCCCAAAGATAAAAACTGGCTGGACAATTTTAAAGAATGGACCTCTCTTGATATCCTGGGAAAAATTGAGAGATTTGGTTACACGAATAGTCAAAGCACCCCTTGGATGAAATTCAAAGGACAGATGAGATGAATTTTTTTTTTAAACAACCACACTTTCTTTATAAAGCAAACATGTTGGGTTGTCATCATGTTCCACAAAAAAGAAAAGATCTGTTCACTTTTCCTTGAAGTTTCTACATGTCAGAGTCCATTTGTCATTTCTACTGCTCTTCCATTCTATAAATGCACTATTGCTAAAGGTCATGGTAATAACCTCAGTTAGTAAGTTGTTGGCAGGGTAATACGTCATCTAAACTCCTGTGTCCTTAAGACAGTTTTTTTAACTAGAGCATCAAAAACCACATGTATGTACTTTATCTGGATGAACATTTTCAATAAAGATTCCTTAGAAATGTTAAGGAAAAATTTAGAAGACAACTGACACCCACTCCAAATAACTAGTCAAATCATCATGAAGTTCTGTTCAATGAGACAAGAACTGATTGCTAAAAATCTCATTTGTTCTTAACTCTGTGTGTCTGTCTGTGCTACTCATTGCAAAAACAAATATGTGTCTGTTTTTTGTTGTTGTTTTTTTTGGTGGCAAGTTCTTGTTTTTAATTGTAAAAAAAAGTTCAAGTACTTAACATATATTACACATTTCCAGTTGTCCATTGTAAGTCTTAGTTAATGTGTATTTGGGAGCTACTGTAAACAAGAAGACTTTTAGTGTGTCTTTTCAATGGGCAACTAACATTGATATTGAAAAAAAGTCAAAAATAAGATACATTCTACCTTCTGAACTAATCCTTTTTATATACATTTTCTATTACTTTTATCTAGCTTTTAGCTTCCTGATTTCATTAGTTTATCGAATAAAAGTAATATTTTAAAATGTGTGGATTAATATATGACAAAGTTTTTCGCATTAATTCATGTGAACGTTGTTCTCTCAGACAGAGTACTGGAAGATTGTTGATGAAAGGACTAAACATGTGAGTGTGCAATGTGGACACATCAATACTAGGGCCCAGGCTAGTGCATTCCCAACAAGAAAAGACAGTGCTTACTCAAGGTCAATAGTACTCAGCATTTGTTACACATGCAAAAATATTGAAATGGAAAGAAAAACTGTTTTAACCACTATATGCATGGTTGGGATAAGTTTCCAGGAATTCACAAGTTGTTTTCTTTTTTTTTTAAAAAAAAAAGCAAATTTAATTCAATTTTTCTTTAACATTATCATCATATTATTCTTGTTGCTTTCATTACTCTTGAATCATTCTTGAATCACTCTGTTCAAGATTTAATTAATTGAAAGGATGCAGATTCAGTGATCACCTTTAATTGTCCTTTTTGTTGTCAAACTTAGAGCCAATATCTTCTAATTTAGCAGCTATTATTTAGTAAATATACACTCTTAACATACCTTTCTAAACACAAAATCTTTTTCTTTACTGATTATCAAACGTTTCAGTCTGATGTTTTGACTGTATATAACATACCCCTAATTGTAGAAAAGAAAAGTGTCCTTAACTTACATCTTTTATAAATATTAGGAATTATTTGTTACCTTGAATTATTAATGCCATTCAAATATATCAAAACAAATGTAAGTTATTGTGTAATACTTATGCAGTATTTAAAAGGTGGGTTTTATAAGTGATTCAAACAACTATTGGGATAAAGTAAAATTACTTGGTTAGTATTTGAATCAACGTTTGATATATGTAAACTTTTTCTATATTAGAATTCAATCAAATTTTAAAAAACGCTTCAGTCATTTTGTATTTTATTTTTTAAGTATATCTTGTGACTATGGTGTTTGTATTATAGGGGTCTTCATGAACATAATTAATCTTTGATGCGTTTCTATTATAGTTTCAAGAAATTAGTTTACGTTAGAAATTGTGTGGTGACTGTGGCATTTATTTTTGTATTTGTTTCAGACACCCTTGGAATTTAAATAACATTCCTGAGTCTGCCAGCTGCCTTCTGAAATACTTGGGTCCTGTCTCAGGCATCAGTATTCCTACACTTCACATGGGCATGTTATTCTCTACCTCCTGTTGGTCTACAGATCCTCATTGTCTACCTTACATCCAGTACTTACATACTGGCTCTGATATTATTTGGTAAGTTTCTCTTAGTCATTCAACATTGTATTCCTTATATTTATGGTCTGTCCATTATTAGTGATGGTGGCTCTAACAATACAAAGTGAAAACCTTTATTTTTTAAATAAAGGATATATCATATACATATGCCTATGCATTTTCTTTTTATAGGTATTGCATTCCCAAATCTCAGCGGTCCAAATTCCGCACTGCAATGTTAGAGTTAGCCCCAAGTCTGTTGAGTAACAAGCCAAGATGGTTGAAGGAAGATTGTGTCATGGTAAGAAATATGGAGTTTGATTTATAGCCAAGCATCAGACTAATACATCAGGAACTTTGCATTGTGAATTATTCTATGAAATATTTTGAAATGTAAAATTTTACAATAAAATTTGTTTAATTTGATTATTCAGAAAAACTTTATAGTTATAATGATGTTATCAGAATATTTTTACAAAAGCTATTTAGCAGCTTTAATTCTTTTCTTAACATAATTTAGCCCTTTATATTATGAGGAAGGTAAGAAATAACAAAATAGCTTCACTAAGTCTTAGCTATCACTCGTAATTGATTTCTAGAATGTACTCTTGAAATACATCAGAAAAGCTATAAAACATTGACATTTTTAGCTATCCTTACTAGGTATTGTTTATATTTATACAAATTTTTGGTTGAACTTTCCTGCAGGTGAATCCTAGTCTATTGAAGCAGCATGGTGTGAAAGTTCACTGTTGTGTCCACAGCCCTCGTCAGTTTGTGGTCGTCTTTCCTGGAGCTTACACAGCCACAATCTCTTGTGGCTACAATGTTTCTGAAAGTGTACATTTTGTTGTCTCTTCTAAGTGGTTACCAGTTGGAATGGACGCTTCTTTAGTGAGTTATGGTTTTCTTCTAAATTTTATAAACTGACTTGAAAGTCTCTCTGGTACTCAAAAACAAGTCATTCAGTATCAACAGTTTTAAAAAAGAGGGGACTTAAAATTGTTGGTCTAGTCGCAATACTGTTATCTGCTTGCAATACTGGTAATAATGTTCTCTAGTTTTATGAAATAAAAATTTTATATAAATTAAGAATTATAGAAATGTATTTGTTTGTATGAGTGTAATATATGTCTTGTTTCTTGCTTATGCTTCGTACATATGTTATAATTGGTGTTTACAGTATTTGTCTTCAGGATATGACAGGGCAACTCATTTGCAATAAAATGTTCATTTGGCTATGGATATTCAATTATTGTTTAATAATTCAAAATGAACATTTGTCAATTTTTGGTTATCAGTGGACAAGTACAGTAACATTTTTTGAAAAGTATCAAAATATCCTGCACAATTTCATGTCAATGCTAAGTGGAATACACACAAAAGTACAATTATGAAGACCAATAGACAGACAACTGAATGACTTTTTATACAATTCTCATTTAATGACTTTTTTTATCTAAAAAAAAAAGCTATTCACCTGTTGTTATTTTTTGTATTGCTTTGTTTACTTTGAAAAAGGGGCTAGAGATTAGAGTGCCTTGCTTCTGTTTCAAATGCAGTGTCCATTGCTGGTCTTAAGGTGTTATTATAGCTGACAGTGAAAAAAATTAGATTGGCAGCGGTCTGGTCAACTTTGATTGCCCATGGAAGATGGAGGAATTCAGTATGGGGCAGATCCCATTTTGCAAATTTCAACCAATTCACCCCTACATTTTTAAAACAATGGACAAGTGAGCGCACAAACATTATTGTGATTGTGTACGAACTACTGCTTTAGTCTAAATAATAATTATTTTCATGTGTCCTAACCAGATCAATACTTTGCCTCGTATCTTTTAGTTATCCTACCAAAAAGATACATTTGTTTTTATTCTAAGGCGCTGACCAAAAGTGGAGAGAGAGAACTGTTTTCAATGTGTGCTCTTCTTTGTGGACTGATGCAGGATGATAAAGTGGATGCTGCAACACTCTCTGAAGCACTTCCATTGTTTTCTTCCCTTGTGTAAGTATATTTGTTTGGTCTACATTATAAATTAAAATAACAGTATAACATTCATCATTTCTTTTCAAACCCAGTTTTATGCTTTTACTTAGACACAATTCAGTTCAGATTTCAATGTAGAAAGTACTTGTAATAAAATGATTACTATTTCTATTATTGCCTTTCTACAGTGCATTCTCCTAAAGCATCATCAATTAGCACTGGTCCAATCTCTTGTTTTAACCTGAGGAGAGGGTATTTGGGAGAAAGTTTCTGCCTTTAGACACTTGATAACTCAGCTCAAATCAAATTTGAAATTAGGATTTGAACTTGAGTCCCATTATGTTGCTAAGCAGTTTATTCAACTCAACACCTATATACATATGTATAAGGGTATAATGTGACCTGGAGAAGGATCAGATTTATTTTGACCTAAGTTGTCCAGGTTTACATCTCATGCTCATGAGCATGGAAATTTCAACTCCATGCAGTGAAGCGCACACACACACACACAAAAAAGATAACTAAATACACTTTTTAAAAACAGAATTGTGTCTGTAAATAAAGTAAGAAGATGGTTTCCCCCATCTTCATGTGAACACACTGCAAACCCTCAGCCGCCATTAAGTTCTCTGAGAAACACATCCTGGTACCAGTATTCTTTGTTCTATTGTAAATCCAAATCATTGTTTGAATGTAGACTGTCAAGCTTCAGTGCACAAGCCAGGCGAGTGACAACTGACCAGGTTATTAGGTCACATTGTGTATGTGTATGAAAAACAATGATGTTAGAGCAGGTTTTTTCTAAAGATCTTGAAAAGATATTTGATGTAAAAAAGTAGGTGGTTTAAAAAGAAGGTTCACAGAAAGTGTCAAGAATTATGTAACAATCCAGAAAAGATTTTCAGAAGACATTCTAAGAAAAGGGAGGGGGGGGGGGGTCGGTCAATGGTCATTATTTTATGATTATAAGTTATTAATTATCAGTATCTTCTGTGTGCTTCATTTATTCAATAATAATATGTCAGTCAAGTTAGTATTGTATTGTGTGTTTAATTTAAATAGAGGCACCTCTGAACCCTCGTATGTCACATAATTTGAGACAACACAACTCTCCAAAGCAAATCATGACAAAGATCTTTCAATAGTCAATTAGTGCTCTATCTTATCAATTTAGTTACTTCCATATCATTGTGTGTGTGTTTCAGTTTTGTTTTTTTAGCATCAATTTCACATAAAAATCTCAGTACGCTAGTCATAGGCTACCAGTACTTAATCTTTTGATTATTGATTCACAGAAATTAATCAAATCTTATTTATATATATAATTCTCTTCATGGCTCAACAGTTTGGACAAGAAGTAAAGGAAAGATCACTTTTTTATTTCTGCAAGTCGTAATAGAGTTACCCTAAGAAGAAAAAAGAGGGGGGGGGGGGGGAGAACAAGTAGTATTCATCTGTCATAAAAAAGTAGGGCCGGACTTAACTGTTGTGACCAAGAAGTCATGGAAAGATCATTCTATTTTATTTCTACCCCACATAGTTTTAGCAGCCAAAAAAAAGAGGGGGGGGGGGGGGGGGAGAAGAACAAGTAATCTACTTTGTATTCAACTGTCACTAAATAGCAGGGCCAGACTCAACCGTTGTGGGGCCCTATGTGAAACGGATTTTGCGGGGCCAAGTTTGGTTAGAGATATGGATAATACGTGAAATTTAAAGAGTTTGTATTAGAAAATAAATTTGTCTATGCATTTTATTCATTCTTTACTACATACAGAACTACTTTACGAGCCTTGCGTGTAGCGGTCATACAATATATCATAAAAATTCTGTTTCCTACATAGATCATGCTCAATAGCAAGAATTACCAAATGTTTCAATCTATCTATGAGAATTTTTGACCTCAAGTAAATCTTCATTAGTTCGAGAAGCTTCTTTCACCAGATTCCAAAATTACGGGTATTGCATAATGCAGTTTTTTTTATCACGCGTAGGATTATCGTTTTCCATATTAAATGACATGCCAAAATGACAATTTTTGTCTATATATTTCTGGAGATTTGTATGAGTTTTCAAAAAGATTTTAATACTTTCCAGAGATTTCCAGGACTTATTCATATATTTTGCAATTTCAGGAGATTTCAAGGAGCTCCTGGCAAATCAGGAGGCTGCGAGAATTCAGTTATAAAATGGTTTAATTTAATAATTTACACCTAAAATAAGCACAGGTCCTTTGAAAGTGCGGGGGCCCACTGCTGTCGCATAGGTTGCATTGGCCTAAGGTTGGCCCTGCAAAATAACAGTGTATGCTATGCTGTGGGTCAACTAGTACACAAGAAATTCTTAAACGAGATCTCTTGCAATTTCTTTTGTTTCAGCTCTAGAGAACTGGAGGTAAGAACACAGCTTCATGCAGCTGGGTTACGCAGTGAGAAAAGGTCTGTCTTTGCAGAGTCACCTCCTCCTGGACCTAATGTAAAGAAAAGATTTTCAGGACTAGAAAATGAGAAAGTGTGTGAAATTTGTGATAGAATATGTTATCTTTCAATGGTTAGTATTTCTTTTAGACATTTATTATATGTTTCAACTGTTCTTAGCTTTTCCAATATTTAATACTTGCTTAAGGCTCTTACAATTGAAAGAGATGGAGATTAAACTGTCAAATTATTTTTTTGTTTTAACTCTTTCTCTCCTAACAGACGATACCAACGTTGATTCCACCAGAATGTGGTAAATAATTACAGAGAGAAAGAGTTAACTACATTATGGTCTTGAAATACTTTTTTTTTTTTTTTTTTTTTTTTTTACCTTTACCTATCCCTTAGTCCAGGGGTGGTCAACCTTTTTGTATCGAGGGCCGCATTAAACAATTTTGGGAATGGAGGGCCGCATATGTATCATCTCATGGAAATGAATGCCTGGGCTTAAGCTGTGATCGGAACAATGTCGCCCACACTTCAGTTCCCCCCTCTCCAGGCAGCTGATGTATCCAAAGGAACGACAGTGCCGATACAGTTTGGGGTCAGCGGCGTTGCAGGTTCTGCCAGGGTGTAGCACTGGGTGCTTCAAACTGCCTTATGGTCGCCAGCTCCTGATTTTCTTCCTGACTCCCGAAATCTTTCCCATGATAGCTGCAAAGCTACAGAGGTTTCATTTCAGAGTTTTCCTTCTCCTAGGTGGGTAGTTAGCCATGGTCCGAAGCTTACTGGTCAAGGCGCCAGATACTCGCCTTTGCCCCTTCTCCTGTTAGTGAGAACAGTTCCGCCGGACTCAATATCTGAGCCACGCGTGAACGGTGAAGGCCAGGAGTTGGACTGGTTGTCACATTTGAGACGCATGCCATTAGGAAGCATTTTATAGGTAGTGGAGTGCTTACATCCATTGCCGATTCAGGCAATGACAACCTTGCAGAACCATACATCCCTTCATCGGAATATATTATTTCAAAATCTTCAAGTACTTTTCGGAATTACCTGTGGTTAAGACCCCCTATTTCTGATAAGTTTGAGCACTACAGCTTGGTAACCAATAATGTGTTAATATTTTATGCAGCTTTGAACAACCTTTCCAGTTTATAGTTTGTGGTTGGATATTCTTTATTAAAAAAAAAAACAATTAAAGTTTCCTACAGTGAAAGATAGAGCTCTAACAATAGCTACACTTGCCATCTTGTTCCAAGCATACCCAAATGTGTGGCATTTTACCTCTCGAGAGGCAATCTTTTCCCTTTGCAACATCTGTCCAAAGGCTGTTAGTAGCTTAAAGAAATTTTGTCTCTCTAGCCTCTCCATAGCAAATTCTATGCAAGCATGCCCAACACTTAAAACAATCCTTCATAGCATAAATATTGACCGGTGATTGTGCCGTATACTTAGTATATTGAAGAATAGCCAATTAGCTTAATCTTCGTTTACTTTTAACTTTTTATAGTTTCAATAATTTATCTAGATATTATTTTAATATATTTGCAGTTTTTATGTATATACTGTGTGCACACATGATTTCTCTAAGTGTCTACGGGCAGCTTAAAACACTCTGGTGGGGCCGCGTGTAGCCCCCCCGTAATTTGCCCACCCCTGCCTTAGTCTGTTGGGGCAACATGCAAGATTTGTCGACCGTCTTTCTCCATTTCTCTCTTTTCTTTTGCCTTAAAATAAACCTCTTTCAGTGGCAGGCCTGTGAATTCTATTATGTTGTCCTCCCATTGCTTTCTCTGTCTGCCTCTTCTTCTTTTCCTGGTACTGTTCCCTCAAGGGCCCCACAAATGCCGGCCCTGCTATTTAGTGACGGGTGAATACAGAGTAGATTACTAGGTCTCCTTCCCCCCCCCCCCTCTTTTTTTTCGCGCTAAAACTGTGTGGGGTAGAAATAAAAAAGTGATCTTTCCATGACTTCTTGGTCACAGCGGTTAAGTCCAGTCCTGCTATTTTGTGATGGGTGAATACTATTTGTTCTTCCCCTGCCCCTCTCTTTTTTTTTTTTCGTAGGGTACCGGTAACTCTAGTCTGACTTGCAGAAATAAAAGAGTGATCTTTCCTTTACTTCTTGTCCAAACTCTTAAGCCATGAAGAGAATTATTTATATAGATGGATGATTCCCCATGGGATTTGCAGAGTTGAGTATCATTGATGATCCCCTGAGGTTTCACTGAGTTCAGTAGCATTGGTATTTTAAGGGCACCACTCAGTCCACCCCATTTTCCTGAGGTTTGCAGAGTTGAGCATCATAGATGTTCCACTGAGGTTTGCTGAGTTTAGTTTCATCGATGATCCTCTGAAGTTTGCAGTATCATTAGATTAAGTGATAATGTTATTTAACATTTAGTCTTGTTTGTACAATTATCTCTGTGGCATTTTACGTCTCGAGAGACGATCTTTTCCCTTTGCAACTTCTTGTTTGACTAAAGAGGCCAATCCTTGATACACAGCTGCGATCACCAGGCGCCGTTGCATTTTCACCCTTCTTTCTGCTTCTATTGTGTATGACATCTGCAATCTTTGACCCTTCCTTTATGCTCTCTCTCCATGAGGATCTGTCCAGTGCTACCTCTTCCCAGTTGCCAGTGTCGATTTTGAAGAGCTTCATGTCGCGTTTGCATACATCCGTATAACGTAATAGTGGGCGACCAGCGGCTCTCCTGCCTTCTATTAGATGGCCATACAGGATGTCCTGTGGAAGTCGACCTTCTGGCATTCTAGGAACGTGGCCAAGCCAGCCAAGGCGTCTGCTGCTGATAACAGAGCGGATGTCCTGGCACCCTGCTCTTTGTAGCACTTCCTCATTGGTTATCTTATCTTGCCACCTTATTTTAAAGATCCGCCTTAGGCAATAATTTATACTATGGCTATTACAATAATTTATTTAATTTTCTGCCTTGCATTAATGGGTTATGTGATAACTATACCTTGTGACCAATGTTAGCAATGTTATATTTTGGTATTTTTTTGAACAGGTCCTCAATGAGCAAGATGAACAAGTACTGTGCCTTGAACATGGTCTGAAGCATGTGCAAAAGAAGAAAAATTTGAAGTTAACACGACTCTTCTTGAGATACAATCAGGTAATTAGAAACATTTTCTTTAAACACATTCCATAACGTAATCTATCATTAACTTGTATCCAATTTGATTTTATATCACCAGAAGTAACAAATTTTAGAAAAAAAAAAGGGAATGTTTTCTTTAAGAAATTACATAATTGTCAGCACTTTACAAATATATCATTATATAAATGAATAAATGTTCCACTAACAAACTTTAGGATACATTGGAAGTAAAACTTTGAAAGAAAAACATAGCTTTCAATGAAACTGTTTCAAGCATAAACAATTTTTGTACATTCTTTTTTGTACTCTTAATATTGGAATTAATAATGGGGACATGGTGGCTGAGGGGTAAAGAGCTTGACTTCCAAACCAAAGGAGTTCTGGTTTCAAATATTGGTGAAGACTGGGATTTTTAATCTCGGTATTTTAAGGGCACCACTCAGCCCACCCCATTCTAATAGGTACCTGGCAGTATTTGGGAAAATTAAAGCAGTTGGTCTCTGTGCTGGCTACACGACACCCTCATAAATGGTCAACCATAGAAACAGATCACCGTTACTTCATCTGCACTATAGATTGAAAGGGGTACTTTACTTACTTTTACTAATATTTATATCAATTAAGATTTATTCATGACTAAATTAAATAAGACATGTTATAATGCTTGTATTTGATTAATGACATTTATGGATTTTTTTATTTTTTTTTACAGTCTGAACTTGAAACAATGTTGAAAAATGCCAAAGAGAAATTAACTTACCTTAATTCTAAAGCTGAGAACTGCCCTCCATCTTCATCTAACATTAGCAATAAGAGCAAATCCAATAACAAACAGCCTATTTGAACCATCTTATGTTGTAGTCATGTTTTTAATAGGATCATTTTTATAAAGTAAATATACTTTTATACTTTACTTACTATGTGTTTTATATTTCTTTTATTTTGTATTAATTAGGTATTAGAATTTTTATAAATGTATAGATATCTTCATTTTTATAAAGAAACCATTTATTTATCTTGAACTTAGAAAATGTTATTTTATATGTTAGAAAATATGTTATTTTGTATGTTCAATTTGTGTCCATATATTTTTATCCAAAGAGTTGTCAGTGAATGTAAATAAGTTAAATCAAGAAATAAATTTATGATTATAAGAAATGTATTTTTGTCCTAAATTTTTTATTTTCAAACATTTTTATTTGATAGTATTTAGAGACAGCAAGCCTTTTGTAAGGGGGAAAGCTGAACGTCCTCCTGCGGTGTCTGAGGCAAAGCAGACATCTAACTAAGTCTTGTTTTTAGAGCTTAAAAAAAATACTGGCTTCTAAAACACACTTTTTCTAAAAGTAAGAATTGAAATTTTAAAAATGTGGCACGGGAAAAGACTTCTTGTGATCATTTCTCCTGGTGTCAAAGGGGCACTATTCATCCTAGTCAAAAAAATATATGCAAATTATTGAAATATGGAATAAGGAGACTTGCCAATATTAATATACAAGAAACATTCAAGGTACACATGTGGGCATCTGAAGAAGTTTTGTTGGAACTTGTACATTGTTTGTGTGACAATAAGAAAAACAACTGGGAGAAATTCAAACCGTTCGGACATACAAAAAAGTCAAGGTGAACTGCGTTAGTGGAGGCTTTTTAAAATGTCTTCGTAAATATAGTCGGGGTTGATTAATAATTTCCCCCAATAAAGTAACTTGTGACTATTGGCTAAATGATTGAATAACTCCTTGAGGTCATAAAGGATCTTAAGCAATGATTATGCCCTACCTAATAACGTGCAGGTCATTTTAAATCCGACACTTTGGTTGCGGGCCACATAACAAAAAAAAAACAAGGTTACAAAGACAGTTTGTGTGAAAACACAAACTAAAAATCGTCCCCGAAGTGATTCTACCTATAGTCTTCACCAGGATTTGATCATGGGACTTCAAGTTCCAAGTGCTTTACCCCTTAGCCACAGCATCTTCATACATTCATTTAGCATACACTTATATTTTTTAAAATATTAATAATTTTTCTGAGCATCCAAAACGGTCAGATTTTCACCGAATTTCTGTGTGACGTCACGAGGGTGCACTCAAATCCTATAAATCTATTAATCCGAGTACCGGTACTTCCGCGAATTTATTGTAAGACAAGCACCTGAGGTAGGTTTAATAAAGGTAGGCCTTTTTTTTTTTCAATTTTACTAGATCTAGAATTAATTAAGTGGGTTAAGATATCATTTAGAACGAACTAGACTTGCGCCAAATTATATGTCACATCACTTGACCATAGATTTACTTGATTAGTACTAGATCTATCTATAATAGAGCTAATAGAACTGTCTGCTCATCATTGTCTTTTACGAAGCACACATCGGATATTTCTTTCTTTGTAAACAATTTTAGTAGTCAAGGTAAAGATCCAAGCTTTAAATTAGTATTAACTATATTTATATCAAGATCTAGATGGATTACAATTTTAATTTAGAATGTACGTATATATATATTTTTTTTTTCCCAAGTTGAGCTTCTTGTTATCTAGACAGTTATATTATAACTAATATTGTCATATAAATATTATTATATATCATTAGGCTACATCTAGATTTTACAGATAATAAAATATTTGAATCTGTATCACTATATCCATAAATTAAAAAATCTGTAGAGTTATATCTAGAGAAAGTTAACTTTTTTTTCTTGCATTTGTCTCATTTTTGTGTTTCAACTTTCTATCTTGTTTTTTTTTTTTTAACTTAAATTGAATCATTGTTAGATAATACATGGCAGGAGTCTCTAACGCTGAGCCTTATATGTTTGAACGCCAGAAATCACAAAGTTTACAAAGTAAGGTCTCACAGTCTCCAGTTCTTGAAAGAATGAATACTAGTAGACTAAGTGATGCGACTACTTTTTGGTAAGTGGTACCAAGACATTGCTTGACTGAAAAATTCTTATGTATACATGTTTGATAAACAAATCTGATTTTAGCTTTACTATCATCAGGTGTAAATGTGGATGCTGTAAGCACATGGATACAGAAAATATATGCTGTACAATGTATTACTGAAAATGTCTTCCAATAACCTGCCATGTATAAGCAATCATCCAGGATTCAGGCCTGTTTGTTTGGACAAAGACAGTCTACAAACTGTACATCACAATTATAGAGAACTATTTGGAGACCATTTTAATGATAAACATGAGTAATTATAATAAATATACATTCACAAAGCAACATTGATAAAACATACTAATTTGAAATTCATAACTATATAATGTTTAGAGTAGATTCGTTTAAAATAATGTTAAAAAAATATATTAAGAATAATACAATTTTGTACATTATTGATATATAACTTTCATTTTAGACAATACAGATATACAGCATATAGACAGTTTGTTCGCTGGTGCTGTCTGGGAAGAAGCATTAGAGTCCTCTTCCATCCTGTGTAGTGAACAAGATCAGAAAAGAATTTCCAGAAGGCACAAAAACAGGTTTCAAGCCATCAGTATGCTAAAATGGCTACATAAGTTTTGAAAATAAAATGTGTAAATATAGAATGAAAAAAATAATGTTAAAAAAAATATATTAAGAATAATACAATTTTGTACATTATTGATATATAACTTTCATTTTAGACAATACAGATATACAGCATATAGACAGTTTGTTCGCTGGTGCTGTCTGGGAAGAAGCATTAGAGTCCTCTTCCATCCTGTGTAGTGAACAAGATCAGAAAAGAATTTCCAGAAGGCACAAAAACAGGTTTCAAGCCATCAGTATGCTAAAATGGCTACATAAGTTTTGAAAATAAAATGTGTAAATATAGAATGAAAAAAAAAATAATTTGAAATAAAAATTACAAAATCTTATTTACAGATGGTACAGTGTTATTTATACAGATTTAAAACCGTGTCAATCTCTTAATATTGTCCCATGATGGCTCTGGTATCTGATCCACATATTCAGTGAGGCTCTTTGTCAATTCTTTTGGGTCCTTGCCAAATTCATTGAGCAAATAGTTCATAAGTCTATGGACATAAACTGAAAAATAAAATTTTCATTGTAGTGCATGGCTGCAATGTGGAGTCTAGTTAACAAATAAATGAAAAGGAAATTTAGAAATATGGAACTCAAACATAGTAGTACAAACAGATTGATAAAATATTATATGTATAGTATTATTTACCTGCTTAACATTCCTAAATATTCCAAAAATTGCATTGTCTGACCTACTAAGCAACCTGTAAATAGTGTAGCAGACAACAATAAGTTGCCTACAGGCGTCTGATGATTTTTGGTTGACTGCTTCATTCTTTATGGTAGCTACACTCAGAACAGAGTTGAGATATGTTTACACAGGTGCCATTTTCTAGAAAAATTGCTTTCACCACACACCCACAAGATGTGAATAGTTTTTCTAAAGCCGATTTGAAAACCATGTATTTTCTCTCATGCTGGAGGGCTATTTCATTTGGTGGGTGTGGCGCATCATAAAGCATACTGCAATAAAAGAACATATTAAGAAGTCAGTGCTAATAAAGATCTTACAATATTTATTTTATAAATCAAGTACCGTACATAAGAATTGTTTATTGATACCTGATATTGAATGAGGTATCTATGCTACTCCTTATAGATGGTTCATAGCAATCAGAACTATATTCACAGCTATAGCCTGAATGTAGGGGTGATGATGCCTGGACAGGATATGGAATGTCCATAGCTACATCTGTCTGGGTACCAGTATCTTTCAAGACTGTCATACAACATTGTGTATCTAAACAAATATTGAGAGTAAAATTTAAAAACAATAATATAAGCAATGGATTTAAATCAAGTCTACAATTCTTTTTGGTGACAAAATGAAAAAAAATTACATTTACTTCTTTTATGTAATTGTATATTGCACTGCACTTTTTTGTTTCCGGTTTCCAATGTGTCTGTCTGTATTGATGTACACAATGGTAGTTCCACTGGATCAGCCACAGTAGCTACCTTTGAGACACTAGTTAAATCACTCTCAGTAGGCTCAGGTACAAGTACTCCAGTTGCATTATCGTTGATTAGACTTTCCAATCACTGAAATAAATTTTTATTTATTTTTTTTATTTAAATGACTCGGAATTTTACAAAAATTGGCAAGATTTAAGTTCTAAAAAGACTACAATTTAAAATTAAGTTTTTCGTCTTATCTAATCTCTACACCTAGATATCTAGATTTGACGTGCACATGCACCATAAATTTCATTGTCTAAGTGAACCAGTCCAGATTCTATTTCTATTTCATCTTTGATTATATTATTACGAATCTCACTATCCAGGCTCTCTGCAAACTGCACCTTACACCACCAACTTAAAGAACTTGACAACTCAGGGCTCCAAAGTAACGTAACACTTTAATAGTTGAATAAATAACAGCCAATACTGTACAATTGGCAACACATACACTGTACAAATATCACTCCGATAACACCGTACCAACTCTTGCACTGACCTCTCCGTCTCGTTCCGGGCTTGCACTGGGTTCAACAGTTCAGGACAGACTTCACACACTAGGCTCGTTGTGTCGGACTCGATCGCAGACCAAGATCAAGGCGCCATTTGTCTCAACTGTACTTGATAGTACTCCGCACTGAACCGTCGTAATGCTCCGTACAGAACCACACCGCTGAACTGTGCTGTAGTCGACCGACCTGTAGTGAAGCTTCTGTCGTGAACCTCCTTTCTGAACCTCGCTGTATTGAGCCCCTTTTCTCCACCGTCTTGACTGCGACACCTCCGCTTTTATATAGGGTCCCTACTGGCCTTCTCGAACCGGACAGAACGCCGCTCGACGTTTCTAGGTGGTCAGATGACTACAACTCTCATGACACTCCTGAGCTCTGTTCACGACGCCAATCCTTCCCGAACCACCATGTTGACATTCGTCTCGGCCGACCGTCGTAACTCGTCACGGTTGACCGCTCGTCTAGCGCTGGCCTGGGGTGATTTGCGTCGCTGGCTACACACACACCACTACCCTCATTTGTGCCATCACCAGGTTTATAACAATATAAATAGATCTATCTAGGCTTGGACATACCTGTTTATTATTTCATAATCTAGATGTAATTTACTAATTGACATTCTTATCTAGTGCATTCTAATAAATGTAGAGAATAACTAATAATAATTACCTTCAGTGCATTACGTTTAACCAATGCCTTAGATTTTCTTTTTGAGCCAGAATGCGTCTCAGTAGAATTCTTTGGCCTGGAAATCCAATGTATTGTTGGTACTGCACCTAGTATTAGCTTCATTGTTTTTTCAAATCCCATTTCCACAGCAATGAAGTTGCTGAAACAGCTTCTCTCAAAATGGTTTGAGCATAAATAGGAATTAGCTAATGCCTTTGTAAAATATTTGCTCTTCAGACGAATAAATTTTTCCCATTTTCCCTTTAAAACTTCATCTCTTGGAAACAAATGAAAAGAGACACTAATTTCTGTGTCAGCATACTTGCTGATATTATCTTTGTGATTGGAACTACTGCAACAAGCCTAAGAAGTCTTTCATTTTCTTCAAGTAGACATAGAGGTTTAGATCTCGAATATTATTTATAAACAAAGACCGATTATAAATCAACGTGGAGACTATATCTGGCTGTGAAGCGTAACAATAAATGCGATCCGATAGGTCTAGATCTTGAGAGTTTATCGGTTATATAGGTCTAGATCTAAATTTAGCCAGCACTCTCGTGATGTCACGTTTTTAAAAACTAAAAACATCTCGCAGAACCCCGTTTTTTTTGTTTTTTTTTGGGACGTGAAGAATTTTCTGTCTAATTTATTAGGCTTTCTAAATTTAGTGATTTTACTAATGGTGTTACCCTAGTCAAATGTGAATATTCGTTTGTTATGAATCTCACTGCTCTATTTTGTGTTTGTTCCAGTTTCTTAATGTTTTCTTGAGTTGAGGGGTCCCACACGGTGGATGCATATTCTATTATTGGCCTAACCTAACCTATCCGATTCATTTCTTAAGTTAATGTGATACAATTGTTTACATAATAAATAAATCTGCACCCCTAACTTGGCCTAAGCTGTCAAAAGATAAGTTATTGCCTTAATAATTAAAATTTTGTTCAAATTATTAAAAGACCTTTGTTATAAATATATCTATATGATATATCTGGATTCTGGGCTCTATTTAGTCTTATTTAGAAAGCCTTCAGGACAGAAGACTCAAAAGTAAAGTAGCAATTATACATAAAACACTGAACCATAATCTTCAAATACAAAAACAAAACTTAATAAAATACTCTGAAAGACACAAAAATAAAGGCACATTCCTTGTCTCCTATGCTAGGACAAATTTGTACAAATACTCCTTCTTCCCTAGTGCTATTAGAGCATGAAATGGGTTGCCTGAGCTAGCCAGAAAAACCAGTGACTTGGCAGAATCTAAGTCATTGGTTAATATGCATGACTAAATGCATGACGCGTAGGACGTAATCATCTTCTTTTTTGAAGTAACGTCTGTGTTATATAAGATAAGATAAGTGTAGGCCCCTATAATGAGGATATGTCAAAACTGCGCGCTATAAAAGTAGTTCGTTATTTTTGAAACTTATAACTAAAACAAAGTTCGTATCAAAATTCTTTTTTAAAAACAACATTTGAAGCAGTATTCTGATCAATGAGTTAGTTGATAAATGGAAAATATATTTTATAATGATCAATTGATCATTTACCATTGTGACCTTAGATGCAATTGCTATGTACCAATGCGCGAATCTATGAATGAAGCTTGAGCTAGTAATGAATAAGTCCATGACCTTTTCAAACAAAACGTTACCTCCCCTGAAGTTTTTCATTGAAAAGTGGTGTAATTTTTTAAAAAATCTGCTAGCATATATAATTATAAAAACTAGATGGTTCACTTTCAGAAAAGAAAAATGCAGCCGTTGTATCAGAATTTTGAATGATCTAAAATATCATGATGTCCTAGACAGGCCACACAAAACTAATAGCGTCTTTTCCACTTTCGGGGGCCGCTAAAAAAAAATTGAAATTGACATGAAACTATTTTTTTTAGAAGCCCGTGGATATAATATCTGCATTGATAAATTAGACTATTTGAAGTTTATCTTTACTTTACGTGTCGGAAAATAGCTTTATTTCTTTATGCCTACTTTAATTATGAGCAACATAATAGCTAGCCTCAGCACTAATTCATTTATTCCCATTGATCTTCCAATCTCAAGGCGTAGTTTAAAAATCTTTTATTCGCAGCTCAAACCAAAATGCTGTCATATTTGTTTGTTTTTTTTTTTTTTTTTTTTTTTTATGTTGTTTCTGAAACAGCCACACTATCTTTATAAAACAAATGATGTTGGCTTATTCTCATGCTCCACAAAAAAAAAATCCATTCTATTGTTTTGGTAGATCCTTATTCCCTCTTCATAAAAGCATAAATGTTAAAGCTCGTGAAACCAATCCAGCAGAGAAAAGTGAGGGCCATAATGTAGGTAACTGTTTCTTAGCTAAGATGACCAGACATCCCGACTTAGGCGTGACAGCCTCGCTTTGGACTGTCTGTCACGCTTTCCAAAAAATGTCCGGGTGGGACGGCCAATGTCCCGCTTTCATAAAAAAATCAATCTTTTATTTTAAAATCTTTCTAAATCCAACTAATAACTTTAAAGTTATCACTGTTCGTAGGGCACGAGATTGAGTCTGCAGTGAAAGCCAGCTACATTTTTCAAACTTGTTTGCAAGCCATAGCAAATCATTTAGTGAAAGGGATTTTATGAAGGAGTGCATCATTAAAGCTGCCGAAATAATTTGTCCAGAAAAGGTGAAAGCATTCAAAGAAATAGCGTTAACTAGGAACACTGTGGCAGATATAATAAATGACATGTCAATCAGCTCGCTTGAACGATTAAAGAACAAAATAAATTTTGAATTATTTTCATTGGCTCTCGATGAGTCAACTGATGTAACGGGTGTACCACAGTTGGCTATAATCATAAGGGCCTGTGACAGGAATTTTGAGATACACGAGGAGCTACTTGTTCTATGCATAACGCCACAACAAGCGAGGATGTTTTTGAGAAATAACAGGTAATATTGCAGTACAATTTACCTTTGGTAAAGCTAGCTAGTCTAAAAAGGATGGCGTACTAATCATTATGAAATGGTTTTGATGCAAAGCTACTTGCAAAAATAAGAGAGACTAATACTAATTTTAAATGTGCTCATTTTCAATGCATCATTCACCAAGAAACATAATGCACAAAGCAATTACAATTCCAACAAGTCACAAGACTGGTTCCAGTCACTATCAATTTTATTCGTGTCTGTGGTTTAAATCATCGCCAATTTTCAATGTTTCTGAATGACATTGGACACGAAATTTGCTGGCTCTCTTGTCATAAAGAATTGAAGAGATTTATTGTACTGCGTGAAGAAATAGTATTGTTTCTGAACATGAAAGGTGAACCTATTGAACATTTCCATACTGACGAATGGGTTCAGGATTTGGCATTTGCAATTGATCTCACTGGTCACCTGCAAGACTTGAATTTGAAACTTCAAAGTAAAGATTAAATTGTCACAACTGCGTGTGATCATGTGAAGTGCTTTCAAGCAAAATTACGACTGTGGATAAACCAAATATGAAGAGAAAATCTTGTTCAGTTCTCAACGTGTCAGAGACTAACAAGATTAAATACGGCTACAACATTTGATAAATTTGTCTTACACCTGGAATAGTAAGTAGATGCTTCCATTGGACGTTTTCATGACTTCGTTTGATACGAGCAAGAATTTTCGTTGTTTTTATATCCATTTTCATTTGCTTCTAAAAATGCTGCTTGTAATGTGCAACTAGAGCTGATAGAATAGTAGTTAGATTCTTTGTTGAAAACGAAGTATAAAGAAGTGTCTGCTTCAAAATTTAGTTGAATTGTGGAAATTTGCAGCTAGAATTCTAGCTATTTTTGCAAGCACTGATCTTTGTGAGCAGTTCTTTTCTATAATAAAAGCTACAAATCACCTCGCCGTTCGAGATTATCTGATCAAAATTTATGTCGTCAGTGATGATAGTGTCAGTGACAAACAAGCTTCCACCCATTATCAATAAACTTGTATCCCAGAAAAATGTCAAGCATCAGGACAAAGAAAAAAAATGCGCTTTCATAGTAATTTTTAATTACCAAATTGTATTAGAAATTTAGCTAACTAAGGGCTAATAACAGGTATGTCATTAATTATTATATTCTGTTGTATTGTTTCTAATTACATAAAACTAGTAAGCTGTTTTGCAGCTGATTTTTGGGTGCGGCCCATCAGGCTATAGTAAGTTTTTATGCGGCCCATACACCTTAATGAGTTTGACATGCCTGATATAATGCAAGCGTTATCATCGACAATGAATAATGGTACAAAGTTTCAATTTGGTGGCGACCCGACCGGCTCATTTGGTGCCGACCTACATAGCATATTTGCACGTTTGCCCAGCCAGTCGGCGGCCCTGAATGGGCGTATCAAAAGATAATAATGTTATTCAGAAATACGTCATGTAACATGCGCTTTATGGTTTGCTTATAAAGCGTCAACTGAGATACACAGAGCGCATTCCATCCAATACGACGATTGCGTCAGAAATAACGCCGCAAGTGGAAGTCTCTTGTAGAATTAAAAATAGCTCTACGGTAAATTCAAATAAGACAGATCAAGAAACGAAATCAGAAGAGTCTAATTAGGTGAAGATGCGCGTATGAATGAATAGTAGCTTATTAATTACAAATACATTTTCCATAACTTGATTTTTTTTAAATTTAAAATTTTCAGAAAATCATATTTGTCTTCGAAACTTTTTGGCGCCCCTCGGCTCTGCATGTGGGACCCGGGGCAATATGATGCCCCCTTTACCCCATCTGCCTCGATCACTATATTATGCCTCGACTGGTTAAAAGGTCAATATCCTTCAGAGGCATCAAATTACATCTGCCTTGATCCCTCGGCAAGCGCTATTAGTCACAGCAGATGCTCGAAATCAGACAGGTTGATAGGCCTATAGGCTATATCTAGATTTCTCAATAAGGCCGGCCTTGAGTAATTGGAAATCATATAGAATATAGGCAAAGTGATTCGAATTTGCTGGTCCCAAAGGAAATAGAAAAATTTTAAAAAATATATTTAAAAAAAAGGCATCGCTCGCATAACATAAGTTACATATTATAAGTAGTCTAACATGAAGATTAAAAAAAAATTTAGACGTTAGACGTAGAGCCCTATAATGCTCTGCTATAAGCCTATTTGAGATTTGATAAAGTTTCGCAATGTTTTTTTTTTTTTTAAAGTGATGGATTGCCTAACTTTTAATTACTTAGATCTATAAATTAATAATAAACTTTAAAATACAAGAAAAGTAATATTTTTTTCATTACATGGAAAAGGGTGCCGGTACGCCGTACCGGTGCGTACCGTCACAAAAAAAGCACTGATCCTGTGCAGCTGTGTAAGGACCCTACCAATCGGGCGACCTATAAAGAGTCTAGGTCAGCGGTTCTTAACCTGTTATGCCCTGCGACCCCTTTTTACAATCCCCCACTCTTCTGCGACCCCCCCTCCCCCCCCCCCGCTCACATATACAGCATTAGAAGAATAGACAATAACAATTCATTTTTTCGATGGTCTTTGGCGACAACTGGCAAATCGTCAATCGACCCTCAAAGGGGTCGCGATCCACAGGCTGAGAACCCCTGGTCTAGGTGGATGCCTAGTAATAATTTTTAATAGTATAAGACCGGCCTTATATCATGTTCTCTATCCTAGGACGGATATATAGTAGTGTCTATTGCGGAGCAGGCATGTTTGATGAACAGCTCGTTGAAATTAGTTAAAATCTACTTTATTTTGAAATTTTCTGCTAAACTACTGTAACGGTACTGCGCATGGTCCATTTCACTACATTTCCAATATAAGGGTTTTCCTTTCACAGCAGAAAATTCATTTTGACTGCAGGTTAAAGTTGACAGGTCATCCATTATTTTTCACGTACCAGGAGAACCGCATAGGTCAGGGCTTAAGGCTTTTTAAAAATGATAATAACACATCACCTGCATGATACACATATTTTTAGATTTATAAATGGATGTGGAAAAACTTCACGTCGTAGCCATGTACCAGGAATTTAAGTTAAAAAAAATTGGGAGGTGTTAACCCAGTTTTTACCTTTTTAAAGAAAGTCACAATTGTGGAACACTATAGATGTCATTTATTTGACCTGCGCATTTAGCTTAATATTTACATAGTGATTTAGATTATCTGAATTTAAATATGAGTTTGTATTAGTAAACATAAATTTAAAAACATTTAGACAATAATATTACATATAATATATAATTTATGATTACCAGACGTCCAGCAAAAAAAGAGGACAAATCATAATATCAAATAATAACATATGGGCCTATATAATATTAATATAACAAAAAAGAATTAAAGAATAGTGGAAAATAAAATCTTGTAAGGAAAATCAGGGTAGTGTGACGTCAATAAAATTAAAGAGGTAAAGAATTAAAAAGTGACAATGTGTTTTCTTAAGCTTTAATAAAATAAGATTAATGTAAAGGATAAGGAGTTCAAGTATTGTGTAAGACTTACAAATATATGCTTTAAATAGGCTTTGTTCCGACATTTTTACCGTGTTCCGCAATTGTGACTTCTTAAAAATCCTGTTCCGTAATTGTGACTGACCATATCTCAGTCGATTTGAATGTAAAATTTAAATATCTGTTGAAAAACTAAATAATACTTCTATTTTTATCGGAAAATGGATGGGCAATGCCTAGATACTTTTAGTTTTTCCATAGATCTAACCATTACGGAGCAAAAAATTGAAAACTAAAAGTAGCTGCAAACTGTTCCGCAATAGTGACTCTACTATATCTATGCGTACGTAGACCATGCGTAGACCTACATAATATTCCTACAGAATTATCTTCCTTTTTTTTTTTTTTTTTTTTTTTAACTTTTGAAGAATAGAAGAACAAAGTAAACATGAACTAGATCTAAAACTACTAGATCTAGGCAATCTAGGTCTAGCAATCTAGACTAAGAGTCTAGCAAGGTTTACCGAGTCGAGATATATATATATACTAAATTATATAGATCTAATTGTAAATCTTTATAATAGAGTTTATAGAGTCCAATAAATAATAGTCAATATAGAGTTATACTAGAGTAGATTAAAAGTCTAAAAGTAGTACTACTGTTACTGTACAGTGTACTAGAGTAGTAGAGTCTAGATCTAGAATCTAGTAGTAAAACTAGTATTACTTAGTATTAATAATTATTAAATTGATTTAATCTTTTATGACTAATCAATTAATCATCTATTCTAATGTCTATGCTATCAATGTATCATCATTAGTCACAATTAGTGACATCATTAGTCTATCAAGAAATCAAGTCTATGATTAGACTGATGAGACTTGATTAGTCATAGTGTCTACTCTAAATCATAATAATATTATTAATATAATAAAATAAATTAATATTTTATAATGATGATAAATGATATAATAATAATGTCACTAGTTAGTGACACTAGCTAGATTATCTAGATCTATAGTATATTAATAATATTATTAATATAATTTATATAATATATTATAAATTATGATATAATATATATATCTTATCTATGTAGATCTAAATCTAGTGACTAATTAGTCTAATTTAAATGACTAATGATTAATCATCAAATTATTCAAATGATCATGATGTAATAATTATAAGAGTAAATACAGTAAGAGTGAGTTGAGTTACTAAGACTAAATGCACTATGATGTAACTAACTTTAACTACTAATCATAATATATTAGATTCCCCTGCCTATTATATTTTATATAGGTTCTACAACTTACAAGTAAGTAAAATGCTGGGTCATGAGTCACTGAGTGGAGTCCAGTCCCAATCATCCACACTTTGGTAACCGTAATCCGAAAGTCTGCTTAATCTTAATCCTAAACCGAAATTAGGAATTAAAAAAAAAAACTAATAAGAAAGAACAATATAATTCAGTGTATTATATTTATAACTAGCATTACTCTCCGGCTTCGCCTGTTGATTTGTTATTTTCTTATACATCCTACAAATACTCACATAATAGTTTGACTGTACCCCACGCCCTAAGGTGGCTGAGTGGTTAAGGGCTTGGCTTCTGAACCTGGGGTCCTGGGTTCAAATCTTGTTGAAGAATAGGATTTTGAATTTTGGAATTCTTAGGGCACCCTGAGTCAACCCAACTCTAATGGATACCTGACTTTAGTTAGGGGAAAATAAAGGCGGTTGGTCGTTTTGCTGGCCACATGACACCCTGCTCGTTAACTCTTGGCCAAAGAAACAGATGATCGCAAGGTCCGAAAGAGGAACTTTACTTTACTTTACCTCTTACCCTTATTAATTTTCACTTTCAATGAAACTTCCTGCATTTCAAAAGCTTCTTTTTGTTTTCGATCATGAAAGGTGTTTAGTTCTTATAGGCACACAGAAAGTAATAACTGGTTCAATTTTCATATTTTTTCGTCCAAGGCAAGTGGGAGAATTAGTGATATGTCAGCCAGTCAGTAAATGAATGAATAATCAATCCATTAGGGCCCATTGAGCTTATATATTATATATATTTTTTTATGTAATAATATCTAGATCTGGACATAGAGTGAGAGTCTAATACTAGTTAAAGTAGATTCTAGTTTAGATTAGATATATTATATATATTCTACATTAGATATTGTGCCAGCCTCATCCAATCCAGTTGTTTAGATACTAGGTATAATAATAGTAATTGATCATTTTCAGACATGCATATATTGGACACCTCATCACATTTTTATCCATTACTTTTTCTTTGGGTGTCTTATTGTTAATACTAGATCTATGTTGGTGGCACATAGGCTCCATTTGTCTACACATCTAACACATTAAGTTTTGTATTTTCTCTAGATACAATAAAGTTCAGCTGTTCCAAGTTGACATGTATGGTCAGTATGGAAATTTTCATTAATCTACTTCTCCAGAGAAATATCAGGTCTTAGATCTAGTGCTATTTTTAAGCATGATGACAAATAACCATATATGAGACTGGTATTGTAGGCTTGTAAAAAGACAGGGAAACACATTTGATTCTTTAATTATATTTTAAATTGAACCTGCGTAAAAAAGAATAATAGAGGGCGTCTACTTAATAATAATAATCTTTATTGTCCGTATGGAAATTTGTCTTACAATTTGTGCATTACACCAAACAAAAAACATTATAACTATAAGAAACCAAAGTGTACATTCACATCAGACGCACTCATAATTTACATGTGACAAAGTTTATATCAGATTGTTCTTATTTAATGATTTGATTGCCAGGGGAACAAAAGAGTGCTTGTGTCTGTTTGTCTTTGCCATCGGTGTCTTGTATCTCTCTTTTGTGATGGTAAAATCACAAAATCCTGACTCAAAGGGTGATTCTTTATTTCGAGGATCTTGTTAGCTTTTTTTATAGATGTTTGACTCGAATGCCCAAATGGGGTTTGTTTTTTGCTAATGATTTTACCAGCAGCATTTAGGATTCTATAAAGTTTATTTTTATTTTTAATGCTCAGATTGCCATACCAGGCAGTGATATTGAAACTTAAAATATTGCAGATGTGAGCGTGATAAAACATAGCCAAGGCCTTTTTGCTAACATTAAACGAAGACAGTTTTCTTAGTAATCGTAATCTTTGCTGCCCTTTTTTGCTGATATAATCAGTATTTGCAGTAAAATTTTGTTTATTGTCTAGGATAGTACCAAGGTATTTAAAGGTTTGCACTATTTCAACAGTCTCTCCAGCTACAGAAACATAATCATTTTTTTCTTTTCCCTACGGAAATCGATTATCAATTCTTTGTTTTTTTTTACATTTAATAATACTTATTGAACTAATCTGCAATTCTGACTATTGATCATGATTGGACTCCATGATGTTAAGTTTAAAGGCTATGGAAGATATTCTAGATTCTATTTTAATATTATGTATTCATGCATAGGAATGGAAAGCAACAAATTTCTTTTGGACATTTAAAAAGCTAAGGATTTTCCATATTTTATTTTTTAGGACCCCTTTTACCTTTACCTATCCTTAGTCAATTGGACCGTTTAGGCACCAAGCAAAATTAGTTGACAGTATTTCTCCATTCCTCCCTGTCTTTTGCCTTGTTTAAAACCTCTATCAATGGTAGGCCCGTCCATTCTTTTATGTTGTCCTCCCATCGCTTTCCCTGTCTGCCTCTTCTTCTTTTTCCTGGTACTGTTTTCTGAAGGAAGGTCTTTGCGAGCCCTGTGGATCTTGTAATATGGCCACATATTTTAAGCTTGCGTTTCTTTACAATAGTTAGCAGTTCATCATGGGGTCCGATCGCTGCAGTAACCCTGTCTCTAATCTCTTGGTTTGTGATGCGGTCTTTGAAAGTGATGCCTAGGATCCTTCTGTAGCATCTCAATTACATTGCTAGGATCCTCCTCTCTAGCTCTGCAGTCAACGTCCAAGACTCGCAAGCATATAAAAAATGTGACCATGACCAGGGAGCGCATCAGTCTGATTTTGGTGCAGCAGGCCATGCCCTTCTCTTTCCAAATTATTTTCAGTTTTGAAAGGGCTGCTGTGGACTCTGCTATTTGGGCCAGTAGTTCGGGTTTTGTTCCCTCATCTGAGACAATAGTTCTGAGGTATTTGAAGCTGTTAACACTAGTCAGCTTTTCACCTCCAATACTGATGCCTCTTTTACAGGGATGGTTTTTAGTTTAAATGCCATATGTTATATTTAGATGTTTTTCTAGTCCTTTCTATTTTATATTGTTTTCTTTTTCCACCAACTTTATTCTAACAATTTCTTATCACTCTTTCAATGCAGCTTATCACTAATCTCTGTTTGTGACTGATGTCAATGGCAATGCTGTTGTTCAGACATCCCCTCTTTCTCTTGTCTGCATTATTCATCTTGTGGAGATGGGTGTATGGTGATTTTATGTATAGTATCAGTAAATGATCAATTGCTGTTGCATTATGGTTGCATAGTGCTGTTACACTCGTCCTAATAAACTAATTTTACCATCTGTTGTTCCTTCATTGGCGTGCATAAAATTATTTTTAACTTTTCATGAATCCATTCAGTTGACTTTAACATGATCAGCATTTGAAAAGTAATGGAATTAACAGTGCCATAGCCATTGCATGTGTAGTTCCACAGTAGACTATCTCAATCTAGAATGAATAATATTGCAGTATTAAGTAGAGACTATAAGTATTTATCTTTTTTTTTTTTTTTGGGTTTTGAAGCACTTCACCTTACAGTAATCTTATTAACTGTAGACAATGTCCAGCCGAGCTTTGAGACGGTTGCAGGGTAATTCAGATCTTGCAAAGCTAGAAAACCTCAGTAGTGATGACAAGGAAGGAGAATCAGAAAGTGATACCATTTCAAAACCTAAAACTAGATCTGTCATAAAGAAAACAAAAGTGAAACATATAGAATTACCAGAAAATCCTTTTGAATTGGTAAGTAATCTATTATTTGGGCAGTTTATTATAAGTAATCTATTATATTTATGTCTGCACTGTCTGAATATAAAAAAAATATTTTGATAATGTTATTGCAATGTAATAATTTTCTAAGTGAGTATTTTAATGCTAGGCCTAGATCTAGTTGTTGTTTTTTTCCTGAACAATAATTTTACACTGAGATGCTTATTATTGGTGGCCATTTAAACAACATTGTTTCTAAATTAGGTTAATAGCTGCCACCAGAATTCAGTAGTTTTGACAGTTTTGTTGGAGTAATGGATAGAAAACTGGTCAATAGGTACATGCATTTTGCATTTGTTTGTTAAAATTAAAGTAATTATTTCAGCCTACCTTGAAATTTAAGTTTGTTAATATTGTGATTTACTTTTTTTATTAGAGATCCAAGTTTTGGGTATTCTGTGTGCTAAAAGTTTGAACTTCAGAGGACATTTTTTTCTTTTGTATTTGTTTTAGGAATTTGCACCTAAAAGGCAAAGCAGTTAAATAAAAACAATCTCTTCTTACTTTATTATTTTATAATAGCAAATGAGTTCATTATTATTATAGCTTTTATATAGCGCTACTTTCATGCTTATAGCATGCTCAGAGCGCTTTGGTCCAATCTCATTTGTGGACCAGTTAGAAGGGGGTATCTAGGAGTTGGTTTTCCGTGCTGCCTTTAGGCGCTCAGTACACGCAACTCTGCCCGAGTCGGGTGTCGAACCTCTAGACAAGCCAAGTTCAAGCACACTTAGCCTCTCGACCACGCTTCCCACATCATGAAAATCAACAAATCAGAAGCATATACTGTAATAGTTTGTGGTTCAAAATTAAAAGTTGTATGTAGATAAATATCCAGTGGCAATAAATCACAACTTCATGCTCTTAAAGTGACTATGAATAGTTGTTATTTTTTTTTTTTTTTTTTTGGTCAGGTTTGTTGCAGTAAAGCCACATACAGGGCTTTAGCGCTCTTCTAATAATCATTTCATAAAGGCTAATTTTATCTTTATCCATTGCAGGGATAACAAGGAACCCTAAACATGAGCTAAACCATTTTTTTTTTTACAATTACCATTTTAAGTCTTTAATATTTTGTTTTTCTTTTGTATTCATATGAATCAGTTAAATGAAGGAGATGGTGATGGCACTGATACCAAGGAAGATGTGGAGGCCAATGGAGAGAATGTTGAGACAAATAGCACTCAAAACATAAGTGTGAAGAGCAGGAAGAAAAAAAAGAAAAATAGAAAAGGAAAAGAGAATAGTAATCAAAATACTGTCAACCAGGCATGAAGCTTTTATATCCATAACCAGTTTTAGTTTAGTTTTCCAATTGGATTGAAATTTCATTTTCAAATTCAATTAGGAATTTTTAGCTTTATTTTTTTCTTTGAACATAAAAGCAAACTGAAGATGATATTGAAGCAAGTGTCTTAGAAGTGAACAGGCTTCTTGGAGACCCTGGCAACTCAATTCAACAGGCAGATAGTGGAAGAGGACATTTTTCACTGAGCTTAAAGCCATTATTACATATTGACTATAGGTGAGCTCATGAAATATATTAGTCTATTTATCTATATATATAATTATCTTCTTCCCTCAACAGTTTAAACAAGAAGTAAAGGAAAGATCACTCTCTTATTTCTGCGGATAGTCCACAAGAAAAAAAGAGTAGTATTCACATTACGGATGACTGGCTGCGCGCTTGACTGTCATTTAAATTTATCAAACCCTGCCTGATTCCATCCCACTTTGTCCAGCTGGAGGTTTGGACTAGGAACTAATCTAAGTAATCTACTAAATAGCAGGGCCGGACTTAACCATTGTGGGGCCCTATCGAAACGGATTTTGTGGGGCCAAGTTTGAGTAGAGAAGTGGATAATAAGTGAAATTTAAGAGTTCGTATTAGAAAATAAATTCGTTTATGCATTTTGTTCATTCTTTACTATGTACAGAAATACTTTACGAGCCTTGTGTGTAGCGAAATCATACAGTATATCATAATAATTCTGTTTCCTATATAGATCACGCTCAATAGCAAGAATTACCAAATGTTTCAATCTATGTTTGAGAATTGTTGACCTTAAGTAATTCTTCATTAGTTTTAGGCGCGAGAAACTTCTTTCATCAGATTACACAATTACGGCTGATGCATAATGTCGCGCGTATGATTGGCTTTTTCCATATTGAATGACACCCAAAATGACAATTTTCGTGTATATATTTCTGTATATTTTAAGAATTTTGCGATTTCGGGAGATTTCCAGGAGGGCACGGGAAATCTGTTCTAAGTTATAAAATGGTTTAATTAATTAATTTATTTACCTTGAATTAGCGCAGGTCCTATGAAAGTGCGGGTCTTATGAAAGCACTGGTCCTATGAAAGTGCGGGTCTTATGAAAGTGCGGGTCTTATGAAAGTGCGGGTCCTATGAAAGTGCGGGTCTTATGAAAGTGCGGGTTCTATGAAAGTGCTCCTGTTAAATTGACAGGAGGGCGCGGGAAATCTCAAGTTTTAAAATGATTTAATTTAATATTTTCTACACCTTGAATTAGAGCGGGCCCTATGAAAGTGCGGGGCCCACTGCAGTCGCATAGGTGGCAGGCGCCTAAGGCGGCCCTGCAAAATAGTGGTGTATGCTATGCCACCGGTTGACTAGTATCAATATAAATTTGTTATGGGGCTAGTGGAGAATGCATATAATTTATAAGAATATGTATAAGAGGTATTAGTTGATAAGTTTTGCAATGGTTATTGTAGTCTAGAATATACTTAGCCAGACTTGGGGTCATTTGATTTAGAATTATTGTACTGTGCGGTTTACTTAAAATTTACTTTTGCATTTGTTTGAAATTAAACTTTTATCCTCTTTTGGCTCTAGTAGATTTGCTTATAATTATAATAATTAAGAAAATTAGTGTCCAAAGAAGGTGTTTCTCAATTATTTTGACTGTTCTTTTACTGAAAGAAAGTTACGTTTATTTGCATATATATTAAAAAGGATATCCTTGGAATGTTGCATTGACTACTATGTGTTTCTTGTATTTCGCCTTTTTATTTAGTTGGGTTTGTTTTTGCTTTTTAAGAAGACTTTTGAAACACAAAAACTGTAAAACAAATTCTAATGTAACTACTCTTCATTCAGACATCTTAACCCAGAAACAGAATTAAAAAGAATATTTGGATCTCAAGTAGTACGAGGGGAACATCCTCGGTGAGTTGACACTATTTATGTCTTGGTATCCAGACATTGGAGGTAATATAAATGTGAACAATGATATAATCTGATCAGCTAGACTGTACTAGCAACTGCTCCCCAACATTGATAAGTTGTGATTTTTTGTATTATAACGTAAACAAAATTCTTGGGAGCTGTGCTCTATTAGTATTATACAGCGTTAATTCAAACAAAGATGGTTAGGTTAGACAATGCAACACCTAACGCACATTTAGTTAACACATGAGTGCCCTAAGGAGCTGTGACATCGCTATTGTGGTTCAATTTATACACTAATGATTTTCAACTAGATAGTCCTTTTTGCTCTTGACAAAATTGGCTGATGATGCAACTCTCCTAGCCCTGTTCTCAGAGAGTTCAGATGTAAATGATTATTTCAGAGAAATAAAAAACAACAAAAAATACTGTAATTAAAAAAAATGCTTTTGGTTGGGAAAAGAAGAAAAATTACATTGTTTCTGTAGCTGGAAAGAACATTGAAATAGTCCAAACTTTAAGTACCTTGGTATTTTGTGCAAGTACTTATTATATCGCTAAAAAGGGTAACAAAGATTAAGATTACTAAGAAAAATATCCCCCTTCAGTGTTAGCGAAAAAAGTTTTAGCTTTGTCAATATTTTATCGTGCTCACATATGCAGTGTTGCCTGGTTTGGTAATGTGAACATTAAAAATAAAAATAAATTTCATCACATCCTTAGCATCATTGGCAATAAACAAACCCCAAATGGAAAAATTTTTCATAATAATCATTCATAAGGAATCTTTAGAAGATTTTAAAAAAACAACTCTGTGTCAGGACTTTGATATTTTACCATCACAAAGGATATACGAGACTGATTACAAGAACCAAACTGACAGAAAAACTCCTTTGTTCCCCTGGTAATCAAATCTTTAAACACAATCCAAGTATCGGATAGAAACATTTCACATGTAATGTTTGAGTGAAACTGGTGTATTTGTAAGACAAAGTTCCTCATGGATATTAAACATTAGTATTAGTAGTAGAAGGATTGATAATTATTTTTACTTGATTAACAAGTTATGTGCAAATATGTTAATGTAGACTCCCTGTTTTATAGTTTTAAAAAAGTACTTAGTTATGCGCTTTTTGTGTGTGTGTGCCATAAGCTTTTTAATTAAGGATTTGTTATTAGTATATGTTCAAAACCTCCAGCCAGTGTTTCTTGTGACCCTTTTGGTCCTGTCAAATCAGTATCGCAGTAGTAGCAAACTTGTACACTTAGTTGTAAAAAATGTTTTTAAAACACAAATTTTTTGGTTAATTTTATTAAATAATCAACTGAATAAACTATACAATAAATATAATATAATATATAATAGACTATATTTTGTACGTTCATGTCTAAAAGTAAAAAAATTATGTTTGCAAAGATTAGATCTTAGAATTAGCAAATGAAAAGATCATGAGATGTGCTCATTTGATTTGTTTGTCTGCGCTGCACATGTGCTTGATAGTATGAATGGAGCTATGAAAATGTATGTCAACATGGCTATTCATCCTAAATCCAATAAAGTCTATTGTGTTCATAGAGTTGGACATATAATTTTGTTTAGAATCTTCAGCTTGTGGTAGGGCTACTTTACAGATCTTAGAGTTACCATTTAAAGGAACATTTATGCCAAGTTTTATCAAGATAAGTCCAACGGTTTTAATTGTTATTTGGGACATACATACATACATACCCCTTACAATTAGCTTTTTTTTATTATATATATATATATATATATATGAAGATATAGATAGATATATAGATATATGAAATTAAATTACAGTAAAGGTTTTTATCTTTGAAACTAAGATTTGTGACAATTGAATCTTGTGACTTGTTATTGATAATAACATACAGCAATCTAAATTACTAAACTCAGTCTAATGTTCAATGCAAACAAAGTCTTCCATGTCATTGTCTTCATTTGTCTAGAAATCGCCATCAAAGAAATCGGCAATTCCATCGAAGTGGTCGGCTTGTTCAGCCAAGAAATACTTGGCATAGTACTAGTGGATCAGGTAGTGTATTTTTACATACTTTTTTTTTATTTTACTAGCATTGAGAGGCTTTAAACATCATTTAATCATGTTTTCAGATTCCACTTTATTTTTAATTTGATTAGTGGAGTAGTGTTTTCACTTCTTCCTCAATAATCTTTAAATTTTATAAAAATTATGTTTGTAAGCATTTGTAAAAAGACCATAGTAACCTTCAATCTAGGCTTATCAATGAAGTATCTTGGAGACATAGAAGGCTTTGTGTATGAACATTCATCTGTTTATCAGAAAGTACAACAGCAGTTTTATGATGCAGTGGAATCGGGTTTACCAGAATTAATCATTGTGAGTTGATTTTTTAGCATTAAAGATAAAGTGAATAATTTTCTTGTTAAATGAGTTAGTTAGGGATTGATTTAACATAATTGTATACTGTAAATGTTAAATTAAATTACAAAATTGTAGTCAATTAGTATTGTTATAACCCTGCCTTGCACTGTTAGAGACTAAACTTAGAAGGAATGTTAATAAGAAACAACATAGTTGGGCCTAAGTCTTGGGCATATGAAGAAACACTGATCAAGGCAGACCTTATTATTATGTGTTTGTGATTTCCTGTTAATAAACACCTGTCCTCGTTAAGTTGCCTACATTAGATTTATTACAGTATATATTGAAGGATAAGTAATGTAGATTTTATGTGTAGAGCTCTTTGAGCTCTTGGTTTCTTATTTTGTCACATGCTTCTGCTAGTATCAGTTTACCAAGTCTACAGAATCTTTATTAATGTATAAACCATAGTATTGTAAAATTACTGGTCTAGAAAATTAATATTCTATCAGTAGTTTGAGTGGTGCTCTATATCTGTAGTGAATTTTAAATGTTTGTTTCAGAACATTCTCAGGGAGCATCCCTATCATGTGGATACACTCATTCAGATGGCAGACTTACATAGAGCCACTGAGGATTTCCAAACAGCTGCTGAATCTATAGGTAGCATAGATTTACTTAAGTCTGTTAAATTTGGATAGATTGGGTTAAAGTAAAGTTTGAAGTGGGCTGAACTTACTTATATACTTGTGATTTTATTCTTGTCATTTTACGTCTCAATGGATGATGTTTTCCCTTTGCAACTAA
This sequence comes from Biomphalaria pfeifferi, assembly GCA_030265305.1. Lineage (NCBI taxonomy): Eukaryota > Metazoa > Mollusca > Gastropoda > Planorbidae > Biomphalaria > Biomphalaria pfeifferi. The sequence goes on along the minus strand of JASAOG010000122.1, from coordinate 1,207,518 downwards.
ATAGGCATTCTTTTTCACCCTTCTTTCTACTTTTGATGTGTAAGCCATCTGCAATCCACGACCCTTCCTTTTTGCTTGCTCTCCATGTGGTTCTATCCAATGCTTTTTTTCCCAATAGTTAGTGTCGATTTTGAAGAGTTTCATGTCACTTTTGCATACATCAGTATGCCTTAAAAGTGGGCCACCAGCAGCTCTGCTGCATTCTATTAGATCACCATACAGAATGTCTTGTGGGAGTCGACCTTGTGGCATTCTGTGAACATGGCCAAGGCAACTGCTGCTGATAACATAGCAGATGTCCAGGGACTCTGCTCTTTGCAGCACTGCCTCATTGTTTTTTTTTGTCTTGTCACTTTATTTTAAATTGTTTTAAATTTTATTAATAATATGTGTAGATTTCTTTTTTAAATATTATTTGATATTGTTATATTTAAACTTGGATATAGATGACTGTTAGAACATTGATTTTACTTTTGCATCATATGTTCTTGATAGATTTTCTGTTTGGATTAGACTGATGTATTGGTGACTGGATGATCAATGTTTTATTGTGTTTATGTTGACTATAGTGACCATTGACCTGTAAATATATATGTATGTGAACAAGTTTATGGACTGAACTGGGCAAGTCTTAATAATGTGAGGAGGATGAAACAAAGACTCCATTAAACTGTCCCAAATGCCATGCTGTTTCTCATGGGAGCCATACTCTGTGGTGATTGCTGGTTAGTGATAGTGCAGCATTGGAATATGTAGTTGTCTCTTCTCAGGCTCAGCCTCAAAGGGATTGGGAAACTGCGTCTCGCAACAACAGATGTTATGAAATGATCATCTATTTGATGAAAGGCCTCTGGTCAGAGGGGTCAGTAAAGAGCTATCTCTCAATTCTGGCCTTTGGTCAAAGGGTCATTAATAGGCTCAAGCTTGACCCTTAATGGACACTCACTGATAAGCATGAATTTAAAAAAATGAATTTGTTTCAGAGTTTGTTTAGTTAAGTTCATTCTGTTATTGCTATGATTATATAGTTCGTCCATCGTGGTTTGATGATGACCACTTTTGTCATCCAGGGGGCCCTTGCTTTGATTGTTATGTTAAATCTATAATCAGGCCAAAATACCACAGTACTTCGAAATCAATTGAAAAGTACAGATGGTAAAAGAATATTTTGCCCCCAGCTGATATTAGTTGCAGTTGTGAATTCCTGCAGTCTTCCTTATTTTAACTGACTCACAAGACCATTTTTATTATTAGTGTTTAGCTGAATTGATCATTATATGTAATCTTCACAAGACAAGCTTATGTCTCAGTATAGTATTATCTTACCTCTTCTCTTTCATGTGGTCCTGTCTCGGTTCTAGAGGAGGCTCTCCGTCTCCACATCTGCCCTGCCCATCTGCTTCCAAATCTTGGTGCCATGTATTTTTTTCATGTTTGTGATGGTGGCTTTCTACCTTAAAGTAGTTTGGTTGTTGAAGAGCTTGATGTTGGTGTTGTTGGTTATTTGCCTGGATCCACAAGTGTTCTTCACTTGATGCAGGCTGCTCAAGCTTTACCAATCAGGGTTATGACATCTGCATCTGTTCCTCCATGGTTGTCTAGGCTACTGTCAAGATATGTGAAGCTTTTCACCTCTTCTTTCACCATGGACTAGGAAGCCTTTGAAGCCTTTATCTTGAACACCTTGTCCTCAATGTTCCTAACTTTTCCTGCATTTGCTGTTGTGTGTGAGAGAAGTAGTGTTATACTTTGGTAGTTGGAGCAGAAACTAAGGTTGCCTTTCTTGGGGAGTTTGATGACATAGTACTCCTTCCACTCTGGCAGCATTTCTTCTTTTTCCCTATCTTGCAAAAGATTAGGTATAGCCAGTGTCTGCCCTGAGTGCTTCTACCAGAATGCTGTCAGGTACTGCAGATTTGGCTTTCTTCAAGTGCTTGATTGCGCTGCGGATCTCATCGTTAGTGGATGCACTGCACTATATACAGGCAGGTTTCTTACAGCTGACAGTATCTTTGATGGGTTTACAGAAGTAGGTCTGTTCAATAGCTTCTTTAGCACTTGTGTCAGTGCTTATATGTAGTTCTACCTGTCTAATCTGATACTACTCTTATCTTTCTATCTTCTTCTGTATATTCTCTTTGTTCTTTTCCTTTTGCTTTCTTGTTTTACTGTTGTTCACGCCTGCTTTCTTCTCTCTTCTTTCCTTGATCTTCTGAAGCGTTTCTATTGAAATCCACTCTTGTGAGTGTGTGACTTAGGACCCAGTACTTTTTGGCATGTTAAGGTCACTGTTTCTTTCACTTTCTGCTATGTCTGTTCTATTGCCTCCTCTTATAGCTTCTAGGAGCTGAAACTTGTTGGATCTGTAAACCTTCCTGTTTCATGCAGTCTTTCAGCACAAAGATCTTATAGTGCTGGTGCTGGCTGGATACTCCTGTCCAACTCTTCTTCAACTTCAGTTTCAGTCGGGCAACCAGAAGATAATCTGCTCCTTGTTTGACATATACCTCTTGATGGAACTTCTTCCTGATACAGATGTGGCCAACTTGGTTTTCTGTTGACAGGTCTGGTGATAAAACACTTCCTATGATAAGACACTTCCTATGATAAGATACTTCTTCTGTTAACTAAGTTACACAAATGTTGTTGAATCTCTTATCAATCATCTCACCTAGTCTCTGCTGTTCTATGATCTCGTATCCTTTTTTTGACATTGCTTACCTTGGCATTGAAGTCATTATTATGTCATTTTCTTCTTTGGTCTGTTTCTACTGCCATCCTGCAATGTTTTAAATGACTAGGTTGACTTGCCTTAGGCTGATAACATTTTTGTATACAAAAAGACATAGTGGTATTTTATTTCACTTCTTTCTAAATAAAGAGTTTATTGTCTTTACAGAAAAAGCTTTGTTTGGAATGGAATGTGCTTTTCATTCTTTGTTTAACTTGGCAGCAGGCAACTGTTACTTGGATTACAAGAGAAGAGAAAACAGGTGATCTATATCTCTTGTCTCTTGATCAATATCTCTTATCTCTTGGTCAATATCTTTTGTCTCTTCATGACCTTTTGTGATGCAAAAACTCATTTCACAATGGCATTGTAGACATCTGTTTTAACATCTGACTTTCATATAATAATTATGTTATAACATAGTTAACATTTATTGTATCACACATATCAAACATAATGTTTCTTTTACTTTTAATGAACATATATTTTAAAAAATTGAATTTGACAATATTTGATTAGAAAAACTATTTCTGCCTGTCTTTCTAAATGTGTGGCTGTCATGCTGTGGCAGTTCTAGATCTAGGGACTTACACACTTGAATGATGCAGACGTGAAGATCAAACAACAACAAAGAAATACAATCTGTGAATTTAAACTAATACACTTTATACTAAATTTGTGAATGAACAGTCACAATATTTTTGGATATAAGAAAAACAATATTATACAATTAAATTGATGAGTCTACAGAGAAACATAATGATAAGTATGCTAATTTACAACCGACTGTTACTTTTATGCCCCATTTCTAAGATCTCTAGTTATATTTCAGAAGATGCTTGAAAGTAAGGGAATTAAAATTAGTTTCTTGCCTATTTTCATTGAGTGCTCTGGATTTTCTTGAGCCATTTTTTAGGTTTGAGTTCACAAATAATAATGGCACAGTACTTCCATTGTTATTAACAATACCCACAATGCTTCTTGTCTTCATATATGACAATGCTCATCAATATAACTACAAACTATCTGTGTGGGTCATGTGCTTGATTGCTTAACGTCTGTGTTGCAAATGCAGGACTAGCTAACACTATTGATCAAAAAATGTGTGTGTGGAGTCTTATGTACTGTTCCCCTTTTTCTGTATGCTGTAATGTAAAGTTGTTGACTAGGAAGCACTGTGGTTCATTTCCTGGCCTGACTACTCAGGATTTCTATACATTTTTCTCTCATCAAAAATTGTTGTATGGGTACCTGTATCTTTATTTCTTTCAGTCGAAGAATGTCTGTGGTCTCATCTTGTGGAGCATTTTTTAATGTGACTGGAGAGCCCTATTCTGGAGAGACATTCCTGCTTTTGTGACATAGGAACCAACCATTTTTGTTTGGCTCTCTTTTCTTCCAAAGCTGAGGTCATTGCTTTTTCACTGTCCATTGCTTTCTTTGTCACCATCTTTCTCCACATAGCGTGGTTTTTCCTGTAGTCAACCTCAGTGTCGACTACTTTGAGGACCTGTTTGATTACATCTACATTTTTTGTTTTTCATTGCCAATATGGTGGAGATGATCAGGCCAAATACATATGGCATCTCCTGACTGGGGAGACCTGAGCCAGCAAGTAGAGACACATTTCTTATTCCATACACTAGTCCTAGGACCAATTTGTACAAGTGCTCCTTCTTCCCTAGTGCTGTTAGAGCATGGGATGGTTGGCTTGAATCAGCCAAAAAAAAACAAAAAAAAACTATGACTTAACAGAGTTTAAGTCACTAACATGCATGAGTAGATTGACACATGAAATGTTTAGGATGTAATTATCTTCTCTTTTGAAGTAATGTCTCTAATTCATAAGATAAGTTGTTTCACTACCATGTAGTAGGGTACTAAGGACACATGCATTGTACATCTGGTGAATTGCTTTCCCAGAATTGCTTTGTCTACAGAAGGTTTAAGCAGCCTTCTCTTCTTCTTGTGATTTTTTATCTCTTCTAGGGACAGGTCCACTTGGATTTTGGAGCCCACAAGTAGCAGAATTTGTGCTTAACCTCCAACAGGAATTCATAGATAACTATGGTTGGTGGCATTGGATCAGGTGGCCCCATCATATTGGTCTTCTTTAAGCTGTCAACTCATAATCTTTTCAGGCCTGGGAAAAACAGGTTAATAGTGACTGGAGCTCCTCCTGCATGGGTTTCTCTTACAAGGGTAGCTTTAATTTTTGTCTTGTCCTTTATCCAACAATGTTGAAAAGTTGACCATTGAATCTTGAGTGGAGGTAAATGCCTTATTTTACTCCACTGCATATGTTGAAGATTTGTGAACAAACACCTTTAAACTGTACTGTGCCCAGCATGTTGTAATAGAAACAATGTAATTATACTCAATAGTCTTGGAGGGCGGCTTTTTGTGCAGGATTTTTTAAGAGGCCATCTCTGCTGACTAGGTCAAAAGTTTTGGTGGGATGCAAGGTTTAGTGGCATTTTTTATTCTCTGCACTTTTCTTGTAGCTGGCCTAGACAATCATGTCAATTATAGACATCTGATCTGAGAGCAAAAGGGTTGAAATTCTGGATAAACATGATCAGCAAGTTTTTGCAGCCATGGTAGCACCATACGAGCGAAGATCCTGACTACTATACTGAGAGAAGGGAAATTTCCCATTAATTATTACAGTCACTTCTTTTGCCTTAATGTTGTCATGGTGGAAAGTGATAACGGATATAACCACTCCATTGAAATTCTTCCAATAGAATGCTTCTTAAATAGCCCCTGATAACCAGTCTAACTCCTGGCCTTCACTGTTAACATTGACAGGAAGAGGGTCAAAAGTTAGTATCTGTCATTTAAACCTTCGATGCAGTCCAGTAGGGAATCGTGTCGGCGCCGTTCATCCCGTTGGTAGTTAGAAAGGCTTTTATCCAACCACCAGGCCTGGACATTAGGATTCTTCACCCCATGTCCTATCTGAGGGCACCCAGCGGTAGACGGCCATATTGATTGACTGGGCCAGACCAGGCCGTGCCGCGTACACAGCGCACCGTCCCAGATGCTTCGTCACCCGCTATAAGTGTCAAGGACAGTGCTAACTGCGGGGAGCTTGTCTCATATTCCTGTAATGTTACCGCCACTGTTCGTGCGAGGGTCGCCAATCCAGCAATCCGGAACTGATGACGACACCCTTTGTGGAACGGCGTGGCTGACTTTTTGGGCTGGGTTGCAGGTTACTTGTTCCATCCCCACCCCAAGTGAGATAAAAAAAAACAAAAGCTCACCCAGGGAGACCTGCTAGAAGGCCTGGTTAGCTACTCGTTCTTAGCCTATCCAGATCCACCCCTGGACGTTTCCACCGAAAACCAGAAGGCTTCAGGCAGGAGAGGCTCATTTACTCTGAATCTCAATGTCTACTGCCTTGCTGCTAAACCCAAACATGAGAAGGGCTTTGTAAGTCAACCCTGAGAAAAAATTAGGAGCTTCTGACCCTTAGGCAGCTTGTAGCACATAGTGCTATACTCTGGTAGACACTGTGACTGTGAATCCCAAACTATATTAGCTATTGTACTTAGTGGTGCCAGTAAATATGTAAGATTTTAAATGAAAACTAATGATTTTTTAAAAGTTTCTCAGCTAATAAACAATTACTTTATCAACTTGATAAAAAAAATATAAATGAATGGCTTAATGTAAGAAATTTTCTTTAGTAGATCTCATTTTATTTTTTATTAGTTTTTTGTTTTCAATTCGATTTGTATCTTTAATTTGCTGTTTTTTCTCACAAATATGTAATGCTAAGTGAACTTTCTCTATGATAGATCATTTTACTTGTGTTTATTTAAACACATTTTAAATCTTGGAAGACGTGGATGTAACAGAACAGCTTTTGAGTTTTGCAAAGTTTTGCTCAGGTAATATTAGACATAGTTCTAACATCAAAATACAAATATTTGGTTCTCATTATATCTTGACACACCTTTATGATGATTTAGTCCCATGAAATGATACTTGAAGTTTAAAAAAAAAAATTAATACCTTACCCATGTAAGTCCACCCAGCTCTAATGGGTACCTGACATTAGTTGGGGAAGAGTAAAGGCAGCTGGTCTTTGTGCTGGCCACATGATACCCTCATTAACCTGGCCACAGAAACAGATGACCTTTACATCATCCGCCCTATAGACCACAAGGTCTGAAAGGGGAACTTTACTTTACTACTTTACTTACCCCTGTATTTTTTTTTTTCAAATAATTTTTTTAATTTGAGAAAAAAATGTGAAATTAATTAATTAGGTTAAGCCTTACATTTTCGTTTACATTTGTTTTTAGTCTTGATACAGTAAATGATCCATTAGACTGCATGAGTATGATTGATTACTTTGCACTTCGAGCAGAACAGTATGATCATCTTTTGCGTTTGGAGCAAGAAGTTTTGGTGAGTTGACTGTAATGTAACATTTTAGGAAATAGCATAATAATACTGTTTTTTTGGTTGGGGGTTCTGCAAATATTTGAGCTGTTTGGTTTTGATTTTGCAGCATCAACTTTCCAAAGAGAGCATCGTGAAATATTTTAGCTTAATTAATCCATACTAAAATTAAGAAATGATAGTTACTGATCAGAAAGATCTTTTTGTTTTAGATTTGAATGTTCTAATCTAATGGTTTTGTTCACTTGGCACTGTGTTGCTGCTAGCAAAAGTTGTCAAATCGGAGGGTCCATGGTTTGTGCCCTGATCAGTGCTGTCCCTTATTTCACTATATTTGATTCACCATTTTCTCTCATTAAAAATTGGTTCTG